>CM029659.1:15759508-16359508 GCA_017311315.1 Dendrocalamus latiflorus | reverse complement strand
AGTGCGGCACCGACGACTTTAGGCCAGCGGAGGCTTAAGGCAACCAGGTGTGCGTGGTGGCATCTCACCTGCCGCACTTCAAGGCAGCATTGGCGGAGCTGGCTGGTTGCAGCAGCTGCCGAGCGTGGCAGTAGCCAGAGCGGCTGTAGGCTAACTTCGGGTGGCGCGGCATGGCCGGCGCCGACGTGGCTTCAGGTGCGCGGCCGCATGCGAGTGACTTCGGGTGGCGACGAGTGCGTGCGGTGTGCGGTGGCGGCAAGGTCACATGCGGGTGGCCGATGGCGTGTAGTGCGGCATCGGCCAACGCGCGACACGGAGCTCGGCTGCGTTTAGGCGGCGAGGGTCGCCGTGGCTCGGTGGCGCAGCCTCGTGTGGGAGGTGCGACGGCACGGCGCGGTGGTCATGACTGCATGCAAGAGACACAATGCGGCTCGGCCACGTGCGGGCGACGAGGTGCAGTGGCCCGACAGTGCGTTCGGCCGCATGCAGGCGACGTGGACAGGTGGCGCGATAACCGATGGCGCGGTCGCGTTCGGGCGACACGCGTTGTCATTCTCTTTTTTTTCAATCTACAGTGCAATCAACATGTACTCTTCGTGCAAATATACTAATCGGCTTGGCCAGCAACTACAAGTCTGCTCGTGGTAGATTAGAGCGGATTTGCACCGTAGAAAATAATCTACAAAGCAAAATTTGCTAATTTTAAAGCGACTAGATAGACAATTCAATGTAAGAGTGCTTTCATGATTATTTTCCATCCACCAGAGCTATTCATGCTGATAACGTGTTGAGAAACCGTCACTGGCACATCCAATCCAAGCGATTCCTCCCAGGCAAGAGAGATGTATCAATCATAAAATAATGCAATAGAATAATATATTGAACACAAGAGATGAGAAGGGAACTCTTTTCTTTATTTCTTTCTCCTTTTTCATAAGTACAAGTACAATGATTGGGACCCCTATTTATAGACTAAGAGCCTGTTTGGCAGAGCTCCACTACTGAAAAAATGAATCTGGAGCAGCAGATCCACCAAAAACAGCTCCACCGTGAATCTGGGATCCCACCATGGAGCTAGACAAAACTGTTTAGCTTGCACAGCAGCTCCAGATCCACGAAACTGAGTTTTTGGTGGGAATAGCCTGTTTTGCCCATGGGTTTTATGGTGGTATGGGATGGGGTGTGTAACCAGTGGCAAAAGGTGGGTAATTACCACCCAACTCCACGAGTAAGTACGAAACAAGGTTTCGTGGAGCACCCCTTGAGGTGCTCCATGGATTTTATGAATCTGGAGCTAGATTCAGTATTTTGGTGGATCCAGATTTCGTGGAGCTGGAGCGTTTGGGTAAAAATTCGTGGAGTGAAGCTGTTTTTGGTGGATCTGGAGTTGGTGGAGCTCTACCAAACAGGCCCTAAGTAGTGAGATGCTTACTATAGACCAGCCTTGCAGGCCCGAGCCCAGGTTTCGCAATAGTCTCCACATGAGAAAAGAAACGCCCCCAGCGCCAAACAGTTTTGTCGGCTGTTATGGACCGTTGGTACATAGAAAATTCGTATGAAATAGATCAATTCTCATACAAAATTCACATAAAAAATTTATGTTTTTTAGAAATGAAAAAAAATCCAAACAGGGAATAGTCTAGTGTTAGATCCCTGAGGCCTGTTGGAATAATAAGCTTTGCCCTATTCTTTTATTAATAATTCCAAAAAAAAATTTCAAAGGCCCACTCATTCATAGTGGCATATGAGATACTTTAGTACCACATTACTAACCTAGGTGGAGAGACACCACATTGTAAGATGGAGCATGCTAGCCTTGGTAAAGCAGGACTACAAGTGCGCGTTCGCTCACCTCGCCAGGCTTCGTGGGCGTGAGATGTGAATGGTGCGGCTATTTTGGGTTTAGCCATGGGTCTAGACACAGTTTTCTTTTGTAATTTTGTTTTGCTATGCGCTTTTTATGATGGAAGGAGATGTTTAAAAATGCTCTAATCACGCGATATTAATTACAATTAATGCACATTCCGTTTCTGAAAAATACAATTAAGGTTTCCTTCTAAAGTCTATAAGAGAGAAACTTTGTGTATTCTCTCGGTAGATTTTGAGTGCAAGTAGAATTCCTTTGCCACCGTGCTGTTACAGTCTACTCCGTCCCTTTGTCGACGTACATCGGACGTGGGGAGATCAGATCTCCAAAGTCATTGTTCTTGCGATCTTGAACGAGAGAGGACGAATCAGGTTTTTGAGAAGCGACTTGCACTGTTCTCTGTAGCTATTACTTTTTTACCTTCTCGGCAATGATCCCTTCTTCCTCGTAACACCCTTCGTTTGGCTTCGATAAAATATAGTAGTTCGTAGTTTTTTTTAATTGTCAGTATGAAAATATATGTTTCTGTGTTCATAATACTTATCTTACTAGTTCATACTTTTGAAAGACATGTGTACGATCCGATTTATGTTTTTATCTATGTTTAGTATTTACGTTGTTTTTGTAGTCATAATTTATTTATAAAATCATTTAATCACTAAAGTGCCGAAATCTAAAGCTATTACTTCCCGGGGAAACGCCGCGCAGAGGAAGGGCCACGTCGCCCCTGCGATCGCTCCGCCCGGCGCGTGGCTTCGGAATTTTGGTACGGTCTGGTGAGCATTTTTGCGAAAAAGTCCCTGCGCTTTCCGGAAATTACGTAAAGGTCCTCGGTTCTCGCGAAAAGGCCCCTGCCAGTTTTTTTAGCCCCTCCACTTTGCAGGATAGCCCCCCGCGGTTTTCTAAATTACACACGGGTCCTCGTTTGTTTACGTATAGATCCTCGATTTTTTACGAAAAAGCCCTTTCAATTTTTTGAAAATACGCATGTGCCTTCGATTTTTTTTAGAAAACTCCTCACGAATTATCGCCTCTTTTACTTCGGTGTATACGGTGGCTGGCGCGGATGAGGCTAGTATTCTAACAAGGCCTTGGTCGTGGGCTTGATGCTCCGTTAAAAAAAAATTTTTTTGGTCGCCTCCAGGCCTTTAAACCCCGTAAAACCCTAGACTTGGCAAGAAGCCGTCGCCAAACCCCGAGGGAAACAACAAAATCTGGAACCATGTCGTCGGCGTCGCTCGCCGCCAGGCTCCTCCGCCGCGCCACCACCTCTTCGTCCCTCTCCACCCTGACCCGCCGCTGCGCCCACTCCTCCGCGCCGTCTCGCCCACCCGTTCCGCTTCCTAGATTCCGCGCCGCCGCCGCTTCCTCCTCCTCCGGGATCACCGCCCGCCGCTTCTTGGCGTCGCACTCCCCGGCGTCTTCCTCCAAGATCTCCGCGGACGAGAACCTCAGGCGGGTCATCGACTCCGAGATCGACTGCGTCGTCCAGTCGGAGGAGGGCGCCTCCGCGCAGGTCTCTTGGCTTCCTTAATCCCACCTCTGCATTTCCTTCCTTTGCTCCGCTGTAATAGTTGGATTAAATTTCTTGGTGGTTTAGCGTTAGCCTTAGTTTTATGAGTACCAGAAGTAAATCTCCTGTTAGGTCCTGCTTGGTTGAAGGTGATTAGGCATAATCCCCTGCTAATTCGATTGGAAAGGTTTGGGAACCGGATTAAAGATTGAGGCTCATTTGGGTTGCCTTGTTACCGTTGGAAGCCCGTAGCAGCAACGTTAGTACTTCGCTTTAGTTGAGTGCTGGAGTGAGGCCGTTAAACCTTTATATGGTAAAGTAGAAGCTACAGTCGGCACCAGGGTTTGGTGTCCGGGCAGTAACTAGCATTGTAGCATCTGTATTAAATTTGAGGCTCATTTACCATCCCTGTTCCTTGAGTTGCAGCGAGGGACCTGGTGCTACATTGCCAGCACGCCACCAGCCAGCAATAGTGGCTATCCAGGATTGACAAAACACTACAAACTTTAGATAGTAGTGGTACAAGCTACAAAGAAAATACACAACGAGGTTGGCTGGCAAAGAAAGGAAACTGGATGCCTGGCAGTGTTCCCCAGGGTGCTTAGGTGCTAGGCGCTGGTCTGCCGCCCGACTAGTACCTAGCGTCTTGGTGAACACTAATGCCTGGATGGTTATTGAAATACCATTTGGTAATGTGATTTTTGTTAGAAGCAGTTTGGAAAATCCTAGTCTATCTATGATGCTTCAGGCCTTCAGCTCGATCTATAATGTTCACAAGCTTGACATTGATAGGTCGAGAATAAGATAAGCTTGCTTATCACATATCTAAGTACCCAGCTTCTGAATTCTATACAAGTCCATTGGAACTTTCTCAACAAAGTTTGCAAACAATCAAAATGTATTTGTTTGTTGTTGGTTTTACAAAAAGGTTGTTTGTATGTCATGGAGTATTAGTTGTGCACTGAGATCCGTAAAGTCTAAACTATATAATAGTGTGATTGAACCTCATGAATGTGATGATTTGCAGGTGGATACTATGGATTATAATGTCTGAGAGTTTATACCTTGTCACACAGTTATTTCTTCTAAAAGGTGCAGCTACTCCACCATTTACAGTCACACATCTATCCTTGAGATTTAGACCTCCAAACACTCTCTAATTTAGCGTTTTAGATACTTAAGTTAATTAAGAATGGTAAGCAAGTTAGGTGAGTAGTAATGTGCCTAGTTCTCACAGGCTTTTTTTATACTGCTGACAAACCGCAATTAAAAAATTCAAGGAATGTAAGTGTTCCCCTGCACTGTTCTTCATCTTTGGTGACAACAGCCGGTCCACGTGCAAGCCACCCCAACTACAAACTCACCTCCCCCGCTATTTCTGCCCTAAAGGAGTTTTGCAAGAAACTTTGAAGACAAACTTTTTAAAGTATAAGAACTAGGCACATTACTGTTCACCTAGCTTGTTTACTTGATTAACTTTAAGTGTCCAAATGTCTAAATTAGGAGGTGTTGGGGTCCGAATCTCAAGGAGAGATGTGTGACTGTCAAATTATGGAGTAACTGCAACTAGGTGTAACTAGACATTTTTGAAGAAATGAAGATTTTGTGGACCTAGTTTGAGCTACATCACCATGCTAGACTGTTGGATTGCCTCAATGAATTTGAGATTCGTGCACTGTCAACTGAAGTTCATTAGGTGATTATCTTCTTTGAACAATGATCAGGCCTATGGGCATTGTAGCATCTGTACCCCCAGCTTGCAACCCAAAAGGCATTTTTTTTCTTTAGGAGTTTCGGGTTGTATGGTGTGGGAGTAATGAGGTGCTGACTATTTCATCCCTTGTGCGTTGCACAGCCCAGTATTTCTCACGAGGAAGTCCACTGTCTAACACTAGGAAGGTCCCTTTTCTGCCATTGTTGCTCCATTTTGGAGCTGCAAGATTTCCTGCTTGTCTTGGCCTTTGAATGGGCTTGGCTGCAGCAGGTTTATGGACTATCCGGGTATAATTGGACATTTCTTTTACTTGCTTTTTATAAATCGATGTTCTATCTTCGATGCCCCATGGACCATTAGAAAGGCTGACAAACTGTATCTGCACATATAAAATAATACCCAACTTGCATGTCACACATGTCTATACAAAATTCTGTATGTGAAGCTATGTGCGATGAACAGTTGGAGGACAGATTAAGAAATGTTCATATGTATGTTGCCTGCATGCCTGAAAAATTAAGTCACGCGATAAAGTGGTCGAGCTGAGTTTGTTCCAAGTCACATGGTAATATGTGTTAAGGGTATTTAGGTCTTTTCCTATTTTAAGGTTTGAGTACATGTATTTCTATATATTACCCCTTGGGCTATTGCAATAGAACTCAGACTTCATACAAACTTACATGGTATCAGAGCCTACGTTCTCAACCTAGCTCCTTAACCAGCTGCTGTCGGTCACCACCGCCGTCACCCCCGGGAGGAGTGTGCTCCACTCCCAGGGGTGGCCACCTCCTTTCACTTCTTGCCGGTGCGCTCGCGCACGCGTCTCCGGCCGCCTCCTCCAGCCAAATCCGGCCGGATCTGGCTCCCTCCTATCTCCACAGCCACTGGATCTGGCGGCTCCTCCATCAAGCTGTCATCGCGCCCACCTCTATGCCACCGTCGACTGCGTCCGCCCGAGCGTGTCGCCATCGCACTCGCTCGCGTTGCCGACTGTGGATCTGGCCGCCGCACCTTGGATCCGGCTCCCTCTGTGCTGGATCCACTGCCTCACAGCCGCCGCGCCCACCGTCGCGCCAGTTATGAATATTGTGTGTATTGATATGAGACCCTAATAGAGTAAGTTTGTGTGATCTGGGTCTGAATCAGGATTAGTTAGTTTCATTACTTTAGTTTGTTGCTGGTTTTACTTTTGCTTTAGTTGTTGAGATCATCTCTTCTTTTTACTTTAGTTGTTATGATTCTCTCGGCCTTTAAGCCTTTATAATGAATCAAGGGGCAGCAGCAATTAAGCACTGCAAAAACCCTCACAAAAACAAAGTCTCCACTATCAAGGCAAACAGTTGGTATCAGAGCTCTTGTTACCTTCTTTGGAGATGTCTTCCTCATCGGGTCGGAGGGCTGCTACTGTGGCTGCAGCTCAGGCGGTGGTGGCTGCCGAAGAGGAGGCGCGCCTCGGCGCGCATCACTGCCGCCGAGGCAAGAGCGGCGCAGGCAGCAGAGGCGGCCAGGGCTGCCATGGCGGCGGCAGAAGCTGCTGCTGCCGCTGCTGCCCTCCGTATCGACGAGGAAGACCGGGAGCGTCGCCCTATGTTGCGGACCCCTCACAGGGACCACGACCGTCGAGCCTCGCCATCTCCGCACCGTCGTCGAGGTCGTTCCGGGAGACCGGTTTCGCCCATCGTCCAGCGCGTGATCAAGGAGTCCGGCGGAGGCACCCCATGGCCGATGCTCACCAAGACGAACTACAACGAGTGGAGTCTGCTGATGAAAGTGAAGTTGCAGGCCCGGCGGCTCTGGGATGCCGTTGAGTACGGCGACGCCGAATTCCATGATGACCGGCTGGCGCTCGACGCTCTTCTTGCCTCCGTCCCGCCGGAGATGGTAACGTCGCTCGCGGACAAGCCGACCGTGAAGGAAGCTTGGGACTCCATCGCGGCGGCACGAATCGGAGCCGACCGTGTCCGCAAGTCCACGGTGCAGAAGCTGTGGCAAGACTGGGACCGGCTTGCTTTCCGGCCTGGCGAGGACGTAGACGACTTTACGCTCCGTCTCGCCGGCCTGGTGCAGCAGCTGGTCCGGCACGGCGACGGCGACATCGACGAGCAGAAGGCGGTGGAGAAGTTCTTGCGCATCGTTCCCAAGTACACCCAGATCGCCCTCTCGATTGAGACCCTTCTGGATCTCTCCACCCTGTCCATCGAGGAAGTGACGGGTAGGCTCAAGGCCGTCGACGACCGCGAGGAGCCTTCGACCGAGCCAGTCGTCTTGGGGGGAAAGCTGCTCTTCACCGAGGAGCAATGGCTCGCCCGCCAGAAGGAGAGGAAGAAGGGAGAAGGCTCGACCTCATCTAAGGATCGCCGTCGGCGACCGCGCAAGAAGGAAAAGATTGGCGGCGGCTGCGGTGGAAAAGAAGGAGGTGGCGGCGGAGAACGCAAGGCGGCTCGCGACGACGTCTGTCTGAACTGCGGCCGCCGTGGTCATTGGGCCAGGGAGTGCAGGCAGCCCAAGCGCGGTGGAATGGCCCACATAGCCCAAGCTGAGGAGGATGAGGAGCCCGCTTTGTTTCTGGCCCATGCGAGCCCAGCTCTGGGGTCCACCGGAGACAGAGGGGAGCGTATAACCCTAATATCCCCTCGCCCACACTTAGCGCCGACGCTCAACTTTTCCCCTCAGATTGTGTCCACCTTCCTCCACATCGACCAGCCGCAGGCGCGCGTCTTTCTCGGCGACGGCTCCGGCGACGACAAGCTCGAAGGATGGTACCTCGACAGCGGCGCCACGCACCACATGACCGGGTGTGTGGAGCACTTCGCCGACTTGGATCGAAGCGTCCGGGGCACTGTCAAGTTCGGCGATGCATCTGCGGTAGAGATCCGCGGTGTTGGATCCGTCGTCTTCGTGGCCAAGACCGGGGAGCACAAGCTGCTCTGTGGCGTCTACTACATCCCGGCGCTCCGCAACTCCATCATCAGCCTCGACCAGCTCGATGAGGGTGGCGCGCGAGTGGGGATCGACCGAGGTGTGCTCCGGATCTGGGATCGGCGCGGGCGTCTCCTCGCCAAGGTCAGCCGCGGGCGCAGCCGCCTGTACGTGCTGCACATGGAGGTGGCCCAGCCCCTCTGCCTCGCCGCTCGTCGTGACGATGAGGCCTGGCGTTGGCACGAGCGGTTCGGACACCTCCACTTCGAGGCTCTACGGAAGCTGGGGCGCGAAGAGATGGTGCGCGGGATGCCCCGGATCGACCACGTCGAGCAGCTATGTGACACCTGCGTGGTGACCAAGCAGAAGCGGCGTCCCTTCCCTCGTCAGGCCACGTACCGCGCACAGAAGCAGCTCGAGCTCGTCCATGGCGACCTGTGTGGCCCTGTCACACTGGCGACTCCGGGAGGCCGGCGCTACTTCTTGCTTCTGGTGGATGACGCGTCACGGTTCATGTGGGCCGTTCTTTTCGCGACGAAGGCTGGAGCTGCGGACGCCATCAAGCAGGTCCAGGCCGCTGCATAGGAGTGCGGCCACAAGCTCCGAGTGCTACGCACCGACAATGGAAAAGAGTTCACCGCAGCCGAGTTTGCCGCCTATTGTGCTGATGAAGGGATCCAGCGGCACTACTCCGCGCCCTACACGCCGCAGCAGAACGGAGTGGTCGAGCGTCTGAACCAGACCGTGGTGGCGACCGCACGAGCTCTACTCAAACAGAGGGGTATGCCGGCGACGCTCTGGGGGGAGGCAGTGATAACTGCTGTTCATCTACTCAACCGCTCGCCGACCAAGAGTCTAGCAGGGAAGACTCCGTACGAGGCCTGGCATGGGCGTACACCGGCGGTCGGACATTTCCGCACGTTCGGCTGTCTGGCATACGTCAAGGAGTTGAACCACGTCGGCAAGCTGGATGACCGGAGCACGCCTGGAGTCTTCATCGGCTATGCTGAAGGTGTCAAGGGGTATCGCATCCTCGACCCAACAACCTGGCGTGTGCGCACGGCGCGCGACGTCATCTTCGATGAAGGACGTGGCTGGGACTGGACCAAGGAGACCAGCGGCGACGCAACAACGGCACTGGATGACTTTGTCATCGAAGATGTGTATCTTGGAGGAGCCGGGGGAGCGGGTAGCACTGTGCCAACACCCGGCTCACCTGCTCCCGCACCCTGGACGCCATCGACTCCGTCGACCTCGCCAACTCCGGACCAGGGAAGCACGCCGGGCACGCCGTCGGCCATCACTACACCGGCCGCTGCGCCGACAACCACTCCAGCTCCTATTCTCGCCACACCTCTGGAGAACGATGAGGATCGCATCGACGCTGCACATGAGGATACCCCACTGCGCTACCGTACCATCGACGACATACTCGGTGATCAAGCGGTACCTGGGTATGTACAGCGCAACATCGACGCCGAGCTACACCTGACTCACACCGGGGAGCCCTGCTCGTTTGTGGAGGCCGAAGGCGATGCGGCTTGGCATGCCGCAATGCAGCAGGAGTTGGATTCCGTCGAGCACAACCATACTTGGGAGCTCGTCGACCTGCCGGCCGGCCACCGCCCAATCACCTTGAAGTGGGTGTTCAAGCTTAAGAAGAATGAGGCGGGAGAAGTGGTCAAGCACAAGGCAAGGCTTGTCGCCCGTGGCTTCGTCCAGCAGGAAGGGATTGACTACGACGATGCATTCGCGCCGGTGGCTCGTATTGAGTCCATCCGCATCCTCCTCGCTCTGGCTGCCCAGGAGGGGTGGCGTGTCCATCATATGGACGTCAAGTCGGCGTTCTTGAACGGCGATTTGAAGGAGGAGGTGTATGTCCGGCAGCCCCCCGGCTTCGCCATTGTCGGCAAGGAGGGGAAGGTACTGCGACCGCGGAAGGCACTCTACGGCCTGCGACAAGCACCCCGAGCCTGGAACGCCAAGCTGGACAGCACACTCAAGGAGATGGGCTTCCAGCAAAGCGCTCACGAGGCGGCAATGTATCGGCGAGGCAGCGGTCGTTCCATCCTGCTGGTGGGTGTCTACGTCGACGACCTCGTGATCACCGGCACGGAAGAAGCAGAGGTGGAGGCGTTCAAGGCTCAAATGAAGGCCACTTTCCAGATGAGTGACCTTGGCCTCCTCAGCTTCTACCTCAGCATCGAGGTGCGCCAGGACAACGCAGGCATTACTCTTCGACAAGCTCACTACGCCAAGCACGTCGTCATGATGGGCGGCTTGGACGGGTGCAATCCCGCCCATACTCCGATGGAGCGGCTAAAGCTGAGCCGCTACAGTGAGGCGGAGGAGGTCGACGCGACGCAGTACCGGCGCATTGTCGGCAGCTTGCGCTACTTGGTGCACACCCGGCCGGACTTGGCGTTCGCCGTCGGGTATGTGAGCCGGTTTATGGAGCGGCCGGCGATGGAGCACCAGCAGGCCATCAAGCGAATCCTACGCTATGTGGCAGGCACCACCGACTACGGTCTGCACTATGCGAGGAATCCCGGTGCAACACAATTCGTCGGCTACTGCGACAGCGACCTCGCCGGCGACATTGACACAAGCAAGAGCACGCGCGGCACGCTGTTCTTCCTCGGCAACAATCTCGTGAGCTGGCAATCCCTCAAGCAACGGGTGGTGGCATTGTCAAGCTGCGAAGCTGAATACATTGCCGCCACCTCCGCCGCAACACAAGCACTTTGGTTGGCTCGACTGCTGGGCGAACTCCTCGGCAAGAAAACAGAAGCAGTCGAGCTTAAGGTAGATAGCAAATCTGCGCTAGCACTGGCCAAAAATCCCATCTTCCACGAGAGAAGCAAGCACATCCGGACCAAGTATCACTTCATCAGAAGCTGTCTGGAAGAGGGAAGTGTGAAGGCCAGCTACATCAACACCAAGGACCAACTTGCTGACATCCTTACCAAATCTCTTGGGCGTACGAAGTTCCATGAACTGCGCGATCGAGTTGGACTGGTTCACATCAGGTCAGGGACCGCACACAAGACTTAGGGGGAGAAATAATAGAGTAAGTTTGTGTGATCTGGGTCTGAATCAGGATTAGTTAGTTTCATTACTTTAGTTTGTTGCTGGTTTTACTTTTGCTTTAGTTGTTGAGATCATCTCTTCTTTTTACTTTAGTTGTTATGATTCTCTCGGCCTTTAAGCCTTTATAATGAATCAAGGGGCAGCAGCAATTAAGCACTGCAAAAACCCTCACAAAAACAAAGTCTCCACTGTCAAGGCTAACGGACCCAAAGGGCCATATATATAGGAGAGTACAAGAGGATATGCCATATAGAGATAAGGTATATATGGAATAGAATACAACTCCAGGGCCGGCCCTGGGCCTGGGCAGCAGGGGCAACCGCCTAGGGCCCATGAAAATTAGGGGCCCCTAGTTTAAGCCCATGCATATATACATAATACATCATGTATTAGGAGTCTGCTGTTTAGCTGTTCAAAGAAGCAAATTTGTGATTGGGCCATCCGGCCGGCCCAATCGCCAATCCATCCGACCATCCGGGCCAGTCACTCGCTGAGAAACCGGAGACCAGGCACACGCTCCATCTAACGGCCAGTCGGCCTGAATCCCAGCGCTGAGAGGAGAGACCAGAGAGGCAGGCGTCCAGGCGATTCACATCTCAGCGGCGATTGCGGCCAGAACAGAATCCCCATTCCCCAATCCGCTCGTCGCCTCCGATACGAGCAGGCGTCCAGGCGATTCACCAGATCCGGAGATCCCCAGTCCCCAATCGCACGCCGCGTCGCCGCCTCTGCCTGCTTGTACGTCGTATCTCCATTCCCCAATCCAATCTCGCCATTAGTGGAGAAGAGGAAGAGCCCGATCTTTGCAACGGCTCTACTCAAAATCCAGGTATATAGCCATTTGCATCAGCGATTCAGACTCTGTGGTCATTCGCATCCGGCATCCACTGACCCCTGAATCTGATCCCCTATTCGGCATTTCGGCTTGCAGCTTGCTATTCCCCTGACCCCTATTCGGCATTTCAGCGACCGGTTCATCAACGAGCTCAAGGTGATTGCTCCTTTCGATTCCATTTTGTGTTAAAAGATTGCTCCTTTCGGTGTATCCCTAGCTTCTTGTAAGAATCGTGTGTGATTGGGTGGGCTCTGGCCTCTGGATTGATAAATAAGCAGAGTAGGCAGACTGGCTCAAACAGGGAGCGGTTTTTAGTGTTCAATAACACTGCAAGATTGCGGCTTCGTGTTGCTTCGATGTACTCATGTACAGATTAGCCAACAGCTGTGTTCAATGGATGCACATTTAGTAACTCAAGGCAAGGCACTTGCTCCAGTAGGCTGTGGTCTGTGGATCCTGATTCCTGAACTGCGCGCTGAAATTTTACCTTTTGATATGCTTCTAGGGCAATCTGCTTATCTGCAATGTTTGTCTCTTGGAGTTGGAGAAGCCGAGAAGGGCACTAGGGCAGAAGGGAGAACCGGCCCTGGCCGAAGGCCAAAGGGCAAACCTGCAACGCAATTACGCAAAGGCGCAGCTCAGCCAGTCACAGTGTGGTAAGATAGTAAGATGTCATCTAGAAAGTATTTGTCTGGGAGTGAAAAAAGGAAAAAAAAAGAAAACAGGTAGATGAGTTGATAGAATCCCAAAAAGGATTCATTGACAAATTCTTTAGGATTAATACAAGTTCTTCTAGGAATTATGAGGAATTTACCCATAGAGTACATGGCAATATGAGACCATGAATATTTGCTATATAGTATTGAACATTAGCTTAATAGTTGATATAAAAACATGCTTGTGTTTGAGTAAAGGGCCTCGACTTCTATCTCGCCCCAGGGCCCCCTAAATGTTAGGACCGGCCCTGTACAACTCTATCTCCTTAACACCCCCTCAAATGCAAGGCGTATGCAATAGCATTGCATTTGAAAAAGGGTTAACACTAAAACAAGATAAATCCGAAGTCCGAGTCTTGATGATGTCGTTGCGTGCAGTTTTTGAATAAACTGTCAAATCAAGCCGAATAGGAATAGATAGATGCATGACGGCGCAGATCGAAGCCCAAGAGGTGGCGGCGCAGTGCACAGAGTACGCGCGGCGGCCTTTGAAGTTCGGGGCGGCGGCTAGAGAAGCGGTGGCATCATAATGACTTCTACGATCTGCACGCGGCTCAGAGAGTAGAGCGGTGGCTGCTGCCATGCAAAATAAAATTCCTACACTTCTATGACTGACAATAAATTTGTGGACTTGCACGACTTAAACGAACTAAAAATTAGAACTAGGAACTTGGATCGGACGCAACGGAGGACTCACGAAAAAATAACTAAAGACTACGCACTGATCTCAGACACTTAAAACAGGGAAATCCCCCTTAAAATCCCCCTCTCTCTTCCCACCCGTCCCCCTCACACTCCCGCCGCCTCCTCTGCCGACCTCCTCTCTCGTCTCTCTCGCTCCACTCTCGGGCAGCCGAAGGCGGCGACACAGGCGCGACGGCCAAGAGGCGGCGGCGCGGCGCAGCAGCCTGCAGACGGCGGTGGTCGGAAGGGGAGGCCAGGTGGGAGATGGCGGACGGCGGCCTGGGTGGCGACCGGAGCGCAACGGCGAGTGTGCCGCTCGATCCCTTGGCTCGGGAGCAGCGGCAGGCGCTCGGGCAACCGAGGCAACGGCGGCGGCGGTGGAGGTGGCAACCGGATCCGAGGCGCGACGGCGGGCGCGCCGCTCGATTCCTTGCCTCGGTCGCCCGAGCGGCAGGGGCAACGACGGTCGGAGGCGGCCGGATCTGACGGATCCGGCGAGGAGCGGGCGGATCCGGCGGCGACGGCGTCGGATCTGGCGGCGGCGTCGGCTTGGGCGGAGACAACCCGGGCGCGGCGGCGGCGGCGGCTCGAGATAGCGGCCGTGGCGGTGGAGAGGCCGGATCCGGACGGTACAGGGGCAGCGGCCCGGGCGGCGACCCGTGCGGGGGGCGGCGGCCCGAGGCCGATGCGACGGCGACAACGCCAGCGACCCATGTGGGGGCGGCGGCCCGAGGCTGATGCGACGGGGACGACGCCAGCGGCCCGTGCGGAGGCAGTGCATCGGTCGGGCCGACATCGGGTGGCTGCCGGCCCAACGCGACGGCAGCAACCACGGGAGCAGGGCGGGGAGGCACCGGAGGAGGCCGAGGAGATGATGGCGGCGACGTCGTCGACGAGCACGAGCCGGCGGCAGCCCGACGAGAACTGGTGGCGGTACGGGCGTGATCCAACGGAGCGACAACGGCGGATCGGTCGGGGTCGTCGTCGAGCGGCGTCTGGAGACAACGCGGCGTCCGGTTGGCACAGCCCAACGAGATGGCTGCCCCTGGGAGAGGAGAGGAGATCATCCTCCCGGGGGCAGCAGCAGCGGAAGTAGATCTGGGTTAGGGTTTCAACCTAAGCTCTGATACCATGTTATGAATATTGTGTCTATTGATATGAGACCCAAAGGACCATATATATAGGAGAGTACAAGAGGATATGCCATATAGAGATAAGGCATATATGGAATAGAATACAACTCTATCTCCTTAACAGCGCCCATGCTGCGCCTACGCCAGGCTGACGCCGCCTTGGATCCGGTCGCCGCCGTCCACCGCTCTGGCCGCTGCGCATGCGCCCACCTCGGATCCGGCCTCTCCGCCGTCGGATCCGGGAACCCTAAGCCAGATCCGCACCTGCCTCCACTCCGCCAGCCGCGCCGATCGCCGCCCTGCCCGGATCTGGGCTCCCTGTCACTTGATCCGGCCATCTCTGCCGTCACCGTGCCACCCCAGCTTGGATCTAGCATTGCCCCGCTTGGATCTGACCGCCTCCGCGTTGGATCCGGCGAGCATGAGTCCGGTTGGCTCTGTTGGCGCCTGGATGCGGGCACCCTGACACTGCCTCCGTGCCCGTGCCTGAGCTGCTGCCCTAGGCCTGCGACTCTTGCTCCTGCTCTTCCTCCACGCAGCCGGCCTCCAGACCGCCGCCTCCCAGTCGTCGTGTCTGCGCCGTAGCTCCCTCATCTCTTCCTGCTGCTACCGCCCAACTCTTTAAGCATATTCTGTCTCCTTTTGTTAACAACCACTACAGTAGCAGTGCATCTTAGAAGATGGTGTGCACTTGCCTCCTCGGCCGGTGACGTAGAGACACAGGAGGGAGTGGATCGAGTGGTCATGTGTGGGAGGGAGAAAAGAAGGAAAAAAGGGGGGGGGGAGAGGTGTGAGAAAGGGAAGGTTTTAGGTGGATTTAAGGTCGTTGGATATGCGATCCGAGGCCCATGGTGTTTCTTATCTGAGTCCTTTCTTGTTTTGTGTCTTCCGTTGCGTCCGTCAAATCCGTAGTTTCTCTTTCAATTCGTCAAAGCCGTGTGAGTCCACAAAATTTCTGTCACTCAGCCGACTGCTTTGCTAGCCACGATTCATCCTCTTTGATGAGTGTGGTCCACTTCTTCCTTTCGCATAGCCATAGCCGTCGCTCTTCTCTGAGTCGCTGCAGATCGTAGAAGTTTTTATGATACCGCCGCTTCTCTTTGAGCTGCCGCCCCGAGCTTCTAGGGCCGCCACGCTTCTTCTGCACTGCGCCTCTGTTGCGCTTTTTTGTGCACTGCGCCGCCGCCGTCTCAGGCTTTGATCTGTACCGCTATGCTTCTATCTCCATCTTTAGCTTGTTTTTGACAGCTCTCTCTACCTGTGTCACCTTCCACATCCTTTTCATCGTGTTACCGCGGTCGACTTTTCTCTCGCTTACCTCTACTTTCCCAGCCCCCTGCACTTTGTGCTTTCTGGGTTGTTGCACGATTCTAGATGGTTCATACTCGACACAATTTTCCAAGAGCCGTACACTACGATGACATTTTCAAGACATGGACTTTGGATTTTTCCTATTTTAATGTCAACCCTTTTCAAATGTAAAGCTATTGTATACGCCTTACATTTGAGGGGGGTGTTAAGGGTATTTAGGTCTTTTCCTATTTTAGAGTTTGAGTCCATGTATTCCTATATATTGCCCCTTGGGTTATTGCAATAGAATGGAATGTAGCCGCTTTATTTCATGGTCATAGGGTTCGTGGAGCAATCAGTACGTTAACATACCACTCGGCCAAGTCCCAACTATTTTATTTTTATTTCAATTCCAAGTCCAAACTTCTTTTATTTTAATTTCCTCTATTTGCCAAAATTTACTGCGAAACTATTCTTCCAAAATTGTTTTTGAATCTTATTATCAGGACTTACTTTCACAACGTGCTCTTAACATTTGTTAGATTTTTCTCTTTTTTGGTACTACCAACCATGGTTGTCACGGCGGAATCGGCGACCACGGCGAGTGAGATACGCCTGGACGCCTAGGCGACGCCGCGGCGACGCCATGCGAGCGCCATATAACCTCCGGTTTTATACGGTCCGTCTCACATACCCTCTTTATCTCATACGGTCACACTCACATACCTCCGTCTCGTGTATAAAACTGTCCTCCCGAGTCGACCTCTCAGTTCTCGACTCAACCTCTCCGCTCCCGACTTCTCCGCCTCTCCCGTCTCCCCGCCGCTGCCTCCCGCGTCCGCCTCCTCTCCCCGCCGCCGCCTCCCGCGTCCGCCTCCTCTCCCCTCCGCCGCCTCCCGCGTCCGCGTTCGCGTCTGCCTCCTCTCCCCGCCGCCGCCTCCCGCGTCCGCCTCCTCTCCCCGCTGCCTCCAGCTCCCCACGCCCGATCTCCTAACCCTAGCCGGTGTCAACGGCCGGATCAGGCGAGGCGAGCAGCCACGGCGTCCTCCTCCGGCCGCCAGACGCCGTGACAACCATGCTACCAACATAAAATGAATTTGAACTTGAAATTTTATACATGGGTAGTGTAAGTTTAGAAGTACATCTTTTTTTTAATTTTTTGTGATGATATTTAGTTGGATAGCACCATGATTGCATACAATACATTCCCTCTTGACAATTAATTTTGAAAGATTTTTTAACGTATTTTGCAAATTATGTTCTCATGCCCTACTTTTAAAACTCTTATTTTCAAAACACGATATCAAAACTTAATTTCCAAAATAAGTCTGAGAAAATTCGCTTTCAAAACATATTATGAAGACCCACTTTTAAAACTTATTTTGCAATCTAACGTTCTATAGACTTATCTTGAACCTGTTTTCTAAACTCAATTCCAACAACTATTTTCACCAAATATCTCCAAAATATTTTTTTTTGAAACTCCAAAATATATTTTTTTTCTGAAACTTACTTTCCAAAATTTTCATCGCCCTGTTTACTTTCAAAAACTCCTTTTCAAAGCTCTCTTCTAAGATATTATTTTGAGATATGTTTGAAACAAAATTAACTAAAATAATTTTCCGAAACTCTGCCCCCTGAACTCATCTCGGAAATTATTATTATAAACATATTTTCTTAACCTTTTTTTAAACTTATCCTCAAAAGCTTTTCTTTAAAGCTTAAACTACAAAACCTATAATCAAAGGATTATTTTTTAACTTGTTTACACAAAGTTACTTTCGCAATTTACTTTCACGAATTTATTTGCTAAACTTATTCTCAAACGTTATTTTGTAGGTCCCAATTTGAATACCCATTTACAAAAAGGGCTATTTCTGAAAACTTAATTTTAAAAAGCTTGTCTTCAAAAGTTCCTTTCAAACCCTTGAGTATAGAGATTACGGGGGAGGCGAGTAAAGTTTCTTTGTGTTTGGATTGCTTTTATCATGTTAATTGGTAGAAACTCTTTGGTTTTGCTTGGAAGCGTTATTTTTATTTTAAACTTTACTTTGTGACTTTTTTCAATTGAGTTTAACCATAATTCTTTTTTCCATTTTTTTGAACAGAAAATTGATCTACCAGAAGGCTTCCCTTTTGAGATAATTGATAACCCTGGTGATCAATCCATAATCCTCAAAAGAGAGTTTGCAGGAGAGACTATTAAGGCTACTGTCTACACAAACTTCGATACCGATGAAGACTTTAATGAGGATGGCGATGATAATGATGAGAACAACGAGGAATCTTTTAAGCCAGCAATTCAGATGGTTGTCACTGTTGAGAAACCAGAAGGCCCAATCTTGGAATTCGAGTGCAACTTTAATGATGATGAACTGGCAATTGAAAATATGAGGATGGTAAATCGTGATAATCGTGATGCTGAAAATATTTATGTGGGACCGCCATTTTCGTAAGTTCAATCTGTCTTTTCTACCTGGTTTGTTCTTTCAATTTCAAGCATAACAATAAGCTCCAAGCAACTGCTGAGATAATCAAAGAAAGAATATTCCCTTCAAGGACCCTTGGCCACAAACTTTTTTGTGTGCTTTCCCCCAAAATGGCATAACCTTGTTGTTTCTTCCTTTTGCGTTCATCTCCTCATTTGTGTGGAAATAATTGATGCTCATTCGCTCTGCAACATTGTATGTTCTGTTGATTTAAGGACCTGCATGGCTGTCCCTGAACTATATTGCTTCATGCAGATTTCCTCTGACCTTCAGTTTCTTACTGTTTTCTACAGGATTTTGGACGAGAGCTTGCAGAAGGCCATGCACAGGTATCTTGAAGTGAGGGGGATCAAGCACTCACTGCATGACTGGCTGTACGAGTACACGATGAGCAAGGATGAGAAGGAGTATGTGGTTTGGTTGAAGAACATGAAGGAGTTCATCGGGACTTGAATGCCACTGCACTTAAGTTTGTTTTAGTAGAATGAACAGGCATGGTGCTCTTTGCCAAACTTATTGATCAAAATTGTGCAAAGATATCTGGCACGGCCGATCTTTTGGTGAAAGCTAAACTAGCCATATATATTCCTGGACCAATTATCTGTAGAAGTGTTCGCAGTTTATCCGTGCTGTTTTCCCAGCACTGCTTTGTTTACCTATTCGTTTATCCCTGTGATTCGTTGATGGTTGTGTGATCATTTTGTTCATGTGTTTTCAGCCGAGAGGAATGTGTTAATTGCTTTCGGGTACTGCTGTGTAAGTGTCGCTGCAGGTGGGTCCGCTGACCTGGGTGGCATTTCGTAGAGGCCTATATGCTTTCTGGGTGATTTAAGTACTGAAAGTGTTTCCTTGTCATCTTTCCCCGAGAAAGTATTTTGCAGCTAATTGTTACTACCTATTACCTCTTACCTGCTATGCATTGTAGATTCTTGAGATGTGTAATATTGGCGAATACGAACCATTTGGTGACTGCTTACGTAGTTACGTCGCTGTTGCCTTGTTGGATGTCATCTTTAGTAGCTTTACGGTGGTGTGAGCCTAAAACTTACAAGAATAAAAAAAAATCCTCATACGGACGCTTGAGTGCGGTTGTAATTTTAACACGAAAGTCAAAATATCCTTTCTTCTTTTGATATCTGTCTAATGAAAATAAGCAAGATTGAGTATTAGACAATAAGCAAGATTGAGTACTTTAGGTACTCAGCAAGTTCCTACGGTAGAATGTATTTATAGGGTTATTGGGTGAGTTCTTTTGGGTTGTTGCTTATCGTTTTTGAATTCTAGTTGTTCCTGTGAGATAATAGGAAGAGAGAGACAGTTGTATGTGATTTTGACTGGTATAACAGAAATTAGAACAATGCCTATTACAATCGACTTATAGACTTTACTTTGAAATGACGCACCATTTGAAAAATTTGTTACTGTAGCAAAGTACATAAGCCAAAAGCAAAACCGGTTCGAATCCAACCATTATCTATATGTAGGCTTAACCAAACGAGGGTATTATGTTTCTTTAGTATGAAGACAATTAGTTAAATATCATATCAGAGTTACTTTCCAAACTTATGACTTAGCCAATTTTAACTAAAATCAAAATATCCGATTTCAATTGACTTTTTGGGAGCAATTTTCCTCACATTTACTTACTGTGTCTAGCCCATGGACACCATTCCATATCCATATGCACCATAACTAGTGACCATTTTATGAAAACTATACACTATGGTATTTCACACTTTGCTCATGATCGGAGGCACTACTATTCGAATAGATTATAACACTCTACAAAGAATACAACTTTACCCACAAGAATGTGATTATATCATAATATTCGTCATTACACGCTTTCATAGGCATGTGACTGATAAATCATAATAAGACTTTTACAATGCTTAGTTCTAGTACTTTCATACTCCATAGGTATGAACCCTTAGCGCTAAGGGCCTCCATTGTTAGCTCATCTATCGAGTACACACTACAAGGGTAGGGACCGAAAGGATCCATGCAGTAGTGCCCTTATAGGTTCGCCCCCATCACTTTGATCAGGGTAATAGCCTCGCGGGCTATTCTCAACTTTGTTACAAGGGTATAGGAGTTCACATCAAAACTAACCAAATTAGTTAGCCATGTCCATCTCATACTAAACTTGTGGTTGCACGATTTGGTGTAGAATGAGTGCACACAAATTTGGTCCTTAATTAACTCAGACGAGATAAACCAACATACTCAAACCTTGTGTCATCCTTGCACCAGTCTCAAACCCACCATTCGCTTGAGTTTCCACTATTTTATAAAATATTTTCTATTTCCAGTGGTAACCCACGTTACCACTATCATTATTATGTTTCAAGATTCCGCTGACAATATTCATGTTGTATTTGACTTTACCACTAGAGCACCTCTAAGCACAACCATAATCTAGCGATATCACTATTATAAGTATCCTATGGTGACAAGAGAAATGTATTACCAAAGAAGGGAAATAAAATGTATCAACTGTATGGTGTAACTAGGCAATCTATATAAATAATAGTGGCAAGCATGCACTCATATTTGAAAGCAAAATATTGCATTTGAAAACTAGGTTCAATATGATCAATTATAAGGACTTGCCTCTTTATCTAGAATCTCTGATTATTTCACTGTGGGCTTCAAGTTCACGCCGTTCGCCTTAATTACTCTAGCAGTTTCTCCATTAGTCGAAAAGTCGAATCCGGATGCTAACACAAAAGAATGAATTCAAATAAGTTCATGTTTTGTAGAATGCAAGCTGGGAACAAAATAAAATAAAATAATTGAAAAGGCATAAAGAAAATAGGTTTGGGTGATAGGGTTCAAGCGGTGCTTGGTTTGGATGAACGAAGTTGACAATCAAAACAGATGTATTTGTGTTAAACGGATTTCTATGAATAGTAATAGGTCTGACCAGTATTGGGCTTAGGTTTAAAATAGTATTTAGGTTAGCTAGGGTTTTATTGAAGTCTATTTTGGTTAAACGGTGTTGAGAATGGGCTTCATGGGGTCAAAATAGGTATAAAGTTGCTTAACAGGATTGGGTGAATAGTATCAGGTTAACACTATGTATAATGGATCAAACTAGGAAGAGTAACGAGTTGAACAATGATGGGTTTAACTATTTACTATGGATCGGGTTGGAATAGTAATGGGTTGATAACAGTAATGGGTCGGATCTTAAAACAATAGCTGGTCAGGTTGGAACAGTGTTGCTGCAGTGATGCCTCGCCTCGAGGTGGCTTGGAATGTTGGGCTGCTATTGTGCTGCCCATGGCTTGCTTAGCAGAGTCTTCTTCTTCCTCTCGGTGCTACAGTGCTGTCGAGCGGTGAATTGCAATGGTGAGAAATTGTGGCGTGTGTAATAGTTTCTAAGGGGATCTAAGGGCATGGATGGGTTCTTGGAGGGGATGGGGTTCCATTTTAAGGCTTTGGCACGGCTTGAGAACTATTATGGATAGCCGGTGGTGAGGAAGTTTTCATGGGACTTGACCATGCCACACGGGCTACACGAGGGCTAAATGGTGAAAGCAAGCTCTCCGGGACAAGGGGATGGCTATGGTGGGGTTGGCTCGGGCTTATAGGATTCTATGGTTAGTTGTTCATGGCGAGGTGGTTCAGCCGAGCGGAGAGGTTGGTCGTCGGTGAAGTAGGAGGCTGGGGAGTCCAAGGCGAGTCTTCGATGGTGTTATGGGGTCATGAAGAAGCTACAGATAGAATTAATTTAGAAATGGTAGAAGGTTTAATCAAATTGGGAAATTGGAACTTACCGGTGTTATGCAGTGGCGACGACGGTCTTCTAGCCGGCGAGGGATGGGAAGGATTCTGGGGTGCTACTGGACGCCAATGCATGCTATGGGGTGGGCTCACGGGTTTTTATAGATGGTGTAAGGGGGTTGGAGCAGTGGAGAGATTGGCTCGGGTGACGGTGTGTGACTGGGGAAGGGAGAGCGTGGGAAAATTTGGTTGGGTTCAATCGTAGCGGTGGGGGTGGGGTTGGCAGCATTGGTGGCATGTTGGTCTTAGCACCTCCTTGAGCAATGGGTTGCGGCAGTCAAGGAAGTGCGGCACGGCATGTCGGCCATGAGACAGAGGGTTGTGGCGTTGGCTGGAAGTGGCAAGGCGGTTATGGTGCATGGCTGGAGCAACAGGACGACATTGAATGCGGGTGTCAGGGCTTGGCAGTCGAGGGTATGGCAGGTTGATGAGGGTTCACGACGATGTGGCAATGGTGACCAAGGATTTATGGCGGTGAACGGGAGAGAGCCGGGTGTCAGGAGAGGAACAAGGGAAGTGGCGGAGTTCTGAGGGGCACTAATGACTAGAGAAAACGAAGAAGCCGAGAAGGGAAGGTGTAAACAGAAGGGAAGTTTCCTAATTGGGAAAAACCAAAATCAACTGAAACTCAAGAAAATTTAAATTCAAGTTGAAATTTTGGGGTGTTTCATAAAGTTCAATAGTAACAAAAATCAAAGTACAATTGCTTTGTACTATAAACAACATCTCAAATAATTTTGAGAAATTACAAAATAATTTCTCTAATTACGATTCAAAATAACACTAAAACAAAATTGCCAAATTAGGAATTTGGGATTTGGGACTTGGGAATTGAGGGTGCACTCTCCGTCCGTGTCACTCGCTAGCTTGGTGCTCCCTCCCTGACCACCACGTGCTCCCTTCCTGGCCACTTCTCCCCCTTCCAGTCGTTTGTCACCCTGTCATCCGTCACGTGCTGCCACAGAGGCTACATTCCGTTCTTTTCAACTTATGACTTATCGCTTATGCCTTATAGCCTCTCTCGAATAAACAAACGAGGCAGTTTCTCCACCACCATTTCAAAGCGGCTTATTGGAATAGCCTTTTCGAAGTGGCTTATCAGCTTATCGGTATTTAGTTCATTTGCACGAATACCCGCGCTAAGATTAAAAGCCATTAGCTGCAGCCGTAAGTCATAAGTCGTAGTTAAAAAGAACATACAGCATAGGAGCCTGTTGACGCGGTGTGTAGCTACGGCATGTGGTGATGATCATACAGCGCCTCTATGTAAACAAGTAGACCTTTATTGGAACTTCTAAATTATTTCTTTGCTTTTAGATTTAATGACTGCAATACATGTGTAAATAATATAGGTATTGTGAATACCAAACACGCGACACTAGACTCGAGAAATATGACGATTGGTGCAATGAAAACTTCCTGGTTTAATCTTGCAATACAAAGCTAATGAAATTATTTTGTATAGTCAACCATATACTTCTGTTAAAATTTGAAATCTTTGACCGCACGGACGCTATGAAAACCTATGTTTGATGACAGGAAATAATAATGAAGAGGAGCGAGGCACAGTATCGATCAACCACATATTGTATTGATCAGTATGCTGTTACATATATACGAGTACAACAGACTTGGCAAGCAACTGGCTAGCGAGTATCGCGGCTTGGCGAGAGAGTCTTCCGGGCATGCTGCACGTTCGTAGATGGCGAGCGAGTCTTTTGGGCATGCAGTGCATGCGTGGAGGACGAGCGAGTCCAGGGCGAGCGCGCCAGGCGGCCCGAGGCGGTTGACGAGCGAGTCCACGGCGAGCGCGTCTGGAGGCCAGCGATGCATGCGCTAACACCCCCCGCAGTCTCAGCGTCGGCCATGTCGATGCAGAGGCTGGACTTGAAGTCGTTGAACAACGCCGTAGGGAGCCCCTTTGTGAATATATCGGCGAACTGCTGCGCACTGGGTACATGGAGAACGTGTACTTCACCGATGGCGACCTTCTCACGAACAAAGTGAATGTCCAGTTCGATGTGTTTGGTTCGCTTGTGGTGCACCGGGTTTCGGCCCATGTAGACGGAGGAGACGTTGTCGCAGAACACTATCGTGGCCTTCGGGACGCTGCAGTAGAGCTCGCGAGCAGGGAACGGAGCCATGTACATTCGGCAACCGTGTTTGCCACGCCGCGGTATTCTGCTTCCGCGCTCGATCGCGACACCGTCGTCTGCCGCTTGGAGGACCAAGAGACAAGCGTGTCGCCGAGGAAGACACAGAAGCCCGATGTCGATCGTCGCGTGTCCGGACAGCCTGCCCAGTCGGCGTCGGAGTAGGCTGTGAGGGTGGGCAATGTCGTGGCGCGGATGTGGATCCCGGTGCTTGGTGTACCCATGACGTAGCGCAGCACTTGTTTCAGCATGGCGGCGTGGACGTCGCGCGCCGAGTGCATGTGGAGACATAATTGTTGCACGGCGTAGGCTATGTCCGGGCGTGTGACGATGAGATACTGGAGCGCCCCCACCATGCTTCTGTAGAACGACGCGTCGGGGCAGGCTTTGCCATCTGTCGCCGAGGGCTTTGGCTTCGTGTCCGCCGGCGTTGCGACTGCTGTACAGTTGCCCATGCCGGCGCGCTCGAGGAGGTCCTCAACGTACCGAGCTTGGCAAAGGAAGAATCCGACGGTAGTGCGGCGAACGTCGATGCCGAGGAAGTACGACAGGGGGCCGAGGTCCTTGACGGCGAATGCACTTTTGAGTTGCTTGACGATATGCTCAAGGAGTTCGGTTGATGACGCGGTGAGGACCATATCGTCAACGTAGAGGAGCAGGTACGACGTGCCGGCGCTTGTGCGCAGGACGAACAGCGAGGACTCGGCCCTTGTCTGTACGAAGCCAGTCGAGGTGATGTGCTCGAGGAAGCGTGTGAACCACGCTCGGGGTGCCTGGCGAAGTCCGTACAGGGATCGAGATAGCAAGCAGACGTCGTGTGGATGTGCAGCATCGACGAAGCCACTCGGTTGCTGGTAGTACACTTTCTCCTGCAGGTTGCCTGGAGGAAGGCATTGGAGACGTCAAGTTGGTGCACGGGCCATCGTCGGGATGCAGCGATGGTGAGGACCGTCCGGATGGTGGCCGGCTTGACGACGGGGGTGAAGGTCTCCCCGAAGTCGATGCCGGGCCGCTGGTGGAAGCCACGCACCACCCATCTCGCCTTGTACCGCTCAATAGAGCCATCGGGACGCAGCTTATGCTTGAAGACCCATTTGCCGGTGATGACGCGCGCGCCTGGCGGTCGAGCGACGAGAGTCTAGGTGCGGTTGCGCTGGAGGGCGTCGAATTCATCCTGCATAGCTGCATACCAGTTAGGATCACGCAGGGCGGCGGGCACTGAGGTGGGGATTGGCGAGACTGAGGGCGTGTCAGCTATGGAAGATGTCATGGCATATTTGGGGTTTGGTTTGACCACGCCAGCTTTGCTCCGTGTGATCATTTGGTGTGCCAGGGCATTGTTGGTTGGTGCTGCTTGTGCGGGTGCTTGGGGAGCAGTGGATTGCGTGGGTGGGGTGTATGAGTTGGCTGCGGTGGTAGGCGGCGAGAGGAGCTGGGGTGCGGCGTGGTTGGCGTGGCGCGGCATGCTTGCGGGTGCTCGCGGTACGGGGTCGTCGTCGTCGGCGTGCGCAGTCGTGGAGCTGGCAGTCGTTGCCGCCGGAGTCCGGAACGGGAACGCAGCTTCGTTGAACACCACATGGCGGGACGTGATGACGCGGCGCGAGGTGATGTCGTAGCAGCGGTACCCGCGGTGGTCGGCTGGGTACTCGATGAAGAAGCACGGTGTCGACCAGGGGCTGAGCTTGTTCGGTGATGTTGCTGTAAGGTTGGGGTAGCACAGCGAACCGAACACGCGAAGCTCGGAGTAGTCCGGCGGCACGCCGAACAGCAGCTCGTAGGGTGAGGCGTCGTCGGTGGCGCGGCATGGGCGCCTGTTGACCAAGTGCATCGCCATGGATAGAGCTTCTGCCCAGAACGTCTCTGGAGCTGCGCTGTGAATGAGAAGCGTTCGAACACAATCGTTAAGCGTTCGCAAGATCCGCTCGGCCTTCCCGTTTTGCTGGGATGTATAGGGGCAGGAGAGACGAAGTGCAATGCCGTGGCTAGCAAAGTAGAGACGGAGTGCAGTAGAGTCGAATTCCCTCCCGTTGTCTTATCAGCGCGAGAATTGGAAGCCCAAATTGTGTGCGAACGAAAGCATGGAAAGCGCGTATCAGAGGAAGGACCTCTGATTTGTGTCTGATCGGGAATGTCCATGCGTAATGTGTGTAGTCATCAAGCAACGCAAGGTAATACTTATACCCAGAGAAACTGAATGCAGGCGATGTCCACACATCAGCATGGATTAATTGGAATGGAAAGTAAGTTCTTGAATCTGAAGAATGAAAAGGTAAATGTACATGCTTCCCTAGTTGACAAGACTGACAAGCATGTGTGCTAAACTTAGGACACTGAAAATCAAAAGAATGCAAGACTTGCGACAAAACTTTATTGCCAGGATGCCCAAGGCGCTGGTGCCACAGATCGGTCGTCGTGGACGCGCTGAGGGCGAGCTGTGGAGGGAGTCGCAGGGGGTAAAGGTCGCCGGAGCTTTCATAGCGGAGCTTCACCGAACGAGTTTGAAGATCCTTGATGGAGAAGCCATGGGGGTCAAATTCAACGGAAACCTTATTGTCACGAGTGAGCTTACGAACTGAAATTAAATTCTTCACCAAGGAGGGAGAAATCAGAACGTTATTGAGCTGAACGGAGGAGCTGGCTGTGGGAATAGAGGCGACAGCTGAATGTGAGACAATCAGCCGAGCGCCATTTCCAACAATGGAGGAAGGATGGGGAAGTGGAGTGGAGCCGGTGAGATTACCAGGAGCATTGGACATGTGAGCGGATGCTCCGGTGTCCATGTACCAGTCGATGGAGCTGGGCGGTGGCTGGTGCTGACCGCCGTTGTTCTGCAGTGCCGTCAGCAGGGCCCAGCCGTCCCAGGTTGGTGGAGTGGCAGCGGGCGGGGCAGGCAGCGCCGGGTGGTGGAAGGCCGTCATGGCTTGCTGCGCCTGGAATGGTGGCCGAGGTGCCATAGCGGGGGCTCCTGGGGTACGGAACGGCATAGGCCAGGCCTGGACCAGGCCAGTCCAGGGGTTGTATTGAAGAGGAGCGAGGCACAGTATCGATCAACCACATATTGTATTGATCAGTATGCTGTTACATATATACGAGTACAACAGACTTGGCAAGCAACTGGCTAGCGAGTATCGCGGCTTGGCGAGAGAGTCTTCCAGGCATGCTGCACGTTCGTAGATGGCGAGCGAGTCTTCCGGGCATGCAGTGCATGCGTGGAGGACGAGCGAGTCTAGGGCGAGCGCGCCAGGCGGCCCGAGGCGGTTGACGAGCGAGTCCACGGCGAGCGCGTCTGGAGGCCAACGATGCATGCGCTAACAAATAATAATTTTACTGGATTGTCGGTATATTTATTTTTATGGCAGAGTTTAAAAGTATGTCCCCGTGATATCTCAATGGTGGGCACCTGATTGCCCAGACGTTTTGGCCCCACTCGTTTCGGTTTCAACTTCTGATTTCTGGCTTATATTTCACTATTCATAAATTTCGTCTTTTTTTTGAACTTTTTGCTTTTTTAGCTTTTTTGCCGGTTCTTTTTTTCCTGTATTTATTTGCATTATACGTGATGGGCTAATATGTTTTTTCTATTTTTAATTTTTTTTAAAAAATATAATTATGCTAAATAAGACTATGTCAGTACAGTGTTTTTTCAGCCAGCTACAGTGCTTTTCAGCCATAAGCCACTCAAAAAAGCCATATTGATCACAGACACAATGGAAACTTTCGATTCCTCCATGATGCACCCATGTCTCCCACCATAGTACCGCACCATCCTCAGTTCCTAATGAATATTTAGAGGGTGTTTTATTTAGTAGATGGAACTATTCTTTTTCGAACGGTGCCTCATCTCCTTATTTGATTCGATGGATAGAACCATATTCTATTTTGAATAAGATGATTCTATCTAGATAGATATAGCTTAGTGAAGAATATTTTACTTAGATATTGTATCAGCTTGTTTGGTCAAATCAGACGAATCACGTCATTTTACTTAGCTTGTTTCACATTATAGACCCTTAATCCACCTTAATAGGTTTGGGCCAGGCTACAGGGGTATCTTTGCATCTCGTGGGCGTGTTCCAAACCGTAGGTTGGGCGACCAAACATGCCACGTCTATATTACGTGGGGTATTGGAAGACCTTGTCCAACGCCTTGCCCACTGTTAAAAGAGAATACAAGTGTTGAGAGACAAGTGTATGAACTATTGATTCCTTAATCTGAGTCTGTACATGATATATATTTATAGATGAAGAGGGGTGGCAAGAATAGATGTCTTTTGCTGTAAAGGCATCTCTGTATGAACAAGCATCTATACATTGGGCACCCTTTACTTTTTGCTTGTAACACCCCCCTTGACCAATGTATCTTTATATGATCATCTTGATTCATCATCTTGGAAAAACTCCTCCAAAACCCTGTAGGGAAAAAATATGAGGAGAACCTGTAGAGTAGATATGCCATGAAAACTCCTTTAAAACTCAGTGGGAAAATTTAAGGAGAAAAGTTGATATGGCATATATTTGATTATATCTCCTTAAAAACCCCTGTGGGGAAAATAGAGATATAATATATTTATGATTACGTTGTCATATTGCCTCATTAAAAACCTTAATGAGAAACCTTAGAGGGAAAACTCATAAAGGGAAAAAGAATACAATATTTATATTGAACGGGTTAAGTCTTAGGAGATTTCTCCCCCAGATATCTGCAAATCACGTAGTCTTCGCATACCAATTCCATAAACACATTTTTGGAATGTGGAGGTTGGTAATGACTTAGTGAATAAGTCTGCGAGATTATCACAAGACTTAGTTTGCAGAATATTTATTTCCCCACTCTCTTGCAATTCATGTGGGTAAAATAGATTAGGTGCAATATGTTTAGTGATATTGCTCTTTATGTAACCCGTTTGCATTTGAACAACGCAAGCAGCATTATCTTCGTAGATAATGGTAGGTGATGCGATAGCATCTATACCACATGATTGTTGTATGTGGTTAATCATTCTACGAAGCCATATACATTCATGTGATGCTTCATATAATGCAATTATTTCAGAATGATTAGTGGATGTACCCACTAGAGTCTGTTTCGAAGACTTCCAAGAAATGGCTATTCCACCATGTAAAAATACAAAGTCTGTTTGAGATCTGGCATTATGGGGATCTGATAAATAGCCAACATCTGTATATCCTATTAAATCCACATTTTTTATTCTTCTGGAAGAATAGACCTTGATCTTTAGTGCCTTGAAGATATCTAAGGATATTCTTCACTCCTGCCCAATGTCTTTTGGTTGGAGCAGCGCTATATCTAACAAGTAGATTTACTGCAAATGCGATATCCGGCCGGGTGCAATTTGCAAGGTACATAAGCGCTCCGATGGCACTGAGATATGGAACCTTGGGTCCCAATAGCTCTTCATTATCATCTCGGGGTCTAAATGGATCTTTGTCCATGTCTAGAGATCGAACAACCATGGGGGTTTTCGATGTATATGCTTTGTCCATATTGAATTTCTCCAATATTTTCTGGACATAGGCTGATTGATGCACTATGATGCCTGAATGAAGGTGCTCAGGTTGTATACCTAAGTAAAATTTGATTTTACCCAAATCCTTCATTTCAAATTCCGTCATAAGATGATTATGTGCTCCATCTATATCCTGTGTGTTACCAGTGATATTAAGATCATCAACATACACAGATATAATGCAAAATCCTGTTGAGGATCTTTTGATGAACACGCATGGGCAATCATCATTGTTGGAGTATCCCTTTTTGGTTAGGAACTCACTTAGTCGGTTGTACCAAATTCTTCCCGACTGTTTCAAGCCGTATAAAGACTTGTTTAATTTTACACAATACATATTGCGATTTGCGTTTGGATTCGGAATTGAAATTCCATCGGGAACTTTCATGTATATGTCTGAATCAAGTGACTCATAAAGATATGCGGTCACTACATCCATCAACTGAAAAGATAGATGATTTTGTACTGCCAATGAGATTAAGTATCGGAATGTTATTCCACTCATTACTGGAGAATAAGTTTCATTGAAATCAATGCCGGGTCTCTGCGTGAACCCTTGTGCTACAAGCCTTGCTTTGTATCTCACCACCTCATTGTTTTCATTCCGTTTGCGGACGAAAACCCATTTGAAACCGACAGGGAATACTTTGGGAGGTGTATGTATCGTATTGGTGAATACATTTCTTTTCTTGAGCGAGGCTAACTCCTCTTGAATTGCATCATTCTCGACAATTGTAGTCTTACGATCGTATGATTCTCAATGTTATTCCAGAATCAGTATAGTTAGTGGAAATTTCTTGGACCCCTGATGACTCAATGTTATTTCCCAAAACATTTGAGTCGGGGTATTCCGATGTCCCAGGATCAGTAATTGAGTGCACTGTTGATCTGGGTTTAAGGATCCTTTGGTGTCTATCAACTTGAGGTTGATCTGCTTGTTAGAAGCTGTATCCACCATTTGTGCCGTACTTCTCCCCCTCTTATTTTGAACTGGGAGTTGAGTGGTATTTTGCGGTACCTCCACTCTTTCAGGCACATTTCTGGCAGGATTATAGGATTTTAAGACACCCTGATAATCAGTAAATGCATCTGGCAGATTATTTGCAATGTTTTGCAAATGAATGATTTTCTGAACTTGAAATTCAGTTTCTCTGTTACGTGGTTCTGAGGCAAGAATGCCTTGTACATTCCAATTAATTTCCTGGCATTCAGTTTGGTACTTGTTGTCTCCCCCTAATGTCGGGAAATGTTCCTCATTGAATATGCAATCAGCGTACCGGGTCGTAAACAGGTCCCCTGTTAGGGGCTCGAGGTATTTTATAATTGACGGAGATTTATACCCAACATAGATCCCAAGTTTCCTGTGCGGTCCCATTGAGGTACGCTGCGGTGGTGAGATCGGTACGTATGTAGCGCAACCGAACTTTCGCAGATGGGAAATATCTGGTGGATTTCCACGTACTAATTGTAGCGGGGAAGTGCTATGCTATACAGTTGGACGCAATTGGATTAAGTCAGCAGCGTATAAAACTGCATGACCCCAACATGATGTTGGTAAGTTGCAATTCTGTAGTAATGGTCTTGCAATGAGCTTGATTCTCTTGATAAGAGATTCTGCTAAACTATTTTGTGTATGGACATATGGAACAGAGTGTTGAACTTGTATCCCAAGAGCCATACAATCGTCATTGAAGGCATGGTATGAAAATTCAGCAGCATTATCCATTCGAATTGATTGAATTCGATATTCAGAGTAATGTGCTCGTAATTGGATAATTTGACCAATTAACTTAGCAAATGCATGGTTTCATGTAGATAAAAGACACACATGTGACCATCTAGTAGATGCGTCAATTAGAACCATGAAGTACCTGAACGGTCCACACAATGGTTGTATAGGACCACATATATCTTCTTGATTGCGTTCAAGGAATTTAAGTGGTTCAGCTCTGATTTTAAGATAAGAGGGTCTTAAAATTAATTTTTCGGTGGCACAGGAAATGCACACAAAATCTGAGGATTCCGAAAATTTTGTTTTGAGGTATGTATGACCAATTGAAATGCTAATAATTTTTCTCATCATTCCAATGCCTGGATGGCCAAGGCGATCATGCCATGTTTGGAATATATTAGTGTTTTGGAAAATTACTTTGTACGCAATATGTTTGGAATATCTATTTTTGAGGGCTAACCATAATGTGAGTGGATTCTCCTCATATAAATATTCAGCCTTCAAATCCGGATGTATGTGATTCCGTATTATGTTCAAAACGGAATATTTCACAATATTCGGCGGAATTTGATCAGCTGGAGGATCAAATATTACCCGTTGCAACCCACGTGTGGTTAGGTTGATTTTGAGGTCCATAGCCCATGTAGGGTAATTGGTACCATCGAGAGCGAGCGGCTCAAAATCTTTGGTAGCCATTTAAAAACCTACATGAAAAGTACACCATAAATGATTAATTTACATGAGGTAAATTAATGTGTATGGTAATGTTGTAATAAAATGCAAAATATGTGGAAAACAATATGAGTATTGTAATCCGAATGAATATATATACCTAAATTAAATATAACATGTGGTTATTTATAATACCGTATAATCACAATATTGGTGGTGAACATCAATTTGTATGGCATAGCGTACAAGCAAAGTGCCATAAATTGTGATTTTATGGTATTTATGGTAGGTATAATATTTTGCAAAAATTCCAAATTATTAAGTACAATGGTACTCACTAAATGGGAATTTTAAATTTTAAATTTGCGAAAGATAACAAATTTAAATATGGTCGCAATTCATATTGTAAATAAATTGCAATAAAATAATCCTACATATGTAAAAGTTATAGAAATGTGCATGCGCATTTATTGGAACAATTACATAATTTTCAGATGCTGTAGGGACTGAAATGCTAATTTATAAATGTACAAACTGACGGGTACAATTATAAATAAGCATAAGGACTATACTGCAAAAACTACAATACAAAGTTATTTAAAATAATAATTCTGCATGAACTAGAGGGGGAAAATGCAAATTTTCGGCAACTTAGGCTGAAGCCCATTTGGCCTTTGGGCCCATGTGGGATGGTGGGGTAATTTTGGGCTAAAGCCCATTTATTTGGGCAGGTATATAAATGATGGGGCCGAACTGAGCCGGCTGTGCGCCGTGCGCTAGGCCATGCCGGCCTCGGGCTCGGGCCGCGCCGTGCGCCGGGTCGCGCGCCTTGCCCCGGGCCTCGCCGGCCGTGCGCCGCCGCTCCGGGCCGCGTGCCGCGCCTTGCGTTGGGCCTCGCCGACCGCGCGCCACCGCACCGGGCCGCGTCATGAGGACGCGCTTCGCCGGGCCGCGCCGTGAGGACGCGCCGGACCACTGTCTGCGGGTGCTGCACCGGCCGCGCCGGGAGGACACGCCTTCAAAGCAAGAACATCAAGGAAAAGTGTTATACCTTCTGTTCGTGTTTTTGTTGCTCGATTTGGAGAGAAACGTGACTGATAACGTGTTAAAAGAGAATACAAGTGTTGAGAGACAAGTGTATGAACTATTGATTCCTTAATCTGAGTCTGTACATGATACATATTTATAGATGAAGAGGGGTGGTAAGAATAGATATCTTTTGCTGTAAAGGCATCTCTGTATGAACAAGCATCTATACATTGGGCACCCTTTACTTTTTGCTTGTAACACCCACCACAGCTGCATTCCAGGAGCCCAGGACCTTGCGCGCCTCACCCAATAATTGGGAACTCATCCGCCTGCGTTTTCGGTAAGAAAGTATGTCCATATTTTGTAAGACTCCGGATGTTTTCTTCCTAATTATGATTCAAATTTGTGATCTTTGGATTAGAGATCAAATGGTCTTTTATTTTTGAATCTCAGAACCATATAGAGGACACGTAAATGTGTTGGGTTGTATATACATCTATCTTGTATTCTTACAAAAAAAAATCTCTAAAAAGTAGGGAATGATCTAAGAATTAACCTAACCATCACCTTAAAAAAACTCCTATAAAAGTATAACAGAAAAGTAAGAGGCTCTTTGTTTAGATCAGTATAACAAAAAAGTAGGAAGAACTCTTTACTTTAGATCTAGTTATACTCTTCAGGTATAGATCTTCTGTCTAAATATGCTACCACCCCATTGTCAGGACTCAAGGGTGACACTCATCACGAGCTCGACGACGAATGGGACATGGCCTAGAGTTCGAAGCCACCGCGATCTCGTCTGGAGTTTAAAGAGCGACAGTGGCGGCAACAGCTGGCAGGAGAATGGAAGTAGTGCGATGAGGAGTTGAAGGTGTTGCTTGCCATATGTAGGAGTGGAAAATTGGTATGCATTATTCGTATTATATGGTTACTATATTCAATTAGATATAAATATGGTATAGGTTTGTTTCACCCGATTAACAATCTCTCGTATTCGTATTCGAATTCACATAAAAATATAAATACGAATATGGTATAGGCTTTTACTATCTAAAATGTTATTTTATCTGGACTATTTGTATTCGTATTCCACGAAGCAATATACATATTTTATTATAATATTACTAATTAGTTGCACAAGTTTTTTAATCTAATGTTAATTCGTGTTTATTTAGGTGAAGTAAATGAATTAGAATGATTAAGTATAACTGTACGAGGATTAAATGTCATTAATATCTTCATACTACATAAGTTATGAGGATATCCGGATCAGACCGAATTGAGTAGATGTTCAATTTGAATCCGTATTCGTATTCGAGAATATTTAAATCCATATTTATTTATAAAATACAAATACGATAAAGATTCTATTTAATTCATATTTGATCTGCTTTCACCCTTAGCTACGGGAGGTGGTTGTAGTTATTAAGGACGGTGGGTAACAAAGGCATTGTAAGATAAGGAGATATGGGCGTTGTAAGACTAATGTAAGGGGGGAGGCGGAGGCAACAGCAGCACCAAGGTGGAGACACTTGGCATTGTAGTGGCATACTGTGACTAAGGCCCCGTTTGGCACGGCTCCACTTCACAAGTGGAGCTGTTTTTTTTACTTCACAAGTGGAGCTGGGTGAAGCTACTTTTTTCAGCTCCACCTAAGGAGCTACTTTTGTCTCAGCAGGTTTTAAGGGACTCCTTAGATGGAGTTATTTTGTTGTACCCCGTTTGGCACAAAACGGCTCCAAACAGCTCCAGGAGCCGGTGGTGGAGCTGTGCCAAACGGGGCCTAACACGGATTTTTTTTTCTAAAAAAATGTTCGGCAAACACTGAATCCGTTTTTTTTTAAGAGAAACAACGCATAAGGTTGGTGTTCTCCCTCTGTCCGCGCTCTTTTCGTTTTCCGTAAGGTGGGCTGTCGGGCGGTCCAGGCCGTGCTCGTCCTCGCAAAAAGACGGGACGATGGTTCAATAATCTAAAGCAGGAGCAACGAGGATCGCAGAGGCTTTTGCCTCTCAGCCCGACACACTACAGTCTTGCTGCAGGTGGCAACAATAATTGGGTGACTTGATCAGAACTTTTCACGCGTACGTTACTGTAATTTTGTTTTTCAAATTTGACTCTCAGTGACTATTTTTCTAAATCTAGTCCGCTCCCTTAGTTCGGGTGGGAGGGCGACCGGATTAATTAGGGTTAATTATACTTAATTAGTACTAATAATATAATATAATAATTAATTAGTGCTAATTATGTCTCTTTAATTACTTGTTGCTATGCTGCTGCTCTGCACGAGTCCCGTCGAGCTCTAGTGGCTCGGCAGGACCATTGCTATAGCGCGGCAGGCAACATGTGTCGTTTGTCATGACTATCGAGCTCGACAAGGGGCTAGATTTACAAAAATAAATGTCTAAAGAGTACATTTTTTTAAAAAAATAGTGACAGTGTCATTTGTGTGCCATTTATGTGAACAGTTTACTTGATCGAATGACAGCACAACATGAGCCAACGCACCTAAGGACCCTAATGAACAACGCCAACGCAACGCCGCTGCGTGCTCGCCACCCTCGCAATCCACATGGGCCCTTGCTCCCACGTGCGACCGCGACCCTCCAACTAATGGCGCCTTCCCACGTGCCGCCCTGTCTTGTCTTGCAATACTATCAGTGTCCTCTATTGCTGTTGTATGCCTACATCATCGTGTTTTGTGATTTTTTACTATTAATTTTTAATAATATTTTAAAAATAGTATCTCCCTAATTTTATTTCAATTTTGATTTTTTTTGGCCATGCCACGACTGTTGGTGTGGCGTGAGGAGTTGCCGGTGGATGCTGCTACGGCAAGTCTTGCCTTTCTCAATTCTAAGGGTTGTGGCGTGGTGTAACAGAAGATGCATGTGTCGATCGCCAATCAAGGTACTTCTTCCGGTCACAAATGCATATCGTTTTGGACATCAATACGGTCCAGAAGACGTCACTTTCGCTACTAATTTCTGTTGTAATATATTTATACAATCCCATAAAATATAATATTATGAAACTACTTTTCGAGATAAATCTACATATATGTTTTTTTATGTATCAAACATGAATATTTGAAAAGATATCAATAGCCGAATTTGTAAAAATTTTAGATTGCTTGCATCCTAAAACGACGTACATTTATAACTGGAGGGAGTACTTTCTTTTATACAAATTTCATAAGTGAAAATTCATACTTCCGACTTCGAGTACTTCGGATGCAATACTGTGTCCTAGCTTATGCTACGTGTCTATATACTCTCTTCGTTCTTTTTTATTTGATTTATTAGAATCCGTACTGACAAACTTTCTAAAATTTAAGCACTAATAGATTTAAAAATATCTAGATTATCTATACAAAAATTATATCATTATATTGTCGTTCAAAATAGTTTTATAATATTATAATTTTATTAGTACATCAGTGTAAAATTATAAAAAGTAGCAATCAAAATCGCATCTCGAAGACCTAAAAATTAAAAAAAGTTAAGCAAAAAAAGAAAGGATATATATGTGTGTGTATGTATGTATATGTATAATTACTATTTTACATACAGGTGTAAAATGTGTGCCGAAAAGCTACTACTATGTGCGAGTGAAGTTACTATTAAATACATGTAGAGTTACTGTTAGTTATAACACCACACATTAATAGTAACTGTACATGTATTTGACAGTAACTTCAGTTACGTACGATAGTAACGATTTGACGCGCACACTGCGTGCAGACATAGAATAGCGTAATCGTATGTGTGTGTGTATATGTGTATATGTGCATGGCGGGGGTGGAGGGTAGAGTCGGAACACTTGGGCCGGCAAGCTGAAGCTTAAGGTGGTGATCAAAATAGTTTCAGCTTCTGGCTTCCGGCTTATTTTTCACTATTATAAATTTCGTCTTTTTCTGAACTTTTGGCTTTTTGTTGAGCTTTTTTGCCGGTTCTTTTTCCCGTATTTGTTTGTATTATACGTAATGGGTTAACATATTTTTTTATATTTTTTAATTTTTTTTAAATTTAATTGTGCTAAATAAGCATCTGTCAGCTACCGTGCTTTTCAGCCATAAGCCATAAAAAAAACTCAAATGATCACCCCAGGCATGCATGCACGAGAGTGGAGAACAGTTCAGTTGAATTGGATCGATCTCTTATCCTGACTAAACTAAAATGTACTACATAATCCAACGAGTAAACAGATGATTCGGCGAAGAAAGCGACGCCGACAATGGCTTCGATGTGCGAAAGCAAAAGACCACTTCTATTAGAAATATTATTAACCTTACCTCCCCATCCACTACGTACGTACACCTGTTGTTGATTCCTTTTTGCATTGCATCATCCGTTCGTTCGTCAGTCCTGATGGAGCGAATGCCAACGTACGTTAATCAAACGATTCACGATGGGAGTAGCTAGCTAGTCTGCTGTCTTCATAACACTAGCAGCGAAAACGCAGCGTTACATCACGCTAGCTATCAAATGGATCAGATCAAAAGAGACAATAATTTGTGAGAGGCTTTTCATGATAAATCAAGGTTCTGCACATATTTCCATAAAAGTGAAGTGTTTTTTTTTTTGCAAAATAACAAGGATCCGTATGTAATGACAAAAAAATCATGGGGTTTTATCTTGCAAATAGAAGGCCCTTCTAAAAATTAAGGACCTGTACATTATTTTGGAAAAGCTAAGGTGTTTTTCGTGGGAAAAATACATGGTGGGGTCTTTTTTGCAAAATTTAAGGACCTGTATGTAACTTCAAAAAAGTTGAAGGAACTTTTCACAAAAAAGCTGGCATGGATGCCTCCGGGGTCAATCCCGGGGTATAATATAGGGACTATTAGTGAGTACTAGAGTTGGCGAAGCACTTGGAAAATTAGGTTGCACGATGAGCAGCAAAGTGAAACGAAGAAATGTGTAGAGGTGGCATGAATGCATGCATGATGTAATAATGCATATGCTTATGTGGAGCCAAATGTATCGGCCGACCGACAGTGCCTGAAAGGCAGCACGGTAATGTTACATGCTTTCTCTGCTGTCGGTCCTGATGCCTTAATTTGTGCTTTGCTTCCATTGCCAATCGCACTTTGTGACGTCTGGTAAATGGCGGCATACCAACGCAAGGAACATGGAGTAGTACCGTACAAGCACCAGCATGGTATACTGTTCTTAATTTATCTGTTCAAGCATATCCGAAAGGAGCTTACAAGCGGGAGAGCATGCTATTATATCATCAAGCACCTATTAAGAATATAACCTCCAATTTAAGCATCGTTTTTTACGGGAAATTACATACTCATATACACACACACACACTCAAATTCAAGCATTTGATGCTTCAGTTTTGGCATCTTCTGTCTCTAGCCTAGTGTTAGTGTGGCAAGGAAACCACCTCTAGTTAAGTACTTGTGAGATGCCATTTTAATTAATTAGATCTGATGACTGTGAAAACGTCGTTAAATCGATAGGATGACATAGAATGTGTTGTTGCGACTGTAGTACCACGATTGGCGGAGTCTCTCTCTTCCAACGGGTCTCTTTTTCTCGTGCACGGTATAGGGTCCATTTATAAGAATTTACTTACATATTCATGCAAATCCCACGTATACAAAAAAAAAGTGCTCGTGTGGAATTCCAGTAGGTCGTGCGCGCTTGTGGTTTTCGGTTTATTTTTCACTATTTTTAAATTTCGTATTTTTCTAACTTTTTAGTTTATTTTGAGCTTTTTTGTCAGTTCTTTTTTCCATATTCATTTGTATTATACGTGACGGACTAATCCGTTCTTTCTATTTTTTTAATTTTTTTCAAATTTAATAATATCAAATAAGCTACTATCAGATACAGCGTAATTTCAACCAGTTACAGCGAAAATTCAGCCAAACTGAGCATCACCTTAGTCTTTAGATTTGTTCTTTTTAGACTACGATTTATTAATCTAATAAATAGTAATTATTAAGAGAAGCTAAAAACCAAAATCCATTTACGAGCAAAAAAACAGGCTTTTATTGTGACCATCGAGCCGCCTGGCATGCACCCTCCAAACTCGCAGCCGACAGGGCTCTCGCCGCCGCCACTGCCTCCCACCATCGGGCTGCTACAGACCTACGGCCACCTCTTAACTTTGTAGTCGGGGTCTCGATGAACTGTTGCCGCCGGTCGCCACCGTTGCCGGAGAGGCGTCCGGGCGTGTCGGCACATTATAACATATACAAAGACGGGGGACTTCCGCGCAGGAGACCGCAGCCACGTCGCCCCAGCGCTCGGCCGGCCGGCGCGTGGCAAGAGAATTTGCGTACGGCCGGCCGAGGCACTTTCCTCATACTTTCTGAAAATTACGTAAATGTCCTTTTTTCTCGCGAAAAGGTCTCTGCAAGTTTTTTCTTTAAAAAAATGTTTTGGATGGCGCCCCGCGGGTTTCCAAAATTACGTATAGGTCCTTATTTACTTACGTACAAGTCCTCAATTTTTTTGCAAAAAAACCCTTTGATTTTTCCAAAATTACGCATTTGTCCTTGATTTTTTTTTATGAAACTCCTTTTGAATTATCGTCTCTTTTACTTTGATCCGCACGGTAGCTAGCGTGGCGTGCGCCGCGCTTATGCAGCTAGTTATCTCTACTTTTTATTGGCATGGACGATCAACATTTCATTCCAACGCCCTCATAGAAAGAACATTTCAGATTAATGCGTTCGGTCGGGCTCTATTTTTCCACGCTGATCGATACGATTTCCTTGCTTCTTCCTCGAAAGAAAGAAAAAAAAAACGATCCTGATGCTTTTTCCGTGGATTTGCGGACGCGATGTTGACCTGAAGAGAGACGAAGCAATCAGATGCGTGCTTCCGGCTCTGCTCTGGATGGGGTTCGGTACAGTACGGGGCATGGACCGTACGTACGGCCTGCTGCTGCCGCTCCGCTGTGCATACGGTCTGGTTTGACCGAGTTCCTATGCGAATTCGAATTCGGCCAACTCTCGTTTTTTTTTAAGCTTCTGGATCCGATCAACAACTCTGATCGAATCGTCGCAATCGACTGTGCACTCCAGCACGTGCGTCACGGACCACACCCTCAGTTGCTGCTGCCTCTGCCAGGCTGCAGCCTGCACGGTTAGACTGATCTCTCTTTTCGGTGTGTACCGACCCGTACGGAATAGATGGGTAACCGCGCCTCTCCTTCTCGTGCGCCTTGGATTCCTTGACCACGCTAACTGCCTCGTACGCTAACTGCCTCGTGCGCACCAGCCAAAACACACGGACGCGCTCCGTTTTCGTTTTGGTCTAATTGCGTCTGTTTATCTTGGGTTTCTAAAAACTATTGTTTAATAATGAATAGTTTTATATAGCATCTAACTTTTAAACGAATTAATTTTTAAGGTAAAATGTACTAGTCGATTGTAGTATATATTATAGTGACTTTATTTATATCGACCAAAATCGTACGCGAATGCCTCTTTGTAAGTTTCTCTATAAGCTGTTACTGTTTATAAACTTAAACTAAAAACCAATATAAACGGACCGCAAACTTCCATGTTGTAAACTATGAACGAACAACCTCCCTCCCACAGCTAGCCTATTGGCCATCCTTAATTAACATGGGTATTTTGGTAGAAAGTGTTGCCTCAAAGAATAAAAGAAAAAATGTTTAAAAACAAAATCAAATATGTTGAGAACCAAACTTGGCTTGGATGGCTAGTGGAGGTGGTTGTACCCTCATCCCACCAGAATTCAAACCCCAGATTTGGCTCTACATATCTCATTTAGGAGGATTTCTTTTAGTGGGAGGCGAAGCTCCGCTCTTCTAGTCTTCCATAGGCACCGTGGTATGTGTGGGTGTGTGCGTATAGTGGTGTGCGTGTGTGGGCATCTATGAATTGTATTGGTACTCCACAAATAAAAAAATAAAAGATGTTAAAAACGATCGACATCTAAATGGAATTAGGCCATCTGACAACTCAACTATCGCGTTTGTGTAAATTTCAACCTTCAACTATGAAATCGGACAATCCACTACCCTTAACTATCAAAACCGGGTATATACTTGGGCATACCTTTGAAACGTTTGATGGGATCAGTTGAAGTTTCCCTTGCATTCCTTTGTACCAAGAAGTTGAGTGATCTCTGCATCAACTTTCAAAAAGAATAGTTTCTGGAAATACTGAAGCCTCCTAATTCCTAAATGTTAGGCACATTCATAATTTCCCTAAATTTCTAGTTAAAGAAAATATGGAAAAGAAAAGAAAAAACAGCTAGGCCCACCTATAAGAAGAGGGAGAGTAAGGGATATGGCATCTGTCCTTGACTTCGGGCCTGTTTGGATCGCCTAGAACTAATTATTAGTTCACTAGTTGGTGGACTAAAAATTAGGTGGCTAAACTTTAGGTGACTAAAAATTAGTCAAGTGCTGTTTGGATACATGGACTAAAAGGTGGTGACTTTCATGGGCAAAGACATTTATACCCCCTATATTTGTTAGTGTGTTGCATGTGGAGTAGTGGAGAAAGGGTAGCGGGGGTATTTTCATCTTTTGCTGTTTGGTCCTTTTAGTCCACAATTAGTCCACATTTGCCAACTAATGAACTAATAGCTAGTTGGGGATAAACTAAAAATTAGTCCAGGTATTAGTTCACCTGTTTGGATGGACTAGACCTAAACTTTAGGTGACTAAAAATTAGTCAAGGGATCCAAACAGGGCCTTCATCGTGCATTAGGGGATTCAGTCGATCCCCTTTTGTTGGCTTCCTCTCGCTTGCCTCTCGGCAGATGCAGCGGCCGCACCGGCTCCTCCTGATCTCCTCGCCTTCTAGGCGCATGAGGCGCACGGGCAGTTGGGTGATGCCGCTTCCTCCTCCTTAATCCCTACTACTTTTCCCTTTAAATCAAGATGAGCAAGTTGGCTCATGGCAGAGAAATCGAGAGTGAGTCCACCGGTGGATCCAAAGCCTAATAGTGGCGACTTGATTTGCTACTGGTTTGGAGGCTTTGGGGCTGAGAAGCAGAGCGCTCGCCAGGGCTTGCTGTTCTTGATTTCTGCTATTCTTGTGGGCATTGTGTGTTCTTGTGTGCAGCTTGCAGCCAGCTTCTGGTTTCCAAGGGGTTGACATCTCCTTGTGTGACTTGTGTGTGCGACAATTTCATACTTCCTGTTGGTTTTGTGTGGCATTACTTGCAATTTAGCTTTGGAATTTGGTGTATTCCAAATCTCTGGAGTTGGGCATTGTATCTCCAGAACCCCGTCAGTACCATGGCACACGGTGATGATTGGTTTTCTAGGATAACGTCTTTGCGACATGCCTTGCCTTGACTGTCGGCTTGGTGGCTTAGATTGTTATCACTTCAGTGAGTTATCTTGGTGCTTTCTGATTTCTATTGTTTATCGTGCTTAAAGTATGCTATGTTGTAAATATTGCGGTATAAACATATTTCTATATTTAATTCTAGCCAAAACAATCATATAATCAATATATTTCCAGCATAAGAAGAATGACAAAATAGCATATAAACATGAAATTCTATCTTGCCATTCATCTCCATATATATATATATATATATATATATATATATATATATATATATATATATATAACTTCAAAGAATATAACTTCAAGGCTGCTGAAAATAACATGTAAAACAGTCCTAACAGCAGTAAAACAACTAATTCCAGCATGCAGCAAATTAATTGTTTTATTATGGCTCTCAGAACAGAGTTGCGCAAGATCCTAGATCTTGGCCTTCTCATGCAAATGTCCATACTCTCCATATATGATCTATCACTAAAATTAGGATTTGAGCTCCAAATCTACTGACAGAACCGATCACAGAGACAAAGCAACTTGACTATCAGTTTTAGATGTTCACAATCACATATAAACAATACAGTAAGCTATCAGAATTCTGACCGAATACAACAAGTATTAACTGCGAGCAAAGATTAATGAATTCGATCTAAACCGAACAACAGATACCAGTATGCATCAATAATATGTCATGAACAGAACATACCAGAAACTACAGCATACTCTATCAATTCATCAGCATGTTAACAAATCTACAAATCTCATTAACTGATAGACAACAAGCTACGGCTCATACAGAAAAATCAACAAATAGAGCTCAAATCTGAGTTTTCCTAATAAGATCACAGTCAGTATTGGACTAAATTCATCACAGAGCGATTGATCCCTTCCTTTGCACTTTCAAATACTTAATATCACAGAGATACCAAAGAAAGCACAGGAGAAGTGATTTAGTACTCACAAAGCGATGGTATTCAAAACCACCATGAAGAAACCGAGAATAGCAAGGCACGATGAAAATCGCTGTCCCAGAAAACCTATCAACCCACTGTCGCTAGAAGGAGGTGCTTCACGGAGATACAATGCCGCACTTCCTCTCTCAGCCGAAACCAAGAAAGAAGCCGAGGTTCAGAGATGCCGCACAAGATCACAAGAACACTCTGGCCAAGAGCATTCAAGACACAGCAGGGAGCCGACGCCGCCTCCTTCTTCCTCGGGTAGACCTCCAAGGTTCCGAGTTCCTCACACCCAAATTAGGGTTCGCGCAGGAAACCAAAAGACCAAGCCTCAATCGGAGATGGCCGAAGCCACCAACCTCAATACAACCCGAAACGGAGAGGAGGCAGAAGACTCCCGGCCTTAAATTAGCAGAGATGGGAGGTTGCAGAGAGTCGACACGAGCGGCAGGCCCCGAGGGACCCGGGCCTGCCCGCGCCTCCGTCGCCGCCCCCATTCGCCGCTCCTCACCGAAATCGCCGGATCTGGGCGAATCCACCGAAACGGCTGCTCGGGCCTGCCCTTCACGCACGCACGGGATCCGCACGAAATGGGCTCGGGGAGGAGACGAAGTCTCCTCCCCCTTATCTCCTCCCGTGTCTTGTTTAATATACAGCTATTCGACGATGGGTACCTTGCGGGTTTGAACCCAAAGCATAGTGATAAGGACTACGACTCTGCACAGATAAAGGAGGACTTCGCCTTGATCCAATGCCTTGGTGTGAGAATTTTCGTCCAAATCACATTCTGTATTGGGCGGCTTGCCCTTTCCCTCTTGGGTTGGGACGTTCCGGTCGTGTCCCTGTATCTTGCTCATGAGTGCTTAAGAAAGTATACCCTTATCTTCCTTTGATTGCGACCTCACAATCACACTCACGTAGGTGAACTCTTCTAGGAATTCTGTAGGATGATTCCATAAGTCATATAGACCTCGAGTTCATTAAGAGCCAATGCTCATCCTTCCATACAGAAAGAGCACTGCAGCTAATGGGACTCGTTAGATGTGCTCTCTAATCTCACTCAGTTTGTTGTTCTAGAGCCTAGTTCATGGGATCTCCGATCTCCTAGGATAGGTTACCACCAATGTGAGCCTTTATACGGGTATGAGCCCCATTCCCTATGACGCTGCTTGGATGGCCTTGCGCGCCAATCCTTTAGTGAAAGGATCTGCCAAGTTCCTTTCAGACTGGATGTATTCTACAGAAATAACACCCGTCTCTCTGGCATGCCTTACTGACTTAAGTCGTCTCTTTATGTGTTTTGAGGACTTCATATTGTCCTTCCTACTATTCGCCTTAACCAGAACGGTTTGGTTATCGCAGTAGGTCAAAATAGCTGGAATAGGCTTTTCCAGCACAGGCAGGTCAGAAAGGAGTTCACGAATCCATTCTGCCTCTACAGCCGCTGAATCAAGAGCTACCAATTCAGCCTCCATGGTGGATCGTGTAAGAATAGTCTGTTTAGAAGACTTCCACGACACGGCCCCACCTACTAGAGTGAATACATAACCACTCGTAGCCTTCATGTCATCTGAGTCACTGATCCAGTTAGAATCACTGAATCCTTTCAAGACTGCCAGATGACCCGAGTAATGTATTCCCAAATTAGAGGTTCCCTTCAAATATCTTACTACTCTTTCTAATGCTATCCAATGATTATCTCCTAGATTGGACGTATAACAACTCAATCTACTTACAGTATATGAGATGTCTGGCCTCGTTGCACTAGTTAGGTACATCAGAGATCCTATGATTTGAGAATATTTAAGTTGATCCTTCCCATGCCCAGTGTTCTTATGTAGCTTTGCATTTGGATCATAGGGTGTAGCTGCTGGCTTACAGTCCATAAATCCAAACCTGGTTAGGACTTTATCCACATAATGGGATTGTGAAAGAGTAATCCTATTAGCTTAATGTTCAAGATAACATCAGCTTCACCCAGATCTTTCATATCAAAATTCTGGGAAAGGAAAGACTTGTGCTATTGATCACATCTATGTTGGTCCCAAATAGCAATATGTCATCTACGTAAAGACATAGAATGACACCTTCGTCCCCGTTAAACCGATAGTAGACACATTTATCGGCTTCGTTTACACAAAAGCCGACCGACATCCTCGTACTATCGAATTTCTCATGCCATTACTTAGGAGCTTGCTTTAGACCATACAAAGATTTAATCAATCGATATACTTTTCTTTCTTGCCCTTCAACCACAAATCCTTCAGGCTGCTGCATATAAATCTCCTCATCCAACTCTCCGTTTAGGAAAGCGGTCTTTACATCTATTTGATGTACTTGGAGTTTGTATGCAGCGGCTAGCGCTAAAAGCACTCGAATTATGGGTAAACGAGCTACAAGAGAGTATGTATCAAAATAGTCTTCTCCTTCTTTCTGCACGAAACCTTTAGCCATTAAACGGGCCTTGTACTTTTCAATAGTACCATCAGGTCTACGCTTTCTTTTAAAGATCCATTTGCAACCTACTGGCTTGCAACCAGGCGGAAGATCTGCAATTTTCCATGTTCTGTTAGCTATGATGGAATCCATCTCGCTACGGACTGCCTCCTTCCAGTAATCCACATCCGGAGATGCGTACACCTTTGAAAGGGTTCGTGGTTCATCATCCACGACATAGGTGACAAAATCATCGCCAAGTGACTTTTCGGGCCTCTGTCTCTTACTCCTCAACTCCAGCTCTGGAGCGGTGTTATCCACACTAGGAAGAATAGAGAGATCTATACCTATATGGCCACTGTCTTCATTCGGTCTCATAGGAAACACATGCTCAAAGAATGTCGCATCACGATATTCCATCACTATATTTGTAGTGATGTCACTCACCTCGGATTTGACCACTAGAAATCTATAAGCCGTGCTATTAATAGCATATCCTAGAAAGACACAATCTAAACCGAACTATAGATACCACTATGCATCAATAATCTGTCATGAACAGAACATACCAGAAACTACAGCATACTCTATCAATTCATCAGCATGTTAACAAATCTACAAATCTCATTAACTGATAGACAATAAGCTACGGCTCATGCAGAAAAATCAACAAATAGAGCTCAAATCTGAGTTTTCCTAATAAGATCACAGTCAGTATTGGACTAAATTCATCACAGAGCGATTGATCCCTTCCTTTGCACTTTCAAATACTTAATATCACAGAGATACCAAAGAAAGCACAGGGGAAGTGATTTAGTACTCACAAAGCGATGGTATTCAAAACCACCGTGAAGAAACCGAGAATAGCAAGGCACGATGAAATCGCTGTCCCAGAAAACCTATCAACCCACTGTCGCTAGAAGGAAGATGGTTCACGGAGATACAATGCCGCACTTCCTCTCTCAGCCGAAACCAAGAAAGAAGCTGAGGTTCAGAGATGCCGCACAAGATCACAAGAACACTCTGGCCAATAGCATTCAAGACACAGCAGGGAGCCGGCGCCGCCTCCTTCTTCCTCGGGTAGACCTCCAAGGTTTCGAGTTCCCCACACCCAAATTAGGGTTCACGCAGGAAACCAAAAGACCAAGCCTCAATCGGAGATGGCCGAAGCCACCAACCTCAATACAACCCGAAACGGAGAGGAGGCAGAAGACTCAAGAGGGCAAAACCAGATCGAAAGAAGAGATCAATCCTATCCCGCACGAAGGAGTCCCGGCCTTAAATTAGCGGAGGCGGGCCCCGCCTGCAATTCCTTTTCTTTTCCCTTTCTTTTCTCAATTGGGAAATTCCCAAAATGACCCTGCATAACAACATGCCATGCTAGTGATTTACATATACTTGTTCATATATAAATTATTAAGATCACTAGCGCTGGGTAACTTTTTACATGATTTGTGTGGGCTACGAGATTGCCCTGTGAAGAGATTGGTCATTCTGATATTTGTGTGATAATTTAGGGATATAAGTAAGACAGTGAGTTGGCTATTGTCCACTCGAATTAAATTGTTTACCTTGTCTTTATTTCTATACATCTCTGTAGAACAGTTTACTCGACGATAATATTAGATTATTAGCAGTTTACTTGGTGGTGATCATTTGGGCTTTTTTGTGGCTTATGGCTGAAAAGCACTGTAGCTGGCTGAAAAAATACTGTAACTGACAGAGACTTATTTAGCATAATTAAATTTAAAAAATTAATAAATATAAAAAATATGTTAGCCCATTACGTATAATACAAACAAATACCGGCAAAAAAGAACCGGCAAAAAAGCTCAACAAAAAGCCAAAAGTTCAGAAAAAGACGAAATTTATGAATAGTGAAAAATAAGCCGGAAGCTAAAAGCTGAAGCCAAAACGATCACAGTCCTCAAGTAGTCTGTTTGCTACTGTCAGATTTCGGTAAGCGATTGTAGAGCTCAAAGCCCCACTTATCTATGAAGAATTGTTATATGAAATTATGATTCAAGACTTGGCCATTTGTGGCGAGGAGGCCGTGCTCACTGAACGTGCAGCTCGACGCCTGAGAGCAAACATTGAAACAAAATATGTGCATTATGCAAGATTAGAGGCTCACATGATCTCCCTGTTAAGTTTATTCCTTTGTTCATATGATTAGAGTACTACTTATATGTTTGTGTACCTTCTATTGTTCCTCTTATCATATAGAAACTGCTGGAATATAACTTCACTGCTCATCATTAAATCTATGATTAAACTAAACCACATGCTGAAATTGATTAATTTCCAACACTAAACAGGGTCTAAAACCAAGAACCATCATGTATGCAACATTTTGCTTTTTTTTCCTTCAGTAAAATGTTGTGCACACACCTTGTTGCAAAATACGAACTTGAAACTCCTTACTACAACTCTTGAATCATGTATTCACGTCTCAATGTTCCATGGATCTACACGCCATCGCTATTATAGGAAGCTCACACAAGGCTTATATCTCGATTGCATTTGGAAGCAGCAACTCAAATAAAGATATCATATTCTCCTAATCTTTTGTTATGAGTTGATGATTTCTTTGTTAATGATATGCCCTAGATGCAATCACTTCTATATTTATGATCTATTAAATAAAATATTATTTTTATCTCTTGAATAAATATCTTTCATATTGATCAACAATTAAGTATGTGACTTATTCATGGAACTTTTTATTCATGTTTTGATGCTATTCCAAAATTATCCTTAATCTTATATTATTATATAGGACAATTATAATTTATAGATCAGCACATGTATTGATTGATGATCATGTTTCATGAATCATGAATTTGGGATGTGAAAACAATAATATGGATGCACGTTAGAGAATATGGTGTTGGATTGATCCATCTTGAGACACTGTTGAGATTGTTATGTTTTTATGTATCATAAGTTGGTCTTAAGTAATGATAACGTATAATCCTTGTATCTGAAATCATCATAGTTTTCTACATATATAATAGTGCACTTAGAAGTTATCAAACACTACTCTAAACCTGAGTAGTTATAAAGGTAACTTTCGGGTATGTTGCGAAACATGTGGAGAATATAACTGGTCGCATAAGGGAAGTGCATAGCCATACCACAAGTGGTCGAAGAGTCGACTACATGAAGTTATCTATCACTAGATTAGGAAAAGATTGAATAGTCCATAGATGGCATGTTTCTCACCTGTAGTTCGATCGGGTATCGCGAGGTAAAAAGAGAATATGCAAATAGGACATTTAGTTCGACCAGACATGAACTGGTCGTATGGGTATATTGATTGATCATGAGCTAGTCAAATACATTAAAAATTGGTCTACGAACTAATCGTATGGAGATACAGATTGGTCATAACCAAATACAAACTGGTCATAAGAAGTTGCGAATTGATCATAAACGACTAAGACTTGGTTGCAGATCATATTGCATTATGTTTGTTTCATTTGATCTTTATGTATATTTAAGGGTCGATATGTTCTGCTAGAGACCACCACCGACCAGTGATTGGAAAGATGTTTCTAGGTTACAACTAAGTATACATGAACATATATGGTCCTACACTTAATGGGTTGGAATAGTATGGGTCCAAATGATAGCTCTGAGTGGAATATGATCTTTATTTGTATTGCATAAGAATCTACCCGGAGGTTCTATATAAAGGGTGTGCATAGGGTTTTGGCATAAGTGAGAGATTGCACCACCTAACAAAACCCTAGTCACCTCCTTGCGAAAGTCTTGCTGTGTGAGCTAGTGCTAGTACACTAGCACACAACGTTCTATTCTTAGATGTGTGGATTTTGGTAGAGGCGTTATTGTAATTGCAGCGTTAATCGGGATGATCCGAGGAGAAAACCGATGTGCGCTACGTTGAACCAGACTGTTTCAACTCTTCGTTCACTGCATTATGCATCTAGTGGCAATGATTCATAATCTCTTACTCCCATTACTTCCTATTTTACGTGTTAGAAATTTTAATTTGCGTCTAGTGGTACTTTTAGCTTTGAAAGCGAACATGTTGTTTTTTTGCTTTAATAATATAATAGAAAATGATAAAAAAGCGTATATCTCCCTGCTCATTTGGGCTTTTTGTGGCTTCTAGCTTATTTTTTACTATTTGGCACTACAACTGGCTTATTGTGCACTGTATCTGCTGATGGCCTTTTGGGGTAAGTAAATTTTTAAAAAATAGAAAAAAATAGATTAGCCTATTATAAGTAATACAAAGGAATACGAAAAAAACAAAAATATCAAAAAGCCAAAAAATAAAATTTAAAAACTAGAAATTAGAAATCAAAGACCCAACAGAGAAACCAAAATTTGCGGAGACCTAAGTAAACGATGGATGAAAAGTCAGATCAGGGAGCAGTTAGCCATAGTGCATGGAAGAGATTTTAGCCATGATCGCTAGCCAGCTAGCCGTGGAACTGGAAATACTGCATGTTGCTGTAGCAACACGTGGTACCCTCTTCAGTGTCCGTTTGCCGGACGTGTCGCCGGCCCTCCATTACAATCACTGTATCATAAAGCCGACAGGAGCCACTAGGACGCTGCCGATTGCTGATCGCTGATTTGGTAAACAACGCCTTCCTGTTTAGCCAAAAGCTGCACACCTCCCTTTGTCATCCAGCGCAGCAGAATGAAACCGCACCAACAGTGGATGCACGCACGACTCCATATTTCTGTCGGACAGAAATGGGCGATCCTGTCCTGTTTACGTCACACTGAAGCCGGAGCATTTTTTAGTACAAAGTAGATACATACAACATGTATGAAAAACCCCAAAATTTCAACCAAAAAATTTTTGTGCTTTTTGCTGCATTTTTTGAGTGAAATTCGAAAACTTTCCCTTTCGGGAAAGTTCTCCCCGAACCCGCTTTCTTTTTCTGGCCGTGCGCCTCCCCTTCTCCTTTGGCGCCCTGCCCATTTCCGCCTCCTCCCCTCCACGGCGCTCACGCCCTCTCCTTTGTTGGCGCCGCCTTCCCCTTCCGCCTTCTCCCTCGCCCAGCACCTCCCTCTGCTCCCCCTTGCCCGCAGGCGCCCCGGCTCCTCCCCGCCTTCTCCTCGCGCACGCGCGGAGCGCTGTGCCCTGCGCCCGCGCCCAGACCGCCTGCGCCTCCCTCGGATCCTCCCTCCGCGCCCCCGGTTTCGGACCGCCTCCGGCGCGCCCCGACGTCAGCCGGTCTAAAGCGGCAGAGCTTCCGCGCCACGCGTCACGGCTCTTCTGCCCCGACCCCACCCGTCAGCCTCCGCTTGTCCCCACCGCCGCGCGCGGACACGCCCTCGCCCACGTTCGCCGCTCACCTGCCCTCCCGTGCCGTCGCCTCACCTTTACGCCTGTGCAGCTTTCCTTCCGCACCAAAGCGTCGCCCCGTCACTCCTGTGGACTCCCGGCGCCATCGCCCATCCCCTCCCCCTCGGATCCTTCCCCCTCCGTCGAGGCTTTAAAAGCCGCCCCGCTGCTCCCCGCTCCCCTCTTGCCCCCAAGCCTCCCAACCGCCCCCATTCGTCTCCCACCATCCCTAAGCACCTCCAGGAGCCGTCGATTGGACCCCCGTCGCCTCCACTGTCGTCGCCGCCCCTCCCTGCGCCGGCGACCCCCGTAACCCGATCTCCCACTTTCCTCCTCCATTTCTCAATTGCGTCCACCAAAAGCACCTTCATCCACCACTGATCACGTTGGTATGCTCGCCTGGCCAGGTGGAACTCCGAGGTGCCCCGGCGACGAAGCTCCCACTCCGGCCGTCGCACCTCACCGTGGCCAGACTTCCCCGCAGCTCCCCAGCTCCCATCTCCTCCGCCAATGTGAGTCCCTTGGTTCCCTGTCCGTGTAGTCGCCGCCGGTTGAGCTACCTCGCCGCCGGTGACCCCCTCCACCACCAATTAGCCGAGACACCCCCATCTTCCTCCCGCCATCTCCTTTGATCCCCTCCCTTTCCAAGGCCCCAAAATGGATTCCCCTCGCTCCCCTCTCTCTCCTGGTGCCCTTGATGTCGGTGGCGTCCCTTCCCGCGCCCAGACCGCTGTCACCGACGTAACTCTGCCCCGAGGGCACTGTAGCGGCCGGAGGAGGAAGACGATGCTTCCCAGCGACGTGGCTCTCTCCCGTCCGTCCATCTCGTCTGTAATATCTAACCTCAGACGTCCGATCTCGCCGTACCATTTCGCCCCTCCTTTGCTTCGCCACCGTCCGATCTCCCCCTCATCGCATCGTGACCGCCCGCCCGCTCGCCATCCCGCCCGCTCGCCCCTCCGCGTGTCACCCATCCGTCGAGGCGGACGCGCGCGCACGGGCCCTGGCCGAGTGCATTCGTGGGCCGCTTCCCCGGCCCGTTCCTCCCCCGCGCGCGCGCACGCGTTCAAAATTCCCACTGGGCCGCACTGTTGCAAGAAGGCCGGCCCATCACTGTTTAAACCATTTTTCTAGAGATTTAATCATTTCTAAAATCCAGAAAAATCCAAATAAATTCTAGAAAATCACAGAAAATTCCAAAAATTCCCAAATTTCACCACCTTGCTCCAAATAATATCTTGGACCCATTTTTGACCTCCACTTCCCCAATTTCATTCCAGTTAAATTCCTAAAATTCCCTATTTGGAGATTTATGCATTTTACTTCTTTTTAAATAGTTTATTTTTCCTCGCTTGAATAGTTTCAAGCCAGACTTATCTCTTTATGTGTTTGCGCTAATTTCGGAGATCCCGGAAGTTCAAGTGCAGTCGCAAGATCCAGGAGCTTCTACGTTCGAGCTAGCCGAGTTCGTCCAAATTGCTGGCAAGTCTCAAATCCTTTGATCATGTTGCAACCCATGTTATTTAATTATATTATTATGCTATTTGCATTGAGCTAGTTCTGAAATGTTAGTTCAAAAATAAAATAAAATGTTTAGAATGACATGTTATGTAGTTAAACCTACCACCGACAAATGCCATGTTTAATTCGTAGCCATGCCATTGAAACCCTAGAATTAATTATCTGTTAATCTAGATAACTGTAGATTACTATTATCATGCAAAATCTTATACTGATAAGGTCGTGGCTGCGGGCCAATAGAATTTGCAAACCCGACTCTAGGGTAGGGTGGTATGGGACATCGTGCCCTAGAGCGGAGAGTGCCGGCGTGCACAAGGTAGGGTAAGGGTTGGGGAAAGAGCTGGCGAGTTAGTCTTCGCCCAACTCTTACCCTAGGATTGAAGTTAGGGTAAGGGTGTTGTGGGGCACCGCGAGACGGCTTTCGCCCACCGCTTACCCTAGGTTGGGTCACGGGCCTGGCAAGGTTGCGGACCATGTGAGAATATAGAACTAGACCCTTACGCTGAGCAAATGACATAGTGAGCGCTCAACCACAGGAGTTGACTTGTCAACACTGGTCTAGTAGCTGCTCAACTCAATTGAAACTCTACAGGTGTAGGCTTGGTGTTGAGAAAGCGAGGTTAGGTAAGCCGCGCTGCGGGTGCCTAACAACGGTAGAGTTCACTCGAAGCAGACGGGAGTTTATTGTGCCAGACCCGAGTGAATTCTACCGGGTAGAGCCTATATAAAGAGTCGAGCAGTGAAACGACCTGGCTTCCTTAACTCTGTCGCGGGAGTTAAGGGATCGTGTGGGTAAAGCTGAGCAAACTCTGCAGAGTCAAATAAATGGTATTCGAATACGCCGTGCTCCCGGTTATTGGAGCTGTGTCACTTGGGTGATTCCAGCAGCGAAGCTTAAGTAGTTTTGTAAATGCTTTAACTTGTTTAGGTTGGTTAATTAAATCTTCATGAAAAATCCCTGAGATCTTAAGAAGTAGTTTTGGGTCCGTCTTATCAAAATGTTTGCAAATAAAACTGCATCCACTCAAAGTTAATAAACCAAGTATATCCCCCTTCCTTTGATGTTCCGATCATGTAATAAGTTAGGGTCCCTTTGGGACTTGCTGAGCCGGTTGTTTGGCTCACGGCTTGCTTTTTCCCCTCTTTAGAGGATCAAGACGAAGGTGAAGGTCTCCCCATTGAGGAAGTCCCAGAGGATCGCTTCTTCGACGAGGACCCGTGGCTTTAGGTCTTGGCCGCGCTCAAGCGGATTCTGGAGTTTTTGTGATGTAAGTATACTTTGGGCTTGCACGCCCCGCTGTCGAAAATGGATGTTAATCCTTATGTGAAATATATGCTGGACTTTTGTTGAAGCATGCAATGGTATACTCTTGCGCGACGTTCCATAACTGTTCATGCGTGAATAGTTGCGGAATGCCGTGTCCGTACGCGCCCCTGGAAACGGGGGCGTTACAATGTACATATCCACTCATCATGTTACATACATGAGCGCGTGCTCTTTACATGCTAAAAATTAATTAGAGACTTAACAACCTTCGAAACATGAATACGCACTATCACACTTAATACATATATACGTACCCTCAAGAAATATTGTTCACTTAATAGTATCCCGAGAATAAAAAAACACTAAGTTCAATACCATGGATGGAACCAGGCCAGAGGGGCGAACACCCTCACCTCCTCCCGCTAACCTATGGCTCAGGCCTCTGACACCGAGCATCTTGGCTTGACCGCCGTATTGTTTATAGTAAGATAATTTGTTCACACTTTTGGCCCTGTAATAATGTTTTTTTTCTATTTTGGACCCCTAGCATCCGTTTTTACAAAAATGGTCCTCCTTGATCTCGGAAGGCACGACAGGCGATACGTATCATCTGTCGCATCGTCGTAGCTCGGCATGAGAGGAGCGGCGCAGCTCTGCGAGCTAGCACGGTAGGTGGTGGGCCTGGGTAGCTGCTGAGCTGTGGCTACTCAGCAACAGCTTGCTAAAGCGATGAATTACTAGCACAGTTGTTTTACTGTTTACATCTGTGCGTATTTGACCTAATAAACGACGAAGAAATAATAATCAAGTAAAAGCATGTAGCATAACAGCGAGAGGAATTAGGTCATGGCATGTAAGGCAGTTTGTCGCATAACAGTGAGGAATTAGGTCATGGCGTCTAAGGCAGTTTGTCACCATGCACACAAGGCGTCACATCAAAGCGCTTACAGGTGTAGCTGAGTTGGCCCGGCCATCTAGCTCGCCTACAGTCGTATACTCCTTAGATAAGTTAATCATAAGTTCGAACAAATAAACAATTGGGCTTAGGACACTCCCAAATCCCAATGCTCAACTCTGTATAATGTTTATAGTATTAATTAGCCATCCACATAGGAGCCACATGGGATGAAAGATGATATGCCAAAGAACTAAGAGAGAGAGAGAGAGAGATTGCACGGCCCGAAATCCAATCACCAAGCCATTAAACCATGCAATCACCAGGCCACAAATCTTCCTTTGGAACTGAGTAGATGAAGGATCATATGAGAGGATCTAGATGTTTCTGTGATGAACCATGACATCTGAGAAGGTCAAAATTTTGGATTTGCATTTTATTGGTAATTAATCAGTCGGCTGCTACAGTAGTAATGGTAGCTTCTGAACTATGCATGCACATAATGCATGTAACAGTAGTAACAATCGCATTAGTTAAATGCATGTGTTGATTAGTAGTGAAATGATGCGTTGATTCATGCATGCATTGATTAATTAATGCATGCATTGTCCAGTGGTTGAACCGACTGCCAAGTCTGATCAAATTGGATTGTGGCAGTGGTCGAATCGGTATTGAGGTCCAGTCAGACCGACTAGAATAAGGAGCTCTCAGCCAAGTTATGTGAATTCGTGTATTTGAGTCGCGAATTGATTTATGTGAATAGGCCCAGTGTGGATATATTGCATGATACATACTACTGCTAACATAAGTCAAGTTGTGAAGAACTTGTGCCCGAAAGCAATTTCTTTGTCTTTTGATGTGCGAGATCGTTTGAAGTCAACTATAGCCAATGGCAAAAATTGGAGCTATGCTCATAGAGGAGCCGAGGCCCAGAACGATCGAGGATACTGAGTAGGATAGTTGAGCTCAAACATGGCACGAGAAAAACAAGAAATATTGAATGGAAGTTCGACCGGTGGGGTTGTACCATGTGACTTGGTCAATCTAAATGAGGTATGGTCCAATGAAATCTGAACAGGAGAGACTTGTCGACATGTGGCAAACCAGTTGATAGGACTAGGGGTCCCGATCTTTCGATGAGAGTGGTAGATTCGATTGGGGAAGGAGGTGACGTTGACGACCCGACTACAACCATCCAAGGACGTTGCGCCTTAGCGATCGATACACCAACTCCAGAGATTGTTCGTGACCTTGTCGGCGCACGATCAACCTAACCACGAGGGTTCTCGTTCCTGCAAGCAATCGAAGAACAAGCAAGAACAAGATGAACAGCAACTCAATTGCAAATAACGATGTAAGATTCAATCTGAAACAGGAAAACGGTGGGGTTCCGAAGACAAGTATTCGGGCGGTCTAGCCGACACACGCGAGTACAAGGCAAAGCAGCAAAAGCTAACTTAGTCTAAACAAAACCCAAACCCTAGAAGAGGGTGCGGCTGCCTATTTAAGGGTCACGGAAGGTGGATGGTCGGCCAAAACACAAGGAAGCCGAATAGGACTCGAATTACAAGGCCCAAGGCCCACTTTGACTCGGACTGAAAAAGCGACGTGAATTGTTTTGCAGTTTCTGGTCGACTCGGATGGAGTTTGGAGGTGAGGCCAGATCCATCTGAAAGTATACTTCAAGAGCTTTCCAACGAGTACTCACGGGCCCCGAGAAACCTTCTGGATCAAAAGTTACAGCCGTTTGAAGTAGGCGCTGTCAACAAGGCCGAATCCGAGTCAAACTCGTGAACAGGACTTGGTTTGCGCTTGACGGTTCCACTTCTATACTTGAGCTCATGTGGTTCTTCCCCATGGTTCCTAAGGACAATTAAATCATCACAGGAATTAAGTAGTATTCCATTCTTTGAAACATTTGTATGCAAACTTAGGAACGCATTCACCTGATGGTTAAGTTGACGTGCTCGCGCTCTAGTCATTGGTCCTTGTATCATAGTTTCAGTTTGATATGGAGTCGGCATGGTTATATGCATGGAAAGGATGTCCTCATCATCCTCCCCTTCTTGCATTTGAGTCGTCCGCGACTCAAGCTCATCTTCTTCTCCCAAGTATGGCTTCAAATCTGCAATGTTAAAGGTGGGACTAACCCCAAAATCTGCAGGCAACTCAAGTTTATATGCATTGTCATTAATCTTTTCCAACACTTTGAAAGGACCATCAGCTCTAGGCATCAACTTAGACCTCCTCAATTCAGGAAATCTTTCTTTTCTCAAATGCAACCAAACTAAATCACCCGGTTGAAAAGTTAAATGCCTCCTTCCTTTACTACCAGCAAGTTTATATTTAGCATTCATGCGTTCAATATTTTCTTTGGTTGTCTCATGCAATTTCAACATCAAGTCAGCACGCTGTTTAGCATCAAAATTTAACTTCTCCGAAGATGGAAGTGGTAGCAAATCAATAGGAGCACGAGGCACAAAGCCATAGACAATCTCAAAAGGGCACAACTTTGTAGTAGAATGCAGCGAACGATTATAAGCAAATTCAATATGAGGCAAGCATTCTTCCCACATTTTAATGTTCTTTTTCAAAACAGCCCTAAGCATGGTAGATAAAGTTCTATTCACAACTTCAGTTTGCCCATCAGTTTGGGGATGACACGTAGTCGAAAATAACAGCTTAGTCCCCAATTTAGCCCATAAAGTTTTCCAAAAATGGCTAAGGAATTTAGTGTCACGATCGGAAACTATTGTATTTGGCACACCATGCAAACGAACAACTTCACGAAAGAAAAAATCAGCAATATTGGTAGCATCATCACTTTTATGACATGGTATGAAGTGTGCCATCTTAGAAAATCTATCCACAACAACAAATATGCTATCCCTCCCCTTCTTTGTCCTAGGCAGTCCTAAAACAAAGTCCATAGAAATATCTTCCCAAGGCACACTAGGAACAGGTAGAGGCATATACAAACCGTGAGGATTAAGTCGTGATTTAGCCTTTTGACACGTAGTGCAGCGAGCAACAAAACGTTCCACATCACGTCTCATCTTTGGCCAAAAGAAATGACTAGCAAGTATGTCTTCCGTCTTCTTCGCTCCAAAATGCCCCATCAGCCCACCTCCATGCGCTTCCTGTAACAACAACAAACGAACGGAGCTAGCTGGAATGCATAGTTTGTTAGCTCTAAACACAAATCCATCATTTAGAACAAATTTATTCCACGTTTTTCCCTCTTGGCAATTCAGCAACACGTCTTTAAAATCATCATCATGAACATAATGCTCCTTAATTGTTTCCAATCCAAAAATTTTGAAGTCAAATTGTGAGAGCATGGTATATCTCCTAGACAATGCATCAGCAATAACATTCTCCTTTCCCTTTTTGTGTTTTATGACATAAGGAAAAGACTCTATGAATTCAACCCACTTTGCATGCCTACGGTTCAATTTTGCTTGACTTCTAATATGCTTTAATGACTCATGATCAGAATGAATGACAAATTCTTTGGGCCATAAATAATGTTGCCATGTCTCTAAAGTTCGAACTAGAGCATATAATTCCTTATCATAAGTAGAATAGTTCAAACTAGGCCCACTCAATTTTTCACTAAAGTATGCCACAGGTTTACCTTCTTGCAACAGCACACCACCCAATCCAATTCCACTAGCATCACATTCTAGCTCAAAAGTCTTACTAAAATCTAGAAGTTGGAGTAATGGTGCATGTGTTAACTTATCTTTCAATGTGTTGAAGGCGTCTTCCTGTGCATTCCCCCAAGTAAACGGCACCCCCTTTTTAGTGAGCTCATTCAATGGTGCAGCGATGGTGCTGAAATCCTTCACAAAACGACGATAGAATCCAGCAAGTCCTAGAAAACTTCGCACCTGCGTGACCGTTTTAGGAGTCGGCCAACTCTGTATTGCCTCAACCTTGGCTTGATCAACTTCTATGCCCTGTGGAGTAACAACATAGCCAAGAAAAGAGACTCGATCCGTGCAAAATGTGCACTTCTCAACGTTACCAAATAAACGTGCATTACGTAAAGCATCAAAAACAGCACGTAAATGGCAAAGGTGTTCCTCTAGTGATCTGCTATATATCAATATATCATCAAAATAGACCACTACAAATTTACCAATGAAAGCACGCAAAACCTCGTTCATTAATCTCATGAATGTGCTAGGTGCGTTAGTTAAACCAAATGGCATCACTAACCACTCATACAAACCGAACTTAGTTTTAAATGCTGTTTTCCATTCATCTCCCAATTTCATGCGAATTTGGTGGTACCCACTACGCAAATCAACTTTAGAGAAGACAATAGAGCCACTTAATTCATCAAGCATATCGTCTAACCTAGGAATAGGGTGACCATATCTAATGGTAATGTTATTGATCGCTCTACAGTCCACACACATACGCCATGATCCATCTTTCTTAGGCACTAAAATTACCGGAACAGCACAAGGGCTAAGAGACTCACGCACATAACCTTTATCTAGCAATTCTTGAACTTGACGCTGAATCTCCTGAGTTTCTTCCGGATTGGTCCTGTATGGCACACGATTGGGCAAAGATGCCCCAGGAATCAAATCAATCTGGTGCTCAATCCCTCGCACTGGTGGTAGCCCTGGTGGCACGTCCTTTGGAAAGACATCCATGTACTCCTGCAAAAGATTAGTGACAGCAGGAGGCACAGAAGAAGGTACCTCCTCGAATGAAAATAAAGCTTGTTTGCAAAGTAAGACATAGCAAATAGAAGTACTAGCATCCAGCTCATTCACATCAGACTTAGTAGCAAGAAAACATGCACCTTTCAATTTAATCTCGTTTTTCATCTCATGAACAGATTTAGAGTTTTTCTTTTTATGTTGCTCAAGTTCACTTGCAACAATCTGATTTTCACTCCTATTATGCTCCTGATTTTTCTCTCTACTAGCTCTAGCAATCTCATCTTTGAAAATAGCTTCAGGAGACATAGGATGTAACACAATTTTCTTGTCATGATGCACAAAAGAATATTGGTTTGTCTTACCATGATGCAGTGAATCTTTATCATATTGCCACGGTCTACCTAACAGCATAGAGCATGCTTGCATAGGGACAACATCGCATTCTACAACATCGTGATAAGAACCAATAGCAAAATTTACTCTCACCATTCGTGTTACCTTCACCTTGCCGCTGTTATTGAACCATTGAATGTAGTAAGGGTGTGGGTGAGGTTTGGTGTTCAACGCAAGCTTCTCCACCATATCGGAGCTCACCAAGTTGTTGCAGCTCCCTCCATCAATTATCACTCGGCATGAACGTTCCTTCACGACGCACTTTGTTTGGAAAAGGATGTGCCGCTGATTTTGCTCCGCCCTCTCCATTTGTGCACTCAACACACGCTGCACAATGAGGCTCTCATAGCGCTCTGCATCTTTAGCACCAATGTGCTCTTCTTCTTGCTCCTTCCCACTACCTGCATGGTCAGCTGCAAGCATAGCATATGTATCCTCATCCAAATCACTAGCAGAAGAATACCCACCATCATCTCTCACAATCAGAACACGCTTGGTTGGGCACTCACTCCTCACATGGCCATACCCCTTGCATTGATGACATTGGATATCCCTCGTTCGTCCCGTAGATGCAACGGACGAAGAGCTCTTTGCATGTGCTTGGGCTGCCCCCTTTGTTGCTTCGGATGCCCGAGATGCCGAATTTGATGATGAAAACCGTGGCTTGCTGTTGGAGGAAGAAGGTGCAGGGGGTTGGCTTGATGGTGCGGCAGATGCACGTTGAGACCAAATATTTCCACGACCTGCAGAAACGTTAGTCCTAGTGCTCGCGCGCCGTCCCTGTACTTCTCTTTCAGCTTTACAAGCAAGATGAAATAAACGAGTGATAGAATTATATTCCTTGTAAGCTAAGATATCCTGAATTTCCCGATTCAAACCACCCATAAACCTAGCCATAGCGGCTTCCTCAGTTTCCTCTAAGTCACAACGCAGCATGCCTGTTTGCAATTCTTGAAAATATTCCTCTACGCTTTTACTACCTTGCCTCAATTGTTGCAACTTATGTAACAAATCACGTGCATAATATGAGGGAACAAATCTAGCTCGCATGATTCTTTTTAATGCATCCCAAGTTTGTGGTATGGTGAAAGGATTTTTCTTACAATATTCACTCCACCAAACAGACGCAAAATCAGTAAACTCACTAGTAGCAGCCCTAACCCTTTTGTTTTCAGGGAATGCATGACAAGCAAATTTCTGATCAACAGCCAATTCTCAAGTGATATAAGCATCAGGGTTATATTTTCCATCAAAAAGTGGCATAGTGAACTTAATCTTACCAAGCGATTCATCATTCTCACGTACCTCAGCCCGGCGTGGTTGACGTTGACGGTGAGCGTCCTCATCATCAATATCAGTGTCAGCCGCAGATTCGTCTCCACCATTTTCGTCCACCCTGCTGCCCAAGACACCAATGTTGGCACGAGTACGCTGAGTCGGTGCAGCGGGAGATGCACGGCCCCTCTCATCAAGACGTCTCAAAACCTCAGCAAGTGAGGTGTTGACGGTGCCAACGGAAGCCTCCAATGTTGCAAGCGTAGTGTTGGTGTCGATCTGCGCGGCCTCCAATTGGCCAAGGCGTTCGTTGGTGACCCGCACATCCACATCAAGTCCTTCAGTGTGCAGCTTCATTTGGCGCTCAAAGTGTTGTATGATGCCCCTAGTCCGAGGGGAATGTTGCGCTGCCCGCAGGTCCTCCGGTTCCCCTGACATTGTTAGAAGAACACAAGAAATAAACCAAGAAGATAAAAATAATAAAACTGCAGGTTATGCCCTCACAACTACTGGGATGTGGTTAAATCAAGTCGCACACTCTTAACCTGTTCTGTCAAGCTCTTACAAGTTCTTACCACAGCGAGCAGGAGGTGATGGTAGCCGACAAGTCAAGACAATATCTCCTGGAAATTGGGTGTATCGCTGCCTTGGTCGCTAGTCCCTGTGAGGTGGTAGCCAAATCTGTGGAGCTATAGGTGGGCTGAGAGTGAACAAAGGATAACTAGAACCACATTAGTCAAAGCAAGTTGAATAATCGCTCAACGACGGCACCGTGCTGGTCCTAGGCTAGACCGTACTAGAGACGCGAGCCTAGAACACAAACGAAGACACACCGTGCAGAAAGAAACTAGATGGCGTTGCACACGGAGTTCTGGAGCTCAAAAAAGGGTGCCGTCTTCACAGGGGACCTTAGAATCACGTGCGGAAGGGCTCTGTCAATTTTGAGCGAATTCTGAGAAACTTGATTTTTCCTCGGTTTGCGGGCCCGATTTGAGGCCCTAAACGACGTTTTTTGGGGTCGAAGCTGCCGCGTATGTGCCTGGTGGCTTACGCGGATCTGAAATCTCCAGTTTTTCCAAACTTCTTTTTTTTTCACTCTATCTTCCGATTTCCTTTCCAACGGATCAAGAATCGCCTCAATCGGAGGTCGTATGCAAAAGTTAGCTGTTTCTCTCTTCTCTGTTTTTTTTTCTCTTTTTTTTTATTTTTTTTTATGCCGCGGCTCTTCTAGATGCGGCTGCCTGTTCCTTCTTGTTTCTTTTTTTTTGCTCTTTTTTTTCACACACGATGCAGTTGAAATCCGAATTCGTGCCCTACTCCAAGACCAATTAGGGCAAAGCCTACGCAGCAACCGAGTCCTCCTCCTTTTCTACCCTCCTATGACAGTTCGGATCTAACTGCAACGGTGAGTCCAAAACGTGAATAGAACTCGAAACTCTAAAGGAACTAGACACTAAGACCAGCAAAGGACACGACGATGCAACCGAAGACTCAACGAACAAAGACTATGCAGCAATAGATAAAGGCACAAATTGTTTCAGATTTTGGGGAATAGATCTACTATTTTTTTTTGGTTTTCTGGACTGTAGGTAAAAAAAATTGCAAAGACTAGATAAGATCTCTCACCGATCAACCTTGAGCTCTGATACCAACTGATAGGACTAGGGGTCCCGATCTTTCGATGAGAGTGGTAGATTCGATTGGGGAAGGAGGTGACGTTGACGACCCGACTACAACCATCCAAGGACGTTGCGCCTTAGCGATCGATACACCAACTCCAGAGATTGTTCGTGACCTTGTCGGCGCACGATCAACCTAACCACGAGGGTTCTCGTTCCTGCAAGCAATCGAAGAACAAGCAAGAACAAGATGAACAGCAACTCAATTGCAAATAACGATGTAAGATTCAATCTGAAACAGGAAAACGGTGGGGTTCCGAAGACAAGTATTCGGGCGGTCTAGCCGACACGCGCGAGTACAAGGCAAAGCAGCAAAAGCTAACTTAGTCTAAACAAAACCCAAACCCTAGAAGAGGGTGCGGCTGCCTATTTAAGGGTCACGGAAGGTGGATGGTCGGCCAAAACACAAGGAAGCCGAATAGGACTTGAATTACAAGGCCCAAGGCCCACTTTGACTCGGACTGAAAAAGCGACGTGAATTGTTTTGCAGTTTCTGGTCGACTCGGATGGAGTTTGGAGGTGAGGCTGGATCCATCTGAAAGTAGACTTCAAGAGCTTTCCAACGAGTACTCACGGGCCCCGAGAAACCTTCTGGATCAAAAGTTACGGCCGTTTGAAGTAGGCGCTGTCAACAAGGCCGAATCCGAGTCAAACTCGTGAACAGGACTTGGTTTGCGCTTGACGGTTCCACTTCTATACTTGAGCTCATGTGGTTCTTCCCCATGGTTCCTAAGGACAATTAAATCATCACAGGAATTAAGTAGTATTCCATTCTTTGAAACATTTGTATGCAAACTTAGGAACGCATTCACCTGATGGTTAAGTTGACGTGCTCGCGCTCTAGTCATTGGTCCTTGTATCATAGTTTCAGTTTGATATGGAGTCGGCATGGTTATATGCATGGAAAGGATGTCCTCATCACCAGTGGTGCACATACACATGGTAAGCATGACTATTGTTTGCAATGAAAGGAGACGACCGGGTCAATAGAAGGGTATTTTGGTAGTTTGACCAAAATACTGGAAACAACATTGGAAACAAAACCACGGTGCATGAGAGGCACTTGGGAGAGTGGTTTAGGTTAAGGAAAGGTTGAGAAGATCAAGATGGATCAAGGCTAAGGGCTTAGTGGATTCGGATTTATACGTTTTGAAAAGTGTGCATAAGAGTAGTGTGTGAGTTAAAACATGTGCGTGTGGGGTTATCGAGTTTTTTTCTATTGTGCTAAGTGGATAGTATCCACTGAGAGTTAGATGTGATTGACTAACCCATCTATATGATGTGTTGGGATAGAGATTTGTAGTTAACTATCCAACATTTCTCTCTTGAGACTAAGTGTTCATGTATTAGGGTCAAGGATTGAGAGAAGAGTGTTTGTGGTGTGCTCTATATCCTCCAAGGTGTGTGTAAAGTTTCATGACTTTTGGATCATCGGATCAAAAGTTAGTGAATTTTTGGATTCACAACAGTGATGATTTTACTATAGCTTTGTCGTTTTTACTATTCATAGCTGCCAGATCGCTAGGAGAAAGGCCAGACTGCCCTCTATGTAGAGGTCAAACCTCTAGAGTTTGGACTTTCTCAGGGTTTGGTTTCTTGGTCGACTTGATTTGTGATTTTGACTGTGGATTCAATTCTCAGTAGCTCTGTATTTATTTGAGAAGAGGATTATTCACTCTCTCTCTTTCTCTCTCTCTCTGTTGTCTTTCGGTTCTATAGTAGACAAATCAACAATCACTGTAAGGAGGCTAGATAATATTTTGATTTTATCTTATGCATCCACCAAACAATAAACAACCACCAAGTAGAGCACACAAAACGATCAAAACATGCATGCATTAACTCTATGCGACCTGATCTTCATTAGCGAAGTGTACTGCCGACACGGATGAGTGGCAGGAGGGGAGGCCTTGGACATGCATGTATGGATTCCCCTTTTAATTACTAGCATAGTTGTTTTACTGTTTACAATGAGTATTTGAGCTAGTAAACGACAAAAAAATAATAATCAAGAAAAAGCATGTAGCGTAACAGTGAGCGAAAAGCATATAGCACGCCATGACCGAACTCACCTGCTCGCTGTGCTCGCAGGGCAACTGCCAATCGGTAGCGGTGGCTAGGTAGGCTACCGCCGAGCAGTTACCTGGGCCTACCCTCCTGCTGCCCCTCATATCAACCTATCGTACCAGCTTGCCTTGCCGCTTAGCTCATCTTCTATCGAGCTATAATAGCATGGCAGGTGATATATGTCATCTGCTGTATCTTTTAAGTTTAGAGAGAAAGTTATGTTTATCGAAAAGATGTTAGTAGGTTAAAATTGAAAAAATGTTGTAATAATGCTAGATACGTGAAGACTTTCAAAAATAATGGTCAAAAGACAATAGCAATTAGTATTCTTTAGTACTATCGAAGACAACAGTTTGAATATAATTTTATGTACTGTCAACTAGCCAGGTTTAGGTGGTGATCGGTTCGGCTGAAAAGCTCGTGGCTTATGGCTGAAAACACTGTAGCTGGCTGAAAAAAGCACTGTAGCTGACAGAGGCTTATTTAGCATAATTAAATTTAAAAAAATTAAAAATAAAAAATGTTAGCCCATTACGTATAATACAAACAAATACGGGAAAAAAAGAAACGGCAAAAAAGCTCAACAAAAAGCCAAAAGTTCAGAAAAAGACGAAACTTATGAATAGTGAAAAATAAGCCAGAAGCCGAAGCCGAGTTGATCAGGGCCTTAAACAGCTGGAGTTGATACTTTTTTTAAAAAAAATGAGAATATCTACGAGAAATCTGGGTCTAATTTTAAGAAGAATACAGAATTCAGATATAAGCGGCGTTTGTATTGGATGCAGCTTAAATGTAACTGATGATTTTTAGTTGTGATTAATAGCTTTTAATTAAAAATAAATAGTAATGACTAAAAGAAGTAACCTTTAAAAGGAGAGGTTAAGCAGTGGAATCTAGATATTCAAATTATATTCGGGCTTTTCCAAACCAATATGAACACCTCTCAATGTTCCTTGGGATGATTAAACGAATGTGAAGAGAAATGGAACAATAGAGTAAATTAATGGAAAATGACGTACGAAAGAACTTGTAATTTGCTTTGTAAGCAGGGTAATTCTTTTATTAAAAAATTAATGAATAATTGCGTGGTAGAAATTAGCATGTATCACACATCCGCTAGTTGCAACCGGTTTTCTCACAAACAACACGAGTTGGCGCAGTTGGCATCTTACGTGGCAATAGCTAACTACCACATCACCATGTTGTTCGCCAAAGTAACAGAAGGACCTGATTAACAAAATTAGCCGGTTGGACGAGTCAAATCAACAAAATAACAGTATATGGCTCGAGCGAATAAACAAATAGTTCAGAAACTTGTAGTGCCATTTTGACACATCTTCCTCCACTACCGGCCTCCTTCACCTTCCTCTATGCCATGTTAGTCACTCTCTTCCTACTTGTTGCTGTCTCGCTACCTCCTTACCGCCAGCTGCCGTCCTCTCTCTCCCCCACTGCCGCTTGCATCTTCCACTGGGCTCGCCACCACAACCTCCTCCCCATCGACGCGACCTCCTTTGAACTCGCCACTGCCTCAACCTTCAACAAGGTCTCCACTGTCGATCTGACCAGATATGGCTTGCTGTCATCTAGATCCGGCTAAATCCAGCAATCGGTGAGCCGAATCCATATCTGTGTTCCTCTAGTGGTCCTCGCGTTCATCGCCATCGCCGAGCCGGTCGCAGTCAGTGACGGATCAAGGTTTCCGCCATGCCCTAGGTTGAACTTTAACATAACAAAACAATGCCACTTTATATCCACATCATAACATAACAAAAGTACATCACAAATTCATCATTGACATTAGATTTCAGCTCAATACTTTAACATAAAACATAATAAAAAATATGGCAAAACATAAATAATATAGCATAGTAGATATATAAATTGAGTACCTAAATAACTATTGTGATAAATATTGACTTTACCAACATGTTTATTAAATCATTTAATTGCATTCTTTCAATTAACAAACCCTATCATTGTGAAGGAATCAATACAAAATATTGTATTATTAGTAACACTATATTCTAACCAATCATATCTTTTGAACCATGATTCCTGAAAGCTCCTCTTCTAATTTCCAAACTCTCTTAGTGGAAATTTATAACTAATTAGTTGGCATAAACCCAATTGCAACTACTCCCTTCTAACAGCATCCCAGGTATCCACATCTAACTCCTCAATTGGTTCCCAAATCCTAGAATCAGCAAAAATGTTATCCAGATTAAGTATAACACGATGATTGTTTTGATGCAAGTTACTAGCTCATGTTTCTATTGTTTCTAAAGGGGAGTAGTTGGATTATGTTTGTGTTGAAAAATAATATGACAACATCTTGGTCCTCATTGTTCTATATTTATAATTTTCTAACTCCTATACAAATTGGCAGTAATATAAATTTAGTATTCACTAATTCACATAGGCAGACATGAAATCTGCAATAGCGAACTAGGGAGGAAGTAGAGCACAAACTATCAACTGACGGTGTTAGGCATAGGAGCGGAGCAGTGCGGTGTGGGAGCCAATGGTCGAGGGACAGCGGTAGCATGGCCTTGTTAGAAATTGGCTCATTTATTTATGGCTCATTTTCTTAATTCCAAAGTATGCATGGTTTAGTACCATATTGCTAAGGAAATGTGAGGAAGACCGATTTATAAGGTGAAGTTCTGTCTAGTCACACACGCACGCGCGTATTCGCGTATTTTTGCGTGAAAATCGCTTGACTTGTGACTTGCGACGTGCGACCATGCCGTAACGTAGCGTGGCGCGCCACTTGGCAGACCAAGTCTATCTTTATTTTTGCTGAGCCCTGCACCTCACTCTCTCTGTTTGAATGAGATTCAAACTTTTGAATTTGAGGCTTAGTTGGGTTTGATGACAGGCAGTTACCAGTGGGTAAATCACTGGTTTAATATTATCAGTTACCAGTAAATTATTGAGCAGTGAGCAGTTATCAGTGAATTATTTCAGTTCAATGGGGCAGTTACTAGAGAGTAATTTGCATATTTTTATATACCTGGAGATGTCCAAGGTATAGAGGTTATAATCTCTCACTGCCAGCATCTCTTACTTCTGCCAACTTGTGCTGTTGTACTGTGCCGTCTGGACTTTGCCAACCTTTTCTTCTCGGCGTGCACCTGGAAGGAGGGAGAGCGGCTATCTCCGAACCATTGCCGCATAGAGAACTTGCACGGGGCGGCAATAAGGTTTCTGGGCAGCGCATTTGCGCGACCGCTCCTACACTGCGTCATCTACGTTCTGCACTGCGTCAAGGCTGCACGGCTTTCTGTTCTTCTTCTTCAGGCTAACAAGTAAGTCGTTCGTGCGTACGTACGACTTTATTACCATATTTTTCTTGAGTATATTGTGAGGTATGATGAGTAGCCTACTATTAGTAGTAAGTTTTACATCATTAATGTATTGTATTTATCTTTTTATAAAATTTAGAATTAAAATATTATCCACATTTATAACAGGCCTTCCCTTTCCTCGCTTTGGTGCGGCGTGGATTTCCCGCCTTCACCAATCAACCAATCCTCTTCCTGGCTTGGCTTTGATGCAGCCCTTCCTGGCTTCAGTTATATAAGAGCAAGTATTATAAGGGGCTGTAAGCTGGCTGTATGCTGAGGTGGAGGAGAGAGAGGAGGAGAGAGAAGAGAGGTGGGCTGTAAGCTTACAGCCAGCTGAAGCACAAGAACCAAGAAACTTTGTGAGGGGAAGGGGTAGGTCATACAGCCTTCAGTTGGCTGTAACTACTATATGAGTAGGCTGAAAAGTAAGCTGTAAGTATTTATACAGCCAGCTGAAGGCTGTATTATAAGACTTGCTCTAATCTACTTGAACACCCCGTAATTTTTGGCACTTTGTTGCTGTGTATTCTGAGCGATTCGTATTTTTCCACTGCCACATCCACATGCAGAATGCAGGGCTACCGCAGTGAGCCTATATCCCAGCTAGTAATCCCTAGTAGCCTCGGGGCCCACGCGCGCGAATTTATAGTTTTATTTATATCGGCACGGCACTGCCATAGTACCATTTCCCCTGCACGGCTGCACTGCGAGCGCATGCAAGCGGTGCTGTTAATTCAAGCCGCACGACTCCCGTGCGCCCATGCACCAGCCGTGCAACGCAGCGCTTCCTGTCCATGCGCGCATGCTACGTACGCTCGGTGTGCGTGCCTACTGCCTGCGGGCTGCAGCCTACTACGCCAGCCACATACCGTGCACGCCCTTTGCTCATCCCATGTACTATGTTTTTCGTACAATACCTGTCTGGTCACGGAGATTTCAGCTTTTTTCTTTTCCGTTTCAAACTAGCCTAAATAGAAACACGAGCCAATCTGGCCCTGTACGCGGAAGTAATACCACATCTAGTAGCCTCCGCCCCGCCGGAAAGCCAGTTTTGGCTCCCTTGCGCTCTTGGGCAGCGTGTGAGAGAGACGCGTCGCGCGTGAGAAGGCGGGGGGTGGCAGGGGACGGTCGTGAGGAAGCTGGCGCGGTCTAGACCGCGCGAGGTGGCTAGCCTCCGCTACACGTCTGCCTCGCCTGGTGTGTCCTCGTCGTGCGGCTCCCGGGCACGCCACCTCTCCTCACACCTCGGACCGCACCACCTCTCCTCGTGCGTTCCTCAGCCACGGGAGAAGCGGAACTAAAACCCAATCGATCCATATAAAATATAGCCATCTACTCTAGCCTAACCCATAAATTTTTTTTAAAATTTCACCTAACCCAAACCACTTTCCACTTAAACCAATCCCAACCCAAACTCATGGGGTTCAACTTATTTTCCAGCCTATTTACCAACCTGTCACTTATTCATAGGATAATGCCACAACTGCTGCAAATGGAGATGGATAATTGGATGGTTTTTCTTACCTTTGTTGGTTTGCCAACCATGTTTCGCCTTCTGGGACATGGTCACGGGGATCTAAGGCTATCACTGGGTAGGGTATAGGTAACCCAAATCTATATTCAATTTTATTCATATCCATCTGAAGTGATATTGACTATATCCAAATGAAAAATAGTATATCCAATAAGTTTGGGTAACCCAATGGGTAAAGGAGAAGGAAAGATGGGGGTTAAGTCAAGGAAACTTATGAAGGAAGTTCCCGTAGAACTTCGGTATTTTGAATTTCAAACTCTTGTTCATACCACAAAAGTTTTTCGAAATCAATTAAAATTTATTAGAGATGATCTGCATGTAGAAGAGCTATTCTATGCAAATTGGAAGGGTTAGACGCACACATGGGTCGCTACATGCTTTTATAGGAAGATTTCATAAAACTTTGGTATTTGAAATTTCAACCTCGCGTTCATACAATAAAACTTTTTTTGAAAGCAATTAAAATTTATTAGAAATGATTCTACGTGTAGGGGAGCTAGTATATGCAAATTGGCAGAGCTAGACGCACACGTAGGCCCCACATGCTATTGTAGGAAGTTTTCGTAAAACTTCGGTATTTGGAATTTCAACCTTGCGTTCACACTATAAAAGTTTTACATAATCTATTAGAATTTATTGGAAATGATTCTATGTGTATGGAGCTATTTTGTGCAAATTGGCAGAGCTAGGCACACAGGTGGCTCTCACATGCTTTTATAGGAAGCTATAACTGAGTGTGGATAGTCCAAGTGCCACCCCATTAGGCCACACCATGGGTTGAACCTGTACAACCTGATCTCAACTCGAAATTTTCAAACCAACTGCACCCCAACCAAACCCTTTTTATGTGGTAACCTAACCCAACATGTTCACTCTTCCAACCCATTTCCACCCATCTAAAATCAACCTGATTAAGGACCCACCCCATTTAACCCGTTTGAATCCAACCCACTAGCGCCCCTAATGATAACATATCGTATTGGGAGGTGCATTGTGTATCACTATTTGAAAGCTACATAAATATTAAAATATGAATAAAGGGTGAATGATGATTATTTATTTCTTCCCTTGCTTCAAAATTTGTGCAACTTATATTGGGAGGGTGATGCGTAAAAGTACTACTCTATGTTTTAAATTGAAAATAAATTCGTATTTGTTTGCCAACTCTAATGCTTACCATGGAAAATAGTATATTTCTTATATAACAGTAACATCCTTAATATACATTGGCTAATTTGCACCAATATAATTTGGAACCACCACAGGCGGTGTAGATCTTTTTTCTATATATTTTGTTTTTTGAAAGAATTGAGTAGATGCTCTGATATGCAGTTATGTTTCAAGGAGATTGCCATCCAAGTCAGTCCTAGGCAAGATTGTCCGAATCTCAATTCTAATCATACGATATGATCTTACAATTCTATGACTCTATATTGACTATACCGATCTGATCATATTTTAATTATAAATTTTTGTTTTATTTATCATTTTCATGTCTACTAAAAATTTGCATAAATAACGAATGACCTTTCATTTGCACTATATTTTTGTAAATAAAAGTCCTGTAAAGTGTAATTTTAAAAATGTATTCGTGTTGAAATACATAGTAGATTCTAAAAATATTTTTTTGGTAGAATCAGATAGATAGCAGGATGTTAGATTCTATATCATCCTAGGTTCACAATCATGTCAAAGAACCTCCTATCCAATTCAGAATTGCTATTCTAAAAAGCTATGGGTACATACGATTGTATTGTTTCCATGTTTACCACACCACATAATACTCCAACTTACTCTCAAACACATCTCCCATTGATTTTTACACATTGCCCACCTACTCCGAGCCCAATATTGTAATGTTTTACTAACGGTTAGTTCAAGTGTTCAACAATATATAGGTCGATTAACTCATAAGTGACACAATTAGATCTATGTTTGAAATATTTTTTATCTAATAAATTTTGTAGTTATTAACAATATATTATAAATAAAGGAGCATGTAAGCTTCGGTACACCTCGTTTAAATTTTTTACAAATCTTAAAGCAAAGTGGTTAAAAAATATGCATATTTAAAAAATAAATCAAATCAAAGATTTGCCCCTACCTAATATTAAGTCTATATCTAATTTTCAATTTATTTTATTTTTGTAGGTTTGTACATATTTTCCATCACATAAAAAATATTAACTACTTTTCTTTAAGATTTGTAAACTTTTCTAAAAGTGGTGTACTGAAGCAATGTCCATAAATTAAACTAAATCAAAGTCCAATCCTTAAGTCCATGCCAACTCAATTAGTGTATGTATCACATTTGTTTTTGAGAAAGTACATGTTTAAACTACTCTATACTGTTTTAACTAACTGAATGACCGTGCTTTGCCATGGATAAAACAAATCTCGTATTACTTTCAGCATGTCGAGTTAGACATCATTGGGATTGGTATGCCCAGTCCACTCTCTCGGCTCCGCCTCCGCACCCTCAACTCTAGCTCGAACTCCATAAAGCTTCGCTATTTTTCCTTTTTTTTTATTGTTGTTGGAGAATTTTAGAGAGGTGTAATTTAATTGTTGGTAGATTGCATTTTCGTTTTTGTTAGAGAATTTTAGAGAGATGGAAAGAAGAGTTAGGAGGTGAGAATGTATTGCCACCACCACCACCATCAATAGATTCTTTTAAAGTGACTAACTGGATGCTCGTGCTTTGCTATGGATAAAGAAAAATAAAATTACCCTTAGCACGTCGAGTCGACATTGTCGAGATCGATCTGTCTGGCCCATGCTGTTGTCTTCGCCTCCGCACTCAGCTAACATCCGACAAAGGTGGCTTCGCATCTCTGCGTGCTTGGTGAAGATATAGTTTCACCGGATTTCTCTTATTAGAGAATTTTAGGGAGATAGAAGGGATTGTTGAAGGGTGACGTACCATTGGGACCACCAACTCCTTTTATGTCAGTAAAGATTAGACATTCCATGCCACCTCCAATACAAACATTCATCATTTCTTTATCAACTACATAATAGTCAAATTTATATAATAATACAAAAGTTCTTTTAATGTCAAGCTACCAATATCATGTTATGTGTGATATCCCGGCCTAGCAAAGGCCCAATAAAAGCCAAAATGCAGTTACCAAAATATTATTTGTTAAACCTGGTCACATGTATTTACATCACATGGAGCCAATTGTGCCCAAGCATTTTTCAGGGAAACCTTAAATGGATATCATATTTCCATCGTTGTCCACAGGTTTGTAGAGCAGCACTTGAGAGTTGAGAAATAATTGATTACTAGCTCACAATGCAGAAATTGCCACCTCACCTCCGGTTAGTCAAACTGAAGCAGGCCGTGTCCCGGTTTTAGCTGGTGGAGGGAAGCCCTTGTTCCTATCCTTCCCGCAAGGGGCTGGTTAGCCTCCTCACTGGTAATACTCATCTCATTACTAAAGAAAAAGTCATCACAGACGGTTCGAAAACGTCATCACAGACGATTTTGTGAACCGTCTGTATTTATGGATCAGCGATAATCGAAGGTCATCACAGACGGTTTTTGAACCGTCTGTTATTATCAGCTATCACAGACGGTTTTTGAGTAAAAACCGTCTGTGATAGCTGATAATCAAAGACGGTTTTTAACTAAAAACCGTCTGTGATATTGATCATCACAAACGGTTTTTGAGTACAAACCATCTGTGATTATCAGCTATTACAGACGGTTTTTACTCAAAAACCGTCTGTGATATTCCCTTCAACCCCTAAATATATTTCTGTTTATTGGCTAGCATCAGGAAATACTAGCCATACCCTCTGAAACAAGCAGATAATCACAGACATAAAACATATACAATTCACACATCTCATTTCATTTCAGATACATTTCACATCTCAATTCATTTCATAGACATAAAACATCCAATTGACAACGCACTTCATTTCACAAACATAAAGCATCCATTTCGCAAATCAATTAATTGAATTGAAATAAAATATCCATTAACAAATACACAATTACAAAAGATCTACACTGCATTTGCACTTAGAATTACAATAAAAAAATCATTCTGGACAGTGGAACTCTCCATTTAATCTTACGACTTTAGTCCACAAAAACCAAATGAACTCTCCTCGAATTTTTGCAAAGTCCGGCTGTTTCAATGCAGATGTAGAGATGGGCGCAGCCTGTCGATAGAAATATCAACGCGCGCACATATAAAACTTGACATATATGAAATAAATGTGGGAAGATTGACAAACCTTAGAATGTGTGATCTTGGTGGAATCGAGTAGTCTCATATGGTGGCACACGTAGTATCCACACGTGTTGCCCGGCTGCTGCTGGTGGCACTGCAAAATATAGAATGTGTTAAATCAAGTGGCATTACTACTAAGTATTGTATATGATTAATTAATGTGTAGCTAGCGAATACCCGAAAATTGCGATCATGTTTGAAGGGCTTGGCCCCTGTCGTTGAGCCACGTGTTTGTTGAACGTATGTGGCGAACGACCTTCGTTATTCGAAAAAGTTAGATTAGTCATTCGGAAGGAAAGAAAGAGTACAATGTACATACCAATCGAGTATTTTGGCGATAGCTGTGTACTTGGATTTGCTCTTACTTTGAGAATCAAGGTATATAGCCTTGTTCCATTTTGGTATAATTACAATTAAAATCCAATGGAAGTGCTCATTGTATGGCATAAGAACAAATTCCTTATCTTGGTGAGCCAGCAGTGCTTTTGTAATATAGTTCTCGACGAAGGATGCATCCTCGTTGATGGTATCAATGGCGACCAAGCGTGGGTCCAGGAAACCAATTGGTGATTTCGATGATCTAGCTTCGGTCAGCATGAATCTATATATATACACAGAAAAGCAACATATTGTGACATATATCGGTATTACGTGAACAGAAACTGTGATTGTACAGACTTACAGCGTCCAACATCGAACGAGTGAGGCGTCGAGAGCGTTGAGCGTGAAAAGTTCAAATATATCGTCAAAGGTCACCGGGAAGACACATTCGTGAGCTTCGTGCACGAAATGTTCCGGCTTGAATTTGACAGTGATACCTGAGCGTCGTTCTGCCTCTGGCCTATTGGACTGTTCCATATACCAAGCGTGGAATCTTTGGCAACCAAGTCCTAGTTTTAAGAGGTGCTCTTCCAGGAATATCATCGGCTCGCCTAGCACGAATTTGCGGGCCAATGGCAGGTACGGGATATCGTCATCATCCTTCGTCTTTGATTTGCCCTGGCCACTAACTCGATTGTCGATCGACTTTATGGTAGTCGACTGTAATGGTACAGACGGTGCAAGTTGCTTTGGCGAGAATAGCACCCGTGGAGATAGCACCGGTGCAGGTAGCTCTGCTTCGCACTGCACATGTGGAGATAGCACCAGCGCATTTAGCTCTGGTTCGCGCTGCACTTGTGGAGATAGCACCAGCGCATTTAGCTCTGGTCCGGCCACCGGTGAAGAAGCCTCCAGGGAGATGTCGCATTTGGGCCACTGGATGAATGTTCCAATGGCCTGCCCTAGAGTCACGATCTCGTCGTTGGGGGGCTTCGGTAGCGGGACGACCTCAAAATTGACATGCACACCATCCACATTACCTTTTGCAAAGCCTGGCGCTAAAGCTTGACCGTGCAGCATGGCCCCGATACCAGATGGATATGCCTGGCCCCAAGCAGCGTGCAAGAGAACGGAAGCATATCTCACTTGGAGCCTGCACTTCGTAGGCTCCTACATAACGATACAGAATTAGCTAGTCGAATAGGCCTATCAATGGAGCAAGCATTCGAGAGATAATAATTTTTACCAGGATGTCGTCCACAGAAAATCTGGCATCGGTTTGCGTCGGATTGGACGCGCAACTACTCGGACGGTTGTGCGGGCTAGCTAGCATAGGAGCGGTGGCGGCGGCCTGCTGACTTTCTGTCTGTTTCCGCACCTCATCTCTAACTACATGAGCCAGCTCACCCATTAGCTCCTCTCTAAGAGATGCCTTGATCTCTTCTCGTAGCCGTGCGTCACGCTCGGCTTTGTTTCTCTTCCTGCGCCGATACATGTCGGAGTCATCTTGGAAACCATGTTTCCAAGGAACGTAAAGGCCAAGGCCTCTCGTACGGCCCGGGTGCTCCTTGTTTCCCAGGGCCGCGGAGAGCATATCATTCTCCCTTGTTCTCTGGAATGATCCCAGGGTAGTTTCAAAACTCAGCTCTTCCTGCAAGAGCACAACATATCATTTCACTTCGTACGAAGTTGTGGAGTAATTACAAGCTACGTAGTTCGATCGATATCTTACCAGGCGCTCGGACACTTGCTGGTTTGCAGGGTTTCGAAAGGAGACGTCCCCCGATGTCGTTGTGGATGACCTTGCTCTAATCCAATTTCGAGCGCGGTCATCCGGGATATTGCTAAATGGCGGGGCGATGTCCTGCAGGGCTGCCAGTTCATCCTCCTTCGTTCACTGCGGGATTTTACCCACATACCCAGCTGTGCCAAGTCTGTGGGGGTGTGTGTTTTTTGCCTGAAGGGCCTTGTGCGCCTCACTTGTACTTTTGAATTCTTCGGTCGTCTTTGAAACCTTGAACTCTTCCCATTGTGGTTCCAGGAATGGGTATTTATGAAAGGGCGTTTCGTCTTTCTCCACGTAGTCCTTGACAAGCTTGCTCTTGAAGTTCTTCCATGCTTTGCACGCCCCTAGCAAGGCTTGTCGTTGCACGGCGTTTTGGTGTTCTTCTGGGATCTCGAACGATGCCAAAATTTCTGTCCATAGCTCTCTTTTCCGAGTCACAGGCACGTCCTTCCACGAATTGAATGTGATCTCAATTCATTCTCGTGCAACGATTCCAATCATGCTCTTTCATGCGCTTGCTGCTTTGCGAGGAAGGAGAGGGACCCCAGATACATCGACATGTGTGATGGCAAATCGGCCCTCAGGCTTCTTCGATAGCCCTCTTCCTTGGCGTCTTGATTTTGAAGCGGACGCCTCCGGCGATGGTGTTGAAGAATGCGCGGATGACATTTTGCTCAATTTGTGGGTCTATTAGAATAAGATAAGAAAGTGTCATACCATAAGATAAGAAAGTGCAATATCTATCTATTTCGCTCAATATAGGCGATTACAATACATATATATGTGTATATACATACATACATATACATATATATACCTACATATATACATATATAGAATCAATATCTATCTATTATTACTACAAGGTCTCTAAACAAAGTTCTATGAAGCAAATGACACAAACTAGTGTACCCGGTTCATTGAACAGGGAACACTAGAGTGTGTCACTTGCTTCATGCCCCTTGAAGGTCTATGTGGCATATACTATTACTACAAGGTCTCTAAACAAAGTTCTATGAAGCAAATAACACAAACTAGTGTATCAGGTTCATTGAACAAGATACACTAGAATGTGTTACTTGCTTCATGCCCTTTGAAGGTCTATGTGACATATACTATTACTACAAGGTCTCTAAACAAAGTTCTATGAAGCAAATGACACAAACTAGTGTATCAGGTTCATTGAACAAGATACACTAGAATGTGTTACTTGCTTCATGCCCTTTGAAGGTCTATGTGGCATATATACGAAGCAATAAGCATCAATAATAGAATCAATAACAGTCTAAACATGAATATGTATGACAATGTAAAAGGCATGTATCAATTAAGACTAGCAACAAACTCAAGTTTTAATTGATTAAATTATGCTCTCAAATTGTAGGGTTGCACAAGATTAATTTTGGCCGTCCCGCTACTAAATCATATACTCTTCCTTGATTGGTTATGTCAAATAATAAATTCAGTCTTTTGAGCTCTAGATACAAACTCTACAATCTCAAGATCAAGATATATTCAGCATGCATATATTCAGACAGCAGTATTCATACAGATCAAGACCATACAAGTTATCTTTACCCAATAATTCAGTCTTTTAACTTGTCAAGATTAAATCCTAACAGATCAATTTAATATCTTTGCCCAATAATTCAATCTATAACCTGAAAACTGCATGAACCGACAGCTATTAGAGCTCAAAGACCGAATGAACTAATCTTAGTATATGAATTTATCATCATCGAGCAGCTGTAAATCCCATAGGCAATCTCAGTATATGAATTTGTCATCATCGAGCAACTGTAAATCCCAAAGGCAATCTCAGTATATGGAAGATTAACAAACTTGCACAGGGGAGGTGGCCGGCGAGGGCTCGGGGAGGCGGCGACGGGCTCGGGGGAGGCGGCGACGCGGTCGGGGAGGCGACGACCTCGGGGAGGCGGCGACGCGGTCGGGGAGGCGACGACCTCGGGGAGGCGGCGACGCGGTCGGGGAGGCGGCGACGCGCTCGGGGGAAGCAACGGGCTCGGGGAGGCGGCGACGCGGTCGGGGGAGGCGACACACTCGAGGAGGCGGTGACGCGCTCGGGGAGGCGACGGGCTCGAGGAGGCGGCGACGCGGTCCGGGAGGCGGCGACGCGGTCGGGGAGGCGGCGACGGGCTCGGGGAGGCGACGGAGGAGCGAGGAGGCGGCGAGATTTAGTAAGTGCAGGATACGCGGAAAACCTTAGACAGGGGGTATGTGTAGGAGGTTTATTACAGACGGTTCTAAAGTAAGAACCGTCGGTGATATTAATATCACAGACGGTTCTACATTTAGAACCGTCTGTGATAGTATGACTATCACAGACGGTTTTACTTTTAGAACCGTCTGTGATAGTCAAACTATCACAGACGGTTCTTACGTTAGAACCGTCTGTGATAAGCCTCCCCGGACTGTAGTAATTAAGACCACCAACCAGCTGCTGCGCATTCATACACACAACACAAATTAACCAGCTGCATTCATATACAACACCAACCAGCATAAATGCAAATTCACATATACACGATGTATTTCTTCATACATTTTCACATATACATAAATGTAAATTCACAAATACATCACACACATGCATTGTTGTATACATAAATGTAAATTCACAAATACATCACACACATGCATATATCCTCCTCGGCAGCTCTTGTAAAAGCAGACACGCCATTAATGTACTCTTCACTCACACGGCTCGCGGCATACATCCAGTTTCGGTCCTACGTTACGTACATATATAACAACTTAGTATTACAAATTAAATTAACTAATTATTACTACATATATATCGGCCACATGTATTATATTGAGCCTTAATTTGCTAGCTCAATTCATATTATAAACACAACAGCTATTATATAACCAATAATTTTACAAACCATCTTCAATTAATAACACTCACCAATTACTTATATCTAGAGCATGAAATTCATTACTAACCATATCTAGAGCAAATTTGTAATGCATGCAAAGAAAAAATGAAATTCATTACTAACCATATCTAGAGCAACCAGGAAAATATAAGTGGCTTCAAAGCTCAATATCTGCCTCCTCCCACCAAATTAAGTGGCCTGAAATCGTCAAGCTTGCCTCCAGAGCAAAAGAGTAAAGCTACCAGCTAGATCTGGATCGAAATGAAGACAGATGCGGTCTGAGCAGCGCAATAAATGCCTACTGCCATTATCACAGACGGTTTTAATAAAAAAAACCGTCTGTGAATTATCACAGACGGTTTTTAATTAAGAACCGTCTGTGATAATCTGGAGCGAAAGAGTAAAACTACCAGCTAGATCTGGATCGAAATGAAGACAGATGCGGTCTGAGCAGCGCAATAAATGCCTACTGCCATTATCACAGACGGTTTTTAATAAAAAAACCGTCTGTGAATTATCACAGACGGTTTTTAATTAAGAACCGTCTGTGATAACGAGCTTATCACAGACGGTTTTTAATTAAGAACCGTCTGTGATAATCTGGGATGATCACAGATGGTTTTTAATACAGACCGTCTGTGATACTAAATTATCACAGACGGTTCATAGTTAAGAACCGTCTGTGATACTCGTTTTCTCCGACGCCGCCAACACAGACGGTGTCCTAATTAAAACCGTCTGTGTTAGTGTTAGTCACAGACGGTTTTGTCAAACCGTCTGTAATTGACCGTCTACTATTAGGCTTTCTGTAGTAGTGTCTTCTTCATGTGTTGCGCCATTTGGATTTGGTTGTGCCTTGCATATATACGGGAGAGAGCAAGGAGGGAGAAGGCCAGGAGAGAGCGCGCGGCGTCTAGGGGTAAGCTCGGCTCTTGCGGCCGCCTAGTCGACGGCCGGCCGGCAAGCGGCGATGTATGTTCCTCCGCATGATGGCTCCCGGCGTGGTGTTCTGGAGCAGACCAGCGTGGGCGCGTCCATGTGCACCAGGTGTTCACGGCCGGAACCTCCCGCGGCCGTGATTACAGAGCTAACCAGACGTCCTTGTCCACGGCCTGGTACTAGCTAGATGAGCAGGTGAAATGTTGATCTCAAGGTTATAGGTTTATCAGAATGCTAAGCTTCTTGTGAAAGATTAGTCTGCAAGTATTATGTACACAGTTTTGTGCGTGCGTGATTAGTACTAGCTGCTTGAGGTGGGCACGTGTGGGAAGACCTTAGTGCACCTGTACGAATTTGCTTCTATTAAGAATTGCACGGATCTTAAAGAAAACGGCCACATTGGAAGCAGAAATTTACAATGTCGATGCATGGGAAAATTTAGTCCTGCTGCAGATTCAATTGGTCAATCAAGGATGAAAATAACATTAGAGCACGCATTGTATGCAACAATTAAACAGTCCCTAAAGCTCCTCTGAAGTTTGAATGCCATGTAAATAAGTGTATTTTCATGAATGGAGCTCTATTTATGTAGACACTCTAAGCAGAGATAACAAGGGGCGCAGATTCTCTGATGTAACATCAGGTGACGTTGGGTCACTGACATGTGAGCCCACACGTCAGTGACCCAACGTCACCTGACTTACGTCAGAGAATCCGGGTGGGATAACAAGAGGGCCATCTATACAAACAATGAAAATAGAAACATAACATGGTCAGCATGTTATGCAATAGAACATGTGCTATCTCTGCTTATGCAAGAGTTATATTTGTGCTATCTATGGCATTCTATTCTTCTTGTCTGAAAGTTTGAAACTGAAGAACACATACTACTGCTAAGTGCTAACTACTACTATTCCGTAGAGAATAGATCAACAACAAAGGATAAGTAGATGTAGTGTATGCAGAGGACCGGAAGCATCAAGAACTTACATTATCAATAAATACTGAATTGAATCATGCATGGGGAAGGACCGGAGGAGATGCAGCTAGCGGCTAGCGCGTGTGGGGGAGGCGATGCGGCCGGTGGCAAGAGATGCGAGATATGGACCTTACTCTCCACTCTTGCGGCGGTGATATGGACCTTACTTGGAATCTTGGCCTATGATGGAAGAAGAAACGTTGTGATGCGATGTAACTGACAGATGCATTCGGAAATTGGAAGTTCAAGAGGGAAGGGTTCAGATTTGACTAGTCGCGGCGCGGGCGCCGGCAGCAGGCAGAGCACCAGAGGCGGGGGAGGGCGCGGCGAGAAGAGGATGGACGGTGGGCCCTGTCGGACTGCTGGAGGAGCCCTGCTGGCTGTAGGTGGAGCGCCGATGGTGGAGCTATGGACTGGCTGATTGGCTCACTAGCGGCGCATGGTTAGGTACTGGGTAAGTCAAAAAACAACCCTGGGAGCTCTATATTCTAAGATAAGTTTTTCCATCCATTTTCTCTTGAGAATCCTACCGGACATACGAGCGGAAGGTTTCCGGGGCAACGAGGGCCTCCACGTCGCCCCCTGCGCGCGGCCGGCCGGCGCGTGGCGGCCAGTTTTTTGTACGGTCGGGGGAGGCAAATCCCTCCAGTTTTTCCGAAATTACGTAAAGGTCCTTTTTCCTCGCGAAAAGGTCCCTGCGCCCAGTTTTTTTCAAAAAAAAATTTGGATGGCGACCCGCGGGTTTCCAAAATTACGTATAGGTCCTTATTTACTTACGTCCAGGTCCTTGCAGGTCCTCGGTTTTTTCCAAAAAAGTCCTTTTGTTTTTTCAAAATTACACACGGGTTCTCGATTTTTTTTATGAAACTCCCTGCGAATTTTCGTCTCTTTTGCTTCGATCCACACGGTGGCTGGCGTGGCGTGGCGCCACGCCTACGTGGCTAGTTTCTTTAATTTGAGGGCACGGCAGGGTCAGCTGGGCCACTTAAAACCCGCCTAATCGACCTGGTTTTCTTAGGTCAACTACATCGGTTGTTCTGTGAATATGACTAGCCTAACGTAGCATCTTGAGTTTGGGTTTTTTTGTCCAACCATCGGGCCGATCTGGCTCTGCCAACCATGGTTACAAGTTGTTGGGATGCCGTTCAAATGCACTGAATTGCATTTTGAGTATGATTTGCGGGTGATTGGCACGCGCACGAGCGTGAGGCATGTGGCTAACCAAAAGCTGGCGGCAGCAAGGCTGTTCAATTGCTACTATTGCATTATTCTCCTTCTCCACACGCATATGCAACGGCTCGCCGTTTACTCATTTCATGAACTATTACTGAGTGGTTGTTGCGTCTGCGTCGCATGCATACGGGCCATCGATTTAAGCGTATAATTAATTAATTAATTAATTATCGGAATCCGGTTTAGAATACACTGTGGCTAATCAATATTTATAGCAGAGGACCCTCAAAAAAGTTAGGCAAACGACTTGGACTTCTGGCTTATTTTTACTATTCAACAATTTAGTCTTTTTGTGGTTTTTTTTTTTGGCTTTTTTGAGCTTTTCTATCAGTTCTATTTTTCCTGTATTTGTTTGTACTGTCCGTGATGGGCTAACCTATTTTTCTATTTTTAAATTTTTTAAATTTAATTACGACAAATAAGTCACCGTCAGCTACAGTATTTTTTCAGTCAGCCATAGTGATTTTTAGCCAAAAGTCATTTAAAATAAACCCTTTTGAGTATGGCCTTCACTCTGACGAGAGTAGCACGTGCAATGTGACCCGCTTCAAGAAGGGTAGTTTGGGTTCTGCCCAGCTCGAGTTTAGCTCGGTAGGATAACTTTTACGGGTACCAGGTGAAGTAGGATGAATTATTTTCTCCCAAGCCTTGGAAGTATCATTTTCTTCTATGGAGCGGCTAGGGAGTGCCCCAATGTTTGAATACGAATATATGATTAGAGCCACACAGTTTATTATGGTTAGAAAACTCCGTTGAGTACTCTCTAGGTCCGGTGCATGACATGCATTTATGCATGTGATCATTGTATTTTTTCTGTTCAGTTACTAATGTTTTATTTAATTACATTTTTATCTGACATGATTATTATGTCTTCATCCTTACTTTTGATTTTGTTGAGTATGTTGATTTTGCTGAGTATGCTTAAGTATACTCACCTGCTTTTGCCTACGGTGATTTGCGCAGCAGAAGCATGGTTGGTTTTGATGTCAGGCTGGCGATAACAGCCTTGTAAGAGTGAGGATCAATTGAACTTCAACCCTATGTATATACTTGTTTATTTGTTTCACTTCAGATATACCAATGTTGGGTTTTTATATAGCTTTAACATGCTTGTGGGCCAAGACCCACATGCGTGCATGTGTCTGCTGTCACTCCTAGGGCATCTTCTGGGACGTGCGTTATGCGATAAAACTAAATACTTTTGTACGTATTTAGTTGTCAAAAATATAAAAGTTTGACTTGACGCGTACTAAACCTACGTCTATCTCGAGATGGAAGGACTTCTGCGAGGACATCTTTGACTTTCTAGGTGTGATCGTGCTCCTGTAACTGTGTAAGATTTCAGTTACACACAGAGCAACGCACTGCACAAGCTTCGACTAAACAAAGAGAATATTGTGTATTGCAGCGAAAATAAGGCATACCAGCAGAGCTTCACATAAGGGAGGCTGTCAAAGCCAATTTTGATGCCGTAATCGCGAGCTTTCTCGTATTCATCGCGCATCTGGAATATTAAGGAAAGTTAAGGAAGATTAGGGCATGTTTGATATGGTTACGGCTTATGGTTTTTGACTGAAATTTTTGAATTTTAGTTGTTTGTGACAGAGATTACGAAGAAAGAGATACACGCTTGCGATTTTGGTTGATACAGATGTTGGGCTTTTAATGTGTACTACAATTAATTTGTAGATCTCGTCTTGAGAAAATACTCGGTTTAAAAGTTAGTTACTGTAGCAAAAACTAAAAGCCACTTTCAGAAGCCGAAAAGAACAGAACCTAAGTACTTTTAGTACTAAGTAAGTTGGGTGAAAAATGCATATATATATATATATATATATATATATATATATATATATATATATATATATATATATATATATATATATATATATATATATATATATATATATATATATATATATATATATATGCATATATAAGAAAATTTCATAAGGCATCTGCACCCACATCAAGAACCGTCCGATACACGTGTATGATTGATAATTTTCTTTGAATTTGGGTATGAAAATGTTTTATACCCTTGATATATTTATGGTAAGTAAGTTTTGAACTCAGTTCAAACTAGTTTGAACTACTTTTGAGTTCAATGCGACTACAGTGAGTATATACCATAAAAAATAGTTCAAACTAATTAAACTAAAGTTGAATTTAATTTTTTTTCGCAGTTTGACATCTCAAATATACTTTTTTATGGGTATATAAAGATACCCACACCAAACGTTGCGAATCTCAAAGCAAATCAAAGGGTATTGATATGGGTGCCTAGGCACCTGGGTGTTTCATGCAGCATGGTGCCTAGGCACCAATATCAATACCCGTTGATTTGCTTCGAGATTCGCAACGTTTAATGTGGGTATCTTCATATACCCATAAAAAAGTATATTTGAGATATCAAACTCCGAAAAAATTTAAATTCAACTTCAGTTTAATTAGTTTGAACTATTTTTATGGTATATACTCACTGTAGTTGCATTGAACTCAAAAGTAGTTCAAACTAGTTTGAACTGAGTTCAAAACTAACTTACCATAAATATATCAAGGGTATAAAACATTTTCATACCCAAACTCAAAAAAATTATCAATCATACACGTGTATCGGATGTTGGTGCCTAGGCACCATGGTGCATTACGTAATTTTCCTATATATATATATATATATATATATATATATATATATATATATATATATATATATATATATATATATATATATATATATATATATATATATATATATATATATATATATATATATATATATATATATATATAAGTAGTAGAGATCTCAAATAGATAGGCTCTAGGTCATTCTACTCAACTTATAGTTATTTTCTTAAAGCGAAAACAAGCTTTGATAAAAAAAAACAAATTTTAATGTTGGAATTAACATTGGGTTGCCATCAGAGATCGACATTCATCATAAGTACCAATTTACCAATTCAAGAACACTACTTATGCCATTATGCCATGATATTGGTACCAGAGGTAAACTCAGCTTCATCAACCAGAATTATAACGCATCGACATATCATCGACTTTGCACGGTTGCTGACTTAGCTCTGATCCTATAGAAGTTCAATCTCTTTTGAGTAGCATGCTAATCAATTCTGACCGAAGGGCCATACGAGAAGATACAAAATAATAATATGATAAATCCTTATAAATTTTGTAGGGTGAATATTTGAATTTGCAAAGATTGCTTTTTGTTTGCATCAATTTCAGAATTTTTTCATACAAATCAGTATGACTACAGTGGTCATACAGCTGACCGGTAGTACCATGGCGGTTAGACCGTAGAGCGGTAGTACTGCGGTTTACTTGCCGGTTACTATTTTTCAGAGACATCCACTTGCGGGAAGCGGTAGTACCAACATAAGGTGGACAATAGTACCGACCCACGTGAAAATTCTTGGATTTTGGAAATTTGGTTTTGGGTTGTTTGAATTGTGTTTGATCAGTGCATTAATGTTGCATAAAGTATGTTTTGACTAACGTGGGTCAAGTTATGAAGAACTTGTACTCGAAAACAATTTCTTGGTCTTTGGATGTGCATGATAGTTTAAAGTCAATCATGACCAACGGTCAGGATCATGTTACGCTCATAGAGGAGCTAAGGCACAGTACGACTAAGAATGTTAGGTGAGATGGCTAAACTCAAACATCATGAGAAAGATAGTAAATATTGAAGGGAAGTTTAAACGATAAATTATACTATATGGCTTTATCAGTCCAAATAAGACGTGATATGGTAGACCGAAATAAGAGAGATCTATTGACACGTGGCATATTAATAGTGTACCTATAAATGATAAGAACGGTGATTGTTTATAATTGGAGATGAAGGCTGGATTAAAAATTGATATTTTGGCAAGTTGAAGGCACACCTTATCTGCTTTATTAGACGACGAATGGGTCCTGTAGATGGGCACTAACAGTGCTCCTCTTTGCACAAGCTTCTCGTCCTTTACGCTGCGAACGAGGTCCATGGGTGGGTTCCATTCGATTCGCCCCCTCCGCTTGCACCGGCGCTCCTCCTAACCTGCCTGCCTCTTCTCTCCTCCTTTCCACTAGTACGAGCACGAGTCATACCTCGTAGCTAGACCCTACGCTAGCTTTTCCCTGAGCGGCGCCGCGCCGCGCCGGCCAAGAAGATGGATGATGGGCGCGTGCGCTCCATGGTCTAAAGCGCCTGCTGCTCCTGACGCACCACTCCATAGCTAGCCTACTCTCGATCGCTTCCTCCGGACGCGCGCAGGCAGCGACGTCAAGAGGAAGCTTCGATTCGATTCGATCGGGTTGGTAAGAACAGCAGCACTACTACACACTCAAAACTCAATTCAGTACTAGTATCTAGTTAGCTACAGATCGAAAGAAGGTTCTTGCGTTGATTTGAGCGTGTTTAATGCTTTGTTTTTTTTTTCTGGAGATATAGCCAACATATGTGCGCAGCGCAGGTGAGGAGAGGAACAGGAAGCTAGGAGGTGGAGGCTCGAGAGATCAAGAAGCTGGCGGCGAGCAAGTGGTGGGAGCGCGCCGATGAGAGCGCCATGGCTGGGATGGACCCCGGCGGCGGCGGCGCGTCTCACTACCTGCAGCTCCTCCGTGCGCAGCAGCAGCAGCCATCTACGCCACTCTCCCTGGCCTCCCACGTCAAGGCGGAGCAGCGCTCCAGGCCGTCGCTGGACAGGAGCCCCGCCGTCGGCGCCGACTCCGAGCCGGGCGGGGGCGGCGCGGACCAGCAGCCGTCGTCGTCGGCCATGGTGCAGGGGGAGGGCGGCGGGGGTTCCGGCGGGCCGGCGCGGCGCCCGCGCGGGAGGCCGCCGGGGTCCAAGAACAAGCCCAAGCCGCCCATCTTCGTGACGCGGGACAGCCCCAACGCGCTCCACTCCCACGTCCTCGAGGTCGCCGCCGGCGCCGACGTCGTCGACTGCCTCTCCGAGTACGCGCGCCGCCGCGGCCGCGGCGTCTGCGTGCTCAGCGGCGGCGGCGCCGTCGCCAACGTCGCTCTCCGCCAGCCCGGCGCGTCGCCCCCGGGCAGCCTCGTCGCCACTCTGCGTGGGCAGTTCGAGATCCTGTCCCTCACCGGCACGGTGCTGCCGCCGCCCACGCCGCCGGGGGCCAGCAGCCTCACCGTGTTCCTCGCCGGCGGGCAGGGGCAGGTCGTAGGCGGGAGCGTGGTCGGCCAGCTCGTCGCCGCGGGGCCCGTGGTCCTCATGGCCGCGTCGTTCGCCAATGCCGTCTACGAGCGTCTGCCGCTGGAGGGGGAGGAAGAGGAGGCCGCCACAGCCACAGCCGCGGCGGAACAGCAAGGCGCAGCAGCGCAGTCACCTGGCGCACAACCGCAGCAGCGTGCGGCATCGCAGTCGTCTGGGGTGACCGGAGGCGATGCCGGTGGGGGCAGCGGTGGACTTGGCATGTCGTTGTACAATCTTGGAGGGAATGTGGGTGGCTACCAGTTGCCTGGAGACAACTTTGGGAGTTGGAGCGGCAGTATGAGGCCACCATTTTGATTCGTACCTCAAGCTCTTGACAATGGCGTAGCATCCGGATACATCCCAGAGGCAGAATCGCATGAAGAAGCTGCTGTGAAGCGATCACTGCGATAATTGCAAGCCTTGGATTTGTGGAGCATGCATGCTGGATTTTGATCATATGGGAATCTCATGCATGGCGAAGCATCAACTAGAGGGAGGTCAATTAGCACAACAGGATCCCGGAAGAAAGGTCAGTAGGTCCAGTGTTTAGTGGTTCATCCTGTAATCTTTTGCTCTAGAATGATGCTTGTCGTGGCCTTTTGACCTCAACTTCTCTTTCTTTAGAATGATGCTATGCTTGTTATGGCTTTTTACTAGTAGTTTGTTTTTCACTACATAGTTTCCACTTCCACCTTTGCACTTGTACCCGCCTCACATGGTTAAAACTTGCAACCTTTTCAAGTGATACCGGCACTAAGCTGTCTTGCAGGCTTTGCACCCTTTAGGAAATTTGCCTGCTTTTGCTTAATTTTGTTGCGTCGAGCCTGAAAAAGGAGTGGCCAGGTCAAGCCGTCAAGGTTTCAAACCCTAGCTTCGGCCCAGGGATGCGTTAGGAATATTGTTTGTTTGCTTGTTTTTTTTTTCCGTCTTGCGAATGTAGACTGGTGCCAATCTTCATCAGTCCTCCCTGCAGAAAAGTACTAGTTTGGGCAGGACGAGACACCAGAAGCCTGCCGTCCCTAGTCCTACTTTGTTTTGTCTAGATGCCCAGGTTCATGCCCCCCTACAGACCCAACTGTTCCTTGCGTGGCTGTTCTTTTGTAAGGGGTGCCCAAAATTTTCTTATAGCTAAAATGCACTGTAGCTAGTTGAAACTGCACTGTAGCTGATGGTGATTTATTTAGCGTAATTAAATTTAAAAAAATTAAAAATAGAAAAAATAGGTTAGTCCATCATACAAATGAATACGGGAAAAAAGAACCGACAAAAAAGCTCAAAAATCCAAAAAAGACAAAATTGTTTAATAGTAAAAAATAAGTCAAACCAGAAACCTAAGCCGTTTTGAGAATCTACCAGAGTTTTTTTTGGTCTTTATGCTACGTCTAGTAGAGGTCACCTTGTGTGGAGATAGAATTAACATACGGATGTGTTTTGGTTCAAGGAAACTTCCATATAGCCTCACTCCTTTTAATTTTAGCTTCTATCTTCTAGTTTTTAATTTACTATTCTTTTATTTTGTTTTTTTCTTCTGTTTTTTAGTTTTTTTTATCTTTTTTATTTCTTCGTATTGTCTGCGATAGATTAATAAGCTTTTTCATTTTTAAAAGTTTTAAATTTAATTATACTAAATAAATTACCATTAATTATAGTAAAAAATAAGTAAAAATAAGCCAGCTACCATTGCCAACCTAAGCACGACCATAATTGAGTTTGGATAATGTGTGGCTTATTGTCAAGTGTGGTAATCGAAAATGTCACGATAAGTGTGGATGGGTAGGAAAACAGTAGTTTATGATACTGCGGGCTATAGGGCTTAAAAAAGTTGGTAAGCAAAGTTCAGACATCAAAACCGAACACGGTCGTAATTTTGACACACCAATTAGTTATCCCAATTTGAAGTTTATTCTTAGCCATGATGTTGAATCTGGATGGCATCTAGTGGCATGCATAGGAATAAGATTTAATGGCCAAGAATTGAATTCATGGAACCCTTTTTATCTATTACATCTGAATAAGGTAGCATATACATCAACTCTGCATATTTCTGGATGGGAAGCCTATATTTAGGTTAGTAATTCATGATACATATACATGAGTAACTCAAAATTGTAAACGTTTTTAGATTCCATTATTGAAATATATTGTCCGCAATATCATCCACTATCCGCTAGACGTCAATCCGCTACTGCCCTGGTATTCGCTATTTATTAGCTTGTGTATAGCATTTATGCTCTTCCATAATTCCTTGCGTTTCCTTTTCTGTCATATGACTTTTCTTTTGCCAATTAGTTCTCTCAATCTAGAGTAATAGTATTAGGTATAACAAAATTTGCAATATTCCGAGCGAGACCAAATTAAACTGCGTGTTTTTAATTATATATAGCTGTCACCTGATGGGGGTGCAGCGAAGCAAAGAGATTAATTAGAGGTCACACAAAATCAGAAACCAAATTAAACTGCGTGTTCAGACCTGATGGGATGGCGTGTATATCATCTTTCATTTGGCTGGCCCCAAGGAACTTAGAAGCTACGCTGTTTTCCTGTGTCCTCCACTTCTCCTCGTGTGTTCCCAAGTGCTCTTGCTCTTGGACGGGGCCTCCTACCAAGAGACCAAGCTTCCTTTGAGTTGGTTTTCCTAGTCCTCCAGTACGTGAGTCCGGTTTTTGAGAGTAGTCCAGTAAGTCCAGTACGTGAATTGGTGGCCTGCGCGCAATGTGCGTGCGTGTGGGCATTAGGCAAGAGGTGTTTGAGTTGTGGCTACGAAGCCAAGGCGCTGTGCGCATTGTAACAGTTTAGATTACGTATTAAATTAACATCGCGTGTGTCGTTGGGGCCGTTAGGTTCATCCTTATTTATCATGTATGCAAAATCTTGAGAGTTTTATCGAGATTTTTCATATTTGCGTATGGATTTCGATCGTGATGTTGATTTTTGCATGCTGGATCTTTGATCCATATTTCTCGTTCGTGTGCTGTGGTGTGTACGGAAGAGAAATTTAGCTATTTTAGTTTGGATTACATCCTGTAATACGTGCTTCACTTATATATAGCTATTCTACCACCGTGAAAGATTGGACAACCCTTGAATTGAGGTTCAATCCTCATCAAATAGTTGTTACCGTTTTTTTTTATCTAATCATATCTTCCTCAGAACCTATTGAAAAAGCTGCTTTGGAAGCATGAGAACAGGCCTTCTTTTCCCATCTCATTTAGCCATACAGGAAATTTTATTTTAATGGCCATTGCAAGGGTTAACACAAGTCCAATATGGAATGCTGTTTCTGCACGCACTTTTTTTTAGTTCCTAGTTTCCTACACTCACTTTGCTGAATACTCGCGCTATCATGTGCTTATGTTAATGTTAGTAATGTTTTGGCTGGGCCTGAAATTTACATCTAGGCTTGGATAAGTGGGTTGGAAAACAATAGTGAAAAGTAAGTAACTGAAGGTATAGCTACTTACTATCGTTTCAATGCAATGCTGGAACTATGCTCGCTGTTGTTTTTAAGCATAAAATATTGCCTTCTTATGACACATGGGTAACTGAAGGTATAGCTACTTACTAACGTTTCAACGCAATGCTGGAACTATGCTCCTTGTTGTTTTTAAGCATAAAATATTGCCTTCTTATGACACATGGTGGCCTGCTGCTGCTTCTAGAGTACTGTAATTTTGGGAGGAAGCTTGGTAGCTTCCCTCGATCTAAAATAGGGAGACCAAAGTTTTCAATTGTACTTGATGAATGGCCACTCTCCTAATGAACTTTATCTACAAGAAACATTTCTCGAATTGGATAAAATGGGCGCAATCTACACAAGTGTAAGTTTCCGGTGTGATGTAAACACTGTCTTCAACATCCCTTGTTCCAGAGAAAATGGAAGCACTCTGCGTAAGTGAACGATGTGAGTTTACATGTGACTCAAATTTTATTACTCCATTTGTTACTTAGATCATCAATATTGCAAGCTGCTGCTGGAACGAAAATTCAAGGGGGTAACCTAGAGATGCGCCCATGCCACCATCTGATATCTCATTGAATGTTTTCTGTGTTCCTTGTCCTGTCTCAGGACTCGTACTGCTGGACCCTACGGGCAGGTTCAGTCCGTCCATTGCTACAGTGGCATTTCTGACGGACATGTTCTTGCTACATGGTTCCAGCAGGTTTAGGGTGTATTTGGTCTGTGTCAAAACCAACCTCGCTAAAATTTGGTTAGCCCAACAATTTACCTCTTTTAGATTGCAAAATTTTGGCAAGTTTATAGCTCTATTGTCATGCCTTATATATTTCTTGCCAATCTATGGTCAAATTGTGGGCAATCAAAATCTTGGCCAAAATTTTGGCTAGCCAAATTTTTATAAGAGTTGGTTTGGGCACCAACCAAACACACCCTTACTGTTTAGTACCATACTTACAAATTATTAGCTTGGATCTCGTCTTTGATGTTTACTACTGTATTAATTCAGAATATAAAGAAAGAAATTTACATACTTTTAGTAGCTTTTTTATGCTGGCGATGAGTAAATTTGTGAATTTGGAATTCCATGCACACAATTCTATATCAAGAGCTATTTTTGTGAGGTGTATCAAGATCATCTAGTTCTTGTTATGCCTAATATAGTTCAAATATTAATTTGCTATTTGTTCTGATCGGCAGAATTGGATTACCAATTGATAATGTTGGTAAAATGTATCTCCATATTGGACATGACCTTTTGGACTGTGCCTTATGGTTACAGTTTTATGACTTTTAGCCCTATTGTGAACGTTTGTGCGAAAGAACTGAAAGCCAATAAAGCCGCTTTTAAAAGGCTATCCTGTTTTTAAAAGACTATCCCGATAAGCCACTTTGAAACGGTGACGGAGAAGCTGTCTCGTTTGTTTGTTCGAAGAAAACCATTAGCTGAAAAGAACATGTCCATTAGCTTTGGAAGTTTTAAACAAATAAAATTCATACATACAAAATGAGGCAGGATATATTGGCATCTAACATTTGCATACGATGTGGTTGCTGTTTCCTCCCCAAGAAATTGAGCACAGAAATGACATTATTAAAGTAGATGAAAACAATATAACAAAGCTTTTCCTTTTGCACTCCGATCCATATTCGATGAGTGCTGTTTAAGAATTTTACATGAGTTTCAACAAGAAACAATTCGATTACCCAAGAACGCGAGGAAAAATCCTGCCTTTTAAATGGAGTTTTAAGAGTTTTCGTCGAGAAAAAAAGGCTACGAAGATGGATAAAATGTTTAGAACAGTAGAGAGGCCGACCTTGTACAAGGGAGTGTTCCTTTGGTGGCATGTATGGCGCGTACCTGTGCCATGGGAGCCGTCCAGTACCCGAGATTTGGTACGTTGAGGTTCAAATCAAAGGATCTTCGAGCTGATGCGCGTCTCTGCAAATCAAAGCCCAAAAGGTATTATTAGGATGCAATATGGTGACTTTATTCCAAATATACATGTAATGGTGTTCAAAGGGTTGTGCCTTTCAGGCCGTCCTACAGTTCCTTATTGTAGGTACGGTCCACGACACGAGGAGCGTCGGGCTGGCCGGCATGCTACAATGGTACAGGCCATGCTTGGGCCATCACCCCGGCTTATCGTGCCGATACGGCACAATACACACAGTGGTGGGCTGGGCACGGCATGGTCCATGCGGCATGGTGGCTCGTTCAGCACATTTGGCCCGTAGACACGTGTAGCCCGATGGGTAAGACCCATTTGGTACAAAAAAGTGATCGTTAGGCATGTTTAGCTCGGGAACGGCACGGTGGGCACGACCCATTGGACTGTTTAGCATGAGTAACAATCGATTTTTTAAAATTTGTGGCCGTTTATGAGTTTAAAAATACAAAAAATTCAAAGAAATCTTAAATTTTTCTATAAATAGGTAACATAACCCTCTCATTTAGCCACACCATCACCATCAATCTGTTCTCCGATTCTCCTGTGAAAATTTAGATATACTTTGTGATAATTTGGCAAAATTCAGAATAATTTTGCCAAAAATTTGAAATACGATCTACATTCAAGAAAAGAGGTAACAATAGTAATTTTCATGCACTTATATTATTCTTATTTTTCTTTATTGTGATATAAAATAGGTAATAATGTAATTTTTTATTTGCATTTTCCCACATTTCTTCATGAATTTTTTTTACAATTTTCTTGTGAGTGCATATGAAATTGATCTGGAAGAACCTTCATTCTTCGGGAATGAACCTCCACCTCCACCTCTACCTCAAATGGCATAGCATACACTGGCTGTACCATCGTCAGGCTCTACCAGTGCCTCTGCGTCAATAAGCACCAGAGCAAAGAGGTCCAAAACCAACACGTCGGATGTGTGGGCAGATTTTGACAAGATAATGAAGCGAGGTGTGTCTCAAGATCAGGTAAGAGTTGTTGTTAGCAAAATATGTCATATGAATTGACTGCAAAGTCTTCATGTGGAACTGAGCACTTGCACAGATACGCCTAAAGATGTAAAGAAAAGCAACGCATAGTCATGAGACACAGCTGCAGTACAACCCCGACAGTATGGTATGTAACTGGGATTATAATCCCTATGTAGCTCAAGAATCTTTAGCTCATTTAATTGCCTTACAATATCTTCCTTTAAATTTTGGTGCGCCAGACGCATTAAAAAAGTATATTAGAACTACCCATAATCCTATATTTACTCACGCTTTTAGGCAGACAACAACTAAAGATTTAGTTAAATACTACAATAATGGTCATGATAAAATTAGAGGATTCTTTGAAACTTGTACATTTTTATGGCTTTGACCTCAGACATATGGAATCGTCGGTCTAGAGAGAATTATTTTAGTGTAGTCGCTCATTATATAAATGATGACTATGTATTAAAAAGAGAATCATAGGCTTCAAACTAATTGATATAGCACATATAGGTAAGAATATAGCATAATATATTCATTATATAAATGATGACTATGTATTAAAAAGAGAATCATAGGCTTCAAACTAATTGATATAGCACATATAGGTAAGAATATAGCATAATATATTACCAAAGTTGTGAAAGATTTTGGTTTTACAAATAAAATTTTTGTAATTACCTTGGACAGTGCTGTAGCAAACTCTAGGGCAATGGATAGTCTCTTCCTTATTTAGTACATATGCCGAATCCTTCTTGCTATATCAGTGATGCGCCTACCATATTATTAATCTTATAGTTAAATATGGTTTGAAGAGGTTGGATCTATATCTTCAAGTTTTTCACCATGTAATTCCTTTCGTAAATAATTCTAACCAACTAATTGTAGCATATAAGACCTACTGCATTACGATGCGTGTACGTCCACGAAAGTTCACTATAGACATGCCGGTAAAGCATAACTTAACTTATCTCATGTTACAAAATTGTTTACCCTATAAGCTCACATTTTTTGCTTTTATCTACATGTACTATCACAGCCATATCAGTAACACACTACTGACTAATTAAGTAGAATTGGTATGTTGCTGAGAAGTTACTAGCATTTCTGGAACTCTTTTACGAATCCACTGTTGCTTTATCCAGAGTATACTATCCAACATCTTCTGTAAGTATGCATCATATTCTTGCGATTGCCAGTCACTCGAAAGCGAATGTAAATAACCCAGTGTTACGAGAGGCTGTACGCGCTGTGAAAACTAAATATTAAAATATTAGAATGAGATTCTGTACTTATTGTAGATCTAAGTGCTAAAATTATAGGATTCACTAATGTTCTTTCAATTATAGGTGAGTCTATAAGGATAGATTATTCTAACTATTCGTTCACAATTATCTGAAGTTAATTAGAAGTACGAGCATAAATTTTAGAGAGTTCGCTTCAACGACCTCCACCAGCGACCACCATAGGTAAGAAGAGAAATATGTGGGGCAAAAAATTTTGGTGCACCAGGATCCTTCGAAAGATCAAGCTCTGCATCGTCAAGTGCTGCAACAATCCATACCAGGGTCTGTCGGGAACTATCTGTCTTTCTGGATAGTGATCCCGTGCCTTACCATACAGAAAACATCAATATTTTGGACTGATGGTACAAGCACAAGCTAACATATCTGATGCTATCCATATTAGCACAAGATATGTTAATCGTTCCTGTTTCAATAGTTTCTTCCGAGTTTATTTTCACTTTTTTTAGAAGAATATTAGAAGAGAGAAGAACAAAACTCATGGTGAGATAGTGGAAGTACTTCTCACAGTGAAAGGCTGAAATAAGTTGATGCGCGAGCTTAACACTGCACGGTGGATATGAAGTTGGAGCACGCATTCAACAATCTCTATCTAGATGTTAGCGAAGGCTATCAATACACCGACGACACCAACGATTATGAGAGTATCTATGTATATATTGTATTTTTTTACCTTTAATGCTGAGTTACAGGATGTACTCTTTTTTCTTTGCCAATGATTTCTAAAGTTAAGTTTTTTACTTAGCAAAATTTTTAACGAGACAACCATTTTAACATTAATCAAGCTCATTATTATATTTCTACAATTTATTATACATTTTTTCTATAATTTATTATGTCTTTTCTACAATTTCTACATTTCACTGTGTCATTTTTGAATTCTACCTATTTTTGAACTATTACATTTTTTAGTTTTTTAGGCCAAATGGGCTGATTAGGCTACCCGTGCCTGCTAGCCCATTGGGCTAAACAGGTGCGTGCTAGTCCGGCACGGCACAAACCTCCTTTGGGTTGTGCCTAGGCCGCCACGGTATGGCCCGTTCAGATTGACGGGCTAAATGGATCGTACCTAACTGGCCCGGGCCACATCAGGCTGTGCCAAACCGTGCTGCTCTTTTGCCACAACAGTATATATGTAATATAAATATAGTAAAATATAAAATCTACGACTTGATCCCGCGATGCCGTCGTATCATGTCAAAACCGATTTTCAGAATCTAGTGAAAAGGATTAGCTATTCTGAGATTTGTGTTATTATAATGTGGCAAAACTTAAGCAGGGACTTCTGAGATGGAGCTCTAGGCTCTGGAACTATTTACATAAATTATATTATAGCTATTTTTTAAAAAAATTGACCTTAAACATTTATTTTTGTAAATCTCACTCCTTGTGCTCACAGGTATCTACCGAACTCTCCTAGCTCAACAGAACACCAGTGAGCTACACAATACTTAAATAGTATTAACCCTGATTAATTTGTGCCAGTCGATGCAATATATTGATTAATTAGTGCTAGTCATACCCCCTAATCCCCTTGCTGCTATGTGACTGCTTGGTAGGACACCTGTCGAGTTCTAGTGGCTCGGCAAGACCTGCTTAGCTGCTGTAGCGTGATAAGTGACACGTGTCATCAGCTGAGCTAAGAGAGTGTTAGATTTGCAAAAAGAACGTCAAATGACCAAATTTGATAAAAAAAAATACCTATAATACTATTTATGTGAACAGTTCTGGCCCTGCTCAGAAGCAGCAAATATTTTTTTTTTTGAGATCACTGAGATACGGCAAACCCATTGGATCACGGATCATCCATTTTTCCTTTTATGATGGCAATGATCATTCATTTCAGGTCCAACGTTGCAAATATTCGAGAGAATATTTTCAGAAACAGAAAGGTAACTAATACAACTTTTAACTAAAAAACAATACTAAACCATTTTTTCCACCCCTTGATCAGATAATTTGGCTACCACGACACAAAGTGCAATCAATCAATCGCCAAAATTTATTCAATCAAATCACCGGCCTCCCTCTTCTTGGCCAAGCAAATGTTTATGGTCAGCTGTATCTCTTTTAACCGCACTGAGCCACAGCCACTGACCAAAGCAGCAAGGAAAATTCACCAACATCGCAGATGCTTCCTTACAGCTACCAGGATTCACAAATTCGTTATTTTGCAGCTCATGAATTGTGAACAATGTGAAATCATTGATACATATGAATCAATTTCCAGCAACGTATCATAAATTCGAGACCTAAAACAATAACAATCTGCTGTTTATGTGGAGCAGACACAGTTCACAACGTAGAGCCTTAGAGTGCAGGTTTTGGCACCAATGACAAAGTTTTTTTAGAACTGCCTGCTGCTTGGCCCAGATATAGTCAATCGGTCTTTCCCTCCTGTGCTCCAACCTCCTGCAGGTAGTGCTCCGCATCCAAAGCAGCCATGCAACCTGCACCATCCATGTGTATATCATCGAATTAGAAATTTGTTCTCAGAATTTACATGTCATCAGAACGAGCAAATTCCCAGAAAAAAAATTGCCAACAGGTACTGCCATTTTCAAGCTTAGTATGAAGAGTCCCAGAACTTTAGAAGATACTTTCACAAAACAGCTAAAGGAATGGAAGAAGGATCCTGCTCATCCTACTAAGGTGAACATTGGTTAAAAAAGCATGGACTTTTTAGTTACAACAGAAACAAGCAGGTCAGTTTAACCTTAGCGAGGTCTATATATATATAGGAAGCCTTTTTTCTACTCCCGGGTGTAATTACACCATATATTGTATCTCACAACGTAGGGAGTATCTTGCTTAACGAGGAGTATGTACATGTAGTATACGAGTATTTAAGACTATATAGGTGATATGAACATTTTTTCAGAGGTGGTATATATATATATATATATATATATATATATATATATATATATATATATATAGAAAAAATACATTTTACTCCCGGGTGTAATTACACCCACCTCTAATATACCACCAAAATAAATTTGAAATACTCCTTTATCACTATATAGGTGGTGTATATATATATATATATATATATATATATATATATATATATATATATATATATATATATATATATATATATATATATATATATATATATATATATATACTCTCCTCTGGAGCAATTGCTGCAACTTTTTTGAAAAATGGTACTGCCTTTATCCTACATTTTTAAAGCAAGAATCAAAGAGATGCAGGCACAGAGGTGGTTATACAAATTACATGGTGCCCTTCTCCATGTAACTTTCACTGTAGGCTTCTATTCTTTTAACTTTGATGTTTTGTTGGATCGTGGCCATTTCATTGAGTACTCAATTCTGTATTGGTATTACTATCCTACTAGCTTTTGGTTAGCAGAGCCTATAATTAATCATGTTCATCACAGAAATACTTGACCTGACACTTTGTTCACTTCAGTATTTCAATGATTCTTATCAATATAAAGCACGTGACCATCAAAACCTATGCTAATGGCAAATAACAGGTGCCAAGGTGATGCAACTAGACCGTGTCTGACAAATTCAACTAAAACAAATGCTGACAAATGTCTACATGGCGATTCAATGCCTTGAACGATTACAGAATCACCATATGTAGCTCCACAGAACTGTTACTAAAAAGTTGATGTGCACCCATAAGGCAATAATAACTTCCCCAGGCATATCCACTCTAGATGCACACTCACCTTAGCCATAATTGAACAATCCGACCATATTTCATACATATTTGTAAGGCGAATTTTGTAGTATAGCAATTACCAGCTTCTAATAGAGTAACATTATTTTTACTTGGGACGGAATGCATGCTCTTTGCAAATTAAAAGGGCTCATATGTAGTTTGTATTCAATTAAAGGCAGCCTCCACACCTTAGTCCAAAATAGATGTTGCATCATTCCTTTGCTGCCTGTGTATGAGAGTTGCCCTTGGTGCAAAGTCCATCTACTCTTTAATTGTCCAACTATTTCATCTTGATTTGATATCAACGTAGCAGCAATATTGCGATAGTAGTACTTGCATGTTTAGTGAGCTAGTGATAGGCTTTTAAAGTTTAAAATGATTGGCCAATAATTTTGTAAACCTATTATTGTAAATCTTGGAATGATATTTGCAAACAATGGCATAGAAAAGGAATCCCATGAATTTGAACGAGAAGCAAGTAGATGTTCTGAAGACTGTGTTTGGTGAGGCTTAGCATGTACTGGAATCTTGACAAGGTGGGCATCCAAGAAAAGCAGGGGAGAGCCTCTGAAAGGAGAAGCTTAGGGGAAAGCCTATGAAAAGAGAAATCTAGGGGAAAACCTCTGTATGAAAAACTAGTGGAGAATATCAGGCTTAAGCTTATAAGGTTATATATAACTTACAAGTAAACACATGCCACAGGGACATGCCGCTATTCACTGACCATTTTTTACAGGCTTAACATTGGGGAGACAAAAACTTAAGATCCAGCTACTCCAGTCAGGGCTTAAGAAATTCCATAGAACAATATTATCTATACGACCTTAACAAAGAACATCTCCCATTATATTCGTAATTAACCTAGAAAGGAGAATAACTCTTTTTATGTGATCATTTTGGATGCAGATAGAAGGGAGATATTAGGCATAGTATTCAATTACTACTGTTTAGTAATTAGCACCACCGTATCAACCAATACTACGCTATTACTCCCCAAAGTTCCATATGAATGGTTCAAAGCAATCAATTTGCAAGCGCCATCCCGGTAATTTATAGTTTTAATCAACTTAACAAACCCTTGGACCAAAGCTATACTAGAGCAGTCACAGTAACAGTACAGCATTGCAACACCATAGTTATCAAGCCTGCAGCCTATCTTTGAATTCAAGATGCAACATCAAATCTAACAAACCAAATTACACTGTCCGCTCAACTACTGCATGTGATTATCACCAGAAAGCAAGACTAGTTCAGTTATTTCTGATCCCTTGCTCAATGAAGCTGTGAAGACCTTTATCCAAAAACTGATACCCAAACTGGGTAGCTGGTACTACCTCGTAGCGTAGTTCCAAATGCAGCAGCATCAAGAGGCAACTTATACCCCACAAGCATGCATATCACTCCGAAATGTAAGTAAAATAGCAGCAAAACTACAAGAAAGCTTCGGAAAGTATACCGGATCCTGCCGCAGTAATGGCCTGGCGATACTTCTTGTCCTGAACGTCCCCGGCGGCGAAGACCCCCTTCACACTGGTGTGCGTGGAGCCGGGCTTGGTCACCACATACCCATCGGAGTCGAGCTCGAGCTGTCCGTCGAGAAACTTGGTCGCTGGCTCGTGTCCGATGGCAAAGAAGAGACCGGCCACCCGGAGGTCGGATACCTCGCCGCTCACCACATTCTTGACCTTGACGCCGGACAACGGACCGCCGTCCGCGCCGCCGTAGGCCTCCACGACCTCGGAGTCCCACACGACCTGGATCTTGGGGTTGGAGAGCGCCCGGGCCTGCATGATCTTGGACGCCCGGAAGGCGTTGCGGCGGTGGATGATGTACACGCGCGAGCCGTACTTGGTGAGGAAGTTGGCCTCCTCCATGGCGGAGTCCCCGCCGCCGACGACGGCGATGGGCTTGTTCCGGAAGATGGGCGCGGCCCCGTCGCAGACGGCGCACGCCGAGATGCCGCGGTTCCAGAACAAGTCAGAGCCGGTGAAGTGGAGCCGGCGAGCGACCGCGCCGGTTGCCACCACGACCGTGTCGGCGTGGACGACGGTGTCGTCGGAGGCGACGCGGAAGGGGCAGGACGAGAAGTCGACGGAGGTGACGGTCTCGGAGAAGATCTTGGTCCCGAACCGCACGGACTGCGCGCGGCAGCGGTCCATGAGCTCGGCGCCGAGGATGCCCTCGGGGAAGCCCGGGAAGTTCTCGACGTCGGTGGTGGTGGTGAGCTGCCCGCCCGCCGCGATGTCGTTGGCGAGCCAGCCCTCGAAGAGCACGGGCTTCAGCTCGGCCCGCGCCGCGTACACAGCCGCCGTGTGCGCGGCCGGCCCGCTCCCGATGATGCATACGCGCGTGCGCAGCGGGCCCGCGGCCGCCTCCTCCATTCCGTTCGCCGACGCGGTGGCGGTCGCGGACGCGGCGCCGGCGGCGGTGGCGAACGCGCGGGACCTCCGGAGCAGCGCGGCGAGCTTGGAGCAGAGGCGCATCAAGGACGGCGGCGGCGGCGGATTCGGGGAGCTTGGAGCTTGGTTTCGGGCCGGGCCGGGCCGAGTTAAGAGATTCGCGTCTCGGCGCGGAGGTTGGGCTCGAACAGGCCTAGGCGCGCGGCTTGGCTGGCTCGGTGGGTGCGCGAGATTTTATGCACGGCGTGTACGCGTGGTCGTAGTCGGCTATACTGACCGCCAGCGTTAAAACTTTCGCCCGAAATTTCGTGAAGTGAAATGGACAAAATTTCGTTTTTTGTACCTTTCGAAACAGATTTTATTCCGCTAAAATTTAGCCAAATTTAACCCTATTTAAAATTTATTCAAATTTTAGTTAAATTTCATAAAAATTTGACTTTTTTCGTCCAAATTTTTGAACAAAATGAACGAAATTTTGTTTATTCGTCCCTTTCACCGGTGTCCAAAATTTTTTCGCATCCAAGGGTTTTAACACTGCTCACCGGAGAGCAAGTGTTGTGTTGGACACGGTTGTGTCTAGGTGGATATTGAGTCAACTCATTATCTTATCAAGTTTTTTAAATCAATATAATATAATTTAATATTATTTTATTAATAGTATGAAAGTATTCTTAGAATCGAACTAACGAGTCAAGCTAAGCCAAAGCAAACTTTAATTTAGTCTGAAATCGACTTATGCAATATTTAATCAATTAACAGTGCAATTAAAGTAATTTTAAATCAAACTAATAAACTCCATCAACGAGCTTTTTGTCCACCCCTAGTTGTGTCGTGCTAAGGTAAACCCATGTGATGTTGAACATTGGAACATGTACTTAGATGGTTTCGTACTTGTTCATACCTGAACTGTGACCTGCGTGATGAAGTCATGCAACAACTAACGGTATTAGCCTACATATGTTTTGGCCATCGGCCACCATTATTTCCAGGTACTGTCGTGTCTGTTTGGATGTAGTAATTTTACAAGAAATACATGGGTGTGTTTGGTTTGTGTCTAAACCAACTTTCTCAAAATTTGGTTAGCTCCAAAATTTTGGCCCTTGTTTGGATTAGGGGTGGCAACAAGTCTGGAACCTAAGGGAGGCCTCCGTGGCCCTATCCCAGCTCTGTTAGGCTTATCAAGGGAGATTGCCCTTGTCCCTAGTCCGTAGGGATCTGATCCCTACGAGAATCCCCGCGGAGATTAAAAATATGCTTAATTATAAAATAATAATAATGTGGCTTTATTTATTAATTTATAATTATTTAGACATATATGCTTTTTAAATATAGCTTCAAAATATATATTCTAACATATAGATTTAAGTTTTAGTTTAAATATACAAAAATACAATCTTTTATATTAAAAAACTATACTCTATTATTTTTATCAGGTCCCTATGTGGCAAGGAGGACCCGTCCCTATTCCTCATGGGAGGAGATGGCCCCACCCCTAATGGGGAAATTCCTAGTGGGCCCCACTCCTATGAAGAAATTGTCACCCCAAGTTTGGATGGTTGCCAAAAATTTTAGCAAGCCTGTGCATTTCTTGCTAATCTTTGGCCAAATTCTGAATAAACAAAATTTTATCAAAATTTTGGCAGGGTTGATTTGGGTACAAACCAAACACATCCATAATTTTCTGTGTTCCATACGGATCTAACCATCTAGTCTTAATAGAGTTTTTTGTTTATATTACGTGGTGAGTATGGCACGGAACCCATGCCTTGGCTGGATAAGTGGGGGCAAATTTTGTTCCTTTTCTTTGGTAGAACGGAAAAGCAACGGGCAGAAGCTTCCGTTGGGATGGTACGAAAGTTAGGCATTTGTCGTTGCTGTCAAAGTTCGTTGCCGTGTCTTTGTTTAATTGGATTTTGTCATCGTGATAGTGCCCGGTTGATTCCGATGATCTTCTCTTCCGTTTATTTTTCTGTTCTTTTGCAGTGATCAACGTTCTAGAGTTAGCAATTTCCTGAGCTTTTTTTTCTTCCTGAAGTTGGGTAAGAAGGAAACACCAAGACACACAGGGGAGAAGATTAGGGATATGCTTACTGGATTTCCTGAGCATTTTTTTCTACCCTGGCGCATACTTTTGTTCGGACAGTTTTCGTGCGAGATTTGATATCTTAGTACCATCCTATTCAAACGGAAGAAAGGCAAATACAGATGATTACGCTGGCCCGTTGTAGGTTTGTGCTTGCAAATCCATGGTACTAATTATTGAGGATGGGCCTTTTTCGAATTTTTTTACGGATAATCCGTTTTTTATTCGAAAATACATAAATATACCCGCGACAAATTTTTTTACAAAAATAGTCTCCAGTCGCCACCCCATTGGGCGACTTCTGCCTTTCGCCCAACCGGGAGGCGACACAATATCTGTCGCTGATTGATTGAGCGACTGCAAGTAGTCGCTGTCCCATTGGGCGACTGCATGGGAGTCGCCCAATGGGACAGCGACTACTGCAGAAGTCGCCCAATGGATGGGCGACTTTACTGAGTCCCCGTGAATTTTTAGAGTTTTGTCAATTTTGTAGTTTTAAACTGGAAAAAAATATGGTATAGTTGTAATAAAAGTTTATGTTTATTGTATGTTGTAGGTACAATTAAAATTTTGAGAAATTTTTTTTAAGTACAATTGACTGTAGAACGTTGGTATTTTCCTTGGTATGTTTTAAGGGTTTGCAATCCGCGTGATTTTTGTATGTTTTGTCAATTTTGTAGTTATAAACTGCGTAAAAATCAGATAAAGTTGTAATAGAAGTTTATGTTCAATGTAAGTTGTAGATGCAAAAAAAATTTTGGTAAATTTTTTTAGGCACAATTGACCGTAGAACGGTCGATACATAAAGTGGTAAGTGATGTGACCAGTGGCATGTGTGGAACTCTGTACTTGTAATGTTCAGAACTCCACCGCTAGTCGTAACATGCCTTAGGGAATATTATATTATGTCTACTGGGTGTAGCGTGGTTGTTTGCCCTTTTTGTCGCGCCCTGAAGATGGCTCCGCTGCATCCTTCTTCCTGTCACTCTTGGTCTTCAGAGCTGCCTCACGAGCTTGAAGCTCTTCCTCTTGACGCTTGATGGCTGCTTCACGCAGACTTAACTTCTCCCGCCTCCTTTGCAGCTCATCCTCCTTGCCCTTAAGACGGATAACGAGAAACAAAGGATTTAGTAGGCTTGAGGAGGAGTTGTGTTGTGGTATGTACATGGGATGCCTTTATGTAGTCAGGTGAACTGGTGCAGTGGGCATAGTCCATGAAGAGTACATATGAATCTTTTCGCTTTTTCAGGCTTTTCAGAGGCCAGTGTAGCAATAAATGTCCCTCCGTAGGCTTTTCAGAGGCCAGTCTATGTAGGCTTTTCAGAGGCCAGTCTATGTAGGCTTTTCAGAGGCCAGTCTATGTAGGCTTTTCAGAGGCCAGTATATGTAGGCTTTTCAGAGGCCAGTGTAGCAATAAATGGCTCTATGTAGACTTTTCAGAGGGCAGTGTAGCAATAAATGTCTCTATGTAGGCTTTTCAGAGGCCAGTGTAGCAATAAATGTCCCTCCGTGTTGCTATAAGTAGCACGGTTGGGGTCCCAGGACATTGTAAATCGAACAAAGAAGAACCCTCTCTTTCGTGGTGAAACATACTATGTCGGAAGCCGAGGGGCCAGTGGGATTTGGGTCACCGAAGGACGACATTCCCTTAGAAAGGAGGGATATGTTCGGTCCACAGTACCGATTGATATCAAGTCGGCGTGCTCAACCAGCGTGGCCGAAATGCAGACACAATGAGTACGCGGTCGTCCAGATCTTGGATTCCCCGAACGATGGCGGGCGACGTTTCTTCCGATGCTCATGCTCCGGGGTACAAATTAGTAATATTACATTCTTATATTGCTTATGGACCCGCGAAGTTGACCGTCCTTTTTTTTGCAGATTGCAAAATGCGACTTCTCCCGCTGGATCGACCCTCCTCATGAACGGTATCTTGATCGTTATGTGGGTACATTATGGGATCGAATATGGGACTTGGAGTACCGAATGGAGAGTCTCACTGAGGAGAACAATAACCTCCGCGAACAGATGCAACGCGAGAGGGGCAACGAGGAGGTCGTGAATATAGGAAGCTCTTACGATCCCACATGTTGCTGCGCGAACCCGAGCTGCATATGTGCATGCCACTACCACGACGGCCAGCCACGCCCGAGGCGGCCCCCTCAGCAATTCTCCATGTGGGTGCCACGAGGCTCGTTTGGCATGTAGGTAACGAGGGTTATGGTTGTTGGGTGTAGTACTTTCCATAGATCCTGCATGTGCAATGTATGTGTTGTTTCGTGTTGTAAGTGCCTGTAGTTTCGTAATAAAAGTGGATTCGTAGCCACAAATAAATTGCAATACTTAAAAGGGAAACAATACGTTCCACGAAATAAGTGCATTACAGAAAAAGGATGTAACATACAAGGTTTACAACTGGTACATGAATTTTAGCATGCATTACAACACCAACTACTGATCCGGAAATGCATTGCATCGTCTAGCTGTGTGCCCCTCCTGACCGCATCGCCCACAACGTGCACCAGATGTTCCAGCTTGTGATTCGTCCATGTCATTTCTAATACGTCGGCTCTGTCGCCGACCCTTCCCACACTTCAGCATGGTAATATCCGGAACCCAGGTCCTCGCTGAAATGTCCAAAGTGGCGAAGTTTCCCACCGCCTTGAACCCCCGGAGCTCCCCACACCAAGCTTACAGTATTCTCTCCTTGAAAAAGTACTCGGACATGAAGTTGGAAGGATCCATGCGCACGGTCCCGCATGCAGCGAGGACATGAGAGCATGACCTGTGTAACAACTTAAGCTTGTTGCATGTGCAGCTAGGTTCGTTTGCATGATCTCCAAGGCATACATCGTGAGTAACAAGTGAACGAGATGTCCCAAATCCGGCTCTATCACGGAGTACCACCTCGAAACGATGCTCCCTGTTGCCCATGACATGCACTGTGTGCAATTGACCCTTCTGTGCCTTCGCCTCCATGTACGCAGTAATTTTTGACGAATACAGGGCTCCAGGATTGGCCGCATGAAGCGCGGCACTCGCGTGCCTCTCCCTGAAGTAGCGGATTGTGCTGTGAAGAACACCTTCCACGATGGCGACAAGGGGCTGAGAACGGAGACCTCTGAGAACCCAATTGTACACCTTGGCAAGGTTAGTTGTCATTATTCCGTACCTTGCGCCATCCGTGTCGTGCAGCAGCGACCACTTCTCCAATGGTTCCCCCTCGATCCACTGCGAGAAGCACTTGATGTTTCGCGCGCTCCTCCTTCTTGAACCACTTGGGTTAGACTCATCGATTGCTGGCAAGCATTGCGGTTGTGCCTCCCCAGGAGTGACCGGCCCCTTGCTCCTCTCGTCGACGTTCTTCCTGGTGTGCTCATCCAACAACCCCCATAAAGCATCAAATTTTCTCTGCTGGTTCTGCCCAGCCAGCCTCTTGAATAGCTTCATCAAAGATTGTTTCGGGAATTGCTTGAAAAAGTTTGCCCCTAAGTGACGACTGCACCACCGGTTTCTCATGTCCGGCCAAGAAAAGGTGTCCTCAGGGTCTTCTTGAAGTTTTCGTATCGCCTTTATAATACCGGCGTGGCGATCATGGATTATGCACACACCAGGACGGGTGCCTACAACTCCACCCCTCACATGTCTGAGAAACCACAGCCAGCTCTCATAATTCTCACTCTCCACAAATGCAATGGCCAGCGGCAATATTTGATTGTTACCGTCAACGCCTATGGCCGTCAGGAGCTGCCCTTTGTATTTGCCTGTCAAGAAGGTCCCATCTATTGAGATAACTGGCAGCATGTGTCTGAATGCTTCAATGCTAGCTCCAAATGCAAAGAATGCTCTCTGCAACATTGCAAATCCCGGTGGACTTATGGACGGCTTGTCGTGCACCGCGATGTACGTGCCCGGGTTCCTTTGCTGCAACACCTTAAGCATACGAGGAAGGTTGTCGTACGCCGCTTCGAAAGTGCCAAAACGTTTTTCCAACGCCTTTTGCTTGGCACGCCACGCCTTCGCGTAGCTAATCTTATACTTGAATTTATTCTCAATAGCTAGCATAATATGTGTGGCCGCAACATCTTTCTTCTCCACTATCTCCCCATACATCAAATTGGCTATAAATCCGGACGTCAGGTTACGATGCCTCGCCAAGACTGTGTTTAGAATGCAGGAGTGCGGCTCCACCTTGGACACAATCCAGTGAGTCTCAAACTTGGGTCTACGTGCGTGCACCCTAAAAGGACAACCAGTATGCTCGCACTTCACAGTGTACTGCTCCTGGCTTGATTTGACGACGCGAAATGTCCGTTGCATTGAAAGGGCCCAAAGTTTGATGGCATCCTGCAGCGCTTCCTTGTCAGCAAACATAGCATGCACCTGAACCTCTGTTTGATGATACTCCCATGGCGATTCATGCTCATCATGTGCGGAAACACCCTCCGCATTATACTGGTTCCATTCTTCGGGGATAGGAATTTCTTCATCATCGGAACTGTCCTCCTCGTCGTCCTCTACAGCTTGCTCTTCATCCCATGCCCTCTGGTCATCAGATTCCATCTGCTGCACGATATACTCATTATGCTCTCCTTCATCAGCTTGCCCAGTTCCCTCTCTATAGCTTGACAGCTGTAACTCTCCTCCATGTACCGCATCGGCTTGCCCAGTTCCCTCTCTATAGCTTGACGACCTTAACTCTCCTCCGTGTACCGCATCGCCTTCATCATGAGCAACTTCATCAGCTCCACCGACGTGCGGCCCGCCCGAGGTGCTAGCACCCCCCGAAGCATAGGCGGACGCACGAGCTTGCGCAGCTGCTTGTAGTGAGCACGGTTGCACAAGCAGGACACACTCGTATCCACGGCGCCGGCACCCTTGCACAAAGCCCTTCCACGAAGCAGAGCGCACCAATATCTTCAACTCCCATCTGATGTCAGTGGAAGACCGGCTCCAAAGCCCTTGCACAACGACGCTGCACACCTCGGGGTCCAATGAAAAACTCTGGGTCAGCCAATGCTGCACATCTGTCATTTGAGCATTCTCGTCATCTGGAAGTACGAGAGTGACTTGCGGAAAATCGCTCAAATCCACACCAGTCGGACCATCACGAATCATTCCAACACCATAATACACTCTCAATTTAGTACTGGCCATTAATGATGTATGCCTACATGTATGATTGAAATTTACGACATGTCAAATAACATGGGAGTTGAAGACTGTAAATACAACATAATTAAAAAAATACCTGGATCCAAATCGATGGAATAGCTTCAACTTCTTCTTCCTCCCTCACCTCCTCTCCTTCTCTTCTCTCCTCCCCTCCTTTTCTTCCCCTCCTCCCTCTCTTCTCCTCTTCTTTTCTTCCTCTTCCTCCTCTCTTCTCTCTGGGCTGAACGAGTGTTTCTGGGCAGAACGAGGGGGATGTGCTCGGGGGTAGTGGGCGGCATAATTGCTGTCGCCCTACCGTTGGGCGACTGCAATTGCAGTCGCTCAACCGTTGGGCGACTGCAATTGCAGTCGCTCAACCATACAGCGATTGAAGAAGTCGCCCAACGGTACACAGATTCCCTAAATGTCGCCTCCCGGTTGGGCGAAAGGCAGAAGTCGCCCAATGGGGTGGCGACTGGAGACTATTTTTGTAAAAAAAATTGTCGCGGGTATATTTATGTATTTTCGAATAAAAAACGGATTATCCGTACAAAAAATTCGGCCTTTTTCTGTTGCTTGCTGAACTATATTATGGCCATCTGTACATCGGTCTGGCTCAGGTGCAGCACCCCTGCACATAACTATGTGCAGAGATGCCTAGATTTGCGACACGTGGCAGCAGACGTACAGATTCACGACACATGGCAAAAAATTAAAAAATACTTAAAATGGAAAAATAGTTAAAAAATCCAAAAATACTGAAAATTTTAAAGTATTTTTGGATACTTAAAAAGTATTTTTTAAGTACTTAAAAAATTATTAAAAAGTACTTTAAAAAATACTTTTTACAATTTTTAAGTATTTCTTGGAGTTTTTATTTTTTTGCCACGTGACACGAATCTATACGTCTGCTACCACGTGTTGCAAATCTGGCACCCCTGCATATACTGCATATAGTTATGTGCAAAGGCGTGCACCTGAGCCGGACAATCTGTACATTAGACTATCCTCTTCTTAAGGGACCATGTGTCGAGACTGTGGCCGATTTTAGGGGCCGATTACCAGGCCCCAGGCTCTAGCCCCTGGAGAAGCCGGGGTCAGCTGACCAAACTACTAGGCTACAATGGACTTGGGAGCAAGTGCATTGAGAAGCGGGGGCTCCTTTTGCACTAGAGGATGGAAGCAACCCTAATGGTTGGTCATATTCTTTTCTGTTTTTTGTTTTTTTTTCAAAAATCAAAATAAACAGAGCGAATTTTTGAAATGGATTCTCTAAATGCTTTTTCAAATTTAAAATCGTGTTCACTATTCGTGTCTTCATCGTCTGCTACTATATCAAAAAATACAGACAAAAATCATCAGGTATAACTAAAAGTCATCGGCGGCCGCAGACCAAAACAACATGACCCTTAATTGCCTAGCCAAGTCTCCCTTGGTCTGAGAGACCAAATTGAGGTAATGATCGAGCGGATTGAACAAGGATCAAGCCGTCAAGCGGTTGAATGGGAAATGGTAACGATAATAAGGAGGAACATTTTGGGGGGTAAACAAGTTTTTCTTTGAACAAATGGCAGGAGAACCGCCATAATTCATTTCACTAAGGTGAGGACGAAAACAAGCACAGTTTTAACACAAGCCGAAAAGAAAAGAAGAAAGGGGAAAAAACTGTACAGGAGGAGGAAAACTCTACGATGGTACTACATAATGGAGATTTTTTTTGCACCGGTTAGCATCCAGAGGTTAAGGATATCTTTGATTTCGTGAACGAGCTCGGCACGGTTGGTAGGAGGACAATATGCTAAACTGAGCCACTCTAAAGATTAACACCGAGACTCTGTCACTTACATGTGGGATCACCTGAGTCACTGACAATGGACCCATATGGTAAATCTGTTGCCACCCGAGTCGTAAGGGTGGCAAATAAATAAATTTTCCCCCAAATGGCGGCCTGAGTAATGGGAGCTGAGGCCTTTTCGGACTGTTGTCGCCGCGGTACTGTTCACGTGACGTACTGTTCACGGTGCTATAGTACCGCACGTGGTGCTGTTCGCATGCTATGTGTCTGCTAACCTTGGTTCATAATATTACACCCCTCACAGTGAGACAGCTCATCCTCGAGCTGTTAGGTGACAGCTATGAACTAAGACCTTCGCGTCCCCATGTTGATGAAAGGGTACAATAACGATGTCGCGTGGCATGGAAGATGATGAGTGAAGCCCCGATACATAGCGAGTATAACACTCTAGTGTTGGCTGATATCGCGGAAGTCGCCAGCAACAATGGCAATCGACGCAGGGCAACAGCGGCATCCTTCTTGGTGAATTTAAAATATGATCACGTATTTATGTCACAATTTCTCTAATCAATTAGGCTTTGAAATCTAGACTACCTTACCGAATATCTAAAGATAAGCATCAATGTTATTTTGTCAAAACTATTTACTTCAAGTAAATTACATTCGTATCAATAATATATTCATGCTCCGTGATCTCTGAAATTTTGAATATATGCTCCTTTTGTTAGCCAATTAGATTTATTTTGTCATTTAAATGTTGGTGGAATTATGCTTTAAACTGAGTAATGTATAGAGATCAAACTATTATCTCTCAACATAAATAATGTAATCAAGCCAAAGGACAATATGCTAAACTGAGCATAAGAATGAGCATTTGTAATTAACATAATGCACATATTACACAATCTGACAAGTTATCCTCATCAAGTAATGATAAATCAATACTAACAGAATACTCTCTCATTAATCATAGCGATCTCAATCTAACAAGTTCTCCTCATCAAGCATTTACAAAGTCCACATTCTATTTTACAAAGTCCCCCAGTGCTAGACCTTACGAGGAGTGCAAGCAAAAATGTCATGATTAATTAATCACTACCTGAAAGGCCGTGCATTGCTACGGATTTTTAAAATTTACCATACTACATGTTTTAAACTCATGGGTGGTAAAATTTTTAGAATATGCATACAAACATGCTCTAAAAATTTTTAAATCCGTCAAGTAAGTCGGAAGCTGTCGATCACACCTCATGGTCGTAAGTCGGAAGACATCGACCACATCTCGTGGTCGTAGGTCGGGAGCCCTCGAGCACACCTTGTCGTCGTAAGTCGGAGGCCGTTGACCATCACACTGATCGTAGGTTGGGAGCGGTCGACCATCGCTGATGGTCGTAAGTTGGCAGCAGTCAACGATCGATCGTAGTCCTAAATCAGGAACCTTCGACAATGGCTCATGGTCGTACATCGGAAGCCGACGACCATCATTCGTGGTCGTAAGTCGGAAGTCATCGAGGATACCTCGTGGTCATAAGTCAGAACACATCGACCAGTGCTCATAGTCGTAAGTCGGAAGGCATCAACCACACATCGTGGTCGTAAGTCGAAACACATTGACCAGTGCTTATGGTCGTAAATTAGAAGCCGTCGATCACACCTCATGGTCGTATGTAAGAAGCTGTCGACCATCGCGCGTGATCGTAGGTCAGGAGCAGTCGACCATCGCTGGTGGTCGTACATTGGCAGGTTTCCGGTGCGTTTGTGCCCTGTTACCCAACTGCCGACGCCAGCCTGCTCAGCCTCGACTTCGACCACTACCCCCTCAACCATTATCCCCTTCGAACATGACCCTTCGACGTCGACCACTTCCCCGTTCAACCACGGTCCCCTTCGACCATGGTTTTGACTTCGGCCACCTTGTGGGTCTTGCTGTCGAGGGTGGGGAGCTCGATCTCGGGGGTGACCTGGGGGTAGGCAGCGGGGATGTCCAACTAGAGGGGGAACTCATAGCGGTGGAGGTTGTGGACAAACCAGCAGGTGTCCTCCGGGTTGGCGCTATGACTATGACCATGTCCATGGGCACTACGACTACGACCATGACCGCGACTTCAACCGCTGCCCCCTTCGACTTTGACCACTGCCCCCTTCGACTTCGATCACTACCCCCTTCAACCACTGTCCACTTCGACCAAAACCCTTCGATGTTGACCATGGCTTCGACTTCGACCACGGATCTGTTACTTCGGCCATGGCCCCCCTTCAAACACAGCTTTGACTTCGACCACAACCCCTCAACTTCGGCCATGGCCCCTCGACCACGGCCCCATTCGACCATGGCACTGACTTCGACGACCAGCTTGGGAGACCAAAATCGCCAGACAGCGCGATAGGCTCCGAGTGAAGAGCAAGAGGAGGTAGAGAGGCTCACTGGGCGAGCGACCACTGGGCGGCGGGGGAGAGCCACGCGGGTGGACATAGTAAGAGGAATCCGCCGCCATCGCCAAGTGCCCTTCTCTCTGATCCACCGGCCGCTGTCGCCAAGCGTCATTCTTTCCGATCCACCGGCCGCTGTCGCCGAGCATCGTGCCGTTGGTTGGAGGGGCGATGGGAGATGGAATTGGTGGCGGTGCCTTGGGGAAAGTTGTGGGACTGCGACCAGACATTGTCGTGCGGGGAAGGAATTGGTGATGGCGCCGAGAAGGAGGCACGGCATGAGGGTTCAGGGGAGAAGGAGGCAGAGGTTGCAGGAGGTGGAGGTGGGGAGGCGGCGGCGGGCAGATGGGGAGAGGACGTGGCCGGCAAATGCATTAGGGAGGTGGCGACGAGGGGATATGACGCTGTTGGGGGAATTGGGGACTACGACCAGACGCTGCTATACGGGGAAGGAATTGGTGGTGGCGTTGAGAAGGAGGAGGTGTGGCACGAGGGTTCGGGGGAGAGAAGGAGGCGACGGTTGCGGGGGGTGGAGTGGTTGCGGGAGGTGGAGGATGTTGGGGAAGAGAAGAAGAGGAGCATGGCCCACGCGTCGGCCCGACTTTTTCTACGAGGAGCGGAAGACTACTTACATGCGGATCTAGACGGCTGATCTTTGATCGGACGACTGAGAAGAGAGGAGGGAGAACAGACCGACGACCACCAACTCACATTTTTATAATAGTAAAGATAACGGCCGATGGACATACCATGTGGGCTACGCATCAAAGGAAAGGGTCACATCGGCATGTACCAGTCCGTTTCTTGTCCGCATGGATCCATAGGAATGGTAATGGGAGTTGGGTTAGCATTAGGCCCGGCTAGCATGGGCCAACCCATAGCATAGCATGGGACAAAACAGTATGGGTTAGATCAGTACAACACGAATGCCTGGGCTGGGCCAGGCCTACAAATTGGGCACGTCGGGCGGCATGACACGCTATGATGCATTGGGCTGTGCTTGGGTTGGCATGGCCTGAAAAGCCTAGCACAACATGGCGGCACATAGGCACGACAATCGCACGCGGCAGTGTTGATGACTCGACATCGGCGGCCATGGCAGGGGGAGGGGAGTAGGGGAGGAAGACGGAGGCACCTTGTTGTGGTCGTCATCGCCATGCTACCACCTTCATCGCCTTTGAGGAGATAGGAGGGAAACCTTGCTGCCCCCATTGTCATGGTCATTGCTAGCTCAGATCTGGGCCAAGGCCATTGCTGGCTAGGATGAGGAGAGGGGAGGGAGAGACACCTCATCACGATCGTCGTGACTATGCCACCACCTTCGTCGCTATTGAGGAGAGGCGAGGTAGATAGAGGCCATGGACACCATTGCTGCACTGCGTCGCCCTCGACATTGTTATCGAGAAGAGGGGAGGGAAACTGTGCTGGCCCTGTTGTCATGATCATTGCCAGCTTAGGTTTGGGCCTAGGCCACCACTGACGAGGGATGAGGGAGATGTTGATTGAAGCTGGCATAGGTGTCACCTCATCAGGGAGAATCGAAGAGGGAGAGTTGGAGAGGAAGAGAAGAGAACCGGAGAGGGACAAGGAGAGGGAGAGAGTGAGACTGAGACTGAGAAGGAGACTGAGAGAGTGAGAGGGAGAGAATTGGGTGGATGGTCTGGCCAACGAACGACAAGGGCAATGAGGAACGGCTTTATGTTGGCTCTGCCCATGGCAATGGATGATGATTGCTATGAGAAATAGGCAGAAGTGCTTGAGAGCTCATGAGGCAACGATCATGGAGGAGGCGGAGTGCAAGCAAGGAGCTAGGGAGCAACAATCCTCTTCGTCCATGCCTATAAAAACCCACCCTCATCTCATATTTGCACAATTCAACACCAACAACTCATCAAGCTCTCCGTTCTCTACCCTCAGCATTCTCTCCTTCTCTTGATATGTTTAGCAAGAAGAAGAAGACAATGAGGTGGTGTGTACATGTAGCTGAACTTTTTGGGCAACGACACTGTAAGTATATGAATGTACAACCCCCAAGTAGCTTACTCATGATGAAATAGCATAGTTTATAGTGTCGAAAGATCTATCTATTATGATGGATGAGAGCCATAATTTTGAAAGAATGATCCAACATGGCTTCTGCCCATAGTACCAACATGTGAGTAGAAGAACCACCAAATCTATCCACGGTACCAACATGTGAGTATTCCTCTTGTACTATGACAGACCATGTGGATGTGACCCCATGTTTGTGATGAGTAATTGACTCGAGTTCAGGAAAGTCGAGTTTGGATTGTGTGGTTTGGACCATGTCGTTGCATGGTGCAGTCGGTTTCGGTCGGACCTTGTCGAACTAGGTCGAATGTGCTTAAGTCGTTTATTTTTTGTTTCGATCGGTTTGGTCTTTGAGTATTTCTTCTAATGCTAATGTATGGTTACAATATTTCGAGTGGTGCTATGTGATTTGTTTCTTGTCTGTGATAGCTGCAGGACATCGAGGTGGAGTCGTGGTGAGGCACGGGATGACCGGACTAGGCGCAGGTGGTGCCAAGGTCAAAGCGGTCGAGGTGTGCTGAAGACGGCGAGGACTCGAAGTAGTTGCGTGGCTTGGAGGGCAAGGAATGAAGAAGCTTCCTGGAAGGTGCACGAGGGGCGTTTTGGTGAATACGCAAAACTGCACTAAAGGAAGTGGATTGTGGATAAAGCGCCATGAGTTGTTGAGAGCTAATGGGTAAAGTGTGTTGTAAACCCATTAGTGGAGGTTATAAATAGAGAGGGCGTTCTCTAGTAGCCTTCATGAAAATGAGAGATGATTGAGAGAGATGGCTTGAGAGAGTGTGTGAGGGTTTTGTGTGTGTTTCTCTCCATGTTTGTGGGTGTTTCCTTCTCTTTGTTGTGCTGTGATAGGTGGTAGATAGCAGCAACATGTCGTTTCTTTCGTGTTTCGTGTTTGTCTTGTGAGCTTGTGTTGTCCCGTTTGTGAAAACACGTATGGGGATGCACTGGTTGTAGTCCTTGAACTCTTGTAATCATTCATCTCTTGGTATCAAGTTGTGAAATCCTTGTTTGAGAAGCTATGGATTCAAGTTTGTCCCTACTTACTCTTGCTTCTTTCTTTTCTGCTCACTGTTATTTTTAGTTCCTTGCCTTTTTGAGTGGTTTCCTTTTCTAGCTGCCGAACCTTGTTAATCTTAAACTGAGATTTTGTTCAAGGTCTTTAGCTTGTTCAATTAATCTGGAGAGAGCATCAATCGGTTTCTATTTCTGGTTTTAGTCATTCTTTGTTTTCTGGTTTGATTGCTGTTTTGTCTCCCATGCAGTCCTAATTTTGGCAAAATGTTAGTTCTAATCTTGAGAAGGACTGGTTCTTTGCTATTTCTTTTTTCTTGTGAAAGGGTGCAGCCAATTGATTTTGATCACAGGCTCATTCATGCATGTGTCCAGTCTACAACTGCCTCCTGATTCCTTTTGCTGCAAGACTGTCTTCTTTTGATTCACTTTCTCCTTTTTCAGGTTTACTCCTCTTTCAGTTTTGATCTTTTGTTCTTTTCTGCAGCAGCAAGATTGCTTTCAAACTCCCATTTCGTCTGAGTTTTAAACTCTCCTTTTACTGCTGTTTTCAGACTTTGTGCTCCCGTTTTATTTATCTTTTCAGTGCTGAAAACAGTCTGATCAATCTCCTGCCGAACTGCACTTCTTTTTGGTTTGAAAATCGGCAATTGGGTGCTCTTTCGACCAACTTTTCATTTCAGCTTTTGGCTAGCTAGCAGCTCCAATTTCACTCTCGTTACAGTTTTGCTACTGCTGTTTTCTCTAAGTTTTTGCTGCTACATGTTTGCTACAGCATACACAGCTCTCGGCTAGCAGTGAAAAATGAAATCCCTGCTGTCTTTTAGTTGACAGTTTTGTGATATATCTTGTTTGATGTTACAAGTTTCTAGTTCTCAGACATTGCAGTCTTTTGGTATGTTTATTTGCCTTCTAGAGAAGTTTTTGTCAAGCATAAAATGTTTTAATCTTTGGACAAGTTAGTTCTTTAGGCACCAAGTCATTTCAGTTTCTCGGCAAAATTGTACTTGGTGTCCAGTGGGCTTAAATCATCTTCTTCATAGCTTTTTATAGCTATCGGAGAGTTGAGATTCTCGTGAATACTTAGGGGGCGTTTTTCTAAAGGCACCATTCACCCCCCTCTATTGCCGATTTCGATCCAACATACTACGACAAGTGTGGCACTGATGAGATGAGGTCACACGATTTAGAGCAAACAACACAAAACCATTCAAGGGAAATGTAATAGCCCACTTGTGATAGCAGATGAAGGGCTATGAATCTAGTTCATCTCAATTGTCCACAAGGTAGAATCCTAATGCAGAGCTCAATCACTACCTCGCCTATAAGTTTGCAACCACCAGTCCTATCCTTTTGTCCAAGAAGGTCAAGCTCCTCGAATGGTGAAGGGCCAACCATCGTATATTTTCCATGATGTGCTATTTTGCATAGGATGTTCTACTCATTCCGATGTCAATTGTCTCTTCTGGGGCGACATTCAACATGATCGGGTGAATAATTGAAGAAAGGAGATCATCCCTTATGTCCGAGACAGTGGAGGCCCTAACCTGCCTTAAGGATTGGCAAAACGTAGATGAGTGACATCAGCACCGATCAGAGGATCCTGAGATCACGCACGTGTTAGCCGATCTCATCATTGAGGAGTAGCCGATATGTATTCATGTATGTAGTTACTCTACTCTTTTCATTACTAGGGGAATCCGACACTATAGTGTAAGGTTTTTAACGAGATAGTAACAATGTATCTATAAAATATTAATAAAATTTTACTTTTTTCCTAACGGAATTGCTAGTGCATAGTTGCCTGGAATTTTATTTGTCTTCAGTCGATTTTGTCATCCGTCGGATTTTTTGTTGAGATCTTCGCCAAAACGGGTCCGTAGCCTCTTATCAGATCCACTCGTTAGCGTTTTGGCCCGTACGAATTTATTTTTGTTTTCATTGTTCCGCGCGCCTCTCCTTATCGCTTCGAAATAGAGAGAGAGAGCGGAGGATTCGAGAGAGAGCGAGAGAGGAAAAGGCGAGATACTTTTTGGTGCGGCTGTTCGTCTGCTCGGCGAAGTGATTGGGGATCTCCGACTCGTCGGCGTGAGAGAGCGAGAGAGGAAAAGGCGAGAGACTTTTGGTGTGCCTGTTCTTCTGCTCGGCGAAGTGATTGGGGATCTCCGACTCATCGGTGTTTTGTCTACTCGGTTAGTGATTTTAGATCTGTCGATTTCATGTTGATTTGTGCCTTTGCTCGCCCTTTCGCTCCCCATTCTGCTCGGTGTGTTTTGCTGGTGTGCTCTCATTGCTTGTTGCTCGCTGATCTGCTCTGCTTCGTGCGAGCTGAATTTTCTTGGTGTGGTTCCTTATACTATGATCTGTGTGGATGGTTGGTGTATAGCAGCAAGTTGATTGGTTGAGGATTGTGCTCTTTTTGCAAGTACTATTTTTGACTGCATCGGGTGGGCATGTGTAGGGAGAGGCACAACAGAAAGGATTTTAGGGTAGAACAATTTTGGATCAAGTACATTACATCCTGTTCATTTGTGGCTTGTTGTAGCAAATTTTTCGTGATTTAGTTTCTGTCTCCGTAGCCGATTTGTGTCTCCATAGTTCAAATGTATGCAGTGGCTTAATTATGGCTGCAGGTGGTAGTTAGGCAGAACTGAGCACACTGGTAGATCTGATCTGAAACAATGCTTGTTTGTGGTTGGTTAGATAATTGTAGTTAATTTTTGGGGTTTGGTTATGTCTTGAAATCATAAAGTTATTTCTCGCTGAACCGTGGATTTTGTTTTGTATGTGAACCATTTGTATCCATATCTGCCAATTACAAACAATGGAATACTGAAGACAATGCCTGTGGGCTCTGGCGGCCTTGCTCAACAACGAAACAATTGGCTGGCTGAGGTGGTCCTTGCAGTGCTAGTCTGATTTGTAGTTGGGAGGTAAGCTACAAACTCTATTCTGCCCGTCTATTATGCTATTTTTTAGTTTAGTGCCAAGTGCTATCCATTTCTTGAAGCATACATGACTTTACTGATTTAGTGTCGTTGTCTTAATTTTATTTTCTGCATGTGTATCTCTTATGTCAGTTTTTTTATTTTCTTCTATTTTTGTTCATATGGTCACATGGTCATTTATCACTTGTCAGTTCACTATTCAATTAACATATGAACAATGATACATAGCTCAGCTATGAACAACACAGATTAGATGAAAACTTGCACACCATTTTTAACTAAACTTGCAGTCCCATACAATATGCAATTTTAATTCTTGCAGAGTGTAATTTTTGGGGCCTTTCTTTCATTTTTATATTAAATAATGTTTTTAATTTTTCTTTTTTATGTTAGGGTTCACATGTGTCTGAACCTTTGTCATTGGTAGAATAATTTCTGGTTCTTTAGTTTTTCATTTTGTTTTATGTTAGGGCTCACCTTGGTCAGGGCTTTTCTGTCCTTGGTAGAATAATTATTTTCTGGGATCCTGCATGTATGTATGTTGGTCAGCGAGGATGCTGAACTCCTATTAGAACTTATGTTTTGCTTCAAACCGTTCCAATCCTAACAATGATTTGGTGATGTGTATTCTTCATCCTAAGGTCCAAAGGTTATTCTTTAACCTATTTAATTAGTTCATTATTTTTTTTGACCTATTTGGTCTGTAATTTGTTTAGTTGTTAGAATTCTGGATCTTCTGGTGAGTTCATCATTACTTCATTCTAATATACCTTTTGCATTGTTAGTTGATGTATATCTTCTTACGTGTATATGCTTGCTCTGTTCAGGCGAAGGGTTCGAGAGAGTGCCAGAGAGGAAAAGGCGAGAGTCTCTTTGGTGCGCCTCTTCGGCTGCTCGGCGAACTCATCGGCGCTTTGTCTCTTTGGTTAGATCTAAAGGAGGCGGCGAGAGAGGAGGTGATTTGGCGTTCCCGTTTGTGTGCAGCTTGCCGGCGCTGTCTCTTCTGCGAGTTGCTGGTGAGTTACATCGGCGCTTTGTCTCTTTGGTTAGTTTTTATTCGTGCACAATGCTTGATGCAACAATCTTTGCTAAGACAAATCGTAGATCTGGTCATTGTCGGTGCTGGGCCGCAGAGAATGTATGTGAGATATAGTGGTGTTGTTGGTATTTTGCCCCCCAATCTATTTTTTAGTCCGACAAATGTTGTTAGGACCTGTTTTATGGATATAATAACTTGTAGTTTTGTATACCTGTTGGCATAGATGCAATCGTCACATCCACAATCGTTGCCTACGATTCAAAACTTGCACCATTGTTTAGTATATGTTGCAGCATCAGGGCATATGCAATTTTTTCCTTGAATGTGTGCAATTTTCTTGTAGTGTCATGCTAGTATCTCTAATTTACATGATGTGGTTTGTGCATATATTTTCTTGCTTTTTCTTTTGAAGTTTGCATTCTCACCATTCTTATTCCTCCTTGTTCACCATAGTTTGTGATTACCATTGTTCCTACTATTGTTTGTCCAATATTTTCATCATTATAGGTGTTATTAGACCATGGAAATAACATCTGAACAATTATATGGAGTTAAGTTATGTAAAATTAAGAATATCATATCATGTAAAAACTTGTCAAGTGTAAGTATATTGGAAGTTTCATTATTGTCTATAAGCTTATTTGTTGAAATGTTATTTCAGTAAATGGGAGTGTTTTTGCTTACGTCCATCTTTTCTTGAATGTGTTCCGCCCAGTTGCATCTATTTAGATTTGATTGGCATTTTTGGGAGACCTTCTTTTTGTTTCTTCAGTTTTATAATTTGTCTGTGGTGTGGTATTCGAGTTTCAATATGGTGCCATGTTATTCAGCATAAGTTAAATTATATCATGTGTTCACCTTGTATTCCAAGTTTGCATATGGCTTCCATGTGCAAACTATTAGTGTCAAGTGTTTTAGAAGTTTTATAAACAGAAGTTTCAGCTCCATGTAATGTGTAATTTTAGTATCCTGCATGTGCAAATTCCAGTTTGGCCATATTTAATAGGTTCTCTTTTTTAATAGAAATGCAGTGTTGTCAAGTGTAAGTATATTGGAAGTTTCATTATTGTCTATAAGCTTATTTTTCTACACAATGTTTTTGCATTTAGTTTTAGTTTGGTACATATCAAGAAAAATAGCATTCTATATTGTCCATATTGGAAGAGCATTTTTAGTCTGGACTGAGGTCAAGGTATTTGTTTGGGGGGGGGTGTCATGCATGTATGTTGATTTGAAACATACATTTGTACTATGAACAGAATATGTATTTTTATCTATGCACAACACTTGATGCAACAATGATGGCTAAGGCAAATCATTGTTCTGGTCATTGTTGAAGCTGGACTGCAGAGAATGTATGTGAGATATAGTGGTGGTGTTGTTTTTTTCTTCCCCTCCCCCTATTTGTTGGGTCCGTCTTGTGATTTGCAGAGAATGTATTATGGTAATAGTTTTGTGATATGTTTGATCTGTTTTTCTCAAAAATTTTCAATTGAGCATTTTGGTCTAAACTAAGGTCAAGGCATTTTGGAGGGGTCATGCCTTTTGTGTTTTTGCACTGTTAGTTGATGTGCGGTTACATATACTTTTTTTAACTATGCTAATATGCATGTTCTTTTATATTGTCCATTTTGTGTGAAATCAATGATCTCCAATACACATCGATAGTGGAGATCTGTATTTTTTTCAATAATGTGTTTGGTTGGAAACAAATTGCAGTCCACATGCATTATTATTGCAGTTTTTAATTTATGTGCAATTTTGCAGTACATGTAGTGGAACTTCTATAATGTATTTTTTTAATCTATGTTAGTATACATGTTCTTTAATTTCTCCATTTGTGTGAAATCAATGCTCTCCAATACACATGGATAAGTGGAGATCTGCATTTTTTTAATAATGTGTTTGGTTGAAAACAAATTGCAGTCTACATGTAGTAATATTGCAATTTTAATTTATGTGCAATTTTATAGTATATGTAGTGGAACTTCTATAATATATTTACTGGTTAGAATTTATATTATTTTTGAATAAGCATTTGTACAATGCTTTGTATGCTGCTCTGATATGGCTCTCTCATTCATGCTTTCTTGTTATTTGTGTAGTTTTAAAATGGCTAAAGAAGATTCTCACAATCATTCTAGTTCTAGTGGAGATGGCGATGTTCCGGCAAATGATAGCGATTATGTTGCTTCAGATTGTGGTCCTGCTAATGAAGTCGATGCAGATTGTGAGTTTTCATTTTTTATTCTTGTTTTTTGTGTTTGTTTTTATGCTATTTTGCACTGATCGCTGTATTTTAATTTTTAGCATCTGATGAATCTTTAGATGATGAGTTGATTTTTAACACTTTTAAGAAGATGGTATGTGTTTTTTGTCATCAGTTTAGATAATGAATTCATCTTTAAGCAGTTTAACCAAAATTTGATATCATTGCCTTGTTTAATTATTCAGGTTGTGAAAGCAGTTAAAAGAAAGACTGCAAAAAAGGATGTTAAGAAGCAAAATACTAAGGTTTTATGAACAATTATTATATATCCTTTTTTTGTTTTTTCTATTTTAATTAAACATATGTTATATTCTATTTTGTAGAGTCGTAAAGTTGAATCTAAGAAATGTTCTAAAGATGCCAACGTCCGAAGAGCATTTAGTAGATGTAATACCTCATATTTTGCTGAAATTCTCAATGGTCTCAGTCAGTCCAAGAGAGCTGCTATTGAACAGTTTAGCTTTTCTTCTCTTTTGAAATTTGAAGACTATTCTGTTCCAAGATATTTTGCTCAGTGGATAGCAGAACACGTAGATACTTCCAGCTCTGACATACTTCTTGATGGAAAGGTTATACCTGTCAGTCCATCTTCTGTCCATATGGTGTTAGGTATACCCATTGGTGGTATTGAAGTTAAAGCTGAGAGAGATTGTGGAAAAAGTTCTTTGCTTCAATTGTTTGACCAAGCTACACTACCCTCAATTAAGTTTTTTGGTAATGAGTTGCTTAAAGAGAATCTAAGCAATGATCAAACAGTGAGATGCTTTCTGATAGTTGCTCTTTCCACATTTCTTTGTCCCAATTCTAGTACACATCCTAGCACAAAATACTTTGGTACCTTAGTAGATGTTGATAAAATCAAGAATTTTGATTGGTCAAAGTTTGTATACGACTGGTTGATGACCTGCATTCACAAATATCAAAAAGACAGGGCTAGTTCTTCACACGCGTCATTAACTTTGGGTGGCTGCATATATTTCCTTGCTGTAAGTTTTTTGTTTCCTTACTTTTTGTTATTTTGAATTATATTGACTACCCTTTTATTGGTTAGTTGTAACCTCGTATTCATTGCGATTCATTAATTTTGTTATCAGGTTTATTACCTTGATTTTCTCCAGTATGGATTTTGTTCTACTCCAAACACAATTCCCAGAATTTTGGTGTGGAGGGGTGACATGATTAAAGATTTCTCCAAGTCTGACTCCACAGGTGGTTGCAACTATGGGAAGCGCCCTGTGAGTATATCCATCTGTTGTAGCAAACTTGCATATGTGTTGTTGCTATTCTGTGTTAGATTTATATGTCGCAAAATGTTATATGTTATTGTTAGTTGCATCATGTTTTATTTTTTATTTTCTTATGGAGTATAAATTGCCTGACATTCATACCATTAATATAGTACTAATAGATGCGCAAGTTCATGTATATGCTAATATTTTTAATATCTTTTTTTGTGTCTACATATTCTTCTGGCATCCAATCTGGTAACAGTTGTGTATGAATCTGCATTTTGTAGGCCACATGCTTCAATATTTTATGAATCTGCATTGTGTATGAATCTGCATTTCATTTGTATGTATTGGTTGTTGATAGTAATACTTTTCTTTGTCTTCAGCATTTTGGCTTCCAAGTATGTCCATCTGTTGTAGCAAACTTGTATATGTGATGTTGCTATTCTGTGATAGATTTATCTGTCGCAAAATGTTATATGTTATTGTTAGTTGCATCATGTTTTATTTTTTATTTTATTATTGAGTATAAATTGCTTGACATTCATATCATTAATATAGTACTAATAGATGCGCAAGTTCATGTATATGCTAATATTTTTAATATCTTTTTTGTGTCTACATGTTCTTCTGGCATCCAATCTGGTAACAGTTGTGTATGAATCTGCATTTTGTAGGCCACATGCTTCAATATTTTATGAATCTGCATTGTGTATGAATCTGCATTTCATTTGTATGTTATGTATTGGTTGTTGATAGTAATACTTTTCTTTGTCTTCAGCATTTTGGCTTCCAAGTATATCCATCTGTTGTAGCAAACTTGTATATGTGATGTTGCTATTCTGTGATAGATTTATCTGTCGCAAAATGTTATATGTTATTGTTAGTTGCATCATGTTTTATTTTTTATTTTATTATTGAGTATAAATTGCTTGACATTCATATCATTAATATATTACTAATAGATGCGCAAGTTCATGTATATGCTAATATTTTTAATATCTTTTTTTGTGTCTACCTGTTCTTCTGGCATCCAATCTGGTAACAGTTGTGTATGAATCTGCATTTTGTAGGCCACATGCTTCAATATTTCAACTATAATTTATGTGCAATTTTATAGTATATGTAGTGCAACCTCTGTAATGTAGTTACAGTTTAAATATTTTTTCTTTGACTTTTTTTAGATCAAAGATCTCAATCAAACGTGCTATGGATTGTACTTTAGAGATAATTCTAGTTTTAGAACTTCTTTGGACAGGATTGTTGGCAATTGTTTGCCAGAGAAGGTATGTTGCATTTTTTTATTTGTTTTGTGTTTTTGTATGATTTAATTGTTTTCATTTTTTATTGCTTTTAATTGTAGGCAAAAGATGACATAACTAATATGTTTCGAAAATTTGAGAATCTAGTTGACCCTAATGCATCAATGAAGGCTGAAGAGCTTGTTATGGAAATTATGGAATATTTGCAAGTATCAAGCACTTCTATTCCTGATTGTGATGATGATAGGCCAGCTGGCAACAATACTTCATAATTTTCTGAGGACAAAAAATCTAAGGACAACACCATTATTAATGCTTCTAAAGAAGGCGCTGGTTATGATATGGATAGTTTTGCACACAAAAAAGTTGATTCTCAATCAACATTGAAGCTCCCTTTTGATAATTCTAATCAAGGAGTTGATAATCAGCAGCATATTAATGATTCTCAGTCTACTATCAAGCTTACATCTGATGAATCTTCTAACAAAATTCAATCCAATGATGGTAACTTTATGCATTTCTTTTTTTTCTTTTGCCTTATGCTAAATTCTTTTAGTTTTTGCTATTTTAATGTTAATTGTTCTCATTTGTTTTTCGGTGTCAGGAGCTGCTAATGTGAAGAATAGAAAGAGAAAATTATCTGCAAGCCAGGAATCTAATAATTCTATTGCTTCACGTACAAGATCCCAAGCAAGTATCTTGATTCTAATCAGAAGTCCCATTTGAGCCATTCTATAAAGGTTTGTTCTTGTTATTTTTTGCCAACTAGCTAATCTATAGAATAATATGCATTTCTTGTATAAGTGTTGTCTTACATTTCAGGCATGCATAGCTGTCACAGTCCAGTCGTCCAAACAAGAAAAGATATTACTGCCCACGAATGAGTTGGCACATGGGAACTCGGAATCAAAGCAAAAACCTTGCTTCAAAAAATAACCAAATTCCTAGCAATTGACTAGCTTTATTTTTTTGTGTTGAATTATCAGTCAATTGCATTCTACAATTTCAGTTCAATCGTGCTGTGAAGTTCTATGTACTAGAGTCATGTAACTAGCACTGTTAAGCCAGTTTGATAATGTTTTCATCTATTAGGATAGCTTTTTTTAAGCCATTTTTTTTATTTTCCAAGTTAAGTCTTTTTGTTCTATCTGTATTTATATAAAGTGTCTATAAATTTGATTTTTTGTTCCTTTGATCAACATGTGGTTGTTGCTAGTTTAATGTTTCTGTCAACTAAAAATTTTGGGTCAATTTTCACATATCAACTAAGCAGGTGCTAATCTATGAATTCATTTAATACAAGTTTGCTGACATCCAAATTAGCACTCTTTTCAGTTTCAGAACATTCATTTTTTTCCAGCTTCCTGTTGATTTAAGCAGTGGACATGGAGGCTCTGATAAGAGTGCTAGTTTGGATTATATGTTGTCTGCTCCAGACATAAACAATTCAGATATTGGATGTAAAATTTCAAAGGTATTTCTTTTTTTGTTTTTTCTTTTATTTTCTGTCTCTTTTATTAAATTTTTATGTTCATATTTTACTTTCGTTTTTGTTTGTAGATCGTTCATGTCAATAAGCATTGCCTTGAAGCAAATAAAAATGGTATGAATGAAATTTACAAAAGTTGGATAATGTTTATGCTTGTTGTGCACATTTATTAATAAGTGTTCTTACTGTTGTTTTTTTTTGTTGCAATTTTTAAATTTGTAATTAGATGATGACATGTGCACTCCAAAAGTTGATTTGAAGCTCAATTATGTTGATTTAACACCAAAGGCTCTAGGTTAGTATTTTAATTATTTTTCCATTTTTGATTTTTTTATATTTTGTCATCCCCTTTAGAAACTAATTGTATTCATTTTATTTTTCACAGTTAAAACTTCAAGATTGTTGAATGTAGATCCTGATTCCTCATTTACTACTGGATTTGTAGGATGTTGTTACTTTGTTAAGTTTATTATGTGAATTAACCTGACTTTTTTCCCCATTGAGTTGTGCTCTTACGCTTGCCTTTTGTTTTTTTTAATTTAGAATTTTGAAGGCATTGGCTATGATAAAGCAACAATTAATATTACCAGTTCTAGTGTTCATTGTTCTGCACCTTATGGCCTTGGTTAGTACCCTAATTCACTTATTTACTGTGTTGTCTTGGTGTGATTTTTAGATTTTTATTTATCAACTCATGCTTAGGTCATTCTGTAGACCAATGTTTTGATGGTAAAGATCATTCCAACGATGTTGATAAAGCTACTAATGCGCAAAATACTGCTGTTATTTGTAGTCCATCTCTTCAAATGCCTGAAAATAAGGTATATCTTGTGCCACTTCATATTGAACTTATTTTTCAATTTTAATGTTAAGATTCTATGCAATGAGTTGTATTTCTTAGTTTGATGCTTTTTTATTTTTGTATGTACAATTTATTTTGTTCAATTGATTTTCCATGTATATCGTAATATATTTTTTTCTGCAGTTAGTTGCATTCTTTTTATATTACAAGTTTCATAACTTATTGTTTAAAAACTTGCAGTGCCAAGTATTCTGCAATTTAGGTTCATGCTTACTGCAATTTTTCATTGTTCCAATTTTTTTAAAATATTTTTGGAGTATTTGCAAAATTTTTGAGTTAATCTTCTTTTACTTGTGTTGTATTTCTTTTTTGATCAGATGATCGAAAGTATCCCCTGCCAGATTGAATCTCCTTGTTCTAAAAGTCAGTACCACACATTTAATGAGGTAGTTTTTATATGCCTTCTCCATTTTCAATTCATTATGCAATTTTAGGTTTACTTTTCATTACAACTGTATTTTTTTATCTGTATAAAAAATATTTTTATTTTATTTTGCAATGTTTTATAGTTCAATATTTTTTACGTTTTTATGTGTCTATTTTTCTTTTGAGCAGGTGAACAAGAGTATTCCCTCCCAGTTTGAATCATCCTATGAGGTAATTTTCATATGTAATTTCAATTTTTGTTCTATGTTTTTTTGTTGTAAATTATCGTGTTTGTTGCTTTTTTTCCTTTTTGTTAAAATCATTAGTATTACTTTACAATGTAAGACTGCATTTAATTTGTTTAGACTTCAGCAATGATGAGGACCAATTTAATTGCATGCAGATGCGAAATAAGCACTTGGATCAGCAAGAAGATCCGTTGCCCATTGCAACTGTTACTTCAGATGGCAAGGTGGTTGTACTTGTAAGTATCTGTATTTCACGTGTCATTTTTTTCTTACGGGAAGGTCATACATATGCCAGTATTTGGTTTCTGGAGATGATACAAGTTGCAGTTCGAATTTATATGTGGTTTTACTTTTCCTCTCAATAGTGTCTTGAAGTTGTTGAAAATCACTAGCTACATTTCGTTGATATGTGGATCACCTCCTGTAGTAACTAGGTTACCTAGGTTACAATTTTTCTTTCATTATCTAGAATAGTTGATCTATAAGGGTTGAGTTAGGACATGATTTTTATTTAACTATATAAGCTTGCATTGTGTGTTCTGTTATGGTTTATAGATTGCACTGCTTGTTTGCAAAGTTCCCAAGAATCTCAAGAGGTTGTTTTTTGTGGAGAGAAAGGATTTAGGACAAAGTTCAACAATTTGTGTGATGAGTCTGATCAATTATACAACCTGTGGATATCCTCAAATTAATCTGTGGAGAGAAGGGATTCAGTTGACGTTTCTAGTTCTTATGACCAGCCTAGACATTATGTCCCTTCAAGATTTGTTCAGCCTAGTAGATACAAGTCTTCACCATATGGCGATAACAGAATTAGAACTTCTGTTTCCGCTTTGGAGCTGATGCATTTTGATGCTATTGTTCGGATTTCTGATATCGAAAATCACAAATAGTAAGTGATCCATGTTTATAGCGCTTGAAATTTTATATGTCGGCTATATTTTTGATAGTTTTTTGATATTTTTATTTTTGCAGTCGGTTTGCTATTGACTATGGTGGTGTTAAGGTTACCTTCTGGTCCCTTGGGCAATGTTTGAAGAGAAAATCAAAACTTGATAACTATGTTGTCAACGCATTCTGTTACAAGCTTTTCAAAGATCTCAACCTGAGTGAATCAAAGAAACATTTTTTTCCACAACATGAGTGTGAGTTATCATTTCTTTTTTGTTAGCTCTTTTTTTATTCATTTCTTCTTTTGATTTTTTGCCAGTTCGCTTTATTGTGATGTTTCTTGTCTTTTGTATTGTTTGTTTAGGATTTTTCTTACAAAAGTGGGATAATCAAAAGAGAAAGGAAGATATGATGAAAGTTGTGCAAAATTTATTTAAGCGTGCTAACAAGTTTATTTCGCACTGTGATCTGGTAAGTTAAATATTCATATTCATTTATTACATGTTTTGATCTAGTTTTTTATCCACCATCATTAAATTATCTATGTTGTTGTTTTTGTAGTTATTTTTCCCTTCTCTTTTCCAAGAACATTGGTTTGTTTTTGTGGTTGATTTGAAGGATTCAATGTTTGTATTTTTGGATTCCTTTTATAATAAAGACTCTGCTTATCACAAACGTGTCAAGTCAATACTTGTAAGTAACATTACCGTTTTCTGTATTGCCTAGAAAATTCTTTTTTCTTTTCATTACTAATCACTTTTATCACTAACATATATTAGTTTTGTATGATTAGATTCCAAATTTTGTGAAGGCATGGACTCAGTATGTCCCAAAGCAGATGAACTTTTCAGATTTTGATACTGTTCATGCTACTGTTCCACATCAAGACAACCTGTATTTTTCTCATTTTTCCTGCTAATTCTTTTTTGTTTTCTTAGAATAATCCATTTTTGAATTGTATAAGTAGTTATGGGTAGATATTGAAATAAGTTTGCAGTGCATACGTACTAATGTTACAGTTGTGATTGATGTGTTATTTCATTTTGTATTTTCTTGTGTGCAAACACAAAAAATGACAGTTTTGTTTCTTTTGTTTGGTCAGTTCTGATTGTGGAGTATTTGTCCTAAAGTTTATGGAGCTTTGGAGTCCTCGAGTGCAGCTTAGGGATAAGTTCTCCCATATGGACATTGCTAATATCAGGGCCAAAATTGCTAATGAAATGTTTTTTAGCACGCATAACCAGTTGGAGGATGCCAAAAGTCTAGTGAGAGATTTTGAACCTCAGGTAATTACTTGTGAAGTATATTCTGTTTTTAAATTTTCTTCATAATTTTTGCTTTTTTGTACTGCTAACAGTGGTTTTTTACACGCGTCATGTGTTTCTAATTGTAGGTGCAAGGCAAATACACTGGACAGATGTGATTTTTCCAAAGATTATCTGCATGTGATTTTGTATGTTAATGTGCTCCGTAGTTCATGTTGCTAGTATTCACAGATATGCTTTTACTACTGTTTTGTAATGCTGAAGTATTGTAAATACTAGTAGGCTATATATAGGAATACTTAGTGATGACAAATATACTGGGGAGATGTTACTTGTGTGTTGTTTGTTTTCTGTTGCGACTCAAAGTGCATGTGGTGTCGAATGTTCAAATGTTCATTGGTTGAATGGGAAGTATACTGGATAGATGATGTATGTGTGCTGTTGTATGTTCGTTTCTACATTAATGTGTTTTTTTCCATTTTGTTTTATTTGTAATGTTTTGTTTATTCGTGTGCTCCACAAGGTATATAATTTTTCGAAGCTGCCTCAAACAAGTAGATTATGTTATCAGTACAAATACTAAATGATAACAATCAAGTGCGAAATGAAAAGTACAAGTCATAATTCATACATTGTTCCTTTCAATAAATATAATTCTGTTTTTTCATAGCATTAATAATTAGCTCTTCATGCTTATTTGCATTGCATCATACATAAATAGTCTTCTGTCGGTAAGTTGTTTTCTGTAGTCACCGCTTTGTTCTTGTGTTTCTTGTTTGGTACTCCTCCAGTTTCTCCTGCATATCAAAAACGATGAATGGTATCTTAGTCTTATTTACTGTCATGGGAATCTGCATATCAAAAAGTAACTAGTTTTATTGCCAATCAATTACCTGTTACTTTACGTGTTGAATTTTTCTTTTTTCTTGCGCTGCTCATGTCTTCGTGCATCTTAGAGCAAGTTTGCACATTGTGGTCATGTGATCCACAATGGCTACATGTGATGATTTGCTTCAATTGTTCAGCAAGTGGTTTTAATCTTCCTTTTTGTTTCTGTGGTCTACCCTTTGGGTTTGAATTTAGCGGGTCATTGAGCTTAATAGTTGTACTTCCCTCTGCTAGATCAGTCGATGAGATTTGATGATACATGTTGCTTTTCTCGTGTGAAGATTTATCTGTTGTTGCTTCTGTTGATGGGATGCTTTCAAGTTCTTGTTCAATCCTATCCATTTCCTTCAATATGTAAGCATATTTCTCCGCTGTCTTTGATCCTTGAGATGCCAAATCTACCATCTTCCTAGACAAAATATTGAATCTTAGTTGACTATTTTCACCACCTAGGTCTTTTGGAATGTTGTGATCATGAGCTCTAATATTCTTCTTTTCTTTTGGTCGCCATCTGTCAAGGAAGTATCTTTCTGGGAGTTCAGTGATGTTCATCTGAATTAGAACTTTGAGTACGTGCATACACAGAATGCCATCTTTTTGAAACTTTGCACAAATGCAGCTATATTGTTCATTTTGTTTGTCAATCTTCACTATAAATCTTCTTGGTCTGAATTCCCTCATTGCATGAGTTTCTGATTTGAAAACTTCATATGTTTTATTCTGTTCTCTTTTCTCTGTGTTTAGCTTTGTTGTTCCTTTCAATTCTTGCTGGAACCTATAGAATATAGCTCTGTTGTACAATCTTGCAGCTTGTCTTTCAAAGTAATATTCAGACCAGTATGATGGTTTTGTCCCTCTTGTGACTGAGTCCTGTTGTTTCTGCTTTTCTTCAATTGTGTCAACTATTCTCTGATACTCTCCAAGGAAACTTATTATGCTGTACGTTGATGCAACATTGTCTTTGAAAACCGAGTTAGTTCCTTCACTTCTTGCAGTCGTTTGGATGAAAGGGTAGAACTGTTGCTTGAAATAAACAGGTACAAACCTCTTCCTTGTATTCCACATATCTTGAAAGTACTTGATGTTCTGAATTTGATATTTTGTAATCATTTCCACCCATAGATTCTCAAATTCCTTTTCTGTAAGAGAGTTGTTTAGTACATCCATGAATTCATCATGCAAACCTGGGATTCTTCTAAAACACATTGCTGCTTTCTCTTGTGCCTTCTTCTGAATGTGAAACAAGCAATTTCTGTGGTTTGTTTCTGGAAAAACTTTGCCTATTGCTGTTCTCATGGCAATGTCTTGGTCAGTGATAACAGTAATTGGTGCTTTGCCTCCCATGCAAGTTAGGAATGTTCTGAATAGCCATGTGAATGTTTCTATTGTTTCATCCTTTAGAAATGCACACTCAAACAAGCAATTATCACCATGTCCACTAATGCCAACAAATGGTGCAAAAGGTAAGTTGTATTTGTTAGTTCTGTATGTTGTGTCAAAGCTCACACAGTCTTCATATTGGTAATAATAGCTCCTGCAATTCGCATCTGACCAGAAGATATTTTTCATTGTGTTATTTTCATCTGCTTGGAATGTATAGAAGAATCTAGGATCCTCCGATTGCTTCTGTGAGAAGAATGCAAGCACTTGCATCATATCATTCCGATTCAATTCTTTTCTCATTGATGTTCTTAAGTTGCTCACGTGCTTCTTGGTGAATGGCACAGCTGACAGGCCGCCTCTCAGAAATGACAATATGGCCATTATCTTTCTGTTTGGTATTTGCACTGAGTTGAGTGTCCTTATTAGTTTCTTTTCTGCATCTGACATATTTTTGTGTGATCGCAAGAACCTTGAGTCTCCTGGGGGACTGAGCTCATGATTGTGTTGGAAATTGAGGCGTATAACATGCCATGTAGTATCTTTCAGCTTTATAACCATTACTGCAGGGCATCCGGTTAATATTATTGTGTTGCTTTTTCGCTTTCCTATTGCTGGTTCTGTTGAGGTCCCTTCTTTGGATTTTCTCTTCCTTTTCTTTGATGGTTCTGCAGACTTGTCCTCCTTTCTTTTGGCTAGCTGATCGCCTTCTTTTGGCTTTCCCGACTTATTGCATCTGAATGTTACCCTGGTGACAGCATTGTTAGCTTCTTTCTTTCTAGAGTGATAAGTTCCAGCTTTGAGCACAGAGAAACCAGCTATGAATGCATAGCTGTTGTAGAACTTTTGTGCTTCGTCTTCGGTTTGAAAAGTCATGTCTAAGTGTGGAACATGATGAGTTTCTATCTGCATATCCCCTTTCTGTGCTGCCTTGATACTTTCATTTTCTAGGAATATCTCAATGTCCTCTTCTGTTATGTTTTCAAAATTTTTTGTTGTCTGAATCTCATTTGCATTGTTTTCTGAATTGATTTCGCCAACTATTGATGTCTGAACGTGTTCATCTTTTGCAATAAACTGATTTTCCTCAACTTCATCATGTTCTGAAATTTCGTTAGTTTCTGCATTGACTTGGTCAGGTATTGATATCTTGTTGTCCTTATCAGTTACTGACGTCTGATTTGCTTCATAAGATAGAAACCAGGTATATTTCATTTCATGCATGTCATTATAAAAAATGCGGAAAGAATATGCACAAAATTGCAAATAGCATAACAAAAAAAACAGGAAACAAGGAAAAAATTGCATAACAATTTAACACTAAAAATTAACCTACCACTCATGTGAGTCTCCACACCATAGCCTTCATTTTCTGTATTTATTTGATTTTCATCATGGTTTACATTTGTTGTGTCGTGGATTATTGTATATTCTTTGTTACGATTGTGATCTATGTATCTATTCTGCAGATGTTCAGCCTTGATTTGTCCAATTTCATCAGTCCTGCTGGTGGTCATACACAGCTGGTTCTGTGTTCAAAGGCAATCATATTGTCATTTTTTTTGCATTTTGCCAATTTTCAATGAGTACATTTTGTAATTTTCTTTGTTCAGCATTACCTCAAATACATATGGAGCCGTCAGCAGGTATGTGTAAGTTCCTTGTGGTGCCTGATTGTCAAAGAAATTCTGTTGTTTGTGTAATAACAATATAATTTGATTTTCAAGTATTATCACAAAATTCCTGTGGCATACCTTTATATCTTCAGCATTTTGGCTTCCAAGTATATCCATCTGTTGTAGCAAACTTGTATATGTGCTGTTGATATCCTGTGACAAATGTTATATGTTATTGTTAGTTGCATCATGTTTTCTTTTTTTCCTTTATGGAGCATAAATTGCCTGACATTCATATCATTAATATAGTACAAATAGATGCGCAAGTTCATGTATATGCTAATATTTTTCTATTTTTTTGTGTTTACCTGCTCTTCTGACATCCAATCTGGTAACAGTTGTGTATGAATCTGCATTTTTTTAGGCAACATGCATCAATATTTCAGCTATAATTTATGTGCAATTTTATAGTATATGCAGTGCAACTTCTATAATGTAGTTACAGTTTACCTGGTATTCATCTGTGATGTTACTACTATAAAGGCTTGTATCCAAATTTCTCAGTTTTGTAGGTTCTGTTTGTCCTTTGGGATCCATGATTATAATGTCCTGCATTGATAAATTTGCAATTAATATGTATATTGGTAAATGAGAAGTAATGATTCACAAAAAGACTATGTACTATTGTAATTTACATTTTTCCATTTTAAACTTTATACATTTTTACTAGGAATTATGCCTTTTTTATAACCAACTTGTGGTGATTGGATTGGATGTACTGGATCCTACTGGTTATCAAAAGTCTGACAACATTATTTTGTTGATTTGTTTCAGATCAACCACAAGAAATAATATTAGAAGAAACCAAGATGACAGCAAAGCTGGGATAACTATCATATGCATTTTACTGCTTTATGCATGACCATAGTACACAATTCAAATATATGTGCTGCATTGAACTAGTCTGGGTTATACGCTTTTTTCAGCACATTTTTGTAGGGATCGGATGTAATAGATGCTAATTGATTGTGCTGGTTTGTTTCAGTTCAACCACAAGAAATAATATCCAAAGAGAATTATAGTGGACAGAAGAAAAACAAGATAACAACACGGGAGACGAATAAGAGTTCACATGCAACAAACGGGAAGAACAACTAAGAAAAAGAAACCTGAGGACTCTGCAATGTCGGATCCATTTGCACAGGCCAGTTCGTCATCTCCTATTTGATTTTCTTCTGCCGCCTCTCTGCAATCCCTCTCTTCTGTTTTTGGTTTTTGTGTTTGGTTTTTGTTTTTCTTGGATTTGCTGTAGCCGCCTCTTTTTCAATCCTCTTCTGTGCTTTTTATTAGGTTTTCTTGGAGAGAAGAAACGTGTAAGGCTAGGCTTACACGTTTTTAGGGTTATTTTTGGGCTAACAATTTTAGATGGGCCAGCACCGTGGTCAATCTCTCCTGCTTTGAGGTTTTCGTGTTGGGCCATAACGGGTTGAAAACTGTGAAGTGTGCACCCGTTAAAGATGTAAGTGGGCTGGACATACAAAAGACATAGTAAATTGGGCCTGCAATAGCCACCACACGATTAGGATCGAACGGCTCTCAGAATCGACTAAAATGTATTTTTTTTTCAGGCGACTGTGCAATAGACAGCCCCTTTTCCTAAATATTTACATGTCCATAATTTTGCTCATTTTCTTAAATTTCACCATTTTTCTTCTTTTCCCCTCCTCTCCTTTTCCTTTTCCCACTTCTCTCTCCTGCAGCCTTTCTTTTCTTTTCTCTTTTCCCCACCTCTCTTCCTTTCAGCTTCTGCGCCTGCTAATCCACCCCGCACAGGCACAGCCACGCTCCTCAATTATGCCTCACCGCTCTCTCCCACCCAGCTCTCCTCTATTCCGCCACTGGCGAGGCCGTTCCCTTCCCCGCCTTCCTCACTTAGGTTAGCTTCTCTCTCTAGCTCCATGCCTCAGTGGTGAAGGCTGTGCACATGGCGGCGACCGATTCAGGTAATTGAGGCGGACAAGCACATGCCGGCCGGCAATTTGGGCTAAGGTAGGGAACCGCGGTGGCCAAGGTGGGTGGATGGGGGCAAACGCATGGCGGCGGCGGTCGAGGCGGGCAAGAGTATAGTGGCGATGGCAAACAAGTGTGGTAGTGACGGCGGCCAATGGTCTGAGGCAGGCCACCGCAACAGTGATCGGCACCTGTGGTGGTCATGGTATGTGTCTAGCTCTAACACAAGCATCGTGTGTCGTGTCTGTGCAAGCATGGCTCGGCGTACCATCGTGCCATGCAGGGCTTCACCGGCGACTGTCCAAGCTGACATGGCATGGCCTGACAAGCTCACCGTGGTGTGCCACTGCAGCCCACCGCAGCCCAAGGCCCGTCGTACCCGTGCCATGTTGGTACGATAGGGCCTAACTGCTAGGACTACATAGAAATCATGCTCAACCGAACTACATTAATGTACCCAGTAAGAAGACCAGCACGGATTGCCAGGAACTCTACGTTATAAATAAGCTCCAGGTGCTTTTGCAGAGAGCATACCATCCAGAATTTACCGTGATGTATCTGTACTTTTCCTATACTTTAGAAGCAGTGCATACTTTAGGCAGTAGATTTAATCTACACTCTGGAACGCGATGATGATCAGTATTACTTCGTATCGACGTGTTGATTTTCATTGGTTTACATTTATCTAATAGTTGTTTATGTTTAATATTGCTTTGTATTGACCTGTCGTTTAGGATCTACTTTTGTCCAAACTATCTTACTATTGGCGATCAGCACGGGTTCGTATCCCCTTACTAATTTCGATCAAATCGGCTCGTATGCCTTGGTCCACCGTGTACTTAACTTTTATATCCTCTGTAGGGACACCGTGCTGCTATGCGAAGATCTCCCCACGGCAACAGGGGAAATCAGCTTACCGTCCTCCCTCGTTCTTGAAGGCTGAAGCTAGGCTTTGTCCTCTGCCGAACAACTTAGTGTGGGGACCAAGAGCTCTACTGACATCGACGTCTCCAACATGCCAACACAGGCACGGCAATATCTCTCGGCTGCCAACCTATGAATCCAATCGACAAAAGCTCGACGGATGCATCGTGCTGCAGCAGCTAAGCACAAACACGCAGCATATATACGATATCCCGTCGTTGTCGTACGTCCCAGAATCCAAACAAATAATCCGTTGCTGTCGAGGTTAGCGTGGCAGATCAGCAGGAAAGATAACCTGCCTGAAGAATCCTGAATTTCTTCTGCAAGCGAAAAAGAAAAGAAGAGAGGATGGGAATTCTCTTTACATACTGCGAGGCTAGCAAAAAGGAACGGAGCAACTTTGGTGGCTCACATGTGCGTTATCCGGTGAAAAGCCCGGCCTGAAGAGGGAGAGCCACTCGACTCTGGCTTTACAAACTTTTGCCTCACCAAAGCGAAAAGGAAGAACAACAATGACCTAACATACGGTATTACTTTCGTCCAATCTTCGCTGCTTTCATTTAAGTTGGCGGGAAGAAACTTGCAAAAGGATACCGGTGAACCGAAATCTCCTGCTTAAACGTGCTTTCAGCATCTCGCACCTTAGGTAGCTATCACATCCCGCACGGGAGAACATTCCTCGAGATTCGTTCTGTCTAGCTGACAAGAGATCGTGGACCCCATTTGTCAAAGACAACGACAACAACAAAGCTTTTTGTTCTAAACAAGTTAGGGTAGGCTATTTGTCAGAGAATACCCAGGAAATTGGCGTCCATGGAAAGAGCTAGGGTTCCATTTCACTAGAGAAGGAACCAAAGCAGAAATCTTTTTGAGCATCGCATTGAGGCACAAATTGATTAGCCAGTGTCGTCCAACTGGTTCCCATCAGATTGCCCGTAAAGCAAATCCTTCTCTTGCTGACTAATGCAAAGCATCTCCTCCGTGCCATGCCCCATCAAACAAGGCGAATTGCTAAACGAACAAGCCCGAACACGACAAGAAAAAGCAGGAAGAAGATGGAATAAAGGTGACATGGCCACCTGCAGTTTCTATGTCCATATATTCACGCACATCGCATTGGGCGCTCAGCCAGCAGCGGCATAGGCAGCAGCTACCATTTCATCAACAATGGAGGATCACTTCGCTGATCGAAAGATCTCCAAGGAGGAGGCGGTGGTGAAGCCGACGAGGAGCTTCCGGTACGAGGACTACAACACCAGGAGGGTCTTCCTGCGCAGCTACCCTCTCCAGTGGGACTGGCCGACCGCGGGCGACGAGAAGCAGGGGCAGGGCGGCGCCGCTGCCGCCCCGGTGGAAGCCAACAAGGAAAGCACAGACGGCGTCGGCGGCGAGCAGGACGAAGACGGATACGAGAGCTGCGGCAGGAGGTGGCGGCGGCAGGTGGCGGTGGCGGTGGTGGAGTGGGGGGAAGGGAAGCGGCTGCTGCTCAGGAGGGTCAAGAAGAGGGCGGCGCTCTATCTGCTCGGCTGCCACTACGGCCGCCCGGCCCTGCCGTTCAAGTCCGGCGGCTCCTGCACCGCCGCCATGCTCACCTCCAGATGATCGGTGCCACTCTCACCTCCAGCGGATCGAATCTCCATGCTGCTCTGATTCCCTGTTTTGTGAATGGGTGGAACACATGCTTGCGAACGCGGTAGAGTTGATTCTTGAGGAACAGGAATCTGAGCGTGTTACTACAGGTAATACGAATTTACAGCAGTGTCGATACGTTCATGTATATTGTTCAGTGAAAGCTAGCGTACATAGCTTGTATTAAAAAGCTTTCGAGCTTTGAGTATGTTTTTTCCGTAAAAAGACGTCTATGAGCAACCTTTTCCCATCTAGAGTGCCTCTCGCACGTTGCTGCGGGTCTGAAAAGGAGATTTAACTGGACATCAAGACCACTTTGTTTGGTTGCTAAATGTTAAAGTTGGTTCACTTGTATCCAAATTGTACTGGAAATAGAATTAGGAGGAGGTAATTGCAGCACAAACACAAATAACTTACCGTTAATAGTCCACTGTACAAGTAAGTGAAGGCTATGCTAATAATAGAGTATAGGATTTGCGTGTCAACAATTAAAGAAGAAGAGAGGTAAAACAACACGACGGTGAACTCGCCGTCACCCAAGAAAAACAACAAACACCACACCACCAACAGTACTTACCAAGGAACAACAATACCCTCTGGCGAAACGATTAGCACCCAAGTGGTCCAGCTCTAGCTGAAGGTTCTTTTAGACTAATGGTTTATAGTTTATAACTTAAATATTTGAATTATGGTTGTTTGCGAGAGATGGTATATACAGAACAATAATCACATATGATTTTAACCAGTACAGCTAAACTCAGTACACTTTTTACTACAATGTTCTTATTATATTTTTACTATAATCTTTTTTATTAATCATATTTAAAAAAATATATTATTTAAAAATTAATTACTATAAACAATATAAACATATGCCGGCCGAACCCAGCCATCGGCCTTCATGCCGAATAGAATAGGACTATCCATAGATCGTTCGACTACTTTTATTTTGTAATTCAGTCACAGACCATACGATTGAAAACAACCAACCTTGGATTGCTTCCACGTCGCTGCGTACCAGAAATTTTAATGGGCCCGCAATGGCTTAACGGGCCGCCCTTTCGATTCCTTAACGGGCCCCTTCAAGGACCTTTTTGGGTCTTTTTACAAGCATATATGTCATTTTTTCTGGGCCTTTAGTCATTTTCTATGGGCGCTTGTCATTTTTTCTGGGCCCTTAGTCATTTTTTATGGGCGTTTTTTATTCTCTAGGCTTTTTCCACTGCTAAGATCATCGAAGCAAAAGAGGACTAGAAGGATTGTGAACTGTAGAATCACAGAAAAGGCAGCCATGAAACCATAAAACATGAATCATAACCTGTATGGGCATAGAGAAAATCAAGTTTCAGTGCTAACCTCATGTCCATGGGCATTTAACAAATTAGTGCTTGATGGAACTTGTTGAAGTCAACAATATTGATACTTGATAGAACTTGTTGAACTCAACATAGTGACTTAGGGATGCAGTTTTTTCAGATAAATAATGCACAGTACACGCACAAGGATGCAATTTTTCAGGGAACATATATACAATATGTTGAATTTCTTGTGGACCCATATATTACAATTGAACCAAGAGGCAAAGTACACAGTGATAAAAAGAAAAAAAATCATTCTAAACTACAGAAAATGAGACTATTTTAGAGGTAAACCCAACGGTAAAAATGATAACAAACACAATAGCTATATCTATCTATGCTACAGATTAACTTCACCCTGTGGTGAACCCCAAAATGAAAATGAAACCATATTACAAAGTAACAAAATGAAATAAACTAAAACTATATCTACCCAGGAGACTAAAACTATATAAGATTTCCCTTAGGTTTTCGATTGATTTAATTCCCGAAAACAAGTTTGAGCTCAAAATTTTACCAAACTAGATTCAAAATTTTTGGAAAATTTTGGGAGTGACTTCAAATTATTTAGAACTCAAACAAATTATTTCTAGGTTCTAATCAAGTTCTATTTGGATTGGTCACTTGTTAAGTACGTAAGTACTCACTCTTACTTGTTGAACAATATTGGTGGAAGGTGAAGAAGTGAGTATAGTGAAATCTACACCACACGATTTAATGTTAAAGATACGGCAAACTAGGTTGTGTATCTCAGTTGGCTGCCTATGAGTTATTGCATGCAACATAGGCAATACCTTTTATTTCTTCCGTTGCAGTCTTGTTTTATGGTATTTGGTCATATATGTCCCAGTTTGTAAGACTTGATATTTATGATCTATGTAAGTCTACTTTTCTTTTTTTATTATATTTGTTTGTGTGTGATTATCACCTCCGTTGTAACCATGTGCAATATACGCTTATCGTGAGATAGTGCGGTTGAAACACGCTAGAATTCCAGGTCATGTGATCCCCGCGTCCGACAGGCTAACTGTAACATCCCAAAATTTCGCTCTCTGAAAAATTTAATTTCAAATTAATTAATTTAAAGTATTTGAACTTTATTTGGATTTATCTAAATTTTATTTCAAAATCTAAATCAAATTTAATCCTCAACCTTCTCCCTAGTCCTTGGACCAAGATTCACAAAAGCTGATCCGACCTATCGTTGAATAAAACTATTTTTCTGTTGAAAAATAATTCGGCCAGAAAATCGAAATCCTTGCTAATGTCACCCTAACGTATAAATTCCTTTTTCCATAGAAAAATAATTCCGCTGAAAATCATTTCCCTTGATGATGTCATTTCAGTTCTAAAATAATTCCAGAGAATCAGTTTATTCTTTTTCTCTCCTTTTAAAGTTCCAAAAGATCGTATTTCTTCATTTTAATTCTGATTGAGCCCATTCAAATTTCTAAACTCATCTAAAATATCAATCTATTCATTTATATCCTCTTTTTAAATTTTTGGAATTTTCGAATTTATTTGATTTAAATTAAAGCCTAGAAAGTAAAAATATTTTAAATGGTTAAAATATACTTCAATTAAATTCGAAATTATTTTATTTGATAATTTCGGCTTCCAAAGATTTTTATAGAATTTTTTTTCTGATTTTTTTCGAATTTATTTATTTTTTTGGGAAAAAAATATTATTATTAAATTATTTTCTCTCTCCTCCAATCCACTTCATCTTCCTCACGATACGTCCAGAGCAATGCCGCCATGGCATTTCTTTGAAGCTTCTTCAATCCTCAATAACTCATGATTTACTCAACCGTTTTCCGTGAAATCAAGTGTATTCTTTTCCTCTCAGCAAGCTCTTTCAATTCCTTACCGTTTCCCCTCAAATTGATTAGCCGTTTCGCGGGATTTAACTCATGCCATTCAAAGACATGAACCTTCGATCTCCCTCCTCGGGCCTCCTCAACCCCTATAAAAGGGAGCACCGTGAGCCCCTCCTCATCCTTACTCAACCCCGAAAATTCCAAATCCTAACTCCCATTCGTTTGGCCGCAATCAGAGTTTTTCTTTTGTGTTCCAAGCGGCGTTCTTCGACTTCTTGCGCCTCGTCCGGTGGAGCCCCGCCACTTTTGAGCACATCCTTGGATTCGCCTCGTCGCGTTCTACGCGGTGCTCACCTCGCCTTCGCCGGAACTTCGCCGGAGCACCGTCGCCACCGTGGGCCATAGCGCGTCGTCGTTCCTCGCATCGCCACCGGCCGTCCGTGCATGCCCGACCAAAACCAAGGTGAGCATCACGTTCCCCACGCTCTACTCTTCGTTTCGCCGCAAACCCCACATGCTAACTCCTCTCCGTTTGCCCGGAACGCCGATGTCAACCCGACGGTCGCACAATGTCTTCTCCACCGTGTTCCGCCACCATCCGATGTCCTTTGGCCGAACCGTTTGCACCGTTGAGTTTGCCTCGACGCGTTCTACGTCGTGCTTCCATCGCCATCACCTAAATATTCCCCGAGTCCTCGTCGACCTTGTCAGGCCCAGACACTAAAACTGTACCTTGCGCGTACACCCCTTTTTGGTAAGCGCTTTGATTTTTGTTCGCGTCATATTGTGTCCTAGCCTCTAAGAAATTTTTCTACCATTTTGTTTAATTTTTCGTGGAGCCAATTGTCAGGAATTGAGCTTTCCGTGAAAATGGCCGTTTGTGACTCCCGACGTCGATTCGTCGCCTCCGGTAAGCCTTAGCCCATGCCATAATTTTTCTTAGACTTGCCTCACTGCGTTCTACGCCGTGCTTCCTTCCGTTTCCCCGAAAAGCCTCCACAAAATTTCGCCTCCAACACCTCGCCATGGCCGCCAATGGCATCTCGTGTCCCCGTCTATCCAGTGATGTTTTCCCCAATCCGTTCGCGTCATATCGTGCCAAACCATCCCAGGTAGCTACCTTTCAAATGGTTTTGGATTCGCTCTACCGAGCACCAAGATATCAAAATTTTCCTGTTTCTCCACTATCGTCATTCAAACGTCGATTGTATCGTCTCCGATTAATTTTCAGCTTAGCCAATAATTTTCCTAACTTCACCATGCCATGTACTATCCCACGCTCACCTTACATCTCCACGTTCCATACTCGGTACTATCTCTCTCCAACCTGCAGTTGTCGCTACTGTGCCGTCGGTGCAGTTTTTCACTCACTGCGGGTGATTGCCGCCGTTCCTCGTCGCCGTACCCATGTCACCACCTTCGCCTCATTGCCAACATTCCATTTTGCCCATTCGCCAGCCACCTTATAGCCAACCGACACTGTACTGTTCAAAAAGTAATCCTCGTATTTTGTTATCATTTCATGTGATGTTCAAAACTTCCAGATATTTGACCTCCCTCATACGAACTCCGAATCCGTTGATTCTTTCTCCTAAATTCATCTAAAATCATAATCTATCCCTTAGTATATATTTTATAATTTTTATATTTTATTTGGATTTTATTTGAGTTTATTTTGTTTGTTCGGTCTTTTCGCGCGTAGAACCCGTCGTTGCCGAAGACTTTCCCGACACGCAGCAAGAAGGTCCAGACAGCGTGCAAGAAGGCAAGTCTCCTTTGATCATCTTGAACCTATGATTTCGAAATGTTTTAATTATTTTAAATTATGTGCATTGCTATTTATATAAAATATTAGTTCAAATCTTAAGGGTTAGTTAAACCAACCTTGTTATACCCTCCATTGAAATTGAATGCCATGTACCTTTGTCACCCTAGAATTTCATTTGTCTCAATAATGAGATTATTACTTAATCTTGGTGAATAGTGGAATGGTAGTATAATGCTTAGTCTCGCTATTTAATACCTTTGAAATCTTGAAAATGGGAAATTATGAATTATTGTAATATCCTTGTTTTTATAAAGTTAGTGGTAATTGGAGTTGCCACTGTTCTTTTAAAATAAACTAAAATGTGAAAATTGGTTTAGATTAGGGTGGATGGTTAGTTTGGATTGGTGCAGGAAGCACGAGATCTTGTAAAGTGTATGTTCCACCCTAGTCAATTAAGGACCGACGCTTGTGTTTGTCCAGACTGAGCATTAACCGTACAACCACAAGTCTATATGGGTACGACCTAGCTGACTAACTTACGATAGTCTAGTTTAGGTGCCACCAGTGGAAAGTGGATGCCAGGGATGGACTGGTTATTCACAGTGAGGGACAGGGATTTACTGTACTCATATGGCGCAAGAGGGGGCTTCGGTTCGGGCGGTTAGCCTACCTGCGGTGAAACCTCAGCGGGTGGTATCTAGCTAGATTAGAGTAAGGTAAAGGCTTTGTGATATTTTATCTGGGTCTCATGCCAAAGGAAGCATGTTGACTTTTAGGATAATTTATCTCTTGTGGGTAAAGTTGTACAACCTCTGCAGAGTGTAAAACTATTCGAATAGCCGTGCCCACGGTCAAGGGCGGGCAAGGAATGCATTCACATGGTAGATTTCTGGTTTTATTTTAAAATCAAAAGTTTTGTATTCCGAGAGTGGAGGGAACTCTCGGAAGGGTATCCTGGCAGTTGGAGCCAGAGAGGGTGGATGTAACCCGCAATATTAAACTTGTTCAAGTTGTTTAAGCTAGTGTTGGTAGATGGAACCTTCACTAGAGAATTATTGATAGTTTCTGCTAAAACATTTACTTTATTAAATGGTTGCCTTCGAAAATAATTAGTAGTAATTGAATTTTAAAATGTTGCTTTGTGCAAAAGAACCATATAGCCTTCCTTTGTTAAGCCTTGCATCTATGCATTTTTCCCAAGACTTGCGGAGTACTTTATGTACTCACATGCTACACTTAAAATAAACCCCAGAAGAACATGAAGCTCAAGAAGGTGATTACGACTACTGCTTCGCTTGTGGATTCGACGAAGGATTTCCGGAGTACTAGGTCGCGCTTCCCCAGTCAATTGCCTGTGGCGTATTGATGGGTCTTCGCCGGATTTATCTTTTGCTTCCGCTGTGTTTCGTGTGTGCGAGGTCTTGAAACCTCAATTGTAATAATGAGACTTTTCGGTCTGTACTCTTTAATATTGTAATAAAGCGTTGCTGGTTATGTATTCATTTCTGTTTAACTGTGTGCACTAGCTTTGATCTGGGACTAGTGCAGTAATACACAGAGGGTCCGGGTTTGGAAACCCGGGGTCCCGACAGAGGTGGTATCAGAGCCAATTTGACTGTAGGACGTGATCTAGTTAGAATGGTCGTTAAAAGAAGAACTTCAAAAAAAAAATTTATTTTATAAAATAAAAATCTAATATTGTGCTATCCTTGTCTTTTCTTGTCTTTCTATCCTTACCTTCGTCATGGCATTCTCCCTTATCTATCTGCTTATTTTCTTTTTAGAATGGTAATTGTATCCACTTTACTTTGTAATTTCTATAGATGGGTTAGAGAGATCAAGTCTGTGAAGCACCCAGAGGACCGTGTCGTCATGAAGATTTGAAGAGTAGTTCCTTTGTTTATAGTACCCAAGTAAAGCTCTACGATTTTAGAACGCTTATGTATATTGCTTGTTGGTGTTAGATGGACTGTACCAAGTCTTTGTGTACTTGTAGTACAACCATCTTTAAAAAAAAACTATTTTTGTTTTCGAGCTAAGCTTCTCCTCGTTGGAGTTTGCTTTTCTCTTGTGTGTTTGTTTGGGATGTTATTTAGTAGTTCCCCGACCTCTTACCTAAGCTACTTCCCTCTTACCTTGTGCTAACCCTAGTTACTGCTTCAGATGGTGTAAGTTCCAATTCTTCCATTGTAGTCCAAGCTTGGAAAATATTTGAGAACCAAGAATATATGGAAGATCACAACATTTACGGAAAGTACTCTTATCAGGAAAGTCATCCTAATCCTTAGATGTCAAGTTAGGTAATTTGGAGGATTGTTGCTAGTGTGATATATTTGGAGTTAGAATTGACAAGATTGGATAATATTTGGGTGATTCGAAAGTAATAAAGGTATATTTGTGGATACAAATTGATTATGAATAAATCTCAAGACTACAATATTTATGGATTGAATAGATTTTGGAAATAATCACATTATTGAACTGGGTGGAACTAATTAGATCATGAGAAGTATCCAAACTTGGTGCCTTGGATTTATTATCTTGGATTGAAAGGAGTAATTGGATGTAAAACAAGATTTTAGTTGAAGGATTTATTTGTGATCATTGGAGAATTAATATTAAGAATTTGATATAGTAAAGGTGGAAATTAAGAAGTTGAATTATCATAAACAATTCATGATATCAATTTTGGGTGATTTGGTTGAATCATGAAGAGTAGATGAAGTTTGTGGAGTTAATTGATTATTAGAGTTTGGTGGACCTATTAATAAGTGGATACTAGTGGAATTCTAGAAGATAATACACTTAGATATCTTGGTGGATTAATTTTATCATTGCAATGTGGACTTTGATATGTCAATTTGAATTTGGTGGATTTAAAAGATCATTGTTAGATAATTGGATTTTAACTAATGAGATTAACTAGATCGTTAAAGGATGTTCAAAGGGATAACCCGGAGGATTTAAATTAATTATGGGAGATAGATTGTCCGATGATAATTGAAAGATTGTCTGATAAGAAGTAATTGAGAGATTGTCCGATAAGAATTAATTGAAGTATGTGAGTTCATTCAAATTTGGTGGAACCAAAATGATGGTTGATGTTGGTGGATTAATGAATATTAAATGATGGCTTAGATGATCTTAAACTTGATTGGTGAATACTAAAAGGTTGGATTAATCTTATATTATTTGATCAGAGTTATGGATCTGTTGAATTAGATAATGATCATAAAGCAATTGGTGGAAATCACAAATTACAATGTTATTGGATTCTTGTTAGAAAAATTTTATGGTTGGTCGTCGATTCAAATTAGAGTAGAGAATAAAAGTTTATGGGATTATTTGTTGGAATCAATGTGAAATCAATAAGGTGCATTGGTGGTATATGATTTTGGAATCAAGAATTTTTGAAGAGTTGAAATAATTATGTCCTTCTCGGATGAACACTTGTGGAAGTTAAGCCCTTTTGGTGGAATACTGAATTAATCGATATGATAAGGGCAATTGAAGTTAACCTAGAGCTTGCAGGCGACTAAAGATGTACCAATCCAATTTGTTGTTCTCTTCCATATTTCTCAGTTAAAGGAATCCTTCAGAGCATCGAACAACAACATAGAATCATGAAGGAAGCTGAACGCTGCGCAAGAAGCATGACCATAAAGTCCCACAAAGTACGGTAGAGCAACCATTTGAAGTCAAGCAACTTGGGAGGTGAAGAGGACCTAAGAGCCGAGTTTTGCTCTCCTTTCTTTTTCCTAGTCCGTCCGAATCTCGGGGACGAGATTCTTTCTAAGGGGGGTAGGTTTGTAACATCCCAAAATTTCGCTCTCTGAAAAATTTAATTTCAAATTAATTAATTTAAAGTATTTGAACTTTATTTGGATTTATCTAAATTTTATTTCAAAATCTAAATCAAATTTAATCCTCAACCTTCTCCCTAGTCCTTGGACCAAGATTCACAAAAGCTGATCCGACCTATCGTTGAATAAAACTATTTTTCTGTTGAAAAATAATTCGGCCAGAAAATCGAAATCCTTGCTAATGTCACCCTAACGTATAAATTCCTTTTTCCATAGAAAAATAATTCCGCTGAAAATCATTTCCCTTGATGATGTCATTTCAGTTCTAAAATAATTCCAGAGAATCAATTTATTCTTTTTCTCTCCTTTTAAAGTTCCAAAAGATCGTATTTCTTCATTTTAATTCTGATTGAGCCCATTCAAATTTCTAAACTCATCTAAAATTTCAATCTATTCATTTATATCCTCTTTTTAAATTTTTGGAATTTTCGAATTTATTTGATTTAAATTAAAGCCTAGAAAGTAAAAATATTTTAAATGGTTAAAATATACTTCAATTAAATTCGAAATTATTTTATTTGATAATTTCGGCTTCCAAAGATTTTTATAGAATTTTTTTTCTGATTTTTTTCGAATTTATTTATTTTTTTGGGAAAAAAATATTATTATTAAATTATTTTCTCTCTCCTCCAATCCACTTCATCTTCCTCACGATACGTCCAGAGCAATGCCGCCATGGCATTTCTTTGAAGCTTCTTCAATCCTCAATAACTCATGATTTACTCAACCGTTTTCCGTGAAATCAAGTGTATTCTTTTCCTCTCAGCAAGCTCTTTCAATTCCTTACCGTTTCCCCTCAAATTGATTAGCCGTTTCGCGGGATTTAACTCATGCCATTCAAAGACATGAACCTTCGATCTCCCTCCTCGGGCCTCCTCAACCCCTATAAAAGGGAGCACCGTGAGCCCCTCCTCATCCTTACTCAACCCCGAAAATTCCAAATCCTAACTCCCATTCGTTTGGCCGCAATCAGAGTTTTTCTTTTGTGTTCCAAGCGGCGTTCTTCGACTTCTTGCGCCTCGTCCGGTGGAGCCCCGCCACTTTTGAGCACATCCTTGGATTCGCCTCGTCGCGTTCTACGCGGTGCTCACCTCGCCTTCGCCGGAACTTCGCCGGAGCACCGTCGCCACCGTGGGCCATAGCGCGTCGTCGTTCCTCGCATCGCCACCGGCCGTCCGTGCATGCCCGACCAAAACCAAGGTGAGCATCACGTTCCCCACGCTCTACTCTTCGTTTCGCCGCAAACCCCACATGCTAACTCCTCTCCGTTTGCCCGGAACGCCGATGTCAACCCGACGGTCGCACAATGTCTTCTCCACCGTGTTCCGCCACCATCCGATGTCCTTTGGCCGAACCGTTTGCACCGTTGAGTTTGCCTCGACGCGTTCTACGTCGTGCTTCCATCGCCATCACCTAAATATTCCCCGAGTCCTCGTCGACCTTGTCAGGCCCAGACACTAAAACTGTACCTTGCGCGTACACCCCTTTTTGGTAAGCGCTTTGATTTTTGTTCGCGTCATATTGTGTCCTAGCCTCTAAGAAATTTTTCTACCATTTTGTTTAATTTTTCGTGGAGCCAATTGTCAGGAATTGAGCTTTCCGTGAAAATGGCCGTTTGTGACTCCCGACGTCGATTCGTCGCCTCCGGTAAGCCTTAGCCCATGCCATAATTTTTCTTAGACTTGCCTCACTGCGTTCTACGCCGTGCTTCCTTCCGTTTCCCCGAAAAGCCTCCACAAAATTTCGCCTCCAACACCTCGCCATGGCCGCCAATGGCATCTCGTGTCCCCGTCTATCCAGTGATGTTTTCCCCAATCCGTTCGCGTCATATCGTGCCAAACCATCCCAGGTAGCTACCTTTCAAATGGTTTTGGATTCGCTCTACCGAGCACCAAGATATCAAAATTTTCCTGTTTCTCCACTATCGTCATTCAAACGTCGATTGTATCGTCTCCGATTAATTTTCAGCTTAGCCAATAATTTTCCTAACTTCACCATGCCATGTACTATCCCACGCTCACCTTACATCTCCACGTTCCATACTCGGTACTATCTCTCTCCAACCTGCAGTTGTCGCTACTGTGCCGTCGGTGCAGTTTTTCACTCACTGCGGGTGATTGCCGCCGTTCCTCGTCGCCGTACCCATGTCACCACCTTCGCCTCATTGCCAACATTCCATTTTGCCCATTCGCCAGCCACCTTATAGCCAACCGACACTGTACTGTTCAAAAAGTAATCCTCGTATTTTGTTATCATTTCATGTGATGTTCAAAACTTCCAGATATTTGACCTCCCTCATACGAACTCCGAATCCGTTGATTCTTTCTCCTAAATTCATCTAAAATCATAATCTATCCCTTAGTATATATTTTATAATTTTTATATTTTATTTGGATTTTATTTGAGTTTATTTTGTTTGTTCGGTCTTTTCGCGCGTAGAACCCGTCGTTGCCGAAGACTTTCCCGACACGCAGCAAGAAGGTCCAGACAGCGTGCAAGAAGGCAAGTCTCCTTTGATCATCTTGAACCTATGATTTCGAAATGTTTTAATTATTTTAAATTATGTGCATTGCTATTTATATAAAATATTAGTTCAAATCTTAAGGGTTAGTTAAACCAACCTTGTTATACCCTCCATTGAAATTGAATGCCATGTACCTTTGTCACCCTAGAATTTCATTTGTCTCAATAATGAGATTATTACTTAATCTTGGTGAATAGTGGAATGGTAGTATAATGCTTAGTCTCGCTATTTAATACCTTTGAAATCTTGAAAATGGGAAATTATGAATTATTGTAATATCCTTGTTTTTATAAAGTTAGTGGTAATTGGAGTTGCCACTGTTCTTTTAAAATAAACTAAAATGTGAAAATTGGTTTAGATTAGGGTGGATGGTTAGTTTGGATTGGTGCAGGAAGCACGAGATCTTGTAAAGTGTATGTTCCACCCTAGTCAATTAAGGACCGACGCTTGTGTTTGTCCAGACTGAGCATTAACCGTACAACCACAAGTCTATATGGGTACGACCTAGCTGACTAACTTACGATAGTCTAGTTTAGGTGCCACCAGTGGAAAGTGGATGCCAGGGATGGACTGGTTATTCACAGTGAGGGACAGGGATTTACTGTACTCATATGGCGCAAGAGGGGGCTTCGGTTCGGGCGGTTAGCCTACCTGCGGTGAAACCTCAGCGGGTGGTATCTAGCTAGATTAGAGTAAGGTAAAGGCTTTGTGATATTTTATCTGGGTCTCATGCCAAAGGAAGCATGTTGACTTTTAGGATAATTTATCTCTTGTGGGTAAAGTTGTACAACCTCTGCAGAGTGTAAAACTATTCGAATAGCCGTGCCCACGGTCAAGGGCGGGCAAGGAATGCATTCACATGGTAGATTTCTGGTTTTGTTTTAAAATCAAAAGTTTTGTATTCCGAGAGTGGAGGGAACTCTCGGAAGGGTATCCTGGCAGTTGGAGCCAGAGAGGGTGGATGTAACCCGCAATATTAAACTTGTTCAAGTTGTTTAAGCTAGTGTTGGTAGATGGAACCTTCACTAGAGAATTATTGATAGTTTCTGCTAAAACATTTACTTTATTAAATGGTTGCCTTCGAAAATAATTAGTAGTAATTGAATTTTAAAATGTTGCTTTGTGCAAAAGAACCATATAGCCTTCCTTTGTTAAGCCTTGCATCTATGCATTTTTCCCAAGACTTGCGGAGTACTTTATGTACTCACATGCTACACTTAAAATAAACCCCAGAAGAACATGAAGCTCAAGAAGGTGATTACGACTACTGCTTCGCTTGTGGATTCGACGAAGGATTTCCGGAGTACTAGGTCGCGCTTCCCCAGTCAATTGCCTGTGGCGTATTGATGGGTCTTCGCCGGATTTATCTTTTGCTTCCGCTGTGTTTCGTGTGTGCGAGGTCTTGAAACCTCAATTGTAATAATGAGACTTTTCGGTCTGTACTCTTTAATATTGTAATAAAGCGTTGCTGGTTATGTATTCATTTCTGTTTAACTGTGTGCACTAGCTTTGATCTGGGACTAGTGCAGTAATACACAGAGGGTCCGGGTTTGGAAACCCGGGGTCCCGACACTAACTAGCTGCAGAGAATGTTGGAGCTAGTGCGGCGGGAACATGCTCCCAAGAATCAGTGTCCAATGGCCGCCGAGAAGTCTGCTGGGCAGCCTGCTCAGAAGTCTGTGCCTGTGACGTAGAACCCTTCGATCTCTTCCTGTTCTTGCGTAGGACTTATGCGAATTTTTTGTACAGATAATTCATTTTTTATTCGAAAATACATAAATATACCTACAGAAATTTTTTTTACAGAAATAGTCTTAAGTCACCCCCATTGGGTGACTCTCACCTTTCGCCCAACCGGGAGGCGACAAAACTTGTGTCGCTCCACCTTCGAGCGACTGCAATTAGTCGCTTTCCTATCAATGGATGGGCGACTTATAATGCAGTCGCCCAATAGGAGGGCGACTTTACTCTCCCCCGTGATTTTTTTAGAGCTTTGTCAATTTTGTAGTTTTAAACCGGGAAAAAATTTGGTATAGTTGTAATAAAAGTTTATGTTCACTGGATGTTGTAGGTGCATAAAAAATTTTGGGAAAATTTTTTTAAGAACAATTAAGTGTAGAACATTCGATACATAAAGTGGTAAGTGGCATGTGTGGAACTCTGTGACTTCTAATGTTCAGAACTCCACCACTAGTCCTAACATGCCTTAGGGAATATAACTTGCTGGGTCTATTACATTTTATCTACTGGGTGTAGCGTGGTTGTTTCCCCTTTTTCTTGCGCCCTGAAGATGGCTCCGCTGCATCATTCTTCCTGTCACTCTTGGTCTTGAGAGCTGCCTCACGAGCTTGAAGCTCTTCCTCCTGACGCTTGATGGCTGCTTCACGCAGACTTAACTGCTCCCGCCTCCTTTGCAGCTCATCCTACTTGCCCTTTGGACGGATTTGGTCCACCCTCACGCGACGCTCTTGCTCAAGCCGCATCTGTCGTTCCACCTCGCGAGCCTGAGTCATCTTGACAAAGTATTGTCCTTTGTTTTCCACCTCCATTGGCCGGTTCCGTGGCCATGCCGGCGGCACCCGATCCACCCATTCGATGAATTTGCAAGGCTTTGTGTGGCGTGGTAGATGTCATGGATGAAGTTGAAAAACAATAACGAGAAACAAAGGATTTAGTTGTCGTCGTGACCATGAAGTCGTCATCCAGGTCTGGACACTTGAAGAACCTACGGTCGTAGTTGGTTCGTTGTACTCGATCCATCTAGACGCACAACATCGTCCTAAAGCCGCAATGGCACTTTGGGCGCTCATGCCACTCCGGCACTCCAAATGGGTCGGACCTCCAGGAAGACATTGTTGTGTAGTAGTATTGTGATGGGTAGAGGAGGAGATGTGGTATGGAAGACATAGGAGGCCTTTATGTAGGCAGGTTATCTGGTGCATGGGCATAGTCCATGGAGAGGACGACATGGGAATCTTTTCGCTTTTCAGGATTCCAGTGTAGCAATAAATGTCCCTATGAAGGCTTTTCAGAGCCTGTAGTCTCGTAATAAATTCAGAGCTTGGACCATTCAATGTATTTGTTACAACGTAGCCTTTTCAGTCGTTTGTAGGAAACAGTACGTTCCACGAAATAAGTGCTACAACATTGCCTTCTCAGAGGCCAGTAATCATAATTTCTGAAACAACAAGCTACGGTCATTGCAAACGTGTCGGCCTCAAGTCCATAACGTTCAAATAGTCCATACAGCAAATACTAAGCAAATACATGTAGTAACTAAGTAAACAGAGCAATACTAAGCAATACTAAGCTACCAGCACAACACCAACTACATTACAGAAAACGGATGTAACATACAAGTTTTACAAATGGTACATGAAATTTAGCTGAAGTTTCCAATAACTACTGATCAGGATATGCGGTGCATCGTCTAGCTGTGTGCCCCTCCTGACCGCATCGCCCACAATGTGCACCAGAGGTTCCATCTTGTGATTCGTCCATGTCATTTCTAATACGTCGGCTCTGTCGCCGATCCTTCCCACCCTTCAGCATGCTAATATCCGGAACCCAGGTCCTCGTTGAAATGTCCAAAGTGGCGAAGTTTCCCACCACTCTGAACCCCCGGAGCTCCCCACACCAAGCTTGCAGTATTCTCTCCTTAAAGAAGTCTCGGACATGAAGTTGGAAGGATCCATGCCCACGGTCCCGCATGCAGCGAGGACATGAGAGCATAGCTTGTGTAACAACTTAAGCTTGTTGCATGTGCAGCTAGATTCGTTTGCATGATCTCCAAGGCATACCTCGTGAGTAATAAGTAAACGAGACGTCCCAAATCCGGCCCTATCACGGAGTGTCACCTCGAAACGATGCTCCCTATTGCCCATGACATGCACTGTGTGCAATTGACCCTTATGTGCATTCGTCTCCATGTACGCCGTAATTTTTGACGAATACAGGGCTCCGGGATTGGCCACATGAAGTGCGGCACTCGCGTGCCTCTTCCTGAAGTAGCGGATTGTGCTGTGAAGAACACCTTCCACGATGGCGACAAGGGGCTGAGAACGGAGACCCCTGAGGACCCAATTGTAGACCTTGGCAAGGTTAGTTGTCATTATTCCATACCTTGCGCCATCCGTGTCATGCAACAGCGACCACTTCTCCAATGGTTCCCCCTCGATCCACTGCGAGAAGCACTTGATGTTTCGTGAGCTCCGCCTTCTTGGACCACTTGGGTTAGCCTCATCAATTGCTGGCAAGCATTGCGGTTGTGCCGCCCCAGGAGTGACCGGCCCCTTGCTCCTCTCTTCGACGTTCTTCCTGGTGTGCTCATCCAATAACCCCCATAAAGCATCAAATTTCCTTTGCTGGTTCTGCCTGGCTAGCCTCTTGAATAGCTTTATCAAAGATTGTTTCGGGAATTGCTTGAAAAAGTTTGCCCCTAAGTGACGACTGCACCACCGGTTCCTCATATCCGGCCAAAGAACGGTCTCCTTAGGATCTTCTTGAAGTTTTCTTATAGCCTTTATAATACCAGCATGGCGATCATGGATTACGCACACACCAGGACGGGTGCCTACAACTCCAGCCTTCACATGTCTGAGAAACCATAGCCAGTTCTCACAATTCTCACTCTCTACAAATGCAATGGCCAGCGGCAATATTTGATTGTTACCGTCAACGCCTATGGCCGTCAGGAGCTGCCCTTTGTATTTGCTTATCAAGAAGGTCCCATCTACTGAGATAACTGGCAGCATGTGCAAACAATGCTCTCTGCAATGCTAGCACCAAATGCAAACAATGCTCTCTGCAACACTGCAAATCCCGGTGGACTTATGGACGGCTTGTCGTGCACGGCGATGTACGTGCCCGGGTTCCTTTGCTGCAACACCTTAAGCATACGAGGAAGGTTATTGTACGCCGCCTCGAAAGTGCCAAAATGTTTTTCCAACGCCTTTTGCTTGGCACGCCACGCCTTCGCGTAGCTAATCTTATACTTGAATTTATTCTCGATAGCTACCACAATATGCGTGGCCGCAATATCTTTCTTCTCCACTATCTCCCCATACATCAAATTGGCTATAAATCTGGACGTCAGGTTACGATGCCTCGCCAAGACAGTGTTTAGAATGCAGGAGTGCGGCTCCACCTTGGACACAATCCAGTGAGTCTCATACTTGGGTCTACGTGCGTGCACCCTCCAAGGACAACCATCCTGCTCGCACTTCACAGTGTACTGCTCCTGGCTTGATTTCACGACGCGAAATGTTCGCTGCATTGAAAGGGCCCAAAGCTTGATGGCATCCTGCAGCGCTTCCTTGTCAGCAAACATAGCATGCAACCGAACCTCTGTGTCATGATACTCACATGATGATTCATGCTCATCATGTGCGAAAACACCCTCCGCATTAAATCGGTTCCATTCCTGGGGGATAGGAACTTCATCATCGGAACTGTCCTCCTCGTCGTCCTCTACAGCTTGCTCTTCATCCCATGCCCTCTGGTCATCAGATTCCATCTGCTGCACAATATACTCATTATGCTCTCCTTCATCAGCTTGCCCAGTTCCCTCTCTATAGCTTGACGGCTGTAACTCTCCTCCATGTACCGCATCGGCTTGCCCAGTTCCCCCTCTATAGATTGACAGCTGTAACTCTCCTCCATGTACCGCATTGCATTTATCACGAGCAACTTCATCAGCTCCGCCATCGTGCTGCCCGCCCGAGCTGCTAGCACCTCCCGAAGCATAGGCGGACGCACGAGCTTGCACAGCTGCTTGTAGTGAGCACGGTTGCACAAGCAGTACACACTCGTATCCACGGCGCCGGCACCCTTGCACAAAGCCCTTCCACGAAGCTGAGCGCACCAATGTTTTCAACTCCCATCTGATGTCCGTGGGAGACCGGCTCCAAAGCCCTTGCACAACGACGCTACACACCTCGGGGTCCAATGAAAAACTCTGGGTCAGGCAATGCTGCACATCTGTCATTCGAGCATTCTCGTCATTCGGAAGTACGAGAGTGACTTGCGGAAAATCGCTCAAATCCACACCATTCGGACCTTCACGAATAATTCCAGCACCATAATACACTCTCAATGTAGTAGTGGCCATTGATGATGTAGGCCTGCGTGTATGATTGAAATTTACGACATGTCAAATAACATCGTACAACACTAAACTAAACTTTCTATACTAAAAAGGGTGCTAAAATTTCTATAGTACAAAATGTTCCATACTACAGAATGTATACTACAACTTTTTGACACTAATATTTCCATACTAAATTTGTACTACATTTTCTACATCTACAATTTTTACTAACACCAATATTTCATCTAAATAATAGTGCAAATACAACATAATAAAAAAAATACCTGGATCCAAATGGATGGAATAGCTTCTACTCCTCCTTCCTCCCTCACCTCCCCTCCAACCTTGTCTTCCTCTCCTTCTCTTCTCCCCTCCTTTTCTTCCCCTCCGTCCTCTCTTCTCTTCCTCCTTTCCTCTTCTTCTCTCGTTTCTTCTCTGTGCGCCTCTCCTCTTCTTCTCTTGTTTCTTCTCTGTGCGCAGTGAGGGGAAAGCGGAGGTGGTAGTGGGCGGCCGACTGTGCAGAAATAAATTAAACCCCCCCTGTTGCCCTACCGTTGGGCGACTGAGATTACAGCCGCCCAACCGTACAGCGACTGTAATAAGTCGCCCAACCGTACAGCAACTGTAATGCTCAGGCGATAGTATTGATTCGCTCAACGGTTCCCACATTCCCTAAATGTCACCTCCCAGTTAGGTGAAAGGTGAGAGTCGCCCAATGGGGGGGCGACTTGGGCCTATTTCTGTAAAAAATTTTCCTGCGGGTATATTTATGTATTTTCGAATAAAAAATGGATTATCCGTACAAAAAATTCGGACTTATGCCGCGCTTTAAATGACTTTACCTTTTAGTTTATTCTAGCTTTTAATTATTTAAATTAGAACTGTTTAGAATGTGTTAGCTTTTAATTTTGATTTATTTTGGCTTTTTTAGGAGTTTTTACTTTTTTATCTTATTTTTACATTATTTATGATGATATAATAGTTTTTTCTTCCATTTTTCTTTATGTTTTTTTTATAAAACTAACAATCACAACAGTACAATTTTACTCATAAGTCAAAAGCCACAGCTAAAACCTTAAACCGTAACCCAGTCAGAGCGGGGCCATAGTCAAGTAACGGCTCAATCCAAGTATCCTTGCCAAAAACATGGATAGCTGGGTTGGATAAATGGCAAGTCGAACGAGTAACAAAATAACCATTGTTCGCGGAGCTGTGGTTTAAAAACTTAAAAGTTGTCCGTCACAAGGGTACATTAACTAATCATATAATTAAATTGGTCATTGCCTAACCATGCAATTTTATCATTGTTGTGTAGTTTGCTTTCTCCATAAAAGTTGTTCTTGGATACAACATGTGAATGTAGCGGTGGCTGTTCAGAATTAATAAAATATTGCTTAAAGAAAAAAGGAAAGGTCTTTGGTGGAAAAAAATCAAAGTACAGATTGTCCCAACCAAAAATATCTGAAAATGATATAGAAAAATTATAAAATAATTAAGTAAAATACAATTTTAACTCTACGACCCATCATGCAATTTTAGCGACAATCATTTCATTGTTTCTTAGAATTGCCTTGCTAACTTGTTCATAATTTTATGCTAACCAATTTAAAAGTTCAATGAAATTTCCTTTATTATGCTAATCTAACCAACACTGTCTACAAATATTTCAAATATGCAAACTTCTTATTAATTTTTGAACGTCCTATGATCTACATTTCACAAATGCACAATTATTCAATGAACTATTTGAGATTTGTCGATTTTAGAATTGGGTGTGTGTGTGTGTTGGGGGGGGGGGGATGGGAGACCAAACACAACTCACCTGAGAATGAGACCTCACGCACAACACCGTGCGTTTCATACCTCCCTACTCACCATGTTGCCACATAAGTCACCATGTCACTTTCCTGCTCACCCACGTCGCCTCGCGTCCTCACTTTGCTCCTAGAGTGCACCTATGGTCCTGATTTGGGAATTGGTTTGCCTCCTCACTGGCCGCCACCCCATGCCGCGCGCTCCCTCTATCTTTCCTTGGTCGCCGCCTCATGCAGCCATTGTGGGCTTTGTGCCATTGCGGCACTACCTTGTGCCTTCCGTCTGGCCGGCTCCCTCACCCTCCATGTGGGTTTTGCCGCCGCATTGAGAGACACCTAGAGAGAGATAGATAGATGCGCTAGTAGGGTTAGGACTTAGGTGGCCTGTTAGGACCTTAGAGAGTTTGGGCTGTGATGGGTTTTGGATAGCATAGAGGGAGCTCTAGTGGGCTGAGCAGGAGGTGTGGGTTGGATTAGGCTGATTTATATTTTTGGTATAAATATATAGCATTTTGGCTCAATTAAAAATATATATGTGTGTAATTGTTGTAGCATGGCTACAACAAGGGGTACAAGGTACCCCTTTCTCCATGGGAGGAGGTAGAGGTAGAGAGAACTAACGACAGAGAGAGAGCTTGTGTGTAAAATGAGTGGATCTGGCCTCCTCATACCCCTCTTGGGAGTTTATATACATGAGTGGGGTAGGATGAAAAATTCTCATACTACCCCTTAATAATTACAAAAAGTAGGGGTACATTGGTACATTCATTTATACTATTGGATCTATACTATTGGGCTTACTGCAAGGCCCAGTCGTTTGGGGCCGGGCCATCCCCACAACAGTACTCTCTCGACAGCAAGTGTGGAGGTCCCGAGGGGCGAGCTGACGTGACCAATTGGCCCAGCTTGGCCCAGCCCCTATCTCCGGCAGTAAGCATGTAGGAGCCGATGGGTGAGCTGATACAACTGGTATGCCCCAACCTGTGGGGGTGTGGACGCTGTAAACCTCCTGGAGCAGGGTTATTTCACCGATCTTGATGTGGTCGTGGAATCTCCTAGCAGAGGCTGAGCTGGTGCATGTAGGTCATGTGTAGATGTGGGTGACGAAGTCCCATGACGAAGGCCTGGGTGCCTGTCGGGTTGGTGCCTCTGACATGATCTGCGAACGGATGTGGACGACGGAGGTTGGATGGTCACGAGTTGGTCATGAGGTGGTCGGAGAAGGCCTTACAACTACACCGCTCGTGACGTGGTCGTGGGTGTCAATAAAGGTACGACCACAAGATGGTCATAGAAGTGGCCAACGACTACGTCAAGGAAGACATGGTGTGGGCGTCGACAAAGCCGGTAGTGGGATGACGGCTGTCGAGAAAGGTTTGACCTAGAGGGGTCAGATGACATCGCCGAAGGTGTGACCACGACGTGGTTGTAGGTGTCATGAAGTCAGTGGCGGGATGAAGGCTTTGAACACGTGCTCCATCCCAACCACGAGGGCATCTATGACCCTAGGGTGGTCAGACGGAGTCACAACCACGAGGTGGTCAGACGAGCGTCTACAATCATGAGGTGGTCGGATGAAGTCTATGACCACGAGGTGGTCGAACAAGCGTCTACGACCATGGGGTTATCGGATGAACTCTTGAAGCATGCACTCCATCTCCCACCATTCAGGCTTGGCATCGACTAAGGCGGTGGTAGGACAAAGCCTTGAATTGTGCGCTCTTTCCCCTCGTTCGGACTTGGTATCGACGAAGGTAGCAGCAAGACGAAGCTTTGACGCATGCTCTTCGTCCCCCTCATTCGGACCTGGCATCGACGAAGGCGATGTCGGGAAGAAGCCTTGAAATGCATGTTGCGTCCCCCACCCTTCGGACTAGCAACGACAAAGTCGGCAGCCGGACAAAGTCTTGATGCGCGTGCTCCACCCCCACCATTTGGACAGGCGTCAATGAAGTCGGTGGCTGGACGAAGCCTTGACATGCGGGCTCTGTCCTCCACTGTTTAGACTTGGTGTCGACAACATCCGCGAGGTGGTCGGATGAAGTCTACGACCATAAGGTGGTCAGACGAGTGTCTACGACTGGGAGGTGGTCAGATGGAGTCTACAACCTCGAGGTGGTCGGACGAAGTGTTGAAGTGTACGCTCTGTCTCCCACCATTTGGACTTGGCGTCGACGAAGGCAGTGGTGAGACAAAGCTTTGATGCACGTGCTTCGTCCCCTACCGTATGGATTTGGTGTCAATGTAGATGGTGGCACGAAAAATCCCTGATGCACACGCTTCATCCCCCCCATTTGGACTTGGCGTCAATGAAGGCAGCAACAAGACAAAGCTTTGACGCGTGCGCTCCACCCCCCCCCCCCCCGGTTCGGACTTGATGTCGATGAAGGTGGCAGCGGGACAAAGCCTTGAAGCACACACTCCATCCCCCACCATTCAAACTTGGTGTCAATGAAGGTGACGTCGGGATGAAGCCTTCAAACACACACTTTGTCCCCCACCCTTCGGACTGGCATTGACGAAGTTGGCAGCCAGATGAAGCCTTGATGCGCGGGCTCTGTCCCCCACCATTCGGACTTAGTGTTGACGAAGGCGGCGAACGGAGTCTTGTGTACGACTACGAGGTGGTAGGACAGGCCTCTATGACCGCGAGGTGGTCGGACGGAGGCTACGTCCGTGAGGTGGTTAGACGGAGTCTACAACCCTAAGATGGTCGGATGAGCGTCTACGACCGAGAGGTGGTCAGACGGAGACTATGACTGTGAGGTGGTCGGACAAAGTGTTGAAGCGTGTGCTCCGTCTTCCACCATTTAGACTTGGTGTCAACGAAGGTGACAGCAAGATGAAGCTTTGATGCGTGCGCTCCATCCCCTATTGTTCGGACATGGCATCAACGAAGACGGCGGTGTGATGAAGCCCTGACGTGCACGCTCCGTCGCTCCGTTTGGACTTGGCGCCAATGAAGGCAGCAGCAAGATGAAGCATTGATGTGTTCGCTCCATCCCCTACCATTCGGACTTGGTGTTGATGAAGACGATGGCGTGATGAAGCCCTGATGCGCACACTTTGTCCCCCTATTCGGCCTTGGTGTCAACAAAGGTGGCGGTGAGACAAAGCTTTGACACGCGCGCTCCGTCCCTTACCGTTCTGACTAGGCGCCGATGAAAATGGTGGCATGACGAAGCCCTGATGCACACACTTCATTAAGACATCCCAAAATTTCAAAAAAATTTAGTTTTATTTGTAATTTTCTGGAGTTTAATTCCCTCTTTTCATTTGTGTTAGATTAAAAGTTATCAAAGTTTGGGAGCAATTGTGGTAAAAATGAGTTTATTTAATTTTATTTGGGTTCCTTGCATTTTGTTAGAATTATAAGAGTTTTCTGGGATTTATTTGGATTTTTCTGCTATTTTAAGTATTATTCTCCTTCTCGGGATTTCTGAAAAATCAAAAAATAAAAATTGGAATTTTTAAATCCCTGCCCTTCCCTCCGAGCTACGCGTGGACAACCCAGATCTGCCCACGTCACCGCCCGCCTCATCTTGCCTCCCCATGGGCCGACAAGTGGCCGGCCTAGATCAACCGCCGCGCACTCCTTCCCTCTCTCGGTCTCGCTGACACCCTGGCCCCACCTGTCATCCCTAACCTCCCCCATCTTCTCTGCGCAGGTGCCGCCACTCTGCCCTTCCCAGCCATGTTTCCCCTGCGCATGTGTCACCCCTACTACCTTCTTCGTTCACCGCACTTCCCGCGCCCATCGCCTACCTCCCCCACGCCCCACTCGGCCTTATCTGCCGCAATCGTCGCCACCTCCCCGATTACTCCGGTGAGAAATCCTGTTGCGTCTGCCCCTCCCCGACCCTATTTAACTCCCAAGCACCGCCACCCCTCACTCCACCCCGCCCCCACCTCCACTCCTCTCGGGCTCCTCATCGCCCCTGTGTATGTTTCCTCTCTCCGAGCGCCGCCACCAACTCCGGTGAGCTCCCCTCGCCACTTTGGCCACCCCTATGCCCTGCCAACGTCGTCTTCGGGATCACTGTGCCACCGCCGACCTGTCTCGCCCCTCGGCCGAGCCTCTTCGCTGTCAAGGCGCCGTCCCCACCGTCAACCGAGCACCACCATCACCCTTCACCATTGCTAGCCGCCTCCGTTCACTGTCGAGCCTCGAGCCCAGGGTAAACGGAATCCCCTTTCTCTCCTCTCGCTGTTGCGACCCTCGCCGACCGTCGCTGTGCCGCCGTTCGCCGGCGACCCTTGGGTCCCGAGCGCCGCCCCAGCTAGCGCAGCCACGTCACCACCGGTGCCGGTGTGGCAGATGCGTGGACGCCACATGGCGCCCAGTGGCGCGCCACCTCGGCCACGTAGACACCACCCAACACCGCCCGCCCAGTCATCAGCCACGCCTCCTGATAGACCATGTGGAGGTGACCCCGGTTGTGTGATGAGTAATTGACATCTGTTTTAGGAAAGTCGAGTTTGGTTTGTGTGGTTCGGGCCATGTCGTTGCGCGGTGCAATCGGTTTTCGGTCGGACCTTGTCGAACTAGGTCGAACATGCTTAAGTCGTTTATTTTTCGTTTCGATCGGTTTGGGCTTTGAGTATGTCTTCTGATGCTAATGTATGGGTACTATATTTCGAGCAGTGATATGTGATTTGTTTCTTGTCTGTGATAGCTGCAGGGCATCAAGGTGGAGTCGTGGCGAGGCACGAGATGACCGGACTAGACGCAGGTGGTGCTGAGGTCGGAGCGGTCGGGGTGTGCCGAAGACGGCGAGGACTCGAGGTGGCTGCGTGGCTTGGAAGGCAAGGAATGAGGAAACTTCCTAGAAGGTGCATGAGGGGCGTTTTGGTGAATACGCAAAGCTGCACTAAAGAAAGTGGATTTGGTTGGAGTTATTGGGTAAAGCGAAAAAGCTTAATGGGCAAAGCAAATGTGAACACATTATGAAGGGCTATAAATAGAGAGGTGCTCTCTAGTGTTTTGTGCAGATTTTTGAGAGAGATGGCTTGAGAGAGGGTTTTGGTGTGTTTGCCCTCCATGTATGAGTGAGGTCCTCAAATCCTAATTGCGTATGGGGATGTTGAGGGTGTGTTCTTGAGTGTGTGTGCTCTATTTGTCTTGAGAAGGCTGTAAAAGAACTCTTTGTAATCGCGTATCTCTCCGTATCAATTTCAATATGAGATATTTTACTTGAGTTGCTCTAGTGTTCTTTTATCTTTCTACATTGGTTCCATGTTGATCTCTTTTGGGTGCATCACTTTTTTTTCTTGAGTTGCTCTAGCTTATTTCTTGGAGAATGCTTGCTGTGCCGACAGCATTAAGGCCCTTGTCCTTTATCTTGTTTTACTTCGGCCAGATGTTAGTTAATTTCCTTGCCCTGGGTAGAGTAGCAAGTTCTTAATCTCTTCCTCTGTATTTGTGTTTTCGGTTTGCCCCTTTTGCAGTCTCTGTAGCAGCTGTTTTTTTGTTAGTTTTTGGCTAAATCTGCAAGCCTGTTTTCCTGCTAGTCTTTCGATTGCTATTTGATATTCTCAATTTGCAGTCCGGCTGAAAACTTGGCTCAAGTATTTCAGTCCGGCTGAACTGCAGATGTATAAATATACTAAGTCCGGCTGCAGCTTCCACCCGTGAGGTCTCACTCACTGTTCTTGCCGATCAAACAGTGCTCTCGAGTCTGCAGTTTTACTTCCAAAAAGCCTTTTGCTGATTTCTTTCTTCTCTGTCTTTTTGCTTTTTCTTTTTGTTTTTAGTTGCAGCTCTTTTCAGTTTTTGGCAGCCATCTTTTGTATCTTTTAGTTTCCTTTCAGTTTGTCTTCTGGTTATGCTTGCAGTATGTGTGTTTTCGAGTGTGCTGATTTCAGTCAAAAACAACAGCTTAATTCTCAGTTGGGCATTCAAATGGTTGTGACTCTGCTGCCTTTTACTGCAGTCTTCTTGTGCAGTTTTGTGTTTCGGCTGTAGTAATCCGAGTGATGCTCATCTGCTGTTTTTCGGCTGCCTGCAGGTTTTATTTTTTGGTTCAGATTTTCAGCAACCCCTATCTGTCTCTTGTTTGGCTATTGCAGCACTTAGAGCTATCTTTCTTTTTGGCTTAAGTCAAGCCAGTAGATATTTTCAAATGGGAGTTTGATCTTTTTGTTTTCAATTAGTCTTCCCTTTTAGTTGGCTTGTTTACAGGAAAAGCTTGAAGTTGAAATCTCTGCTCTCTAATTTTCCTTCTTGAAATGCTTTGGGGGCGAATTTTTGAAGGCACTATTCACCCCCTCTGTTGCCATTTCGGTCCTACACCTCCTCCTCGACCCACGTGGCAGACACGTGTCCTGCCACATCAGCACTCAAGCCCACGTGGCAGCCACGTGTACTGCCACGTCAGCACCCGAGACCCCCCGACCCACGTGGCAGCCACGTCAGCACCACCTGGCTGCCACATCAGCAAATTTGCCCAGTCACCTACCATGCCAACACCATATCACCCCTGCCACCTTAGCCATCCCTGTGGTCCATGGACTCGGTCCATGTGAGCCGGGCCCACTGGTCAATCTCAGTCAATAGGGCTGACGTTATGCTGATGCCATAAATCTGATTTTTCAGTAAAAAAATATTTCGGCCGAAAAAGAAATTCCCTGCTGACGTCATAATTCCAATTTCCTTTAGAAAAATAATTCTAGAAAATCAGCCTTTTTTTCTCTAATTTTAAACTTCCGAGAGCCCGTTCTCCTTCGTCCTAACTCCGATTGAACCCGTTCAAATTTCTAAATTCATCAAAAATTCCAATATATCCAATTATGCCTTTATTTTATTTATTTGGATTTTATTTGAATTTGGTAGGTTATTTCCACATGTAGACTGCAACGATTCGGAAGAATTTTACGACGACGATTCACACCAAACCGCAGAGCACGGTAAGTCACTCCTTGATCATATTGAACCCAGTTTACAAATAAAATTATGTTGATTTAAATTATATTGCATGCTTAATTTTATTCAACGTATTTCAATTCAGTTTTAAATTTAGTTATTGCCTACTTGTTAATTCCTCCATTGACCTTGAATCCCTCGATACATTGTCACCCTAGAATAAAACTCTGGTTAGTACACTAGTATGACTAGAGAATTTTTGTAGCAAATGCTTAGACATGCATAGAAATAACTTTAGGTTAGGATGAGTTTTTCGCATGAAATGATGAGCTTTTAAATGTGTTCTTGACTTCGGTGAGCCAAGAAGGTTTATGGAATATTTCAAAATAAAATATAAAATCTAGTTTAGACTTAGGCTAATGGTTAGGTGGTGGGTGCAGGCATGCACTGTTATTTGGTGACATAGTGTTGATTGTCGGGCACAAAGGGTATGTGGTTGAGCCTAAGTCAATTAAGGACCGGTCTGTGAGCTACTGTTGCAAAGCCCTAGCGTACTACCACAAGGCTGGTATGGGGCAGTCCTGACTGATTAATTTGTGGGTCCCAACCTAAGTCATGTCGTAGGTTGAAAGTGAGCGTGGTGTGTGCCGTGAGAAGTCTCACTCGACTCAAGAGAGGGTCCTGGTCTGGTGGATTCCTTACTGGGGTGAAATCTTAGAGTTGGCTTGGCCAGGTTGAAGGCTTTGCATTGTAAAACTCTTGTCATGATCTCATCGCTGCACACCAAAGGAAGTGTGTTCATCCGGTGGCAATATGGGATGATCATGTCTTGTGGGTAAAGTTGTACAACCTCTGCAGGATGTATAATCTATCCGGGTGCCCACGGTTATGGACATGTTGAGTAAGGTTTCTTACGGATTAGACCTTGTTTTTTTTCAAAATGGTTCATGGAAACCTTGTGGATGGATGGAATCCATATGAGATCTTTTGGAAAGGATGGTCCGGGTGGGATGCCCGTGGTTAGGTTAGTGTTAGGTCGGAGCTTGCACTAACGGTATTAGTGGTATGAAATGAAGAACAAAGCTAAATCCTGACCTTTAAGTTACTTGCAATAGATTCTATGGCCAGTGTTCTAGGTTTCATTTGTTCATTTTGAGGCTAGTGCCTAGCAAGTTGAGCAAAGGGTGTATAAAATACTGCAAAATAATGACAAGTTAGATTTAGATGGAAACCATATACCTATAGGAAAATAGAGTGAAGGAACGAGAAAAATAGTCCCTACAACACTGAGCGAATTACATTTCAAGTAGCTTAAGGGTTGGGCTTCAGACTAGCCTTCTTGTGACTTTTTTTATTTCTGTTTTTCCTTAATTTTGTACTTCCTTTTATGGCTTCTTGTCATCAGGTTACCTATAAACTACAACAAAATGGTCATGTTGAGACGTTTTTCTAGGGCTGAAAACGAAAACGGTAATTCTCGGTTACCGAAAATCGTTTTCGAAAAATTACCGATTTTTTCCCCTAAACGGAAACGGTGACGGTAACCGATAAAACGGAAACGAGAACGGTAAAAATATCCGATAATGAAAACGAAAACGATTTAGCTCTCTTCCGATCGTTTTCGAAAAATACCGTATTTAACCGGTAATTACCGTCGGTAATTACCGATCTCCACGCCGAGACCCATCTCTACTTGACTACTTCTCCTCCCGACCTCCCCCATCTCCTTCTCTCGGCAGTCGGCTCCCTTGTCTCTCACTCCGCGCCGCCGCGCGCCTACTCGCCCCGACCTCCGCGCTCCCCTACCGGCTCTCTCTCTCCTAAGTGCCGCCTCCCCCTCGCCGACCCGTATGCCCGGTTCCTCCAGCTCCTCCTCCTCCTCCAGCTCCGCCGCTCCGGGCTTCGGGTGGCTGATGGGTCCGTGGGTGTGCCCTCCGGCCTCCGCGGCTCCGCCCTTGCCGACTTGCCGTCTCGCTCTCGCCGAGTCGCCGCTCGCCAGGGCCAGGGTGGGTGCCGAGTGCCGACGTGCCGTCTCGCCTCTCGCGTGCTTGAGCCGGCTGAGTCGCTGAGGGACAGAGCACAGAGGTACTTGTACATTCTGTATGGTTTCAGCAGCAGCGAACGCCATATGGTGGCAGCAGTTCAGACGCGATGCAGAATTCAGAAGATAGCGGCAGCGGCAAGAAGCTGGACGTGCTACAGTGGCCAGGAGGCGCTACATCAACTGACAATTAGCAGGATTAGCAAGTTCGGGTTTGGAAAGTAGAGTTAAGCATTCAACTTGTTTGATGAATTGCTATATCAACCATAGTTTTGTGCCTTGTAAGCTGAAGCTCTAATATTCTACATTCTGAAGTATCATGACCTGTGCAATCTCTCTTCATGCGTAATGGAAATTGCTTAATGCCAAATAATTTTTTCTCTGTTAATTTTTCTGATTTCAGTGACTTCATTAGTTTCCACTTTTGGGCCAGATTGGAGAACCACAACAGGATTGCTGATTTCTTCATTATGCATGTCTGTGTCCTTCCAATTTGTTCATACCTTTTTAGTCGTTGAGGAGAACTTCAGGTGTACTACTCTTAAATCTCAGACTACATGAAGGTAATATATATGAAACTGAAACGCAGACTTCAATTCGATTTAACTCTGATGCTTATTGGGAAATATGTATTAAACACTTAGAAGGCACACAAAGTTGTTTATGATGTAGTATGTACCAATTTTCATATACTTTCTTTATTGTGATTTGTGTTGAAAACTTAAACTCCTCAAGTATTGAGCATTAAGCAGAATTTTTATATCAATGATGTATTTGTCACGTATTTTTTGCTATATCATAATATAGTTGATATGTTAGATTGTTACTTAGTTGAAATTTAGCCTGAGGCGTACTTCAATCCTAAATCCGCCAATGCTTCCGTGATTAGTTGAAATGTATGTGTCTTGCCTCTTGTGCCATGGATCATTACTACAGTATTATTTTTCATGTGACCTAGGTCAATATATACATCTATTGTCATGCTATGCAGATTGGTGTGTTTATTGTATTTTAGATATCGCTTTTATGATTTTCGATCGTTATCGATGCACTTTTGATCGAATAGTTTCGTTTCCGAATTTACCGGAATATCGATGTCGTTCTCGTTTCCGACAATATCGTATCGATTTCGTTTTCGAGAAAATAATGTGAAACTGAAAGTGATTTGACCTCCTACCGATCATTTCCGACCGTTTTCACCCCTACGTTTTTCTCTTTGCGCTTTTTTGTGTCTCTCTACGTTCAGGACCACGAAGAAGCACGTAAAGACGTTTATTGAGACATCGCCAAATCATCTCAAAATTAGAATTCTAGAGATCTCAAAAATAAAAATAATCTATTTAATTAAAGACCTCCACATCCTCCATCTCAACCCTCACGATCCCGCTACTCTCCTGCGCCTTCGCCCCCTGCGCAGCCACCGCACGGCGCCTGCCACCTCCGACGCTGCGCCATTCCCTACACCACTCCTCCCCACCACCGCCCCTCTCCTCCGCCGTTGCTCCCCTGTACCACGGTGTTGTGGCTCCTCCCATCGCCGCTCCTTTTCACCGCCTCCTCTGCGTCACTTTTCTAGCGCCGCCACTCCTGGCCCCTGGGCCCCACCCCACCGCCACCGCTCTCCCGCGCCTCCCTTGCTCGACCGCTCTCGAACGATGCCTCTCCGCCGCGTGGAGAAGTCTATACGATAACTATTCAACAAATTGATTTTGCTTGTGTAAGTCTTGTTTTATGTTTAATTGATATGCAGGGGAGGAGCACGATGTGATCTTGTAGAGATCGGGGCAATCGCGGCATATAGGCATTTCATCGAGCACATCTGGTGCGTGCTGGTTCTCTCGTGTTTCAGGTTCTCTGTACTGAATTTGTTACTTTTGTGTTCTTGGTTGTCATCGGATCAGCAAGGGATCACCGACCCAATTTGGTATACATCACCTAGGCTATCTGAACCACCTGATTTATGGGTTTGTGTATTTGTGGGATAGAATTGGTTTCTTCAGATTTTGCAATTTGATGTGTTAGAATTAAGTTTTCTTTCGCTAAAAAAATCATGTGATACAGATGAGAAGCCTCCGTGCTATTGACAATGCGGAACTGGTTTGACGCTCCTCTTCTTGCTGTGCTAAATCTGAAGTGCTGTTCATGCGGTTCACTTCTTCGTTAGTCATGAGATATAGAGGATGATTCTAGTGTCTGCAATGATGGTAGTATAGCATCCCTTGAAAACTTGAATCACATTTCTTTGTTTCTTCAGTATTGATCACCTAAGTTTTGTGTTTTAATGGCTACAAAGATGTTCTCTAATTTCTAAACGGTAATGGTTTCAACATCTTTGACCTTGTTTTTTTTCCTGAACTGGTAGCAGAGGAAAGTTTTTTTTAAATGAACGACATGATGCATCAGACCTTAATTTTGGATAGATGGACATTGCACGAACATCAGAATCTGCAGGTGATATATATCCATCCCTTTCTTGGTAAATCTTCTATGCTTTAACATACGATAGATGTAATTCTATTAACATAAATAGATATGATGTGCGACTGAAGTGATCAAGCAATATCAACCAATTTCCTTTGTAGAGTAACCAGAGTAAGCAAATACCGTTTGTAGTTGATGTATGTTCCGTACAGTTTTGTAAGCTCTATGGCGCAAGCTTTCTGGTGTTAGTATGAGCCAAGAACGTTGGTAAGCAACTCACTTCATTTCACTTGATTGTTCAGGGAATATGCCTTTATCTCCTAAGTATTTTGTTTTAAATATCATTAACTATATTGTTCTAGCTTGAATAGTGGAGGGTAGTAATATACATGCATGCAGTAAAATAGTTACCTCTGATTAGTCAACATTCTTCTATGTTACATTTTTCAAAAGAGCTTTTGTCCAGTGAACTTATTTATTTTCAAATGGCTTACTCTGCAGGTAAACAGAAGGCTGTAAAGAAATTCTACAGAGTGCAGTGAAAATGGAGAAGCTAACGTACATGTACCTGCATTTAGCAAGTTTATAGATAAATTCCTACTGTTTGTATGATCTTTTTTCCAGTGCGTTTGATCCTTCTTATATGGATGTTTGATTCAGTTGTAATGTAACTCCACTTGCTCTTCAATAATACAATTGCTTGTTCCTGCAATGGAGTAACTCTACTGTTTTCTGGTTTATTGATATAGCAGCAATGTAATTCTGCATATGAAACGCCTTCGTCGCAAAGATGTGAAACAATAACTTTATAACATTTTATATGTGGTAAAAATACACTCCATATCTTCGTAGCTAAACCAACAATAAAACATCTATACAGGAGAAAAGGACGTGTCGGTAATTCTAAATGTGTCTATAAGCGTCTCTTTGTTCCTTGCGCGCAATAAAGGAGCGCTCTGGATTCCTTGTCACACAATAAGGGAGCACTACAGAGCATAGAGACGATATGCAAATTCATCTATGAAAGCATCTCAACAACCATACACGTGCAATTTAAACGGCTCATGTCTTTTACATGCACTTAACAATCCGTCTCTTTGGTCATTGACACGGTCCATAGAAAGATGTTTCTAAGACGTTTTACAAAATCGACTCTGCAATTCCTTAGAGATGACTTAAAGCGTTTCCAACCCATAAATAAAACAGTTTTGCTATTGCACAGGCGACTGAAATTTTTTTATGTTTCAGTCACCTGAAATTGCACTCTCAATGAACTAAAATTGCAGCCCCCCTCCAAAAAAAAAAACAGCTGCAACTTTAGGTGATTCAGAGTGCAAATTCAGGTGACCTGAAATTGCACTCTCAATCAACTAAAATTGCAGCCCCCTCCAAAAAAACATGTGCAACTTCGGGTGATTCAAAGTGCAATTTTAGGTGACTGAAAGATAAAAAAATTTCAGTCGCCTGTGCAATAGTCTATCCCTAAATAAAATGTCTCTACAACGCTTTTGTGGTGTAGTATTCATAAGGTAGAGAATCCTCTACCTTTTGCTTCAAAAAAGAGTCACAAACTAGAAATAACTATTGTAAAAGAAACATATCAGTAAAACAGGGGAACAAAGATTGTCTGAACCAAACATTGTTTTCTTCAACTAAGTAATACATACCAGCCAAATTAACAAAGCACTCTATAACGATTATCACAAGTTCATGTATAAACAAAGAATGATACAGGTCTCTAAGTCATATAATTTAGCTATCTCAACACCATTATAACAAATTTGTCAATGAAAAGCACAAAAGAGGACAAAAGAGCCAAGAACGAACCATACCAAGGTGAACAAAGCAAGGGTCATTGGGTTGGCAGAGGGCTTCAGTCGGTGGAAGTGGCTGGCGGAAACCTTATGGGGGCACACCGGCAACGGAGACGACGAGGCGGCCGCACTGCAGCCTAGATCTGTGCTCGCACTTGCCCAAGAACTTGCACTCGCCCAGATCTACGCTCCGGTGTCCTCCGGCATGGCGTCGCCACCACCAAAGTCGGCATCCGTGTGGCTTTGGGAGCATCCATCGGCCGCAGCTCCCCTGCGGTGTCGGGCACCGCCGCCCACCCGAGCTCCGTGAATATCTCCAAGGAGTGGTGGTGATCGGCTTGGTAGAGCAGGGCCAATGGAGGAAGCGAGGTGGAGGAGGGAGGTCAGAGGTGGCAGGGATTGGGGACGTAGCGATCGCAGCCCGGCTACCGGTGAGAAATCTGGGAGGAGGGTGCCGAGTGGAGAGAGGGAGGGAGGTGTCCAGACTACAGTACTGATATTAGGGTTAGGGGTGCTGGATGTCCGTCTGGTAACTATCCGACTATTCAGCTACCGAAGTAATTCGGTCGGATAATAGCTATCCCAATTTTGTTACCAAATCTAACACGCAATATCTGGTACTGTTACCAAATCTGACTGGATATTTCGTTTTCTTCCCGGATTCGGTACAAATCATATTCAACACCGGGTTGGTCGGGATTAACCTAACCCATTTGCACCCCTAATTCTTGCAGTTTGATATAGTCCAGGCTTGTAACCATTGCAGTTCTAGTTTAATGACATAAGCCCATTAATTTTTTTTGTTTTATACAATTATCCAGCAACGTCCATGTGCCTGAAAATATTTAACAAATTTTGCAAACAAATGTAGTGAAGCTGCTGCCTACTGAATATATGATGATAGGCTGATAGCTACTGAATAGTGGATAAAAGAAATAGTTACAAGAATATCTATTAACTGGTTTGAATGAGAAATTCTGAAATATGCAATACGAAGTTATGAATTACAAGAATAGCTATGGATGGTGCTTAGTGTAGTACCCAGAAAAAAAAGAGAGGTGTGGGTGGGGGGGCTTTTTTGTCGGAACCCAGAATATGATTCTAACCCATATGTGTGTATGGTGTTAATCACATAATCAATTGCCAGCACACACATCCAACATTGACATATCACATCCAAAGATGAGAAAATAAAGCAGAGTAGCACATATAGGTAGTATTGAAACATAGAACTACATAACAAGTTTTTACAATAAATGGTGGGGAAGGGGTGCAGCTGGCCAATAGTTTACATGGCAAAAGTTGACAACGAAAATACGATTAAAGAGGCAACAATAGGCACCAAAACCAGCAAGCATGCCTTAGCGCAACCACAAACAACTAACTGGGGATTAAGACCCTAGTATTTGGCGTCATCGGCACCAAAACACACAGCGTAAGAGTAACCGTACGACGGGTCTTCTTCCACATCATCTAAATATGTCCAACAATTAATCTTGAGTACAATAATGTACTTCGCAAGACTTTTAAACAAAGTATATTTTCATGCAAGCTTAGTCAAAGGAGGTTAGCTAGACTAGTTTTGATTTAGCACAACATGATCCTTTTATTTGCAGTAACGAATAGTAGATTGCAACCGGCAAGTGTAAGAGCATTTGGGATTGATAAGCAAGTAATAGAATAACATAATTAATAATAATTGTAACCATGGGCTTGCTACCCTAATACTGAACAACAACAAATACCCCTTTGCCAACCACACCATGTGGCTTTCTCGTCCATACCTTTTTCGATATGTGTAAAACATAAAATTTAGTCATTATGGGATATAACCAAGCGATGCCCATAACCAAGGACATGATTATTTCAATAGATTGAACACTCTGCATGGGTTGTACACTTTACTCACATGCCATAAATATCCCACCATATTATATATGTGATGTGATACCATAAAATAAAAAAATTATAAAATTAATACTAGGAGATAGATGATGATTTTAAATGAATTTAGGAACTAGAACGACTCAATTGGAGTTACAATGAATGAGAACGAGCTATTAGAAAGTCTACCAGAAAGATATATTCTAGAAAATTAAGAGAGAATGAAGAATATTTTAGGGGCAGGTACGGAAGGAGCCTAGTGGGAAAATAGGCACAATGACGGTATTACACGGAGTAGCGGTGAAAGTAACTCCGGAGTATTTTAGGTGTGTGGATGGCACCTAGCAGGAATAGTAGGCACCATACCGATGAGATATGAAGTGGCGGTTGTAGAAATCTCCATACCAATATGGGATTGTGGACACGACACAATTTCTCTCACAACGCTGAGTTTCACCTCCCATGGTAAAGCTCAATGGGCAGCATTTTTTTGTCAATATTAGGCATTGGAATAGCCTTGTTGTAACAACCCTGCCGTACTCTACTATGTTGAGTGTCTATAGCTTGACAGGAATAAGTTGTTACATCTTATGGGTAAAGCAGTGCATTCTCTACGAAGATAGGCCACACCTAATTAGACTTTGGGACTTTTTGGGAAAATGTTTTGGAACTAAACGAGATTTGAAAAATGTAGTCAAGTTGGATAAACTTGTGTAGGCGGTCTAAGCCATTGAATCAATTTAGGTGGCTTAGTCTTAGGATAGGTGGAAGAACTTAGGGCATTTTCTTACAAATATTATCACTTCTTATTTACCTACTATCTTTTACATTCCACATTTATTTTCCGCATTTTAAATACTGCTTTGCAAAGTTACATAAGTCCATTCAATTTCTTTGTTTTATACAACTATCCAGCAACGTCCATGTGTCTGCAAATATTGTAACAAATTTTGCAAACAAATGAACTGAAGTAGCTGCCTACTGAATATATGATGATAGCTACTAACAGTGGATAAAAGAAATAGTTACAAGAATAGCTACTAACTGGTTTGAATGAGCAATTCTGAAATATCCAATAGGAAATTACCTCTCACAGTTATTGTAATTACAAGAATAGCTATGGATGGAGCTTAGATCATGAAATTCATGCTCTGCACTGTACCATAAAAAAAGAGCATGCTATCTTCGATCAACCACTAAAATCACCAACACCAAGCTCTTACATCAGACATTTAAAACAAGCCTGAATGCAGGAACTTGAACTCTGATCTAGTAAGACATCTAAAACAAATACCAAAGCCTGCATGCAGTTACTTGAACTCTGATCTAGGTAAATCCGCAAATTATGCTTGAATAATTGATAGACAGAAAGCTGTAGGGAGCCAAGATAGGGTTATGCCTAGTTGTTGGCACTTGGTTGTTGATCTAGCTTGGCGGATGCAGCGGCATGGCATGGACGGCAATCTGCAGCTTCGTCAGCTGGACGTGGTTGCGGATTATTGCACATCATAGTGTATGAGTGATCTGGATTGTACTTGATGTGACTTACAGTCCCCTTAGCCATGCTAGCCCGGACATGCTGCCTGCAATGGAGGGCCATGACTTGCTGGGTGTTGGTCTGCTTGGTGCATTCTACGCATCAGTAGCGGAGGCAAGATTTGATTACGCTCTGAACTCAATGGTGGAATGATCTAGACTATCTGAGCTGGACCATGAAAATGTTACCCAAATTGAACTGAATTTACCCAGGCTGTATACTATATATTTTTCCACACTTCAGGCTGAAGCCTATACTGCCCAGAGTGTGGCTTTGCCCCTGCTACGCATAGGTATATGAGGTTCACCAGCTTCCTTGTCGCAGGTCCGATAAGATTGCATGTACTACAAGAAAATGGTCATTTAATGACACTTTCGTGAAGAACATTTGGGTGAAGTGTGACCTACATTTTTTTATGTTGATGAGATTGTGACACTATTGGTGTCTGTTCAATGAGGTGTCACAATGGAACTACGCTAGGTGACACTTTAGGTGACTTTAAATGAAGTTGGTGACGCTTTTGAAGTGTCACCCTGCTACAAAATACTATCACCAAAAATATTACCGGTAATTATAAGAGGAGAATGAATATATTGTAGATTAAAATAAAGAGAGGAACCGAAAGGGTTTATAGATTATATTATCAGTAAATAAGTATATAGTAACTAAAGTAGGAGAAACAAATATATGGTACATTAAAAAATGTGAGAAACCGAATGACATTGTACATATCACTAAAGAAATGTGTAGAAATTACAATACAAAAGAAGATATTTTTTGAACGGAAAAAATAAATATATTTTTTGAGGGGGTAAATATTTGTTATACTTAAAAAGAAAAAAAGAGAAGAGAATCTAAACAAGCTTAGATTTGGCCCGACTTGAGAGGCCCATCTACCCCATCCAAACCCTAACCAGTACATTATCTCTCCCACACCCCGAAGTCCCAAACCAACCAGCCACTTCATCTTAATTGGCTTTTTCTAAAGTGTCACCAACATTTTCTTGGCTCATCATCTTGTGTCACTTTAGGTGACACTTCCAGAACAGTCACACAAATTACCAGTGACTCTTTAAAGAGTCTCTCCATATGAAAAATAAAGTGTACTCTTTATGTTGTAGTGTTGGGGACAAAGAAGGATTCAAAAGACTTAGGTGGCAGAGGCGGCCCACCTGATCGAGAATTGTTCTCTATGGAAGACATGGTTGCTAGCTAATCAACATGAAGATCCTAATTGCTCTCTGGCCTCGTGTGGGGTGCGGCTCAGGTGCTGGGGGCACAGCACTTAGCGCGTGCGGGGGTGCCCCCAGCACCCGCCATGTGTCCCACAAGGCCCAAAAAAATTCCGAAAAATTCGAAATAAAATACTTACAAAATCCGAAAATTTGTAAAAAGTACTTTTTTAAGTATAAAAAGTATTTTTTTGTAAGTACTTAAATTTTTTGATTTATACTTTTATTAAAAAGTATTTTTTTAAGTACTTACAAATACTTTTTAATAAAAGTTTTTTTACAAAAAAGTACTTTTTACAAATTTTCGGATTTTGTAAGTATTTTTTCGAATTTTCGGAATTTTTTTGGGCCTTATGGGACATGTGGCGGGTGCTGGGGGCACCCCGCACGCGCTAAGTGCTGAGCCCCCAGCACCTGAGCCACACCCCCTGGTGTGTGGTTGGCATGGTAGGACGAGGGGCTTCTTATATAGGAGGGGATCAACGGTAGGAGTGTATAGCGGATTGAGGATCTTTCCGGTGCTCCCATCCCTCATGATGCCACCGGTACTCGCACTCTTCGAAAAATGATACAAATGGTGATGAAAATTCCCAAAAGAAAATTTGGTTAGATAGAGTATTATATCATCAAGCACCTCGCAAAAGTTCAACCGAAAACACAATGCATATCAGGAGAAATTTTTTTTAAAAAAAAAGAAGACAAATTTCAGTGAACATTGCTTTATTGTTTTTCTTTTTATTTTGAATTTCTTTTGAGAAAATGTCTTTTTTGTTTCTCAATTTGTAGGTTGAATTTAGATTTGAATTGTCATGCTCATTTGCATCATTTTCCGAAGAGTAGGAGCACCGTTAGTACCATTTGGAGTGGGAGCACTGGAAATATTCTCATAGCGGATTAATGTCAAAATGAGAGGTTTGTAATTAACATCCTTATCTTTGCATGTTTTAATTCCAAATCAGATTTTTGAGATTTGCTAAAGAATGTGATTTTGGTGCCCAAGGGTTCCCACGCCCAATTTACGAAAAATGCATGATGCATTGCTCCAAGAATACTAAAAAACCGTGGACTTAGTATACAAAAATTTACAAAACCTAGAAAATGTCAACCAAATTTGTCCATGTTGAACAGTACCAAAAAGAGATCTAATCAACCATGCGCTATTCATATTACTACAAGTATCACTTGTCTTTTTTTGGTTCTTGATAGTATTAGACAAATTTGATATTGAAAGTTTGCAGATTTACATAATTTTATGCGTACTACATTCATGGTTTTTTGTTGGTATTTTTGGAACAATGCATCATGCACTTTTTACAAAATGGGGGCACGGGAACCCTTGGGCACCAACAAATTTCCTTTGCTAAAAAACACATTTTAACGGATACAATTAAAATGGCAATTGATTTAATATACAGCACTGGAATGCATAAAAGGGACTAGTAAGCATGCACGTGCAATTGACATTTGTTGGAAATCTAGTCAATTTTCGGCATATTTTAATCCAGAAATTCAGCATATAAAACATGACATAAACATGCATGAGTGATCTATCAACGATGTATTCATATTCGCTAACGAACAAGCTAACAGAAACATCTATTAACATATTCATAGCGCACAGAAACAAATACACCAGTAAAGTTTTCAATTTATACCCTCGGGCGGGGCCAGTGCCGGAGACACTGGAGGCGCCGTTACCATCAGTCGACATGATGGCCTATTCGATGTAGTCGATCGAGGCGTGATGCAGGACGAAGCTTGATGCAGGAAGATGTTCGTAGTGCAGTCCCGCGAACGGTTCACCACTAGGAAGTAGACGTCGCAGATTGAGTAGTCGCGCCGATGTGCTCCCCAAAAACTTGATCGCCCGCCTACCCGTGCAAGTACACAAACGGACGAAGTTCCGGAGGCCTACTCGCCCAGAAACTTGTGCGCGCAAGGCTCTGGACCGGAGATGATGAAAGTAGCGCAGTAGCAAAACAGAGAGAGACAAAATACCGTTCTTTTCGTATCCCTTTGGTATGGAGAGGAGAGTCTTCTTATGCTCTGTTCTTTTGTAACAGCAAAACCGAAGAGACCAGTAACTGCAGCCATTAGTCATTACAGCCATTACTCGAAAGTAACCGCAGCCATAATCCACTAGTAACTGCACCGTTACTGCCAGCCATTCGTTAATACTATTTACTGCGAGTCAGTGCGTTTCGATTTTCGAATAGATAAAGAAAAACGCGCCCGCACCCGACACGCCTGCGCGCGCGCACACGCACACGCACACGCACGGCACGACTCGGCGTGGCGTGGCGAGGTGAGCGAGCAAGCGAGCGAGCGAGCGAGCGCGCGCGCGTGTATTGGCTCTCTCCAATTCCACAAGAGGGTTACCACGTTCTACCTTTTAAAGTGGTGTAACTCCCATTCAACTCTCCATATGGGACTAAACAGTTTTTCCATGTGGGCCTAGGAATTTTATTTGATTAATTGCTAAATTAAAATAGACCAAGCCCAATTAATCCAACAATCCCCACCAAATTTCAAGGCACACGAGAAATGCTCTCAGTTCTGCTGTTGTTTGATATACCAGTGTTTAGATGGAGACTGTTAAGTTGAACATCCACCTAGGAAAGAAGTTACACTCATCCACAACTGAACAATGGACTATGCCTTGAATTGACAGTTTTGTGTGAACAAGCTTTACCCAATTCCTTTACTAGTACTAGGCTGCCTAAAGCATCCCCTCTGGTTGAAGCGTATAAGTCATACTCCATGCCTATTCATGAGTATCTAGAGATCACCCAAGTCTCATAGACTGTGACCAGCAGTCGAACTCATATAGGTGTGTTCCTTCTAAGATGTCCTGTAGGCCGACATCTCTGCTCTAAATAAGCCACTCGGATCACATTGAGGTAAAAACCAACCTGCCATACAGAATAGGAGAGAAGCGCATCATTGAAGAAATGAGCCCTGTAAAGGTCTCTCCTCCCAGTCAACCAACAGCTTGTTTCACCATCCTACTTCACGGGATCTCCGATCATGTAGAACAGGTTACCACTGTGGTATGACTCATGTGGGTCTCAGGCCCATCTCACTCGATGCACTATCTATCACATTATGTGATAAACCCTTTGTAAATTGGTCAGCCAGATTATTAACTGTCTGGACATAGTCCAGCGCTATCACTCCAGAGTTTTTCAGCTTTCTGACAGACTTCAACCGCCTCTTAACATGCCTAGATGACTTCATGTTGTCCTTAGAACTGTTCACCTTGATAATTACAGTCTGATTATCACAGTTCATCAGGATAGCCGGTATCGGTTTTTCAACCACCGGCAAATCCATAAGGAGTTCGCGAAGCCACTCAGCCTCAACAGTTGTGGTATCTAACGCTGTGAGTTCTGCTTCCATGGTTGACCTCGTTAAGATGGTCTGCTTGCAAGACTTCCAGGAAACAGCACCACCTCCAAGTGTGAACACATATCCACTCGTGGCTTTTATCTCATCAGCATCAGAGATCCAGTTTGAATCACTGTAGCTCTCCAGTAGCTTTGGGAACCCAGCATAGTGAATACCATAGCTCACGGTTGCCTTTAGATAGCGCATTACTCTCTCAAGAGCACGCCAATGATCATCTCCTGGATTTGAAACAAATCGGCTTAGCTTGCTCACAGCAAACGAGATGTCAGGTCTCGTAGCACTAGCTAAATACATCAATGAGCCAATGATCTGGGAGTATCTCAATTGATCCCTTGTTATTCTTCGGTTTTTCCTTAATAACACACTAGGATCATAAGGAGTAGGAGCAGGCTTGCAGTCACTATAACCAAAGCGACTCAAGACCTTCTCTACATAGTGAGATTGCACAAGTGTAACCCCACCATCACCTCCTCTCAGTAGCTTAATGTTAAGAATCACATCAGCTACTCCCAAATCTTTCATCTCAAAACTCTTGGACAGAAAGTCCTTGACCTCCTCAACCACATTGAGGTTGGTCCCAAAAATCAGTATGTCATCAACATACAAGCACAAGATCACTCCTTCTCCTCCACCATAGCGATAGTACACACATCTGTCAGCTTCATTCACAACAAAGCCAGCAGATGTCAAAGTTCTGTCGAACTTCTCATGTCATTGCTTAGGTGCTTGCTTTAGGCCATACAAAGACTTTAACAACTTGCACACCTTTCCTTCTTGACCTTCTACCACAAACCCATCTAGCTGATCCATATAAATCTCCTCCTCCAACTCTCCATTTAGGAAAGCTGTCTTAACATGTTGAGCAGACCATGAGAGGCAGCCAGGACAAGTAGTACTCGAATTGTGGTCAATCAGGCAACAGGTGAATAAGTATCAAAGAAGTCCTCGCCTTCTTTCTGGGTATAACCCTTGGCCACAAGTCTTGCCTTGTACTTTTCAATTGTACCATCAGGCCTAAGCTTTTTCTTGAAAACCCATTTACATCCTACAGGTTTACACCCACAAGGACGGTCAACGACTTCCCAAGTTCCATTAGACATAATAGAGTCCATCTCACTCCGTACTGCTTCCTTCCAATAGTCAGCGTCAGGAGAAGAATATGCCTCTTCAATGGTTCTTGGAGTGTCATCCACAAGATATACAATGAAATCATCACCAAAAGACTTTGCAGTCCTTTGTCTCTTACTCTTTCGAGTAACTTCATTGTTATTCTCCTCAGGATTTTCCACAGGCGTTTGCTCAACATGTTCTATCGGCAGAAAAGAATCAAGGGAAATTATAGGTTCTTGACTAGATGAGCTAGGTACATCACTATTCATAGGAAATTCATTCTCAAAAAATGTAGCATCTCTGGATTCTATGATTATACCAACACGCATGTCAGGTACTCCAGATTTTATAATTAAGAACCTATAACCCACGCTGTGCATAGCATAACCAAGGAATACACAATCTACGGTTTTTGGTCCAAGTTTGCGCTTCTTGATAATTGGCATGTTAACTTTGGCCAAACATCCCCAGGTGCGCATATATGAGAGAGTCAGCTTCTTCTTTTCCCATTCCTCGAATGGTGTTATTTCTTTGTTCTTTGTAGGAACTCTATTCAGGACATGACACGCGGTCAATATAGCCTCACCCCACCATTCCTTAGAAAGTCCCGCAGTGTCTAACATGGCGTTAACCAAATCAGTTAGAGTGCGATTCTTTCTTTCGGCAACCCCGTTTGATTCGGGAGAATAGGGAGATGTCCTCTCATGAATAATTCCATGTTCCTCGTAGAATAAAGTAAACTCATTTGAAAAATACTCTCCCCACGATCAGACCTTACCCGCTTGATTTTCCTCTCAAGTTGGTTTTCTACCTCAGCTTTATAGATCTTAAAGTAATCCAACGCTTCATCTTTTGTTTTTAATAAGTACACGTAGCAAAATCTAGTGCAATCATCTATAAGCGTCATGAAATATTTCTTTCCACCTTTAGTCAACACGCCATTCATCTCGCATAAATCATAATTAATGAGTTCTAACGGTGTCAAATTCCTCGCCTCTTTTGCTGACTTGTGAGACTTGCGAGGTCGTTTCGATTGAACACACGCATGGCACTTAGAACCTTTGACCAAAGTGAATTTCGGGATTAAACTCATATTAGCTAAGCGTGTCATACACCCAAAATTAACATGACAAAGTCGTGAATGCCAAATATTAGACTCATCATCATCGTTACACACATGGTTCACAACTTTATTACAGGAATCCATCAAAGAAAAATGGAACAAACCTCCGTTCTCATATCCTTTACCAACAAATGTTCCATACTTAGACACGACACATTTATTGGACTCAAATGCAAGTCTAAAACCATCTCTACACAGTAGAGATCCGCTGACGAGATTCTTCTTTATGGAGGGGACATGCTGCATGTTCTTCAGCTGCACGGTCTTTCCCGAAGTAAACTTCAGATCGACCGTACCAACACCATGAACAGCTGCATGCGATCCGTTCCCCATCAACAAGGAGCAACCTCGACCGACCTGATAAGATGAAAACAAGGAAATATCAGCACACACATGAATATTAGCACCAGTGTCAACCCACCACTCAGGTGATTGACAAACAGAAAGAACTGTAGGTAAATAATTATCGTACCCCGATGTTCCTCCAGCATCACTAATAACCATGTTGGCAGACTTCTTCTGCTTATCCTTGCGGTCTGGACAATCCTTAGCCCAATGACCAGAATCACCGCACACAAAGCAGCCGCCCTTTCCTTTGCCTTTCTTCTTAAACTCAGTAGTAGCCTTGGGCTTGACAAAAGGCTTATTTTTCTTCTTATTGTGGGAAGCCTGAGGATTCTTCTTCTGCACCAAATTGGCACTAGAACCTCCCTCAGCAGCAACTTTCTTGCCACGAGTATCTTTTGCCCTCGCCTTCTCTTCAACACCAAGAGTGCCAATGAGATTAGTAACACTAAACTCTTGCCTCTTGTGCTTTAGAGAGGTAGCAAAATCCGACCAAGAAGGTGATAACTTGGCGATAATACCGCCAGCCACAAACTTGTCCGGTAACTCGCACTTATTGTTCTCAAGCTCCTTTGCCAGCGCCTGAATCTCATGAGCTTGCTCTACTACAGAACGGTCATCGACCATCTTGTAGTCATAGAACTGCTCCATTACATACAGCTCACTACCAGCATCGGAAACTCCGAACTTGGCCTCAAGTGCATTCCACATCTCTTTGCCCGTAGGCAAATGCATGTACACATCCACAATGTTGTCCGCCAGTATGTTGACAAGTGCACCTCGAAACAAGTTATCCGCTGCATTGAACTTGCGTTCATCCTCATCAGACAGAGGCTCAGCGGGCTTGCCTTGTGCAACATGAAAACATTACATGGCAGTAAACCACAGGATTGCGCGTGCACGCCATCTCTTAAAATTTGAACCATCAAACGGAGGGTGTGGCTTAAGTGACGCAGCAAAACCAACTACCGAAAACGACCTATCAAGTTTTTGGATTGTTGGAAATCTAGTCAATTTTCGGCATATTTTAATCCAGAAATTCAGCATATAAAATATGACATAAACATGCATGAGTGATCTATCAACGATGTATTCATATTCGCTAACGAACAAGCTAACAGAAACATCTATTAACATATTCATAGCGCACAGAAACAAATACACCAGTAAAGTTTTCAATTTATACCCTCGGGCGGGGCCAGTGCCGGAGACACCGGAGGCGCCGTTACCATCAGTTGACATGATGGTCTATTCGATGTAGTCGACGAGGCGTGATGCAGGACGAAGCTTGATGCAGGAAGATGTTCGCAGTGCAGTCCCGCGAACGGTTCACCACCAGGAAGTAGACGTCGCAGATTGAGTAGTCGCGCCGATGCGCTCCCCAAAAACTTGATCGCCCGCCTACCCGTGCAGGTACACAAACGGACGAAGTTCTGGAGGCCTACTCGCCCAGAAACTTGTGCGCGCAAGGCTCTGGACCGGAGATGATGAAAGTAGCGCAGCAGCAGAACAGAGAGAGACAGAATACTGTTCTTTTACTCAAAAGTAACCGCAGCCATAATCCACTAGTAACTGCACCGTTACTGCCAGCTATTCATTAATACTATTTACTGCGAGTCAGTGCGTTTCGATTTTCGAATAGATAAAGAAAAACGCGCCCGCACCCGACACGCCTGCGCGCACGCACGGCACGGCGTGGCGAGGCGAGCGAGCGAGCGAGCGCGTGTATTGGCTCTCTCCAATTCCACAAGGGGGTTACCACGTTCCACCTTTTAATGTGGTGTAACTCCCATTCAACTCTCCATATGGGATTAAACAGTTTTTCCATGTGGGCCTAGGAATTTCATTTGATTAATTGCTAAATTAAAATAGACCAAGCCTAATTAATCCAACAACATTCCCCAATATATCTTACTTCAAAATGGTATTACCGATAATCAATCCGAACACTTGAGAGCCACAGGGTAGAGGCTACACTGGCCTCGTTTCCATTTCAATTCAAAATGATAGTGAAAAAAATAGCACGTTTCACTTCCATTTCCTTTCAGAATGATAGTGAAAAAAAATAAGTATTACAAGACATGACACAAACAATTGGCACTCCATTCAGATTGTCAGTGAAAAAAAGTCTCGAAGAAATAAATACTTCAGAGTTTTGGTTCTAAACACAACCAGCAGAATGCATGGTTCTAAACACAACTAGAATAATGGTTTCCTACCAAAACATGGACACTGTATGAAGATCAAATCCAATACATTGATGAGGAAGCATCCTAAGACATCGGCGTGCTCTTATTCCAGACTAAGCTTACCCTCTCGGGGGCTGAGGTAATGTCAATCACCTCAACCCCTGGGGGATAAAGGCAACTGGCTTCTTGCCCTTGCGCGTGGGGTAAACACTTTCAGACCGAATTTCCTAAATTTTGACAAAATTCACTTTTCTCAGCCCACCCCGAAAAAACCCAATTTGGCCCAAAAATTTGATCTGGTTTGAAAAATACCGGCTGGCACATCCTCTCTTGTTGACATGCTTCAGCGACTACGGCCCATCCCCATTTCCTATCTCTCCTCTCTCTCCTTTCCCATCCCACCCATAGACGTCACAGTCGATAGGGAGGCGGAGGCGGCGCTAGCTGCGGGAGGTGCGGATGCGAGTGGCATTGTATGTGGGAGGGAGAGGCTACGTCGGCTGTGGGAGGGGGAGACGGAGGCGGTGTGGATACGGTCGCTGGGGACAGCGACAATGGTGCTACGACTTGGGTGCTTTAGAGACGACGTTTCTTGAATTTTTAGTATATTTCTTGAATTTTAATGGTGTTTTTGAATATTTTGACCGATTTTTTTTGAAAAATTCTGAAATTTTTGAAATTTCTGAATTTTGAATTTCTCAAAGGTGTCTGAAAAATTTCTGAAACCGAAAATATTTCCCCTGCTTGCGCGTCCTCTTTGCCATGTCAATCTTGGCCTTGAGCTGCTCCTCACTCCTAAAGTGGACAATGTAACATCGAGAGTAGCGGCATCCTCTCGCAAGGACTTTTGACATCTGCAACCAAAAATATTTTAAAAAGAAACTACACAATTTTGTATTAAACATGTACAATTGACACTCCATTCAGATTGATAGTGAAAAAAGTCTTGAATAAATAAATACTTCAGAGTTATGGTTCTAAACACAACAAATAAAAAGTCTTGAATAAATAAATACTTCAGAGTTATAGTTCTAAACACAACCAGAATAATGGTTCCTACCAAAACTTGACACCGCATAAAGATCAAATTTGACGAGGAAGCATCCTAAGATATTAATGTGCTTGTTGTGGGGGTTACCCAATCCCACCCCCTGTGATTGGGTCTTGCAACTGACCTAATATGTAATAGATCCGATAGTGTAGAGGAATATACCATCAATGTACCCTCATCCTTTGTAACACTAAGGGGTAGAATGAGGATTTTCCGTTTTATCCCACTCATGTATATAAACCCCTAGGAGGGGCAGGAGGAGGGGCATCCTCTCATTCTTACCAACTCTTCCGTAGATCCGACTCTCCTCTTTCTCTTCTACGAGTTCACTTCTTTACTGTTTGGCCAGTAGCCATAACAGTACTCTTATTCTAGACTATGCTTAACCTCTCAGGGCTGAGGTAATGTCAATAACCTCAATCCATTGGGGGATAAAGGTGATAGAATCAATCTTGTTTTGGCAGGTTTGTTAACTTTTTTGGTAGAAGTCCGAGTTAGATAAGGCAGTTTATTTTCATGCTATGATGTGGCATACCTATTTTGTTTCTATCTCTGTAATCAGCTGAGTATAACTACACATGAAAACCAAAAAAGAAGAGCAGCGCTTGGTGCTCCTGAAAAATCCAAAATCGATCTGTGCTCTCGGCGTTGCTTGTCACGTATCACATCAATGTAGGAAGCACAGGCGGCTCACGTTGGAGCAAGGATCAACAGGGTCCCATGGAAGTCACGTCATCCTTCTCGTGTCACGTCCAGTAGGAGAGCTGGTCGTCTTGATTCTTGGTGTGTGTGGTGCAGGCGACAACCGCACGTCGCATCAGGAAAGCAGAAACCAGCAGGGCGCACACATCCCTGGAAGAAGTGGCAAAAATTCCAACAGTAGACATCGTCACCGAAGTATTAGCGGAGGGATTCCGGCCTTCCAGCCCTCGGTCGGCTGGCGCGTGGCAAGAGAATTCGCGTACGGCCGGCCAAGGCACTTTCCTCATATTTTTCGAAAATTACGTAAAGGTCCTTTTTCCTCGCGAATAGGTCCCTGCCAGTTTTGTTTTTTTCTAAAAACACCCCTTCACTTCACCGAAATTTCGTATCCTTCGCAGGATAGCGCCCCGCGGTTTTCTAAATTACGTACAGGTCCCCGTTTAGTTACGTACAAGTCCTCGATTTTTTTACGAAAAAGACTTTTGGCTTTTCCGAAAATACGCATGTGTCCTCGATTTTTTTTTAAAAAAAGCTTCTCACGAATTTTTGTCTCTTCTGTTTCGGTCAACACGGTGGCTGGCGTGGCGTGGCGCCACGCCTACGTTGCTAGTTGACATTAGAGCTTGTTTATTACGATGGTATATGAAGATCATGCGCAAGAAGGTGAAGACCTGGGATGGGCCGATCTCCATTCAGTATTTTTTCTGACGATCGATAATTACTTGGTTTGGATAATGAATATGAAAACGAATTTGCACACCTAAGGTATTTGGTGCACAGTCGATCCAAAAGGAAAGGCAGAGAAAGATGACAAGATAGATCATATAGTGTTTGCTGCGATTTATCTGGCGGTGCTAGATTCGATAATACATCAGCTCATCGGAAAGGAGACGGCATGTGAAGCATGGGAGACACTTCGGAAGATAACTTCAATACGCACAAAAAACATGCAGCGTGAGCCACCTAAAATGCTATAAATGTGAGCTCCTTCCAGTTAGTCATTTTAAAGGAAAACAAACTGAAGATGTGAGAACTCCGGCTTGTGCTATCATTTTTAGGGACAAGAAATCAAAGAGAGTATCCTTTGGATGAAGACAAATTTGTATTTATGGGGAGTGGTCCTTTGAATGGACTGATGGGTAGCGGATGGATTGCATGTTAATCCATTTTGAACTCTAAAAACCTAGGAAGGTATGTGTTGGGAAAGGGTCACTGCGCTATCTCGAGCCCATGACCACATCGGAGCGATGACACATGTTGAAAGGCCGATCCCAGGCAAGACACGCAAGACCGACCCTAGAGGAGCCCGGGGCCAATCCTAGGTGAGGCATGCAAGACCGGCCCCAGAGGGGTCCAGAGCTGACCTCGGATCAGGCACACAAGACTGGCCCCAAAGGGATCCAGGGCCGACCCTGGGTGAGGCATGCAAGACTGACCCTGGGAAGTCTGGGGCCAACCCCGGACAAAGTCCAAAGCCAGCCACGAACTAACCTCAGAGTCCCGAACGTGGTGGAGCCCGTATGGGGCAAAAGACGTAGATACCTCTAGGAGTAAGGTAGGCCCTGAGGGTAAACTTGTAACTTTACTCGCCTATCTCTCTCCCCACTATTGTAGAAAAGGCTATTATAGACAGTTCAAAAATATCATCACAGAAGGTTTCGTGAGCCGTCTGAGTTATGGGTCAGTAATGATATAAGGTCATTACCGACGGTATTCGAACTGTCTGTGATACGTACTATCATAGATGGTTATTAACTCATAATCGTCTATGATATGCTTTTGTATTCCTAATTCTATTTTTTTGTGGGCTAGCCTCAGGTAATGCTAGCCATGCCATCTGAAACAAGCAGAAACACAACAAGTACATGTATACATCTAATTCACATTCATTTCAGAAACAAGAACATCTATTTCACAAATCAATTAACTGATATGAAACAAATTAACCATCCATGAATAAATACACATATGTACAGTTAAGCTCAATCTTATCCCAATCAAATTCAATCTACATTGTGGAATTCCTCATCTTTTTTTATGACCTGAAACATCAAGAAGTACGCATATTGTTCTCAAATTTGTTGGAGCTTGGACTGTTCCAATAGAGTTGTAGCGATGGACGCAACTTGCCGGTAGGAAGATCAATATCGTGCATACATATAAATTGATAAGTATGAAATAATTATTGCAAGATTGACAAACTTGAGGATCATTGGTCTTCACGAAACCGAGGAGTAGTTCCATATTGTGGCAAACATAGAATCCATAGGTGTTGTCCGGCAGTTACTGCTGGTTCTGCAAAAATATAATTTGTTAGTTTGAAAAGCATTACTACAAAGTGTTACATAGCATTACTAGCGAATATCGAGAAATCTAGATTGTGTGTAGGGCATTGATCCCTTCCCTTGGATTTCTGTACAGTAGCAACGTATGAGGCAAACGAGCTATGTGATTCAAAAAATTTAGACTTAGTCATTGCGAAGGAAGAAAAGATTACAATAGAGTTATTTATGGAAGAATGTGTTTACTTGTCGATTAATTACTGGATAATTGTGAAGTCAGTTTTGGCCTTCTTTTCGAAATCAAGATATATTATCCTGTTTTATTTTGTATAATTACAATTACAATCCAGTAGAACCTACACAGGTATGTCATAATGGACATTAAACCTAAGTTCGTGTTGCTTATAAAGTACAAATTAACAAGTATAGCCACTAGTGCAGCACTTACACCTGGTTGTAGAGCATAAGTATGAATTATTGTAGTGAGCCACCAATGCCATCGTCATGTAATTTTTGACGAAGGATGCATTTTCCTTGATGATATCCAGGAAGACCAAATGTGGATTGAGGAAACATGCCGGTGATTTCGTTAATCTGGCTTCAGTCACAATGCATGTATACACACACACACACAAAAGCAATTAGTTATATATGACATTTCTGTATTACATGAACGTAGACTGTAATTATATACATTTACAGTGTCCAACATCGAATGAGTGAGGTGTTAAGGGCGTCGAGTTTGAAGAGAAAGAGTAAGTCCTCAAAGGTCACTATGAAGACACAGTCATTAATATCATGCTGAAGATGCTGTGGCCTGAACTTAACGGTGACACCCAAGCACCATTGTCTCTTTGGCTTGTTGGCTTGTTGCATATACCATGCATGCAATCTCTAGCAAACCAGTCCTAGAGTTTGGAGGTGCTCTATCGGGACAACCAATGGCTCGCCTAGCTCGAATTTCTAGGCTAACAGCAAGTAGGGGATATCATTGGTCTTCTTCGGTTTACCCATGCCACCTCGGTTATTAGAGGCCGACTTCACGGTAGTCGACCGAGTATAAGATGTAGATACACCATGCCCTTGCCGTGTCGATGCAGGTAGCTCTGGTGCAGATAGCTTCTTGGACTTGGCACCGGTGCAGATAGCTCTCGTGGACTTGTCATCGGTGTAGATAGCTCCCGTGAATATGGCACCAATGCAGTAGCTCTCGTGGACTTGGCACCGGTGCAGAAAGCTCTCGTGGACTTGGCACCGGTGCAGAAAGCTCTCGTGGACTTGGCACCCGTGCAGAAAGCTCTCGTGGACTTGGCACCAGTGCAGATAGCTCCCATGGACTTAGCATCGGTGCAAATAGCTCCTGTGGACATAGCACCGGCGTAGGAGCCTCCAGGCATATGTACCTCTTAGGCTACTAGATGAATGTTTCAATGGCTTACCATAGAGTCATGGCCTCGTATTTTAGGGGTATCTGCAGTGGGACGATGTCAAAATTGGCATAAACACTGTCCACATTCACTTTTGTAAAATCTGGTGCTAGAGTTACACTATGCACCAAGGCCCCGACACCGAATGGATATGCTTGGCCCCAAGCAGCTTACAGGGCAACAGATGCATATTTCACTTGGAGCTTACACTTCGTAGCCACCTACATAATGATACAAAATTAGCTGCTCCAATAGGCCTCTTAATGGATCGAGCATTCTAGAGATAATAATTACTACCAGAATATCATTGATAAGAAATCTATGGCTGCTTTCCGAAGTAGGGTTGAACGCTTAGTTACTCCAATGGTTGGGGGTGCTGGCTAGCACATGAGCGGCAATGGCAGCTGCCAACTAATTTTTCCTATACCTTTTCATCTCATCTCTGACGGCATCATTGATCTCCTCTATAAGGGATGCCATAGTCTCCTCTTGTAGCCATGCCTCGTGCTCAGCTTTGGCTCTCTTCCTACTTTGTACGCTTCAGAGTCCTCTGAGCAAGAGTCTGACATGTCATTTTACATCCTATGAACTTATGAATTAATTATAAACTAGGTAGTCCGATATCTTACCAGGCGGTGGGGTTTCAAAAGGAGATGGCTCCAAAGACATGATAGATGACCTCAGTCTTATCCAGCTTCGGGCACGCTCATCAGGAATCCTGGTAAATGACAGGGAGGCCTCCCGCAGGATTGCCTGCTCATCCTCCTTCCACCATTGTGGGATTTTTGCCTGGAGGGCCCTATGCACCACACTTTCACTACTAAAATTATATGTCATCTTCACCGCCACAAACTCTTGCCATTACGATTCCAGGAATGGATACTTCTGGAATGGTGTTAGACCCTTCTCCATGTATTGCTTGATAAGCATACTCTTGAAGTTCTTCCACGCTTTGCACATCGCTAGCAACACATGTCGTCGCACAGAGGCTTGGTGTTCTTCTGGAATCTCGAACGATCGAAAAATTTCCATCACCAGCTCATTTTTCCGATCTACAATCATGTTCTTCCATGAATTATACGTGATCTCAATCCATTCCCGTGCAACTATTCTGACCATTCTGTGAAATGCAGACACTGCTCGGCGAGGATTGAGAAGGGTCCCAGACGCATTGACATCCATGATGGTAAATCGGCTCTCGAACCTTTTCAATAGACCTCTTCCATGGCGCTTGGATTTAATAAGACGGTGAATCATACGCATCCGGCGAAGATGACGAAGAATGAATGGATGGCATCTTCAAAAGATAATACAAGTGATGAAGCCTAATTTAATGATAAATCAAGACAATGTAGGGTCAATTCTTGAGCATTTTAAACAAAAATTAATTGATATGTAAGCAGAATTGAGCTGACTGTATCATTTGGTGAATTTGGAATATGTTTCAAAAATCAATGTGCCAACTAAACCAGAATTGTTAGGAAAAATAGGTCATCCATGTGGCATAACAATGTCTAAATTGAAGTTTAAATGCAGATGATGAACCAAACCCTAGTGGCATCCATGCCATTCTCTCAATCACTACTTCATCAACAATTTCTAGTAGGATAGGGAGATGTTTAACTCAATGTACGCCAACAGTACGCTGCATTTATACACAATATATAGAACATCTATCTACCAAACCATGCCCTTGAAACATGAATTGAATAGATAAAAAAAGATACCAGGCACAAATGTGAGGAGGAGGCGTGCTCAGGCCTGGGGAGGAGGAGTGACGGCCTCAGCGAGGAGGGATGCCGGGCTTGGGGGAGGAGGCGGCGTCAAGGTCCAGGGATGAGGCAGTATCAGGCTCGGGGGAGGTGGCGTGCTTAGGGGAGGAGGAGGGCACCAAGCCCGAGAGAGAAGGGGTGCCGGAGTCGAGGGAGGCTGTGACAGGCTCAGGGGAGGTGGCGTCAGGCTCAGGGAAGGCGGTGTGCTCGGGGGAGGAGGAGGGTGCCGGGTGCAAGAGAGGAGGGCCGATCAAATCGGGGGAGGCAGCAATGAGCTCGAGGTAGGTGGCGGTGTTAGAGTGGGGTTGGGGGAGGCAGCAATGGGCAACAATGCTTGCCTTTACTTTTATATGCTAGAGTCCTAAATCATGTTTGACTCAAACACGAACACAAAATCTTATCTCTATCTCAAATTAAGGGACTCGAAACCCTTCCATACACATGTTTTCATTCAAACTCTTAATCTTTTCCATTATGGACTTCATCCACAACTCCTAATACAATACATGACCATTGAGTATCGACTACAGAGTACCAATCGCTATCGACTACCAAGAACCATTGAGTATCGACTACTGAGTACCAATAGCTACGACTACCAAGTACCGAGTCCTTTCGACTACATGTACTGTTCCTCCGAACACTATTTACCGATCATCGCCAACTAGTCCTGCCGCTGGCCTAACACGAGTTCTCAAAGATAGCAAGAGTTAAAGCACTCGTATATGACCGGTTCACTATTTGAGGTTGAAATCTATGATTACCTACCATCGTTGTTTTGCCATGGTCAAAGCAGGACATAGTCGAAGTCAGACAAGGTCGAAGTCTACCGTTCGATCTTCCAATGGCACTCGAATTTCGTCCGATCCTCCAATACCACTCGGATGCCGTCCGATACTCAATTGTTACTCGATAGCCATCTGATGCCACTTACCCGATCAGATTGGTCTGAACCTCCTTGAAGTAGAGCGTTGTCCGATACTCCTTCGCTACTCGGCAGTCATCCGATGTCACCTAGCCAATCAGATTGGTCTGAAAATCCTTGAAGTAGAGCGTCGTTCGATATTCCGTTGCTGCTCGATAGCCGTTCGATGTCACTTAGCCAATCGGAACTGGTCCGAACATTCTTGAAGTAGTGACACCGTACTTGTCGACCTTCATCTGTGGGAGATGGACCCAATGGCACAGAAGCAAGGGGATCTTGAAAAGCACGTGGTCGAGCTACCAAATCTGCTCTATAAACCCATAATAAGAGTTCCTCAACCCATTGGTATTCAATGCATCTATGCGGACACCACTGTTCTGGTTAGTGCTCTTTACATCCTAAACCTGCATATAGAATGTGTACCCGCTTATGTCATATCCTTGCCATGTCACAACTGTAAATGTTGGACCTTTTGCATGTGTACCTATTGCTCTACATTCAAATCTTTAAGCATGTAGTATGCTTGTAGCATACTTCTTTTTATGATGCCATCTTTCTAGCAATTTTTTTCTTAAATGGTGGTGTATTTGAAGCATACTTCTTTTGATTTATGCACTTTTTGTACCTTTTTCTTTTTGTTTAACCATAGCATGCTTGAAGCATACTTCTTTTCATTTATATATGTATTTTTAAATAATGACATGCTAATTGAGTAATCATAAAAGATTGCCATATGAAACAGACTAGCCTCATAGCCATGATTTAAAATAAGACTCACAATCTAGTTAATCTTTTAGATGAACATAGCAAAGTACTATCTATAATTAATCTAATCAAGGTATTTTGCCATATCATGCTTTAATTCAAGTGTAGCATATTTATTAGAACCAGTCATGATCAAGGGTACACAGCAATGAGAAAATATGATAAATAAAGCTCTTTTACTATTTGATTTTCAGGCTTAGACTTGATGTATTATTTGACAAGTATAATAATCAAACATTCCAAAACATTTAAACACTAAGCTCCCTCTCAAAATAATCTCATAGGATGCAACATACCCAACTCACTCCGCAAATGAGCAAAATGAGAAGAATCAAGTGGTTTGGTGAAAATATCAACAACTTGAGAATTGGAATTAATGAAATACAAGACAACATCTCCCTTTTCCATATGGTCTCTAAGAAAATGATAACAAATATCAATGTGTTTGGTTCTTGAATATTGCACAGGATTTTTAGAAATGCTAATAGCACTAGTGTTGTCTCAAAAAAGTGGAACACTATCCAATTCTAAGCCAAAATCCTTAAGTGTAGCTGTCATCTAAAGCAATTGAGAGCAACAAGAAGCAGCAGTGACATATTCAGCTTCAACAGTGGAAAATGCCATAGACACCTATTTCCTAGAAGCCCATGAAACAAGAAATGCGCCTAAAAAATAACATGTGCCCAAAGTACTCTTCCTATCAATTCGACGACCCACAAAATTAGCATCTAAATAAGCTCTAAGGGTAAGACATGAGGAAGAAGAGTACTATAAGCTAGATTCTAAAGTTGACTAAAGATACCTGAAAATTTGTTTTACTGTTTGCCGATGCGAGGCACGTGGGGAAGGTTGAAAGTGAGCACATAAATACACAACAAAGTGTATGTCTAGCCTTAAAGCAGTGAGATATAAAAGAGAGCCAATTATACTTCGGCATTACTTTTGATCAACAGGCTCGCCATCTTCGTTTGAATCCAACACAGTCGTAGATCCCATGGGTGTGAAAATTGGTTTGACAGATATAATGTCAAAGTGACAAAGTGGATCCTTGGTGTACTTAGTTTGATCACAAAAGTACCCAACTTTGATTCTTTGATTTGAAAGCCTAGGAAAAATATGAGCTTTTCCATCATGGTCATCTCAAATTCCCTACTTATAGTATCTGAAAACATGAAAACAAGAGCATGAGAGTAACCACCAAAGATGATATCATCCATATAAATCTAAACGTGTAAAAGTTTATTGTCATGCTTGAGAGTAAACAAAGTCTTATCTACCTTGCCCATTTGGAAATTATTTTTTAGTAAGTATGATTTAAGCCTATCATATTATGCTCTAAATGCTTGTTTTAGACACAAAGCTTTGGACAATTCGTAGACATGATCAAGGTGAATATTGCCAAGACTCTTGATAGTAAAAGATTGTTGAGTTCCTAAATTACCATGATTACATTAATAATATTTTTAATATTACTAAGTCTTGTCAAGGTGAATATAGCCATCAAATTAGACAGTGCTTTTTCGGGTGGTAGGACATTAGCTAATATCATGTCATTCTAAACATCTTTTGTACATAAAATAACAACTTTGCAAATAACATAATGAAAGTACTGATAAATAAATAATTAAAGGAATGTAGGTTCAATATGATTAAAGACATGTGACTTGCCTTATGGATTTACGACTTCGACAATTTTGTATTCTTCTGTCACTTGATCTTGAGCTTGATCCTGAGTTTCTCCTTCTTGACTTGGTCGACTCTCGATGTCGTGTGCTAGCGTAAAGCAAGGAAAATAATTTAATTCCACACTCGAAAATTTTGAGTAGGAATAAAGAAATGAAATCCAAGAAAAATCAAATAAAATAGGTTTTGGGTTTATAGGGGGCCAAAAAGGCGAAACGGAACTAGGGAATGGATCGGTGGGCTCGAAATGGTCAAAATGGGTATAAATTTGCATTTTCAGGTTTTGTGAACAGTAACGAGTTTCGGGTTTACTATGCTTAATGGGTCTGCACTGTTCCTCATAGGTTCGGGTCTTGGTTTGCCAGGTCGGTGAACAGTAACAGGAGGTTACTATTCATCTTCCTCCTTCGAGCGAGCGCGTGAGCCAGGAACAAGGGAACGGAGCGGCGGCGACCGACGGCTCTACAGGGAATTGTGACGCAATCGAAGACTATGGACATGTTCTTGGAGATGCAAGGGACCCATTTTTGAGGTCGGCGGCAGCTGGGGAGGCGGCATTCGCTGGCTGTGAGGACAAAGGCTCGATACAGTGTTTGATGGATCAGGAGCTATAGGGGCGACTGTCCATGAAATTGGCAGGTGTTTTACCATCTAGGGGCACTCAGGAAGGTTTGGGTGGTGGTGGTTCGGGCTGGATAGGCCGGGATTTGGCTAGCCACGGTGGAGTGCCATGGCCGAACGGCGGTCTTCGGTGGCAGAGAAGAGGGAGGCTCAGGGAGCTAGGGCAAGCTTTCAAAAATGCTTCTGGGGGCTTAAGGGAGCTATAGGTGCAAGCAATTGGAACAAAATCAATTGGGTACAAGGAATTCGAGATTGGGCTCACTTGGGGAAATCCGGCGATTGTCGGCGGTGTGGGGATCACCGGAGCAATTGGGGCGTGGGTGGCTTGTCTGAGCACCAGTGCGTCTCAAAGAAGGAGGTTCAAGGGGTTTAAATAGGTGTTTTGAGGCGGTTCGAGGGAGGGAAGATATTTCGGGTTGGGGAGGCGTTGGAGAGTTCAGTGGCTTGAGGAGGAGTTTGCGGCCGTGGCGTGGTGCCTTGGGTGTCAAGGAGTCTACGGGCACGGGTTGTGGCGGTCAAAGGTGGCGACTTGTCGGCTAAGAGACAAATGGGGAGTGCCAGCCAAAATATCTGATGCGGCAGCGAATTAGAGCTTGGCTTCGTCCAGCGCCAGTTAGGGGCCTTTGAGAGATGTCAGACGAGTTGCAGAACAGTGGCGGCAGCGAGGAGACGCGGGAATGCGCGAGAGCGAGCAAAAGATTGGGTGGCGGCAAAACTTCAGGCGACGGCGGCTGGTTTTTCGGACAAGTAACAGTGCTGGCGCAAATCCTCTCCGTTGAGGCAATGTCGGCAGCAATTGGTGATGTGGACGGCTAGGGTTTGAGCTGGTTTAGGTTGAGGATCAAGAGGAAATCAAATTAAAACAAAATTCCAATTCTTTTCAAAATTCAGTTTCGTTTCAAATAATAGGACAAAAAGGATCTTGAGGCATATATAGTTCTACAAAATCAACTGGATAAACAAATTCTCCAACTAAAACATGCACATCAAGAAGTATACCATCGGGCTTTCTAAAAGTTCTATCTGCTAATTGGATTTTCATTTTAGTTTCTGTTAAACCGATCGGGTGAATCTCATCTTTTATTTCTTCATAAAGAGAGTAAGGAGTAACATTAATGCTAGCTCGTAAATCACGCAGAGCAAGGTAAGAATTATCAGTAAGGAACAACTGGTTTACAAAGGGTGTTGTTTTTAGCTACACCTTTAATAAAAATTTGTCGACACTTCATAACTTGCTCAACCTCAATATCTTCAGAAGTCACTACTGATACATGAAGTTTCACTTTACCTTCTATAGCTCCTTGAGAAGGATGCTTTTATTTTGTACCTTCCTTTCCACTTTATGCTGAACCACTTTCAAATGTAATGGCAAAGGTTTGGCGAGCCGAGGATTCACCACATTTTCTTCTTTAAGTATTTCACTTGCATGGTTAGTGGACCCTACCCCCAACGGGTGATTCTTTTTTGATTGGTTCTTTATATTCAGTCCATTGGTCTCAAGTAATTTAATATACCCAGAATATGTTTTGATAATATTCTTAATAACATCTAGATCAATAAAATATTCTTTACTAAGATTTTCGCAATGCAGGTGTTAGAGGAGTGTTTAGTGATGAAAAACTAATTTTTTTGCCACATAGGATGGATAAGGTGCTTATTTTGTAGCATCTATGGTAAGTAGGTACCAATGCTTAACAGATGCTTATATGCATAAATATATATAATCTATATATAATATAATATTTAAGCACCCACAAAAGATATGTTTGTATTGGAGGAAATGACTTTTACATAGACTCTTAATAACATGGATATGTTCTCTTTCTTTAAGCACTTATGTATAAGCATCTTACATTGTATATGCCCTAACATCGAGATTGGCCTACGCGTACTTGGACCCAACGTCCCTTTCCACACCCACCCCGTCACACCGCAGTCTAGCAAGATGTCGTCCTGTGGCACGAACAGCACTACCGCCCTGCAGTACGTGCATCCACCATGGGCAGCACAAGTGCTGTGAAGGTAGCGGCTAGGAGAAGAATGAGTGCAAATTCTGGGGCTTCTTATGGTTGTGAGCAAGCTCATTTTCTTCTCTGTGCCGTTGCGCATAGATCGATCATCAAGCAGTGCGACGGCGCTGATCTAGGGTAGATTTGCAGGCCAGCGGTGGGGAGAGGGGCATGTCATGTGAGGTGGAGGTGATATTTGAGGGGAGTTTCCGGGGGGATGGAAAAGTGATAGCTGCAAAGGAGAAGGGGGAGGTAGCATTAAGGAAGGGGAGGGGAGTGAGGTTTCGGCATGGGTGATGATGGCCTCGCAGCCCTAAGCACATGGTAAGGGAGAGGAGAGGAGGAAGAGAGTAAGAGAGGAGATAGAGAGACAAGGGAGAGGAGGGGAGTGATATATTGGGTCCGATTGATTTTGTGGCAGATGACTTGGCAAATTTGATGATTTGGTGGGCACATCCATGAACTAGACTTGGGATGTGATTTTCTTTGGTTTAACCAGTTTCTAAATGGTATTACAATTAAGATAATTTTCTCTGGTTTAAATAGTTAGAGAACGGTTTCTAAATGATATTACAATTAAGCGTTATAGAGCATGGATAGAGTTTTTTCATTCTCTCGTTCCCCTCTAGAGCACAAAAAGTCAAAACCGAGCTCCTGAGTCCAAGAGTCTCCACTGTTTTTTAGGAAAATTGGCTACATGACACTACAAATTATCACCATTTGCCAACGGACATCTAAAAACACATGGTTACAACAGAACACACTGTAAAAAGGTGTAATTTTGCTGTAAAACACCAAGGGTATTATTATATCATTTTTAGGCTAGAGGGAAGAGAGAAAGCATACAAATTGTTAATTTTGCCTCAGGAGAGAGAAAGCACCAACCACTTCAATTGCTTGCCCCATTTGATTCCCAGGAATAAACTAGGAGATGAAGGCAATGTCCAATCACTACCTCTGGCTCATCATGTTTCTCGCGCTGTTCACCTGTGTGTCCCTCCTTACCGTCTTCTCCACGGCACGCGCATCGTTAGGGGTGGCGGCATAGCAGGTCATGTTCACGGTCGGCGCGGCAGAGCTAGGGGATGTCTCAGTTGTGCTGGCGATGGGCGGTGGCGGGAACTGGGGATGGAGCAAACCGATGACTCGAGGCACTAAAACTCGATTCCTTTTAATGGAAGCACCTACAGGTGGTTATGAACATACTGAGAGGGGCAGCAGAGCTTGGGGATGTCTCTGTTGTGCTGGCGACGAGCGATGACGGGAACTGGGGACGAAGCAAACCGACGACTTGAGGCACTAGAACTCGATTCCGTTTAACGGGAGCACCTATAGGTGGCTATGAACATACCGACAGGGGCGGCGAAGCTTGGAGATGTCTCAGTTATACTGACGACGATGGGGCCAAGCGGTGGTGAAGTGCACACGGGGAAGCTCACCAAAGGGGATAAGTGAGCCTGGCGGTGGTCGACGTGGCCTTGTGGTCTCCCGGTGATGCTCCTTGTAGGGACCCAGATATTAACATCCGAATTCCTCTGTGATTACTGCACTATTCCCTGGATCAGTAGATAGTGCTCACAGTTACAGTAATGAATATCAAAATACATATCATGTGGAAGCGTAAAATTTAATAGTAGACTTACTCATGGGCCGATTAGGCCGAAATCATTAAATTGCAGCAGCGGAAGAACGAAGCACACAGGTGGGACCTTCAGGACATGCCCACAGGCAGCCAACTGGAGGTTCGCGACCTAGCCCTTGACATCTTCATCTTCTCTGCCAGCTTGTCCAATCTTGTTGCTGCGGCGCAGTGATTTGATTCCTGATTCTGAATTTTATCGCAAAAGCGAGCGTGAGCACTCCGACCCCGTGCTCCGCGAGCCAATACACAGAATGCAAATAAATAGTATGCATAGCTTAACAAAGGAGAGGCTCGGGCTATTTTATTTTGCGTAGAGTGCTTTTTGAATACAATTAATTAAAAAGCCCTATGACTTAGCAATTTTGGAACAAATCATAATGTACAAGGAAATGCATTATTAATATCGATTCAGATTTCATCCACCGTTACATGGCATCTGCACCATATAGCAATTTCTTCAGCGTTATAGCCGCTTAACTTACCACTGGGACGACACCTAGGACAACTCAAAGTTTTGACTCTGCAGAGTTTGTACACTTTCACCACAAGAGACAATCAACTCATTGCCCCACACGATTCCTTAGAAGTGTGGTTGAGCAGACCATCACAGTGACTTTTCAAAGTATCTAGTCCCTTTTCTCATCTCACTTTATGGGCTTCTCCCACTCGCGGTGGGTCCCATCTATGCGCGGGATGTTTCCCCCAGCCACTACGCAGCTCGGGCTTCTCTCTTCCCGCAACGTAGGACAGCTGGGAAACTTCACCCTCCACTGGTGTCCCTTCAGGCCCCCTTGCCATAGCGTAGCCCCTTCACTCCCCTACCAGTGAGATGAGTCCGGGGATTTCGATAAGTTTACTTAGCCAAGTTGTATTTTACAGACTTGTGGTTGTACTGTTTTACATGGGTTGACAAGACAAGATTCGGTCCTTAGTGGTATCTGGGCGGTTCTACCACAAACCACACTCTCGTGCACACCTGCACCATACCCCCGAACCATCCGCCCAGATAATTAAGCAATTTGAGGTTTTGGGAATATAAAATAACCATATCCAACATACATCAGTCATTACCACCATGACTGCCCAACCAGTTTTTCTCAGGATTAAAATTGTTGCTTGGGCGCTCTCGCGCCCATGAGTATCTAAGCAATACTAAGCATGGCATATACTTACGGACTTACTTTCGAAAGGTTACTAATATAAATTTTGCTAGAGCGACAAGGTTCACACATTCAAATATTCCAAAGGAGGTGTAATGTTATTCAAGGTAAACAGTAGGCATGTAACTAGAATCTTAAATTATCATGTATTTGCATATAACATAACAGCATGCAATTTGATAATTTAAACCAAAATAATTTGCAAAAATGTAGGTTCAGCATGATCAAAGTATTGACTCGCCTGGCGCGGTTTACCGCGGACTTGAGCTCACACAATGCTTTCCCTTGATCTTTTGGGCTTTATCTTCACTTCAAGCTTGATCTCGCTTGATCCATTGAATCTTCACGACTTCCAATTTCTAATTACGCGACAAACGACTGAATCCAAATAAAAGCAAATAACTCAAAGGATCCAAGTAAAACCGAGTAAACACAATTTAGTTTTATTATGAGTTAATGGATGATTCGAGTGATTTGGGGCAAGATTGGTAATAGAATACGATAACTTGATCTTTTTATTAATAATCTCTTTTATTATTTTTGTATTTATCAAGGACGTTCCATGTGTCAGATTAGACTTATGAGCAGGTGTGGGACTTGTATGGAGGTGTTGAGGGTTATGTGCCGAAGGTCATCTTTTAAGAATTAGGTCAGGAGGTTTCCTCGTGGTGTACATTAGTTTAACTTATCGAATTAATCTCAGACCTGGTGTTTGTGGTATTTCACCTATGGTATTTTAGGTGAGTTTTGCTATCAATTAATCAGTTGAATGATTAATATCCTAATTTATTATCACCCGGGACTATTTATTTAGTCACTACTATTCAAATGGTTAACACTATCTGATTTCTATTGTTCATTGACCCACGACCATTGAACTATTTAAACACAGCTCAGATGAAACACCACTCCTAGCTAAGCCTAGTATCACTAGACAGCATACTACACATTAGTGAATTTATTGATGACCCGCGGCTATTATATACATATATATGTATACAGAGATAGTCGTACCTTTCTTATGCACATTTTTATATGCCTAATTTCATTTACAAATGACCTAGGGATTTTAATACAACCCGTCCACCCGAATTTAGTTAAAGATGCCCTTTGATTTAGGTATCGTTGATATTTTACGTGCATTTTAGCTTACCATTATAGTGTTATTAGTATTACTGTTGTTGCTATTTAAATTTACTTATCTAGGACCGAACATGCTATACCAGGTTATACTTTACTATCAATAATTCTGCTGAACCTATGGTTGAAATTTATTTGTCGATGACATACCAGTGATGACTACTATTCACATCGCTGGCTTATGTAGATTACTTTTAACATCTGCCGACCTAGGGTTACTTTATTATAATGGCCATATAAATAATTAACTAAATGAATGTGTTTATATACATACATATATGTATATATATCTTTCTATCAAGACATCACTATATAAGGATGTCCTTTTAGTTAAAGGTTGTTATCATCTTATGTACCCTTAGTTGTTATCTAGCGCAACTTAAGTCTTAAAGGAAATGATTGTCTATATATATATATATATATATATATATATATATATATATATATATATATATATATATATATATATATATATATATATATATAGGTGATAGCCTAGCTTTCTTGTTGGGTTTATATTTTAATACCGCTACTTATCAAAATCTACCCCACTAGGATTTTATGGCGGCATGGTAATTGTTAGGTCGTGTATTTTACTTACAATCAGAGATAACTTTTAATTTAAGGCCTCACTTTTATGACTAAACATGATATCTAAAATTTTTATGCAATCTGTAATCATTATTCAAAGTCATCTTTTGGTAATACCCCTAATTTAAAACTTAGATTTAAATCTATAACATTAGTCACTTATACATAACACTTAACCTAATATTACATTCCAAATAACCTGATCTGATATCTTCTTTAAATTTTTATTACCCACCCTAGATTATTCCCTAATTTTTCTGGATTTTAAATGGGTTGCAAAAATAAAATAAAAATTGCATGGAAAAAGGGCGGCCGACAGGGATCGAACCAGCGACCTGTAGCTTGGTAAATGCTTAACGTTTGCTCTGGTAACCAAGTGGGCAGTCGGCCTGTGCTGCCTTAAGAAGGCACGAAAATCACTTGAGGCTAAGTGCAACTATGCAAAACAGAGGAAGCGGCTCGGGCGGCCGTGGCCGACGGCGTCGCCGGCGAGGCCCGGCCGGGGAGGCTTCGGTGCTAGGCGAAATGGGTTGCTTGGTGTGCGGTTAGGCATTCGGTTGTGGCCAAGTGGTCTGTGGTGGCGCCGGGGGTGGCCGGCGTCGGCGTGAGCGGCCGGAGGCGGGGGCGGATCGGGGCGCCGGCGCTGGAGTGGAGGAGGGCAAAAACGCAAGGGTGCATGAGCATGAGGAAGGTGGAAGCATGCTTACCCAACACTTGGCCTGGCCGGAGAGGCTCCAGGGAAGGCCGGCGACGTGCTTGGGCGGCGGCTTGGTCACGTCGCCGTGGAGGAGGTGTTCGGGCGACGGAGGGATCCGGCCGACGGCGGGAATAGCTTCGGGGTGCCAAGATGTCGCTCCCACTGCGGGGAATCGGACTGGGAGCCACCGAGAAGGGCGCGATGCTGGCGGCGGCGGATTTGGCCGGTGTTGAAGGAGATGACCGGTGCGTGAGCTTCGGTGAACGGGAGCTCGATTAACCTGGGAAGGAGGCAGAGGGATGGTGAAGGCACAAGGTGACGCGCTCGTTTCGTGGAGGGGTCGCCGGGGTGGCCGGGATGGCGTGGAGGCGCGGCGGCGGCTCACGGGCAGAAGAGGAAATGAGGTGGGAAGGAAAAGAAATGGCACGTGAAGCAATGGGAAGGGGAGCCGGGGCTGTTTTGTAGTCCCAGAGGCGGGGAGGCGCGGAGGACCGGGCGCCGGGTATGGTCCACCAGGCAAGGCGCCGCGCAGGGCTCGGCGCGGGAGGCGCTGGGCTCGATGCGCTGAGGTGCAGGCGATGGAACAGGACGGAGGCGGAGCCTGGCGACGCTGCGCATGGCAGAGAGTGGCGCAGAGCAGTGAGCAGACGAGAGAGAAGAAGAAGGTGATGCGGCGCAAGCTTGGCCATGAAGGGAGGAGGAAGAAGGAGAAAAGAAAGGAGCGCAGCGCACGGGCAGAAAAAGAGGAAAAAGGGGAAGAGAGAATAGGGAAAGGTGGGGCCCACCTGGAAGTGAAAAAGAAATGCCAGGGCACTGATCTGAAATTTTGATTTTTAATTTGATCTTTAATTTGCATTAAAATTTACTGATCTTTGGAATTTTGCATCTTATTCAAAATTTAAGTTTTTATTTAAATCTTGTATCTAATTTTGGATCTTCAATTTAAATCTTGGTTCAACTACAAAATCTAATAGTCTTATATTCTCAATTAAATTTTGTAATGAATTGTTTATACAAATTTTTGAATGCCCGATCTTGGGTTTTTGTATGCTATTTAAATTAAAAGATGAAATTTTTGGTTTCATTTTATTGACTTGGATTTGAATCCAAGATTTTTGGTATTTTGATTCTTGGAGTTTTTTTTAACTCCCCCAAAATTATTTCTTATCCTTTATCATCATAATTCTTATTTGTATTTGAAATTTATTCCCAATTTTTATTTTGCTCAGCGCAAGATTGGGGAAAAACCCAAATAAGATTTTGAGCCAAAAATTCAAATGCCAACAAGATGCCAATAAAAATTTTAAATTACTCCAAATTTCAAACATCCAATTTTTAGGATGTTACAAACCTACCCCCCCTTAAATGAATCTCGACCCCGAGATTCCGGTGGAGCAGAAAGAATGGAGACAGGTTATATTGGCTAGCAATGGGTTTCGGGGTGTCGCTCGATGTATAGTTCTGTAGCTCCACAGAGAGATGAAGATCTGCACCATAGGAGTTAGCACTTGGAGAAGTCAAGAGGGGAGAGATATACCTTGTTCTCCTGGATAGGTCATAGACTTCTGATTACTTGCTCTTTGACATTGTGGTCTTCACGTCTTCGTAGAATGGCGTAGTTGCATCGCCTATTGGACATATGGTCGTAGAGTTCCGTATTGATAGGTGGGTAGCAATGGTCTGTGGCCTAGGGGTAGAGGGCCTTAGGAATACAGAGGTGACGATGAATATTTCTATATGGTGGTCTTTTGTCCTTATCACTATAAGACTTCTGGTCTTGCAAGTCTTCTTGTACTGGTTCGATTAGCTCTGAGTCCAGGTTGTCGCACCTCCAGAACATACATTGTGGTAGTGCTTCGACATTCTTGTCTCTTAATGCTACCCCCCTTAAATAAATGACAGTTGTCATTATTCATCTGTTGTATCTTTAGCTGTCTTGATCAACAACAGAGTTGAGGAGCAATTCATGGGGCAAGGGTCTTGTTCTTCGCAAAAATAGGAGACCTTGCTCTGTGGACATTCTCCTGACGGTGGTCTTCTTCGTAGTGATGTTGTTTTCCTTAAATACTGGGAGGTTGAAAAGTCTTCGCTTCTTCTTGATTGCCCCAGGTTTTGGGTTACTTATTATTTTGTTCCTTTGGATCCGATGGGTTTTTTTAGCAATAGGTAAGAGGGAGTAGCATGGGGTAAGGATAGTATCGCGGGGATAAGGTAATCCAAACCCATTCTAATTTTAAAGGAGCACATCTAGGAAACTAGAGTGATTCTGAGCCACACAAATTTTTAAAAACAAGCTTTTCCTGTGACTGTGAAATAGGGCGCCCGAGGGCAAGAAGACAGTGCACAGGGACCAACAAAAATCTTGCAACAATACAACGTCTATGCGGGGGACACACATAAGGGGAACGGGGTTCATCTGCATAGTTCGTTTAAAACGAAACCACTTTATCTTCCGGAACATCTTCGACAATCCTAATCTTGGATTTTTGGAGCAATGGTAAGAGAAGGGAAACCAAAATTTTCCTTTTTGAAATCGATGGAAAGATAGAAAAGTACTCAGAGGTAATTCGATTTATATCAGTATTCATTCTTGTATTATATATTTGTTCTGTAATACAAAACCTTATAATACCCTTTTTTGTCAAAGTATGCTAATCTCTTCCAATGTTCAAATATCCATCAATGAATTGACTCACTCCCATACGACTTTTATACATAAGGCTTAGAATCCAACGGCCTTAATAGTTTAACCTCCACTTTCACAAAGTGCACCTAGACTATCCTCTTTTTTTTTATTATTATTATTTAGTCACGGTATTATTGTTGTCTAAAACTCCAGTCAGCAAGTGTCATCATTTATTTGTTCCACCGACCATACTCTTTTGCATTGTGTCATTCACCATTTCATTAATCCAGCCATGGTTATCTAATTCTCGCCTAACTCCGTACTTCCAACATAAATTTGTGAATTAAACCTCGTATTTCACTATGTATGTATAATCCCAATCTTGGATTCATTATTGGTAAACTTCTCATCTTTACAGTCTCTTGAAAATCCAATGCCCTTACTCTGAACCCACCAATCAAATAATTTTTATTGCATCTCCCCAAATTTTTGTCCAATTGGGATCACCAATTTTCTTATATGAATCTAAATGTCCACCACATCTTTATAAATCCAATCTCAAGTTCGTCAATTGTCAACTTAATCAGCTTTCCAATCCTACGAAGATCTAGTTTTTTTCCACTGATGACTTTCGTATCGTGACCTCCTAATAATCCAGTCTGGTGTCTTTGATCCAAATTCATAGTTTGCTTCTCCAATGATTAACCTAAATCTTTATTGTCTATCTACTCTTCAATTCTGAATTATAATGATTATCCAACATTATTACTTTTAAATTCACCAGTGTCATGTGTATCAGGACTTCCTAATAATCCAAGATGGTATTCAAGATCATAGTTGCTCCTCTAGTAACCGCCTAAATCTTCAGTGACAACCTTCGAATTAATTCATTATCATGAACATCTTCCAGGAATTACACAATTTATCAGTGTTGCAATCCTTTAATTAGTTTCATACTTTCTATTTCTCCAGGAATCACTTAATTCATCTGTCTGGTTAATCTATTCATTTAAGCTCCACCAATTCATTTACCCCAAAATTCACACTATTGTTTCCTCCAAGGATAAAACAATTAAGTTTCAAGGGTAAGCATCATGATTCTTGGCCCAAGTGTGTTTTCATAGAACATTTACAAGGGGAGTACTGGATTTTTATCACGTTTTGAACTTCGGGGTAAGGGAGCTTTAGAAGTAAAATGGCTAGGGTAGCATATAGATGAGGGGGAATCGTCTAAGAGAGATGAGAATGAGCATTATAACTTATATTTGTAAAAATAGATATTGAGGAAATAGTTCTAATTATGAACTAACGGCCAGACTAACTAGGTCACGACCTGCAGTCGATATGCTCTGATACCATCGCTGTAGGGACCCAGATATTAACATCCGGATTCCTCTGTGATTACTGCGCTATTCCCTGGATCAGTAGATAGTGCTCACAGTTACAGTAATGAATATCAAAATACATATCATGCGGAAGCGTAAAATTTAATAGTAGACTTACTCATGGGCCGATTAGGCCGAAATCATTAAATTGCAGCAGCGGAAGAACGAAGCACACAGGTGGGACCTTCAGGACATGCCCACAGGCAGCCAACTGGAGGTTCGCGACCTAGCCCTTGACATCTTCATCTTCTCTGCCAGCTTGTCCAATCTTGTTGCTGCGGCGCAGTGATTTGATTCCTGATTCTGAATTTTGTCGCAAAAGCGAGCGTGAGCACTCCGACCCCGTGCTCCGCGAGCCAATACACAGAATGCAAATAAATAGTATGCATAGCTTAACAAAGGAGAGGCTCGGCTATTTTATTTTGCGTAGAGTGCTTTTTGAATACAATTAATTAAAAAGCCCTATGACTTAGCAATTTTGGAACAAATCATAATGTACAAGGAAATGCATTATTAATATCGATTCAGATTTCATCCACCGTTACATGGCATCTGCACCATATAGCAATTTCTTCAGCGTTATAGCCGCTTAACTTACCACTGGGACGACACCTAGGACAACTCAAATCAGGGCCTTTCACTGCCCTCCACTTTTCCATCCCACCCACAAAACATTTTCAAATAGAACTATATCTGGTTAAGTTCCCATGTCCGCCCTTAACCGTGGGCACGACTATTCGAATAGTTTTGACTCTGCAGAGTTTGTACACTTTCACCACAAGAGACAATCAACTCATTGCCCCACACGATTCCTTAGAAGTGTGGTTGAGCAGACCATCACAGTGACTTTTCAAAGTATCTAGTCCCTTTTCTCATCTCACTTTATGGGCTTCTCCCACTCGCGGTGGGTCCCATCTATGCGCGGGATGTTTCCCCCAGCCACTACGCAGCTCGGGCTTCTCTCTTCCCGCAACGTAGGACAGCTGGGAAACTTCACCCTCCACTGGTGTCCCTTCAGGCCCCCTTGCCATAGCGTAGCCCCTTCACTCCCCTACCAGTGAGATGAGTCCGGGGATTTCGATAAGTTTACTTAGCCAAGTTGTATTTTACAGACTTGTGGTTGTACTGTTTTACATGGGTTGACAAGACAAGATTCGGTCCTTAGTGGTATCTGGGCGGTTCTACCACAAACCACACTCTCGTGCACACCTGCACCATACCCCCGAACCATCCGCCCAGATAATTAAGCAATTTGAGGTTTTGGGAATATAAAATAACCATATCCAACATACATCAGTCATTACCACCATGACTGCCCAACCAGTTTTTCTCAGGATTAAAATTGTTGCTTGGGCGCTCTCGCGCCCATGAGTATCTAAGCAATACTAAGCATGGCATATACTTACGGACTTACTTTCGAAAGGTTACTAATATAAATTTTGCTAGAGCGACAAGGTTCACACATTCAAATATTCCAAAGGAGGTGTAATGTTATTCAAGGTAAACAGTAGGCATGTAACTAGAATCTTAAATTATCATGTATTTGCATATAACATAACAGCATGCAATTTGATAATTTAAACCAAAATAATTTGCAAAAATGTAGGTTCAGCATGATCAAAGTATTGACTCGCCTGGCGCGGTTTACCGCGGACTTGAGCTCACACAATGCTTTCCCTTGATCTTTTGGGCTTTATCTTCACTTCAAGCTTGATCTCGCTTGATCCATTGAATCTTCACGACTTCCAATTTCTAATTACGCGACAAACGACTGAATCCAAATAAAAGCAAATAACTCAAAGGATCCAAGTAAAACCGAGTAAACACAATTTAGTTTTATTATGAGTTAATGGATGATTCGAGTGATTTGGGGCAAGATTGGTAATAGAATACGATAACTTGATCTTTTTATTAATAATCTCTTTTATTATTTTTGTATTTATCAAGGACGTTCCATGTGTCAGATTAGACTTATGAGCAGGTGTGGGACTTGTATGGAGGTGTTGAGGGTTATGTGCCGAAGGTCATCTTTTAAGAATTAGGTCAGGAGGTTTCCTCGTGGTGTACATTAGTTTAACTTATCGAATTAATCTCAGACCTGGTGTTTGTGGTATTTCACCTATGGTATTTTAGGTGAGTTTTGCTATCAATTAATCAGTTGAATGATTAATATCCTAATTTATTATCACCCGGGACTATTTATTTAGTCACTACTATTCAAATGGTTAACACTATCTGATTTCTATTGTTCATTGACCCACGACCATTGAACTATTTAAACACAGCTCAGATGAAACACCACTCCTAGCTAAGCCTAGTATCACTAGACAGCATACTACACATTAGTGAATTTATTGATGACCCGCGGCTATTATATACATATATATGTATACAGAGATAGTCGTACCTTTCTTATGCACATTTTTATATGCCTAATTTCATTTACAAATGACCTAGGGATTTTAATACAACCCGTCCACCCGAATTTAGTTAAAGATGCCCTTTGATTTAGGTATCGTTGATATTTTACGTGCATTTTAGCTTACCATTATAGTGTTATTAGTATTACTGTTGTTGCTATTTAAATTTACTTATCTAGGACCGAACATGCTATACCAGGTTATACTTTACTATCAATAATTCTGCTGAACCTATGGTTGAAATTTATTTGTCGATGACATACCAGTGATGACTACTATTCACATCGCTGGCTTATGTAGATTACTTTTAACATCTGCCGACCTAGGGTTACTTTATTATAATGGCCATATAAATAATTAACTAAATGAATGTGTTTATATACATACATATATGTATATATATCTTTCTATCAAGACATCACTATATAAGGATGTCCTTTTAGTTAAAGGTTGTTATCATCTTATGTACCCTTAGTTGTTATCTAGCGCAACTTAAGTCTTAAAGGAAATGATTGTCTATATATATATATATATATATATATATATATATATATATATATATATATATATATATATATATATATATATATATATATATATATATATATATATATATATATATAGGTGATAGCCTAGCTTTCTTGTTGGGTTTATATTTTAATACCGCTACTTATCAAAATCTACCCCACTAGGATTTTATGGCGGCATGGTAATTGTTAGGTCGTGTATTTTACTTACAATCAGAGATAACTTTTAATTTAAGGCCTCACTTTTATGACTAAACATGATATCTAAAATTTTTATGCAATCTGTAATCATTATTCAAAGTCATCTTTTGGTAATACCCCTAATTTAAAACTTAGATTTAAATCTATAACATTAGTCACTTATACATAACACTTAACCTAATATTACATTCCAAATAACCTGATCTGATATCTTCTTTAAATTTTTATTACCCACCCTAGATTATTCCCTAATTTTTCTGGATTTTAAATGGGTTGCAAAAATAAAATAAAAATTGCATGGAAAAAGGGCGGCCGACAGGGATCGAACCAGCGACCTGTAGCTTGGTAAATGCTTAACGTTTGCTCTGGTAACCAAGTGGGCAGTCGGCCTGTGCTGCCTTAAGAAGGCACGAAAATCACTTGAGGCTAAGTGCAACTATGCAAAACAGAGGAAGCGGCTCGGGCGGCCGTGGCCGACGGCGTCGCCGGCGAGGCCCGGCCGGGGAGGCTTCGGTGCTAGGCGAAATGGGTTGCTTGGTGTGCGGTTAGGCATTCGGTTGTGGCCAAGTGGTCTGTGGTGGCGCCGGGGGTGGCCGGCGTCGGCGTGAGCGGCCGGAGGCGGGGGCGGATCGGGGCGCCGGCGCTGGAGTGGAGGAGGGCAAAAACGCAAGGGTGCATGAGCATGAGGAAGGTGGAAGCATGCTTACCCAACACTTGGCCTGGCCGGAGAGGCTCCAGGGAAGGCCGGCGACGTGCTTGGGCGGCGGCTTGGTCACGTCGCCGTGGAGGAGGTGTTCGGGCGACGGAGGGATCCGGCCGACGGCGGGAATAGCTTCGGGGTGCCAAGATGTCGCTCCCACTGCGGGGAATCGGACTGGGAGCCACCGAGAAGGGCGCGATGCTGGCGGCGGCGGATTTGGCCGGTGTTGAAGGAGATGACCGGTGCGTGAGCTTCGGTGAACGGGAGCTCGATTAACCTGGGAAGGAGGCAGAGGGATGGTGAAGGCACAAGGTGACGCGCTCGTTTCGTGGAGGGGTCGCCGGGGTGGCCGGGATGGCGTGGAGGCGCGGCGGCGGCTCACGGGCAGAAGAGGAAATGAGGTGGGAAGGAAAAGAAATGGCACGTGAAGCAATGGGAAGGGGAGCCGGGGCTGTTTTGTAGTCCCAGAGGCGGGGAGGCGCGGAGGACCGGGCGCCGGGTATGGTCCACCAGGCAAGGCGCCGCGCAGGGCTCGGCGCGGGAGGCGCTGGGCTCGATGCGCTGAGGTGCAGGCGATGGAACAGGACGGAGGCGGAGCCTGGCGACGCTGCGCATGGCAGAGAGTGGCGCAGAGCAGTGAGCAGACGAGAGAGAAGAAGAAGGTGATGCGGCGCAAGCTTGGCCATGAAGGGAGGAGGAAGAAGGAGAAAAGAAAGGAGCGCAGCGCACGGGCAGAAAAAGAGGAAAAAGGGGAAGAGAGAATAGGGAAAGGTGGGGCCCACCTGGAAGTGAAAAAGAAATGCCAGGGCACTGATCTGAAATTTTGATTTTTAATTTGATCTTTAATTTGCATTAAAATTTACTGATCTTTGGAATTTTGCATCTTATTCAAAATTTAAGTTTTTATTTAAATCTTGTATCTAATTTTGGATCTTCAATTTAAATCTTGGTTCAACTACAAAATCTAATAGTCTTATATTCTCAATTAAATTTTGTAATGAATTGTTTATACAAATTTTTGAATGCCCGATCTTGGGTTTTTGTATGCTATTTAAATTAAAAGATGAAATTTTTGGTTTCATTTTATTGACTTGGATTTGAATCCAAGATTTTTGGTATTTTGATTCTTGGAGTTTTTTTTAACTCCCCCAAAATTATTTCTTATCCTTTATCATCATAATTCTTATTTGTATTTGAAATTTATTCCCAATTTTTATTTTGCTCAGCGCAAGATTGGGGAAAAACCCAAATAAGATTTTGAGCCAAAAATTCAAATGCCAACAAGATGCCAATAAAAATTTTAAATTACTCCAAATTTCAAACATCCAATTTTTAGGATGTTACAAACCTACCCCCCCTTAAATGAATCTCGACCCCGAGATTCCGGTGGAGCAGAAAGAATGGAGACAGGTTATATTGGCTAGCAATGGGTTTCGGGGTGTCGCTCGATGTATAGTTCTGTAGCTCCACAGAGAGATGAAGATCTGCACCATAGGAGTTAGCACTTGGAGAAGTCAAGAGGGGAGAGATATACCTTGTTCTCCTGGATAGGTCATAGACTTCTGATTACTTGCTCTTTGACATTGTGGTCTTCACGTCTTCGTAGAATGGCGTAGTTGCATCGCCTATTGGACATATGGTCGTAGAGTTCCGTATTGATAGGTGGGTAGCAATGGTCTGTGGCCTAGGGGTAGAGGGCCTTAGGAATACAGAGGTGACGATGAATATTTCTATATGGTGGTCTTTTGTCCTTATCACTATAAGACTTCTGGTCTTGCAAGTCTTCTTGTACTGGTTCGATTAGCTCTGAGTCCAGGTTGTCGCACCTCCAGAACATACATTGTGGTAGTGCTTCGACATTCTTGTCTCTTAATGCTACCCCCCTTAAATAAATGACAGTTGTCATTATTCATCTGTTGTATCTTTAGCTGTCTTGATCAACAACAGAGTTGAGGAGCAATTCATGGGGCAAGGGTCTTGTTCTTCGCAAAAATAGGAGACCTTGCTCTGTGGACATTCTCCTGACAGTGGTCTTCTTCGTAGTGATGTTGTTTTCCTTAAATACTGGGAGGTTGAAAAGTCTTCGCTTCTTCTTGATTGCCCCAGGTTTTGGGTTACTTATTATTTTGTTCCTTTGGATCCGATGGGTTTTTTTAGCAATAGGTAAGAGGGAGTAGCATGGGGTAAGGATAGTATCGCGGGGATAAGGTAATCCAAACCCATTCTAATTTTAAAGGAGCACATCTAGGAAACTAGAGTGATTCTGAGCCACACAAATTTTTAAAAACAAGCTTTTCCTGTGACTGTGAAATAGGGCGCCCGAGGGCAAGAAGACAGTGCACAGGGACCAACAAAAATCTTGCAACAATACAACGTCTATGCGGGGGACACACATAAGGGGAACGGGGTTCATCTGCATAGTTCGTTTAAAACGAAACCACTTTATCTTCCGGAACATCTTCGACAATCCTAATCTTGGATTTTTGGAGCAATGGTAAGAGAAGGGAAACCAAAATTTTCCTTTTTGAAATCGATGGAAAGATAGAAAAGTACTCAGAGGTAATTCGATTTATATCAGTATTCATTCTTGTATTATATATTTGTTCTGTAATACAAAACCTTATAATACCCTTTTTTGTCAAAGTATGCTAATCTCTTCCAATGTTCAAATATCCATCAATGAATTGACTCACTCCCATACGACTTTTATACATAAGGCTTAGAATCCAACGGCCTTAATAGTTTAACCTCCACTTTCACAAAGTGCACCTAGACTATCCTCTTTTTTTTTATTATTATTATTTAGTCACGGTATTATTGTTGTCTAAAACTCCAGTCAGCAAGTGTCATCATTTATTTGTTCCACCGACCATACTCTTTTGCATTGTGTCATTCACCATTTCATTAATCCAGCCATGGTTATCTAATTCTCGCCTAACTCCGTACTTCCAACATAAATTTGTGAATTAAACCTCGTATTTCACTATGTATGTATAATCCCAATCTTGGATTCATTATTGGTAAACTTCTCATCTTTACAGTCTCTTGAAAATCCAATGCCCTTACTCTGAACCCACCAATCAAATAATTTTTATTGCATCTCCCCAAATTTTTGTCCAATTGGGATCACCAATTTTCTTATATGAATCTAAATGTCCACCACATCTTTATAAATCCAATCTCAAGTTCGTCAATTGTCAACTTAATCAGCTTTCCAATCCTACGAAGATCTAGTTTTTTTCCACTGATGACTTTCGTATCGTGACCTCCTAATAATCCAGTCTGGTGTCTTTGATCCAAATTCATAGTTTGCTTCTCCAATGATTAACCTAAATCTTTATTGTCTATCTACTCTTCAATTCTGAATTATAATGATTATCCAACATTATTACTTTTAAATTCACCAGTGTCATGTGTATCAGGACTTCCTAATAATCCAAGATGGTATTCAAGATCATAGTTGCTCCTCTAGTAACCGCCTAAATCTTCAGTGACAACCTTCGAATTAATTCATTATCATGAACATCTTCCAGGAATTACACAATTTATCAGTGTTGCAATCCTTTAATTAGTTTCATACTTTCTATTTCTCCAGGAATCACTTAATTCATCTGTCTGGTTAATCTATTCATTTAAGCTCCACCAATTCATTTACCCCAAAATTCACACTATTGTTTCCTCCAAGGATAAAACAATTAAGTTTCAAGGGTAAGCATCATGATTCTTGGCCCAAGTGTGTTTTCATAGAACATTTACAAGGGGAGTACTGGATTTTTATCACGTTTTGAACTTCGGGGTAAGGGAGCTTTAGAAGTAAAATGGCTAGGGTAGCATATAGATGAGGGGGAATCGTCTAAGAGAGATGAGAATGAGCATTATAACTTATATTTGTAAAAATAGATATTGAGGAAATAGTTCTAATTATGAACTAACGGCCAGACTAACTAGGTCACGACCTGCAGTCGATATGCTCTGATACCATCGCTGTAGGGACCCAGATATTAACATCCGGATTCCTCTGTGATTACTGCGCTATTCCCTGGATCAGTAGATAGTGCTCACAGTTACAGTAATGAATATCAAAATACATATCATGCGGAAGCGTAAAATTTAATAGTAGACTTACTCATGGGCCGATTAGGCCGAAATCATTAAATTGCAGCAGCGGAAGAACGAAGCACACAGGTGGGACCTTCAGGACATGCCCACAGGCAGCCAACTGGAGGTTCGCGACCTAGCCCTTGACATCTTCATCTTCTCTGCCAGCTTGTCCAATCTTGTTGCTGCGGCGCAGTGATTTGATTCCTGATTCTGAATTTTGTCGCAAAAGCGAGCGTGAGCACTCCGACCCCGTGCTCCGCGAGCCAATACACAGAATGCAAATAAATAGTATGCATAGCTTAACAAAGGAGAGGCTCGGCTATTTTATTTTGCGTAGAGTGCTTTTTGAATACAATTAATTAAAAAGCCCTATGACTTAGCAATTTTGGAACAAATCATAATGTACAAGGAAATGCATTATTAATATCGATTCAGATTTCATCCACCGTTACATGGCATCTGCACCATATAGCAATTTCTTCAGCGTTATAGCCGCTTAACTTACCACTGGGACGACACCTAGGACAACTCAAATCAGGGCCTTTCACTGCCCTCCACTTTTCCATCCCACCCACAAAACATTTTCAAATAGAACTATATCTGGTTAAGTTCCCATGTCCGCCCTTAACCGTGGGCACGACTATTCGAATAGTTTTGACTCTGCAGAGTTTGTACACTTTCACCACAAGAGACAATCAACTCATTGCCCCACACGATTCCTTAGAAGTGTGGTTGAGCAGACCATCACAGTGACTTTTCAAAGTATCTAGTCCCTTTTCTCATCTCACTTTATGGGCTTCTCCCACTCGCGGTGGGTCCCATCTATGCGCGGGATGTTTCCCCCAGCCACTACGCAGCTCGGGCTTCTCTCTTCCCGCAACGTAGGACAGCTGGGAAACTTCACCCTCCACTGGTGTCCCTTCAGGCCCCCTTGCCATAGCGTAGCCCCTTCACTCCCCTACCAGTGAGATGAGTCCGGGGATTTCGATAAGTTTACTTAGCCAAGTTGTATTTTACAGACTTGTGGTTGTACTGTTTTACATGGGTTGACAAGACAAGATTCGGTCCTTAGTGGTATCTGGGCGGTTCTACCACAAACCACACTCTCGTGCACACCTGCACCATACCCCCGAACCATCCGCCCAGATAATTAAGCAATTTGAGGTTTTGGGAATATAAAATAACCATATCCAACATACATCAGTCATTACCACCATGACTGCCCAACCAGTTTTTCTCAGGATTAAAATTGTTGCTTGGGCGCTCTCGCGCCCATGAGTATCTAAGCAATACTAAGCATGGCATATACTTACGGACTTACTTTCGAAAGGTTACTAATATAAATTTTGCTAGAGCGACAAGGTTCACACATTCAAATATTCCAAAGGAGGTGTAATGTTATTCAAGGTAAACAGTAGGCATGTAACTAGAATCTTAAATTATCATGTATTTGCATATAACATAACAGCATGCAATTTGATAATTTAAACCAAAATAATTTGCAAAAATGTAGGTTCAACATGATCAAAGTATTGACTCGCCTGGCGCGGTTTACCGCGGACTTGAGCTCACACAATGCTTTCCCTTGATCTTTTGGGCTTTATCTTCACTTCAAGCTTGATCTCGCTTGATCCATTGAATCTTCACGACTTCCAATTTCTAATTACGCGACAAACGACTGAATCCAAATAAAAGCAAATAACTCAAAGGATCCAAGTAAAACCGAGTAAACACAATTTAGTTTTATTATGAGTTAATGGATGATTCGAGTGATTTGGGGCAAGATTGGTAATAGAATACGATAACTTGATCTTTTTATTAATAATCTCTTTTATTATTTTTGTATTTATCAAGGACGTTCCATGTGTCAGATTAGACTTATGAGCAGGTGTGGGACTTGTATGGAGGTGTTGAGGGTTATGTGCCGAAGGTCATCTTTTAAGAATTAGGTCAGGAGGTTTCCTCGTGGTGTACATTAGTTTAACTTATCGAATTAATCTCAGACCTGGTGTTTGTGGTATTTCACCTATGGTATTTTAGGTGAGTTTTGCTATCAATTAATCAGTTGAATGATTAATATCCTAATTTATTATCACCCGGGACTATTTATTTAGTCACTACTATTCAAATGGTTAACACTATCTGATTTCTATTGTTCATTGACCCACGACCATTGAACTATTTAAACACAGCTCAGATGAAACACCACTCCTAGCTAAGCCTAGTATCACTAGACAGCATACTACACATTAGTGAATTTATTGATGACCCGCGGCTATTATATACATATATATGTATACAGAGATAGTCGTACCTTTCTTATGCACATTTTTATATGCCTAATTTCATTTACAAATGACCTAGGGATTTTAATACAACCCGTCCACCCGAATTTAGTTAAAGATGCCCTTTGATTTAGGTATCGTTGATATTTTACGTGCATTTTAGCTTACCATTATAGTGTTATTAGTATTACTGTTGTTGCTATTTAAATTTACTTATCTAGGACCGAACATGCTATACCAGGTTATACTTTACTATCAATAATTCTGCTGAACCTATGGTTGAAATTTATTTGTCGATGACATACCAGTGATGACTACTATTCACATCGCTGGCTTATGTAGATTACTTTTAACATCTGCCGACCTAGGGTTACTTTATTATAATGGCCATATAAATAATTAACTAAATGAATGTGTTTATATACATACATATATGTATATATATCTTTCTATCAAGACATCACTATATAAGGATGTCCTTTTAGTTAAAGGTTGTTATCATCTTATGTACCCTTAGTTGTTATCTAGCGCAACTTAAGTCTTAAAGGAAATGATTGTCTATATATATATATATATATATATATATATATATATATATATAGGTGATAGCCTAGCTTTCTTGTTGGGTTTATATTTTAATACCGCTACTTATCAAAATCTACCCCACTAGGATTTTATGGCGGCATGGTAATTGTTAGGTCGTGTATTTTACTTACAATCAGAGATAACTTTTAATTTAAGGCCTCACTTTTATGACTAAACATGATATCTAAAATTTTTATGCAATCTGTAATCATTATTCAAAGTCATCTTTTGGTAATACCCCTAATTTAAAACTTAGATTTAAATCTATAACATTAGTCACTTATACATAACACTTAACCTAATATTACATTCCAAATAACCTGATCTGATATCTTCTTTAAATTTTTATTACCCACCCTAGATTATTCCCTAATTTTTCTGGATTTTAAATGGGTTGCAAAAATAAAATAAAAATTGCATGGAAAAAGGGCGGCCGACAGGGATCGAACCAGCGACCTGTAGCTTGGTAAATGCTTAACGTTTGCTCTGGTAACCAAGTGGGCAGTCGGCCTGTGCTGCCTTAAGAAGGCACGAAAATCACTTGAGGCTAAGTGCAACTATGCAAAACAGAGGAAGCGGCTCGGGCGGCCGTGGCCGACAGCGTCGCCGGCGAGGCCCGGCCGGGGAGGCTTCGGTGCTAGGCGAAATGGGTTGCTTGGTGTGCGGTTAGGCATTCGGTTGTGGCCAAGTGGTCTGTGGTGGCGCCGGGGGTGGCCGGCGTCGGCGTGAGCGGCCGGAGGCGGGGGCGGATCGGGGCGCCGGCGCTGGAGTGGAGGAGGGCAAAAACGCAAGGGTGCATGAGCATGAGGAAGGTGGAAGCATGCTTACCCAACACTTGGCCTGGCCGGAGAGGCTCCAGGGAAGGCCGGCGACGTGCTTGGGCGGCGGCTTGGTCACGTCGCCGTGGAGGAGGTGTTCGGGCGACGGAGGGATCCGGCCGACGGCGGGAATAGCTTCGGGGTGCCAAGATGTCGCTCCCACTGCGGGGAATCGGACTGGGAGCCACCGAGAAGGGCGCGATGCTGGCGGCGGCGGATTTGGCCGGTGTTGAAGGAGATGACCGGTGCGTGAGCTTCGGTGAACGGGAGCTCGATTAACCTGGGAAGGAGGCAGAGGGATGGTGAAGGCACAAGGTGACGCGCTCGTTTCGTGGAGGGGTCGCCGGGGTGGCCGGGATGGCGTGGAGGCGCGGCGGCGGCTCACGGGCAGAAGAGGAAATGAGGTGGGAAGGAAAAGAAATGGCACGTGAAGCAATGGGAAGGGGAGCCGGGGCTGTTTTGTAGTCCCAGAGGCGGGGAGGCGCGGAGGACCGGGCGCCGGGTATGGTCCACCAGGCAAGGCGCCGCGCAGGGCTCGGCGCGGGAGGCGCTGGGCTCGATGCGCTGAGGTGCAGGCGATGGAACAGGACGGAGGCGGAGCCTGGCGACGCTGCGCATGGCAGAGAGTGGCGCAGAGCAGTGAGCAGACGAGAGAGAAGAAGAAGGTGATGCGGCGCAAGCTTGGCCATGAAGGGAGGAGGAAGAAGGAGAAAAGAAAGGAGCGCAGCGCACGGGCAGAAAAAGAGGAAAAAGGGGAAGAGAGAATAGGGAAAGGTGGGGCCCACCTGGAAGTGAAAAAGAAATGCCAGGGCACTGATCTGAAATTTTGATTTTTAATTTGATCTTTAATTTGCATTAAAATTTACTGATCTTTGGAATTTTGCATGTTATTCAAAATTTAAGTTTTTATTTAAATCTTGTATCTAATTTTGGATCTTCAATTTAAATCTTGGTTCAACTACAAAATCTAATAGTCTTATATTCTCAATTAAATTTTGTAATGAATTATTTATACAAATTTTTGAATGCCCGATCTTGGGTTTTTGTATGCTATTTAAATTAAAAGATGAAATTTTTGGTTTCATTTTATTGACTTGGATTTGAATTCAAGATTTTTGGTATTTTGATTCTTGGAGTTTTTTTAACTCCCCCAAAATTATTTCTTATCCTTTATCATCATAATTCTTATTTGTATTTGAAATTTATTCCCAATTTTTATTTTGCTCAGCGCAAGATTGGGGAAAAACCCAAATAAGATTTTGAGCCAAAAATTCAAATGCCAACAAGATGCCAATAAAAATTTTAAATTACTCCAAATTTCAAACATCCAATTTTTAGGATGTTACACTCCTACTGCAAGCAATTGGCGAACGAGATGACAAGTAGGCAGAATTGCTCTGGGCGATAGTTCACTGGAGACGAAGGACAAGTGGGAGCTCGGGAGGCTAGGGCTCAATTGGTTGTGACGGGCGCTGGGTGAGGAGGCTAGGAGGCAGAGGAGTGGCTTTATAGAGGCGGAGGAGAGGCATGGCACCGTCATGCCGTGAGGCGTAGCCCCCGGACTGCTCGTTGTGGAAGGCAAGGAAGCGAACCCTGGCGGCCATGGTGCGGGAGGCGAGGGAGGTCACTAGGATGCCCACCACCCCGAACAAGTGTTGCGTTCCGTCCACAGCCAGCGCGCGCCCCACTAGGGCGTTGCCGTCGACCGTCGCTGCGATCAAACGCCATTCTTGGTCTGGGTTGGGGTCTCGAGGTGTTCGGGTGATGGTTTGCTTCTGGGCTTGTTGTTGATGTGAAGATGCATTACTGGAGGCGAGCGAGTAAAGGGGCACCCAAGCATTTTTCAAAATTTTCTCTCCCTCCAGTTCAGAAATGATATAATAGTGCCTTTAGTGTTCTACAGTAAAATTACATCTTTTTATGGTGTGTTCTGATGTAATTATATTTTTTTTAGATATTTATGACGTATGATGATAATTTACCGTGTCTTGTAGCTAATTTTCCTGTTTTTTTTATATAAGTCTCCATTGTTGCGGAAACGAAAGTTGACCCTGCTGCTGCGCTCCACTGCTCCACAACCCTCGCAGCACCCGCCGCGGTCCTCCTCGCCCCTGGCCGACGCTACCCCTCGTCAGGACCTGAGTCGGCATCCAAGCGCCACAAATCCAGTGCGCGTTTCACTCGGTAAATTTCCGACCAAGATTCGTCGGGTTATCTACTTTTTTAGCACAGCTTCAGTAGACAAGCAATTAATCTGTTCTTTCGCATTGTTCGATTTAAATCTTCTGTTCGTTCGATTCAATCAAGTTTCTGTTGGATAATTGAATTTTAATTCAATCAAGCGGTAGTGCTTCAGGTGAATGAGTTGGTGAAGTTCATCAGATGAACAAACCATAAACAGACACTTGGGGATAAACCAATTGAACGAGTTTTTCTACAGCTGTAGGTGTAGCAGAGCTTTTCAATCGTACCCCCAATTCCATCAACTAAATATGGGAGTAAACCAATTGGTTTACTACTCCCATTGCCACACTTCATAAACTATTAACAAACTCTTCAGTAATAGTTCATGAAAAGATGCATATCAACCAAGTTAAGAGGAAAATCTACTTGACTTCATTGTTCTGCACTTTTTGTAGCTTGTCCAAATTTTACGAGTTCCTGATCAGTGTTAGCAATGGAAGTAGTATCTGTTATTGTGCAGGATTTTATCTCATTCGTATTACAGAAAGATTGAAAGTTGACTATGCTAGGACTAGAGTGAAGTTAATTGTCTGACAGAATTCCAGTAGGATATCTCCGAATTTTCTTGGAAATCTTGGTGTGCATCTGGTTTGTTGCTTTTTTTTCTTGATCAATTATCTGAAAGAATTCCAGTATGATAATTGCTGAGAAAACTGATGTCTGACAAATTGATTAGTATGTTTTTCTTAGTCCGGATGACATATCTGCCTTCTTTTCTTAACATAATTTCTCCTATTGCTGCTGGCAGGATAACTTATTATTTTCCCATTACAATGACTACTGTACATGGATGAAAAAATTTGTGACCCAGTCCAGATTCCAGTACATCAAATCTTCAGTATCTGTTTTCATGATTAGTGAATGGTGGAGGAAAAAAGATCATGGAAAGGGACTAGGCACACTAGTATTGAGTGAATTGAGAAGTTTCAGATTGACAGTCCTATACCGTATAATTGAATTTTAGATAAGTGCAATATACTAATCAAACTAATTCACGAGTTCAGAATCCACCAATTCTGCATATCCACCACATTTGTAGGCTGATCCAAGTGTTGAAGGGTGATCTAATTGGAGTTTGGTAGGCCTCAGCATGAGCCAGAGGAAGTGACATTTTTCTTGACCAGGATGCAGAGAACACATTTTTCTTCTGATGTTCTTCCACTCAGAATGGTTATGGACACAGTATATGCAAGAAGTTCCTTAGGAACTTTGGCGGCCAAAGACGGCTAAGCCTCGTCAGCCCTGCTGTGGGCTCCACCCCTGTTGTAAACCACAGGGAATTAAATAGTTCATTATGTTGCCAGTGCACTATAGCATCTGTGTTCTTACAGTATATCTGGATACCGATATATTTGCTATTTTGTAATATTCATTAGCCTCATCCCTTGATGCTATGCTTATCGTTATTCATTTCCTTTACACAGAGGTGTAGTCCGGAACAATCATGGCTAACTCATTTATGTGGTCTATGGAGGATTAAGCTGATTCCAGGAAAGGCTATCTGGTAAAGCACTTTAAATAACAAAGTTTCACATTTTTGTCTTTTTTTTTTGTCATTTTTCTTGAAACACCTGTTTTCTATAAAAAGGAAGAAGAATAATCAGGCATTCGCCTGAGTGTTAAATATTTATATTATTATATACTTATATCATGTGCATCTTATTGTACCTAAAATGAAATGTACCTTATATGTGGTACACAATGTTTGCAGTAAGGGTACATTTGGTTTGTAGTCTGACATGCCCCACCTCTCTAAATGGAGCCGCTAAAATTCAGGCACATTGACTAAATTTGTCATGTATGGGTGTCAATTTTGGAATCCAGCAATATTCAGCCATAGTTTACTTTTTTGCCAAAATATTGGCAAAACTGACATCACGTTTCCTTGTAACCAAGGTACCAAAAACCGGAACCGGAAGAAATCCCGGTCGGCGGCCGGTAACAGTCACAATTTAAAAATCAAAATTTGAATTTTGAGATATTTTGAAACCAGTAACTGGAAAAACCGGCCGGTAACCGGAAAACCAGAAAAAAAAACCGGCCAAAATTCGAAAAATCAAAAAATTCATACCGGCCGGTTTTTTGGTTACCGGTCTCCACCGGTAAAACCGGTAAACCGCCGGGATTTTGAACCATGCTTGTAACAGATTTCATCACCAAACATCTTTGCGTATATGTATCTTGCTAGTTGGGTGCATGGTGCCTTCCAATTAGGGCTATTCTTTTAGTTTGTTCAGTAAATACGGTTCGATAAATATGGTGTATTTGGTAAATATGGTATTGTTAATTCAGTAAATACGGTTCGATATCGGTAAATACAAATTTATTTCCATACGGTACAGGTAAATACCATATTTACCAAAGTAGACGCGAATTGTGAAACAACACGACGACTTTTTTGTGCAAGAATAAAAATAAACAGTGAGGCCATAATGAAGTGGAGTTTATATAATCTTCCAGTCACACTCAAGTTGTCAACAGTCAACACCAAACATTGGCAAACAATAAACATGCTCGCCCGGTCAGCTGAGCCTTCTACTGCCTACTAGACAAAGTCAAAAAACAGCATGTAGGCATCTACTGTAGTGGACAAGCAATCAATGAATCAAGCAAAGCAAAGCACAGTGCGACAATCCAGCACTAGTACACTACCGAGCCATCTACTGGTACTGGACACACATTAACATATCAAGTCATTAACATAGGCAAAGTCCAAGACAGTTAGATAGCGAGCTCAGGCGTGCGGCGGTGGTAGTGGAGCTTGAAGGTGTGCAGGCGTGCAGCGCTCCATCTTCGGTCTCCAAGTTGGAGACGTGGGAACGGTGGCATGCAAGCAGGGTTTTGATAATCAGCAAATAATCGCCAAAATCACCGAAAATCGGTTTTACCGGGCACCCCCCGGTTAAAGTACAACATGGTCTCAAATATTTCGGCCAAATTTAAATTTGCACCTATTTAAACTGAGTTATACCGATTTACGCTGACTTGCTTTGAAATTTTTGGCCCAAAAACTCCGATATTTTCCAACTTTTGGCTGTTTTTTTAAAAAAATTCAAATTTTGATTTGAAAAATTCGGGCTGAAATCCTCCCAAATTTTCCAATTATCAGTGAAATCAGTCTAACTGGACCCCGGTAAAAAATTCAAACCGGTTTTCAAAACCTTGCATGCAAGCATGGAAGCCATCTGTGCCAGTGCAGGGCGGGTCTGCACTCTATGCAGGCGAGCGCCGAGTGGCCCTGCTGCGTGCCTGTGTGTGCCATGCGGGAGCAGGACTGCGAAAGAGATGGCGAGAGTGAGGGGCAGAGGCGGCCATCGCGCAGAGCAGAGAGCCGAGAGGGACAGCGAGCATCGAGTTAGAGATGCTCCTGTGCCACTGTGCACCTGCGCATGTCGACTAATTGTGCTGATCCGACCTTGAGCTACCAAATGAGGGGGGTTACAGAGCTTCAATTTGTTCGGTTCCTGGAAAACCAAATTCTCTAAAACAAACCAAGTCATGTCTACCATACCAAAATACTAGTCAAACTGAGTTAACCAGTACATTTTGGTTTTTCGGTTCAGTGGAATTATGCACAGCCCTACTTCCAAGAGCATATTATACAGAGATAGTATGAAAAATATACTAAAGAAAAACTCATGTTCACAATGACATTAAATAAAAATTTATACCACTGACAAAAGAAAAAGCTCTGTGCTGCTCTGAAGTTTGAAGTGTTTGCTTTAGAAATTGGATCCCAGTTTGACCAATTTAACCAGACCAAAATTAAAATTATGCTAATCCAGAACATATATGATATATTGGCTCTGGTAGTCTGGTAGTGACAGGTTGATAGTACCATATCCTGATTTGGATTTTACTCAACTTTTCGGCCTTTCTATTGGCTGATCTGAAGATTGAAATGAAAGCACACTGACCTTATTATTGGTGCCAATAAGCAGCCAGAATAGTTATCCCCATGTGATTGGGACAGAAAAAACAAGTATTGATCTTCCAGTACGTTATTAACGTTGCCTGCCTAATTTGGCCCTTTTAGGTGCAAGATCTGGTGTTTAGCCCTGCTCCAAGCAAAGCCATGGCCTCCAAACAGATGGTGCATATGAATAAAGGACAAGGGGAAACAAGTTATGCTCGCAACTCCAGTCTTCAGGTATTTTCTCCTCTCGTAACTAATTCACTATTGCTGTTTTTTTTCTGTTCTTTTGTACCTGGTTTGTATGGACTTCTTTCATCAAGAACTTATGTATCTAGCTTATATTACCGAGATTTAAAAAAATAAAGAAGAAGAACAAGAATAGGGCAAACTATGATGCACGCCATGTAGCTAAACTAAGATCAAACGAGACTTTCTGAAGAACTACTACTCGCCGGCAGAACGCTGAACAGAATAGGATGAGGCCCCTGATAGAAGAGGCCATCTCTGACTTATGCAGCACCAGCACCTTGTTGCCTAGAAGCATGGTGATCGCGGACTTGGGCTGCTCCTCTGGCCCAAACGCGCTCGCACTAGTGTCCATCGCCGTTGATGCCGTCCACAGTCACTGTCTTCAGTCCCAGCAGCCACTAGCAGAAGTCTGTGTGCTCCTTAACGATCTCCCAGACAACGACTTCAACCTAGTGGTGAAGAGCCTGGTCGCGTTCCAGCGAAGTAATGAGTCAGTTATGACTGGTGTTGTACCAGGGTCATTTTACGGGAGGCTCTTCACTAGTGGCTCCTTGCATCTTGTCTGCTCATCCAACAGCCTGCATTGGCTCTCAAAGGTGTGAATTTGACACTGCTCGATGGCTCCATTGCATTACTCGTTGATTCTTTTAAGAAACATGTTATCTTTGGAGGTAACGACAGGCTCCTGAAGATCTAAAGAGGAACCAAATCCCGGCGTACGACATTGATGAGCATGTTCGGCGAGAAAGACGACCTGTGGTCCTTGGGGCTTACGCACGGCAGTTCAGGGAAGATTTCACACTGTTTCTGGAGCTGAGAGCCAAAGAATTGGTCCCAGGAGGCCGGATGGTTGTTTCCCTGGCAGGCAGGCGTTCTGACGAACTCGCCTCCAAATTCACTCACGCCTGGGAATCTGTAGCTCAGATTTTAAGCGACATGGCCTCAAAGGTACATTGCATTTTAGCATTATATCACTTGCTAACGAGCATACGACTATCTGACATCCTGAGCTTTTGGTACAATTAACAGGGTGTGATTGACAAAGCAAAGTTTGATTCTTTCTACATACCGATATATGGGCCTTCCGATGAAGAGCTGAGAGAGATCATACAAGGAGAGGGCTCCTTTTCCATCAGACAGGTGCGGTTGCACGAACCTTTGAGCGGCGTGGACAGCGCGCTGATCACCCCAGAGAGGATAGCGAATGTGCACAGAGCTGGATTTGAGCCGATCATAGTCCAGCATTTTGGATCGTCCGGAGGGGTCATGGATGAGTTCGTAAGAACCGCGGTGCAGCGCTGGAGCCAGCAGGGCAGCTTGCAAGAAGAGCTTGCCAGAAACCCGCGAGTTATGCTGGCTGTGTCGCTCACAAAGAAGGCCTGACCTGGTAACTGGTGCGTTACTGTTCGCTTGCTTTCGATAATGCACATAGGGCCTGTTCTTTTCGGCTTCTAAAAATTATTTTTCGGCTTTTCTACAGTAATTAACTTTTAAACGGAATATTTTTTAAGATAGGGTCTATTAATTAATTGTAGTACATACTGTACCGACTTTATTTATATCGGCAAAAACCGCATGTGAGTTTTTGTTACTCTGTAATATCTCGCACGAATAGCCTAAAAGTCAAAAGCCGCAGCCAAAAGCTATAAGTTTTAGCTAAAAAGAACAGGCCCTATATGCTGTTGATTTTGTTTGGTTGCTGGGATGGGGTGGGATGGAATGTGATGGTTCCTTTGACCAAGTCTATCCATGTGTTTGGTTTGAGGGATGGGGTGGGATGAAATGATCCAAAGTGGGATTGAGCCTGTGCAAATTTAGAGAATATTCTTCTTAGATGCTGGACCATGTGGTTCCACTTTTTTTGTAGAACCATCTTATCACATCCCCATCCCATCCCATCCAACTCTATCCCAGCAACTAAACTCCAGGGTAGCCATTAGATGGTAGCAGAGCAGGGGTTTGCAGTGCACGAGCTAAGCTCTGTTCCCAAACGACCAGCAGCAAGATGTGCAGCACTCGTACGCACAGATGGTTACTCTGAGGTGCTGACGTTGTGCCATTTGGGTGCGACGGTGTTCTATAAACTTGGTATGTTTGTGGTGAGCGAGTTTTAAACTTAGTTGAAGCATATAGAAAGTACTTTTGTAATTAATACGACTATCAAACTAGATTATCTTAAGATGAATTTAATATTTCTTTCTATAGTTACATTCAGGTTATGTATCCCAAATAATTTCTTACATCGTCTTTTTTTATCGATTTGCTTGTAAATCGTCTAGCACGCGGCGTATATCGCCATATTTTCCGATGCAACACAAAGGAGATCAGTAAGCAGAACTGACCATTAACTGCTAGCTAGACCTTTTTGTGCTACGACAGAGAACTTTCCAACCTACAAAGTCCGAGATCTGGGTAGGTATGGCTGCAGGTCGGTGCTTCTGCCTCAGTTCGGGTCCAGGTTGGCTTCTGCCTTGGGCTGGGCTGAGACAGGGCCGGACTCCGCCCACCGCCAAGCCCTGGTCGGCGTTAGACATGGTCTGGGGGCCCATCATTTGCCTTTGTCTTCATTGGTGGGCCACTGTTAGGCCCACCTTGCGTTTCGTGGCTTGTTCCACCGGATTTCTATGTTATTTCGGCTTTTTTTTTTTGCAAAATAGATTCCATAGCTTATCTAAAAACGAGTTGGGTAGTGGCCATAACGCGTATAACTTTGGTCTCAACAAATATGCAGGGATTGGACACTTTACCTAAACCAAAAGCCGATGAGCGGACAGTCGTCACAACGCCCATTAGCATAGTTTAATCAAATATTATTTATTCTATTATGAATGGGTTCCATCTCCTCCTATATATGTGGGGCATAAGGGCTCTGTACACATCACCGTCTATGACCAAAAGCAATAAAGTTGAGTGAAGGCTGAGACTACATCTTGTGCTTTTGTTTAGTCTTTATATTGGTGAGTTCAGAGCTTGGATCGTCGGCAACGCAACCTCTGATGTACAACAGCTGGGACTTGTTATCCCCTAATCTTAATTTAAGGCACTTCCCCTGTATTTACACATGCATCAGCACTTACGGAGCCTTCGTGCTGCTCTATACAGACGCCGGATGCTGCCCGGCGTCGAGTTCACAGGCAACTCTTGCCGTCGTTCAAACACCATGACCATTCTCACGTGATAAGACTATTAGCAGCTTCATGCCGTGACACGAGGATGTAGCTGCAGTATGCTTTCATTTGTCTTCGCCGTGTGACATGACCAAAGTTAACAACTGAAATAATTCTTGCAGCAAGTTAATAAAATATATATACATTGCTGAATACGAGATAGACGAGTTGCGAGAAAGCCATGGCCTCCACGCAAACAGTGCACATGGTTTCAGGAGATGGACCGATCGCAACTCCGGTCTTCAGGTATCTATCGGCAGGTCTCTTTATAATTCACCCAGTTGAGCTTTCTCTCTTCATTTCCATCTTGATCGCCTTCGTTTGGTTGTTCGTAAGAAAAAGAGATGAAACCAAAACAGAAAAAAATAATTGGGGAAGAGAAAAATTAAGTTCCCTAATATTTGGTTTTAAGCGGGGAAATGTTTTTTGCTCAACACCGATAAATCCAAAATCCGGAAGTTTTTGAAAAATCTCGGGAAAATTCGTTCAGAATTTTAAATCTGATTTTTTGAGTAAAAAAACGTTAGCTTTTCAGTGTTTGAGTTATTTGAACTCAAGACCTAGCACTAACTGACCACCATCCTTACCACTAGGCTAGCCAAATACTTCTTACCTTGCATTGGTTAAGAAATTTAGTTAAATTGCATGCTACAGTAACCAGTGCTACAGTATTTTCCCTTAGTGTTAGACCATAACATTCTACATACCGGTATAAGAGCATCTCCAACAAATCTTCTAAAGTGCTCATATCCCCTATATTTTAGAAGAAAAGGTAAAAAAAGGGCTCCAACAGATCCCCTAAGTGGTAACCAAAAATATAGAGGACTCCATCCCTGATTTTTCGTCCCCCATATATGGAGAACGCACACCATCCCCTAAATCGGTCCCAACGCTCCTGCGCCGTCCGATCCCCTAAATTCTTTGGTTGATAGTTTTTGTGGACCCAGATTTTAATTTAGGGGACCATATTTAGAGGACTTGTTGGAGGTTACATATTTTTAGTTTTCCATATTCTAGATTGTGTCCTCTAAAAAGTGATTTAGGGGATGAGATTTAGAGGACATTGTTGGAGATGCTCTAAGGGCCTTCCGAAAGGGAGCTGAGGGAGAGCATAGAGGCCGAGGGCTCCTTTTCAATTGACAAGATGTCCACGGGCCTTCAATCGCTGTGGGAAGAGGTGCTACTCCAAATACGACAGCATACTCCTTCAGAGCTGCAGTGGAGCCAATGATACTGCAACATTTTGGGTCGTCGGCGCAGATCACCGATGAGTTCGTGAAGATTGCTGAGCGGCTCATGGAAGCCATCCCGCAGGACGAGTATCCCTGTAAACCCGGGGATCTCCTTGCCGTGCCTCTCACGAGGAGGACATCACGGCAACGGTTTAGGGCATGTTTGGAACAGAGGAATTTCACAGGAATTTTGCAGGAAACAGTTCAATTCCCGCAGGAATCTGGAAAAATTCCCGCATTCCAAACAGGGCCTTAAGGTGCGTTTGGTTGAATTTTTGGGAGCTGCTTTTGCTTTCAAAAAGCCAAAAGACAACCAAAGGGGTGGAAATCAGAAGCTGCTTTTTCAGAAGCAACTACTTTTGGGTAGTACAGTTTTGAAAGCACCTTGGACACTGCTTTTGGCTTTTGGCTTTCTGCTTTTTGAAATGGTGAAAATAGAGAGCTGTTTCACAGTTGTTTCAAGGAAAATAGAGATAGGAGGTAAGTTTTATACTTGTTTGACCAAACAGCTTACAGCTTTTCCACAGCCCACAACCTACAGCAGTTTTTTCACAGCTCACAGCTCACAACAGCTTTTTTAGAAGCCACAGCTCAACCAAACACACCCTTAGTACTGGCTCCAACTTTATGAGAATTGACTACGAATAAGAATCTTAAAGTTTGGCTTGATTCTTGAAATTAATAAAAAGCTTCCGTTTACATGCTATGTACTGCTACTATTTGTATCTGTGTATACTTTGGTAAATATCTTACGATGAAATTGGTTAGATAGGTGGCGAGGAGCTCGCGCTGAATACCAAGTTTCTACTCAAAACCCAATGCATAATAGAAGGGGGAAAATACAAATATTTATCTTTAGTAATTGGATGCTCCTTATAAGGTCTTACGTTAATCTTAAGAGATAAAAAAAAGAAATTCACGTATTAATCAAAGAAAAAAAAGAAAAAGATAGAAATCCTTGCATTAACCGGATAAAAGAAAAATATCTTTGTCATCCAATCTCTACTATTGATGTAACCTACAGCTTGGATTATGTCTCCACTTGGTTGGATCATGACGGAGAAGCTCGCTCGGTTCAACTTTGGCAACGTGACCATGGTATAATACATCTCGGATACAAATTTTGTTTCTCCTACAAGAAAGGTCAAATATTAGGCACGTGTGGAAGACATCCTCATGTACTCGAATATTTGAGAAATACTTGCTGGCGTGTATGGCTTTCGTATGATCAATATATAATACATTAAACTAAAATATAGAACATAATATACACTAGCTGAATATTTATGTGTTGCTACGGATAAAAAAACATACTCTCTGTTCTTTCTTACATGACGTTCTAGAATCCGTGCAGTCAAATTTTCTAAAGTTTGACTGTTAATAGGTTTAAAATTATTTAAATTAGATATATAAAAATTATATCATTAGATTTATCATTAAAAATAATTTTACAATATTATAATTTTATTAATACATCTTAATGTAAAGTTATAGAAAGTAACAGTCCAAGTTGCATCTCAAAAACCCAACATCAAGTAAAAAAACGGAGGAAGTATTACCTAGCATATCGAGTCACCATCCCTATGTTTGGCTTGCGTCACACCATCGACTTGAGTTGAAGTGCCCGATTGAGCTTCGCTTCGGCCATGCCATGTTGTCATTGTAATATTCTAAAATTAACTCTTTCGAGAACCTGCGCATAATTAGAAAAAAGATGATATGTTAAAAAGGATGGAATGGTTAAATTAAAGGGGCGCAGTTGGGGCCAATTTCAGATCGTTCTCGTGCATTCCGTGTGTGTTTTGTTGTGGGCTGCGATTATAAAGTAAGAGGAGGGGAGGGAGCCCTCCAAAACCCTAGTTGCCTTCACTTGTTCCTGGCGCCATCATCCCACCACTGGTTCGCTCCAGCGCTTGACGCGTCACCAGCACTAGCTCCATCGTCCGTGCTCCAATGCTGCCGCGTCGCTAGCCTCGCCCGCGGCGCTCCATCGCTACCGCATTGCCAGCACAAGCCGCATCGCTCGCCCGCACGCCAGCGCATGCACACCATCGCTAGTGCTCACCTGCACTGCTAGCGTACACGCGCGCTAGAGCGCCGCCATGTCTCAGCCATGCCACCGGTAGCTATTGCGTGGCTTTAGTGTGCCAATGGGGAAATCAAGGAGGAAAATAGAGGAGCAGCGGCATGGGCAAAACTCAGTAGGTGAAGGGAAACAAGGCGAGGAAGGGTTTACGCTTTTGCCATTCTTCACCTGGCTAACAACCTGGACCTTCTCTTTTTTGGTTTGCCAAGTTAGTAGATGTTAGAGTTAGGGTTAGAAAGAGAATTAGCAAGTTTCCCGTCAGAGGTTCGATTAGTAGATTGGTTTGTCTGCCATACTCTTCAATTGCGATTTCGGGCACTGTATAGGATTAATATGAAAGTGTCATCTACTAGATAGTTGTAGATAATTTTGTTAACTTTTTATAGAGTACTTAATCATGTCAATTAATTGGTTAGATTAAGAGTTATGATTTTTGTAAATCTGCATTCTGAGGAGTCGTCGTCATTTGGCAACATTGTGGTAAACTGTAGATTAAAATTATTATATGGAGTAATTAGGGTTTTTACTCTGTATGAAAAGTGTAGATGACTGGCTAAGGATTCCATAGAGTCCAAGAACACAATTTTTTGTTGGGTAGAACAGAAGCTATGATCTTGGGAAGATTGCTGTCTAGAAATCGGATGTTGTTAGACACAGATGTGGGAAATTGTTGAATTGACTTGGTAGATGGTAGAACTGAATTTTAGGCATAACTAGAAAGATTTAGTTAACTTTTTGTAGATTCAGAGCGTTGGAAGAGGAAGCGTGAAGCACATTATCTCCAACGTTGCTCCGGGTAACCTATTCCTCAACCAGAACTTTGTTTTGGGTTTACCTGGCATGGAAGTGTGAAGACTTTTTGGAAAGCTGAGTTTTTCTCCCACCTGTTTAGGTTGCTCAAATCTCGGGGTCAATATTCTATTTAAGGGAGGTAGTTTGTAACATCCCAAAATTTTCAGCTTTTTAAAAAATTATCAAGAAAAAGGTTTTATAAGTTTTCCCTGATTATCTGTAATTAAAGCTTAATTGAATTTTTTAGAAATTAAAAAGGATTTAATTTGAGGAAATTAAATATCAAATATTTACAAAAAATATTTTATTTGAGTTGCTTGTGCCTCAATGCTGCCCACTTCAACTCTGGTGAGCAATTAGCATCGCACCAGTGAGTCTCCAACCTCGCTGACCATTTTGGAAGCTTCGCTGAGTCAAGATCTTAGCCTTTGTGCCCTCGCATTCGCCAAAAGATATCCAGATATCATCATTGCCATGGATTGATCTGTTGCGCCGCCAAAACCTCACTGTAGGTGAGCTCCGATGACCATTGGTTCTCGCGCCAAGCCAAATTGCATTGCATTGATTCTAGAAACACCTTGTGCAACACACTAAACTGAGTCAAAGCCTCTCTCACCAGAATTTCTATCACCCAAGCCACCCCGTCATGGACCATGTCACTGACCACCACGCCAACCACCTCAGACCAATACAAGCAGGTAGATGGGTTCACCTTGATGGGAGGAAGCTCATGGTACTGCTCACGCCGACCTGCCGCTCACCGTCGTTCGCCATCATCAGAACCAAGAAGCCATGGTCGTAGATTTGTTCCACACAGGTATGCTCACACAAGCATTCAAGTTAGCCTACTGTCCGATTTATCCACCACGTGCCGCCACATCTCTGCCATGTCAACGCATAGTTGTCACCGCATTGAAGCACTACTTTATAGACCACATCCACCATAGACAATCCTTAGCCCATGAACCCGGTCCAAAGCACAATAAACCATAGTTGCACAGTAGCCTTTTCCTTTTCGCCGAATTTCCCAGCCAATCCAACTTCTAAGAGCCTGATGTCTCTCATATGATCTCTGATTGTGCCCTTTCCAGTCTCTAAATTCATCTAAAATCAATCCCTATTTTATGGTGAATTTATTTAATTTTTGGAATTTGGTTTCTCTCTATTTTGGATTTTATTTGGATTTTCTCTCTAATGTGAGTAGACTTCTACACATTGGAGTCGTTTACCGAGCAAGGAAAAGAAGTAGTTCAAGATCAAGACTTTATTGAAGGTCAAGAACCAGCAGCACTAGAGAAAGGCAAGTTGTGTAACCTTGATCATGTTAAACCCAATTTTATAAAACTATTTTGTTTACTTAAACTTGCATGCTTTGTATTTAAATTATTTAATTGTTGGTAGTTAATACCCAATTATTTGATAACCCGACCCTTGATTAATTGTATACCATGATCCATTGTCAACCTAGGATTGGAAAACTATTTAGTTGCAACATTATAGTGTTCGACATGGGTTGGAGTAGTACATTGATTAATGAATTACAGAACTAATTATGATAAGTAGGATGTAGTTGCCACTGTTGATAAAATATGATAAGCCATGGCATGTGGATGTCATTGGTTGTGGATAACAAAACTTATTTTAGACTCAGGCGAGTGGAACATTGATGTGTTGTAGCATTGAATCAATAGGAGGCTTACCTAGGTTGATTAAAGACTGAATCTTGTACGCCATTGAACTGAGTTTTACCATACAACCACATATCTGGTATAGGATAAATCTGGTTGAATAATTTACTGAGTTCTAGCTCTAGCACGACTAGGCCAAGTACAGGGATTGTCAGCCATATGGCAGATTTAGCCATGGTGCAGCTTTAGTTCTATGGTCGGGCTTAGTTCGGGGTGGATGGTCACTGGTAGGAGCCATAATAAAGGTTGTGTTCCATCGTTGGGCTTGCGTTGGGGTGAGGTATTATAAAGGCTTTGTTGTGATATTCTTGGTCGGTACGTCTAAGGAAGTGTGTTATACCGGTGACACTACTAGTTGATCATATCGTGTGGGTAAAATTATACACATCTACAGTGTGTTATTAAACTATTTAAATAGCCACGCCCCTGGTCATGGGGAATGCTCAGGGATTTCACGTGAGGGTTAGAATTTGGAATAACAGTCTTGGTAGAGGATTTTGGAAAATATGCTTAGATTTGTTGGTACCAGTGGCTAGATGGAATCTTTGGATGGGCACAGGGTGATGCCTCGCTGGTTTACTTATTTAGTTTGTTGTTTACTTATCAGTTTGATAATATCTATTTTAACTCATGCTTTGCAATGTTTTTATTGTATTTCAATGCAAGTTATTGCTTTCAATAAAATAAACCTTATTAGCCATCCTTTGGAATAAGCCTTGCATATATACATAATTGCATCTGCACGCACAACTTGCTGGGTACTCCATGTGCTCACTTTTGCTATAAACATTGTTGCTCAGTTGCTGGAGGACAAGGTTACGTCACCACGGATGAGCTATTTCATGAGGAGTATCTTCAAGATCGTGGAAACTGGGTTGCACTACCCCAGTTGATTTCCTGTGGTCATATGAATGGGCTATATTCGAAGTAATCTTTATTTTTCACTGCAGTTATTTTCCTTAGTTAAGCCCTATAAGGCCAATAAATATAAACTTTGACCATAAGGTCGTGACCCAATTCTTGAATAGTATTTGTTATTTTCTTAGTTATCCATGTGTATGGATGATATTACATCGATGATCCTGCACTAGTGCAGTGTATATAGAGGGTTCGGATGTGTAAATTTGGGTCCTAGCAGCTGCTGAGGGTGTCAACCCTTAAGGGGGGTGAATGTAATACCCCGGGCCATTAGTGTGAAGGTTCATATGGAGTGGTGATGGGATTAGTCCCATATTTGCTTATCTAAAGTGAGTCATGGTAGCATATAATGTATGTTAGGTCCAAATATAGCACCTCCGAGTTAACCCTTTTACACGAAGTAAGGATGAAAGTGTAAGGAGGATGCTCTACATGCTTGGGGTTGTCTCATGATGGGCTAGGCTTTGAGTGGATTTTAGGCCAAGGAGGTACAGATGGTATCGAAGCATCAATCTTCACTACATGGGCACGTGCGAGACAAGGGTGCGAGCATATGGCGCATGGTGCATGTGGACCTAGAGTGGCCACAAGACATGGCATATGTGTTGACATTGGATGCATGGTGTGTATCGAGGGGTGGCTCTGAGCATTTGCCATGTATACGGTGTACTACCGAGGGTCTCAGCCCTTAAGGGGGGTGAATGTAATAACTTGACCCATTAGTGTGGTGGCCCATGTGGGTGGTGGTAGGTTTATCCCCACATTGCTTGACTAAAGTGAGTTATAGTAACATATAAGTCCTATTAGGTTCAAACATAGTACATCTAGGTTAACCCTTTTTATATGAAGTTCGGGCGAAAAGTGTAAGCAGTGTGCATTGTATGCATGGGCCTTCTATGGTGGGTTGGGCTTTGAGCAGATTTTGGCCCAAGTTGTTACAGATGGTATCAGAGCATCAACCTTTGTTGCACAGGCACGTGTGGGACAAGGGCGTAGGCATATAGTCGATGGCACGTGTGGGCTCGTAGTGGCCACATGCATGGCATATGTGCCGGCATTGGACACACCGACATGTATCGAGGGGTGGTTGTAGGCATTTGCTATATGTACGGCATGCTGCTGTGGTTGTCAACTCTTAAGGGTTGTGAATGTAATACCCTAGTCCGTTAGTGTGGTAGCCCATGTTGAGTTGTGGTGGGATTGCTTTGTCTAAAGTAAGTTATATAGCATATAATGTCTGTTGGGTCCAAACGTTGCACGTCTGATTATAGAAAAATCTAAGTCAACTTTTTTTATCGAAAGAAACTTGTACCAACTCAAAGTTTTCTTTTGTTCAAGAGTTTTTATTTTAGTAGATTGTGAGTAGGTTCTTTTGAACCGTGTCTTATGGCTTTTGGTTTAAAATTTTGAATTCTAGCTATTCATGAGAAAGAGTACGAAGAGATATACTCGTGTGCGATTTTAGTCGATATAGATGAAGTCAGGACAATGTCTATTATAATTGATTTGCAAACGTTAACTTAAAAAGCACTTTATTTAAAAACTAATTACTATAGAAAGTTAAGTTATAAAACCAAAAAACCCGCTCTGCAACCAGCATGCCCATGGACGACCAATCCACCCACATGGAGGATGGGATGGGCTCAGCCACACTGATCAAGACATGCTACTTGCAGTTTCAGTTGTAGAGTAGTACTAGTAGGCAATTGAGAACTTGGCAAGTCAAGGTCATTACTTTTTTAGGCAATGGAGAGGTTATAGTTTCATTAATAATCAAACAATGGTTACATTGGTCTTGATAAATATGAGCAGGTGCAAATGCCAAGGTCAAGCTTAACTTCCTACGTTTATTACCACAGTGATGCGGTATAGAAGCTGGGTAGGGTCAGAAGACATTTGCAGGCTATTTGGTTGGAGGGAATTGTGGGAGACATCCATTCCATACTGATTATATCCTTTAGTATTAACATTACCTTTTTTTTCTTAAAAAAAGCACCGTAAAGCTGAAGGACCTGTGGGCTGTGATGCCTTGTGTATGCCGATACAATGCTCCGAAGGATCCACCAAATTTGAACTTATAGTTGACCACATGATATGCAATTCATGGCTGCTTTCCTTCTCTTAATGCATTGCCTTTCATCTTCTCTAAATAATCAGTGTTAGATCGCAATTTTTTGCACGCTTCATTACCTTGGTCCCACAAGAAGTGTCAACCCAACTACCCAAGGTGTTACTGATCCCAGCAAAGTAGCACAATTGAACAAATCATTAGTTAGTATATTGAAACAAGGTTTCCATAATTAACCGGTAAAATTGTGCAACAATTATATAAGTTAGAGCAAAGCCTATTCTTTTTGGCTTTGGCAGGTGGTTTTTGGCTTCGGCTGATGACTTTTGGCAGCAGTTGATAAATAGTGATGGCTGGTAGAAAAGTTGTATTTTTTTTGGCTTATGGCTTTTTGTTGATTTAGTTGAATTGCGCTAGCTGATGCAATCGGAAGCATTAAAACCAACACATGTACAAACGGTCTTCGACTATTACATGCGTTCATTAAGTGGGTACGTGCGCGAATAAAAACATAGAAGCATACATGTGTTCATTATGGACATTCATGTAAAAATACGGAATTATAGTCATACAAGCGTTCATTATGTGGACATGTGCAAACATGGGAATATACAAGCATACATGCATTTAGAGATTACCACATCGACGAAATGATGTCACGTGACTAGAACACCCGCTATCGCATCACATAGCTAATCCATATCTAAATGATTGGTCTCCGAAGTAGCGTCTACGCTGGAGATACAATAATCGGGCCCAGGTGGGGATTGTCGAAATCCATGTTGCCCCACCTAGCATCTATTATGCAAACATGGGAATATACAAGCATACATGCATTTAGAGATTACCATATCAACGAAATGATGTCACGTGACTAGAACATCCGCTATCGCATCGCATAGCTGATCCATATCTAAATGATTGGTCTCCGAAGTAGCGTCTACGCTGGAGATACAATAATCGGGCCCAGGTGGGGATTGTCGAAATCCACGTTGCCCCACCTAGCATCTATTATGAAGTTATGCAACATTATAGTAGCAGAAATTATCTTCTTCTATGTCTCCGCGTTGAAGCTGGAGATATAATCCAACATACACCATTTATTCCTCCACACACCAAAGGCGTGCTTGATGACATTGCGCAATGACAAATGCAGGTATTGAACATCTCCCTGCACTCACGTGGGTGAGTGCCATTCGCGAACTGGGCTACATGGTATCGACTGTTCTTGAATGGATCTAGGTACCATTTCCTGTTCTGATACCTTGAATCAACCAAGTAGTACTCCCCTGCATTACAAGGTACCAAACAAGTGTGTTAGAGGGACGTAAACACAAGGCATATTTGTGCGTTGTGACAAGTAGAGTTCGAATTGTACCTAGGAGAGGATGCGGGAACACATGGCCATAACCAACAAGCATGTCAAGCAGGATAGGATACGCGTGTCATACGTTGATCTGGGCCATCCACTAACCACGAACGTGAACCGCATGTCGAAGTCATATATGGCCATTACGTTTTGGCTCATATATCTGTACCAGTTGATGTGCATGATACACATGCTGGCAGGGGCTGTGATCGGGATGTGTGTATCGTCGATCGCGCCTATGGTCCTAGAGAAGTGAGGGTTAAACCTGGTTTCCCAATCTCTTGTGCACAATACTGAAAGTTGGATCCACCAGCCTCACGTTGTCCACCGACTTATCATACAAGCAGTCCCGCACATGATGAAATTTCTGGCTTATAGTGGAACCTAAAATGTGCAAATCGATTGCTCACTTGGCTGTTAGACTATGGTGCCCATAGTCCACAAGAACATCCCCAACACTTCCCTGGATGTAACGTCTATCGAGGACTACAAACCGTAATGCGTGACAGGTGTCATGCAGCATCTAAAAATAGCTCAGATCCATCATGAACATGCCATGGCATAATTGCAGTAACGCCAATTGTACGTCAACCCATTCAAGGCTGGTCTATATTGGCTCCCGATGAGACCTTCTAGACAACGTCGGTGCCATCTGGGAAAGTTACTGAATCATGGTGGCCTCGATCGCCGGGGGGCGGGGCGGGGAGGAGGGGGGTCGTCGTCGTCCCTCGTCTCCTTGGTGGCCCGACATTGCCATTCTGCAAAAATAGAATGGGTTGAGGCTCCCTCCGAATACCAAGGTTCATTATATGAATCAAAATACATATCGAAACACATAGAAGATCAATTTAACAGAGGCTCAATATAACATAGGACACTGGAACCAACTTGTAACATAGGCCAGTGGAAGTGGAACCCAGAAAAACAGAGGCTCAATATATGAATCGATGTTTGTACAAAAACTAACAGAAGCTCAATAAACCAGAGGCTCAATATAAAGGATGCTCAATATAACCATGAGACCATGACTCCATCAAGATATGAATCGAAGTTTGTACTGTAATAATTGGGTGTTCATTCAAGATGAATGAGCAGTAGTGATATTTTATTGAGCTAAGCTATTCTGAATTCTGATCGACTACATGCCCAACTGTCGCACAAACAGATCAATATGTAACAAATCGTTTGTGCATAAACGAACAGAAGCTCAATATGAATCCAAGTTTGTGCAGAAATGAACAGAAGCTCAACATAACAGAGGCTCAATTCAAATGATGCGCAATATAACAGAGGCCCAAGTTTGTGCACAACTTAGGCCAGTGGAACCCAGAAAAAATATAGGCTTAACTGGTGCTCAACATAACATAGGCCACTGGAACACGACTAACAGAGGCTCAGTATCATAGATTTTGTACAGCAGAGGCCATTGGGCAGAAAGTAACTAAGGCCAGCGCACTCAGATTAACAGAGGACCAATACTAAACGGCAAACCAAAGAGTATGAGCTATTTAGTTCAATTTTTGTAATGTATGCTAGACCAAAATAATAGCACAAGCATTGAGGCAATTAACAGTTTCAGATTTACACATACATAGTACACACTACTGCAGAAAAGGTCATCACAGACGGTTCAAAAATGTCATCACAAATGATTTCGTGAGCCGTCTGAGTTTATAGGTCAACAATGACATAAGATCATCACAGACGGCTTTCGAACTGTTATGATGCAGTCTATCACAGACGGTTATTAGCTCATAATCGTCTGTGATATATGATATATCACAGACGGTTTCAACTAAAAACCGTCTGTGATAAAACTATCATAGATGGTTTTTAGTTAAAACCATTTATGATACATTCTATCACAGATGGTTTCTACTAAAAACAATCTGCGATAGTCCACCATCACAGATATTACGAGTTAATAACCATCTGTGACTCTTTTCTATTTCTAAATCTATTCTGTTTGTTGGTTAGCATCAAGAAATGCTAGCTATGCCCTCTGAAACAAACAGATCAAAACAATATACATCTAATTCACATTCATTCATTTCAGAAATAAAAACATCCATTTCACTAATCAATTAATCGAAATAAAGTAAATTATCCATCCATGAACAAATACACGCATGTAAAATTAAGCTCAATCTTATCCCCATGAAATTCATTCTACATTGTAAAACTCCTCCATCTTTTTTTATGACTCTAGACAACAAAATATACGCATACTGTCTTTGAATTTATTTGAGGTTGACCTATTCCAACAGTGTTGTATTGATGGACGCAACCTGTCGGTAGAAAAATCAATGTCGTGCATACATATATAAATTGATAAGTATGGAATAAGTATTGCAAAAATTGTCAAACCTGAGGATCTTTGGTCTTCGCGGAATGGAGTAGTTGCATATTGTGGCAAACATAGAATCTACAGGTGTTGCCCAGCAGCTGCTGGTGGCACTCAAAATTAGAATTTGTTAGTTCTAGAGGTATTAGTACAAAGTGTTATATATGATTAATGTGTACTAGTGAATACCGAAAAATCTAGATCGTGTCATAGGGCATTGCTCCCTCCCTCGGATTTCCGAACTTCTGCAACGTATGCGGCGAATGATCTACGAGATTCTAAAAGGTTAGCATTAGTCATTAGGAAGAAAAGAAAGACTATAATAGAGTTATGTATGGAGAAAATGTGTTTACCTGTCGATTAATTGTGTAACAACTATGTAGTCGATTTTATTCTTCTATAGAGAATTAAGATATATTACCCTATTTCATTTTTGTATAATTACAATTAGAATCTAGTGAGACCTACACAGGTATGTCGTCATGGTCATTAAACATAAGTTCGTGTTACTTATAATGTACAAATCAATAAATATAGCCACTAGTGCAGCACTTACTCTTAGTTGTAGGGTATAAGTACAAATTCCTTGTTACGTTGAGCCACCAATGCCTTCGTCATATAATTCTTCACAAAGGATGTATTCTACTTAATGATATCCATGGCGACCAAGCGTGGATCGAGGAAAACAACCGGTGATTTACCTACAAGTAGGAAGGATCCTAAAAAGGTAGGAGAATATCTAAAGGTAACTCTATAAAAGAATATTAATATTTATAGAATGCTATCAATCATTCGGGCACAGAAGGCCACTAAACAAAACGACAAAACAAAGAACGACAATTATCAATATCAAGAACAAAACAAAGGACGCTAATTATCAATATCGTGCAGGCTCTCGCGCCGAAAGGATAAACGACAAAAACAACTAAAGCATTTGAGAATATGGGGCAGCATGACAAAAAAGATTCCACACACCTATGTACCCTAATGCACTTAGAATAACCAAGAAAGAGACTTCTCCCACCACTATATAAGGAGCGCAAGCAGCAGAAGAAGGGGTATCGAAGAGCAACGCCAAGCTTCAGAATCCCAAGAGCTCCAACCTTCCACCTCTGTAAACCTTAGTTCTAGTATTCCACTGTAAAATATATCCACCAAAAAAGAAGCCTCTTTCTTAATTATTCTAAGTGCATTAGGATACACAGGCGTGATGAATCTCTTTTTAGTCATGCTGCCCCATCTTCTCAAATGCATTAGTTGCTTTTGTTGTTTATCCTTTCGATGCGAGAGCCTGCACGATATTGATAATTGGCATCCTTTGTTTTGTCCTTGATATTGATAATTGGCATCCTTTGTTTTGTCCTTGATATTGATAATTAGCGTCATTTGTTTTGTCCTTTTGCTTAGTGGCCTTCCGTACCCGAATAATTGATAGCATTCTATCAATATTAATATTATTTTATATAGTTACCTTTATATATTCTCCTACCTTTTTAGGATCCTTCCTACTTGTAGGTATGCTGATTCACCATATTCTTCCTACTTATAGGCATGTTGATTCATCATATTCTTTATTTTAAATTTTTCCCATAACCGATAATATCCATTATATCATCGTTGGATAATGATATTTCGAATTTTTCATCATATGCTTTTTTCATGACTTCAAACTTATCATTTATTTCTATTCTTAATTCTTTTAGAATTTCCTCCTTTATATCATTTCTCCAATGTGGAGCTATAGATTCAAATTTTTCATCTATTTTCCAATCTATATATATGATCCATCTAATGGATTTATTCCTTTTATTAAGCATTCTTTATATGTTGGTTTCTTTTGAGTTCTTTCTTCTTCCTTTATATTTGTTGAGGGTGATGCTACTGGAGCCTTTTTATTTCTTGCTTTTTAAAATTTTTTAATATACTCTTTAGCTGCTGGTTCCATATAATAATTTATTCCTAATATTTTTTTAGCTTGTATTAATGCTTCTTCTATATTTACATACTTTTTCCAAGATATTCCCCGGGCTAATTTTGAGTCTATTTTTTTAGTTATTATTTCTTCAAACAACACATATAACGGTTTCGGTTTAATGAATTCAGGATATCTGATATGGGCATTAGTTCATTCATCATATAGAAATATTCAGCAAGGCTGTTTAATATTGATAACATATATCCCTTCTTTTCTCGTTTATTATTGTATTGATACCAAAAATTATCTAATATGTATTCTTGAACTTCATGAATGATTATATGGTCTTTTGGCTTGAATTTGTATAAATTAGGTGGGAATATTTACAGCTTATTCTCTGTCCCAAAACTGAAAAATCCGCTCCCATTATAATTCATAGACCTCTTCATTGCTGCAAAATAGAAAAGCGAGATAGTAAATCAGGTAATTTATTATCCTTTCCTTTTATATGTTCAAATATAACTTTGTAGCCATTTCCTGTAATAATGTCTTCAAATAAGACCCATCTTCTAGTGAAACTTTTCTTGCTATTTATTTGATTGTGGTACCTACAAATGACCTCACAATCTATTCTTACTGTAAATTCTTTGAAGCCTAAATATAATATGAATGAGTTTATTGCATTAATTATTGCTAGGATTTCTCTACCAGTATTGTTTACTGTTTTAAGTTTATAACTACCTGAAGCATGTCTACATATTCTCTCCTCTGTTTTAGATGAATATTTATTAGGTTTTTGTTTTAGTATTGCTCCCATCCGATCTAAGAAGCATCAGTTTCAATGATAAAATAAGTGTCGTCTAATAGTAATTCTAGAGGTTTCAATTCTCTAACTTACTCTTTTATTATTCTGACCAATTTAACATCTTTGGAATTAAAGTATTTTTGATCATTATTTCTTAGCATATAATGGCCCGGCTAATTTTGCTAAGTTTTCTAAATAATTTCTGGCATAGTTTACAATTCTAGAAATTGTTGTAATGTCTTTTTATCATTCATAGCATCAGAGAATTGTAGAATCTTTTTCTATATGATCTTGCAAATAGATTTTCCCTTCTCCTATTTCATGACCTAGGGAGTTAATTTTTTTCCTTGCAGATTTGCATTTTCCTTTTGGATAATATTAACCCATTTTGCTCTACTTTTCTGAAAAATACTTCTAAATGAGCAATATGTTCTTTATAAGATTTTGAAAATATTAATAGGTCATCTATATAGACTAGTACGAATTCTTGATTTTTATTGAATATATTCTGCATCTTTCTTTGAAATAATGTTGGTGCATTTTTTTAACCCTAAAGGCATTACTAGCCATTCAAAGTGACCTTGTGGACACGTGAAAGCTGCCCATTCTATAGACTCTTCTGCCATTTTAACTTGCCAGAAACCGGCTTTTAAGTCAAACTTAGAAAAATATCTACTTCCTTGTATTCTATTAATCCATTCTTTTTTATTTGAGATATTGTAAGCATCTTCTATGGTATTGTCATTTAATCTTTTATAATTAATCACCATTCTTGATATATATATACAAAAGCAATGAGATATACGATATTTATCGGTATTACATTAACGTAGACCGTAATTGTACACGCTTACCGTGTCCAGCATCGAATGAGTGAGGCATCGAAGGCGTCGAGTGTGAAGAGATCGAATAAGTCCTCAAAGGTCACCGTGAAGACACAGTCATGAATATCGTGGTGAAAATGATGGAGCCTGAACTTGACAGTGACACCCGAGCGTCGTTGTCCCTCCGACTTGTTGGCATGTTCCATGTGGTATGTATGCAATCTCTGGCAAGCCAGTCCTAAGATTAAGAGGTGCTCTATCGGAATGACCAACGGCTTACCTAACATAAATTTCTGAGCCAACAGTAAGTAGAGGATATCATCATCAGTCTTCTTCAGTTTGCCCTTGCCGCCCTTGCAGCCTTGGCTGTAGGTCGACTTTACGGTAGTCGACCGGGCACAAGATGTAGATGCACCACGCCCTTGCCGCGTCGGTGTAGGTAGCTCTGGTGCGAATAGCCCCCATGGACGTGGCACGATCCAGGTAGCTTTAGTGCGAATAGCCCCTGTGAACTTGGCACCGATGCAGATAGCTCCTGTGGATTTGGCACCGATGTAGATAGCTCCTGTGGACTTGGCACCGGTGCAGATAGCTCTCGTGTACTTAGCACCGGTGCAGGAGCCTCCAGGCAAATATCCCTCTTGGGACACTGGATGAATGTTCTAATAGCATGCTCTAGAGTTACGACCTCGTCGTTTGGGGGCATCTACAGTAGGACGACCTCGAAATTGGCATGAACACGGTCCATTCACTTTTTGAAACCTGGTGCTAGAGTTACACCGTACACCAAGACCTCGAGCTCAGATGGATACGCCTGGCCCCAAGCAGCGCACAGGGCAACGAATATTTCACTGGAGCTTAAACTTTGTAGCCACCTACATAACGATATAAAACTAGTTACTCCAATAGGCCTATCTGTGAATCGAGCATTTCAAAGATAATAATTAATCGATGGTCGCTTTCTGAGGTAGGGTTGGACGCACAGCTACTCCAACGGTTTAGGAGCTACCTAGCACAGAAACGGCGAGGCTTCCTACTGATTTGAATGGATGTCGTACCTTTCCATCTGATATCTGATATACATTTGCATCTCATCTCTAAGGGGTACCGTAATATCCTCTCGTAGCCGTGCCTCGTGCTCAGCTTTGGCTCTCTTCCTACTTCGATGGTTTCAGTCCTCTGAGAAACCATGTTTCCAAGGAACATAAAAACTAAGGCCTCTCGTGTGACTCAGGTGCTCCTTATTTCCCAGGGTCGCGGAGAGTATATCTCTCTCTCTGAGAGCCTGCAATGAGCCTTCAAAAGTTCTACACTCAATGCTTTGTACAAGAGCTCAACATGTCATTTCACTTCCTATGAAGTTATGGAGTAATTACAAATTAGGTTGTCCGATATCTTACCAGGCGGCGGAACACTTCCTCATCTGCGGGGATTCGAAAGGAGATGGCCCCCGATGACACGGTAGATAACCTCACTTTTATCCAATTTCGAGCACGCTCATCAGGGATCCTGGCATATGACGGGGAGGTGTCCCGCAGGATTGTATGCTCGTCCTTCTTCCTCCATTGAGGAATTTTACCCGCATACCCAGCGGTGCCGAGTCTGTGGGGGCGTGTGTTTTTTGCCTGAAGGGTCCTGTGGGCTACACTTTCACTCATAAAATTATCTATCGTTTTCATCGCCACAACCTCTTGCCATTGTAGTTCCAGGAATGGATACTTGTGGAAGGACATCAGATCCTTCTCCATGTATTGCTTGTGAGTAGTCGACGGTGAGACAGTAGGGGAAGGTGTCGGCTCAACCGGTCTGAGAAGGTGGCAGATCAACCAGATCTAGGGGGAAACCTGGTAGATCTGGGGTAAGGAGGTGGTGAAGGGGGGATTTGGGGCCTGGGAGCAAGGGGGACAGAAAGATGGATAGGCACCAGTGAGGCGATGGGGAAGGTGGTGGCTCAACCAGACAGGGTAGGTGGCAGTTCGACTAGATCTGGAGGGGGGAGGGGTGTGGATGTAGGCAGTGAGAGGGCAGGGGATGGGATCAGCATGAGGTGCGACGAGGGGTGGCTGACCGAAGGGGAGGTTGGGTGGTGGAGGCATCACGAGGCGGGGGGAGGAGATGGGCAAGCACGAAGTGGTCAAAGGGGGAGCGTGAGGCATGCGCTAAGAATGGGAGGTGTCAGTGGATTCGAAAGCATGGGACAAGCCACTTTTACCTACGTTCCCCTCAGTTGCCGCGTTCAATCTGGCTTCTTGCTTCTTCGGCACAAAGCCAATGCTGAACTAACCTTTTGAGAGGCAAGCCGGAGATGTCTTATAACGGCCAGACTGAACCTGTTGAGCTACGGATGGCGTCGTTGGGAACCTGTCAGCCGTCGATTGAATGAACCGACGGGTGCCAGAGCTAAGTTAACAAGACATGTATGGTTGTATGCAAAGATCTATTGGTTCAAGGACAATTACCTGCAAGTCTGTTCGAAACCACACCGGCGCTGCTTCTCTCCCAGAAACATCTTTTCCCGATGTCTCCGGGGCTCCCGGCCAACTGCATATAGTTCGAAATATAGATGCATTTGGCGCTATGATTTATTTCATCAACTCTGAATAAACACAGTCCACAGAGAGGAGGGGTCACTGAATCAGACTCAAATACTTAGCACTACGCACCCTCAAGGAGAATGGGTTCCATGTCTTTCAACTTCGTTTTGTACGCCTTCTCCTTTCTGCTTCAAATTTCGGCACACATTATATATACTTTGAAGATCGATAGAAGGAGCTAAACTGGGGTTATAAGTTACATGCAGAATGAATATACACGATTCCACAATTTATACTACTTACCTCAAGGAAAGTGACTTCCCTTTGTGCTCCACATTTAGGTATTAGTAGTCATATCAGTAGAGCAAAGGAGAATCGGAGAGAGAGAAGGAGAATAGGCAGAAACTAAAGAGACACACGACTTATCCAAAGGGTAGGTGTTATATATGTGTGTCAATGAACAAGAGTTATTGTGGTTATGTTGGTTAGTCGGACATTACCAGTACTAAAGTCTGCTAAGGCTCTAACCTGCAACAAATAATATGGAAAGACCGGCATGCAAATAGCATGGAAAGAATTCGACGGCACAATCTCTATTCAAAGGCATGGGTATTACATGGAAAGATCTGCATGCAAATAACGTGGAAATAATCCGAAACATGTGGATGAATTGCTTAACAGGTTGGATCCTAGTTTAGTTCATGAAATACAACGTTTTGATTTGCACAGATTCTAAAGTGATCCGATGGCTCATAAGTATGGAGCCTAGGCCATATGTCTGTGTGTGTATACTACTATAGCCTTGCTGATCATGCCAGACAATATAATTAACATGTAGAATGGCTAGATTAAATAGCATGGAAGAGTCGGGAGTACTTACACCTTCCCATGGGAAATCACACACAGATCAGTAAGTGCACAAATACAGAGAGTTCCAAGACATGGACCACCAGTTCCAAACCAGGAAAACATTACCAGGGAATGCAAACCTAGAAACTCATACTGGTATTGATATTTTTATGTTGTTGTCAACCAGGTTTCAATCTCTTACAGGAAAATAATTGGAAGGATCAAAATCTTAAGCCCAACAACCATTCAGACATCGTATACTGACAATGTATATCAACAATTTGAGGCATAGCTAAATCCAAAGCAATCTGAACGTAGGATATTTAAAACATAAGTTAGTCTACAGTTTAGGTCTTTGAAAGGAATATACTATGAAAAACAATATACCCAAATCTTTAAAGGCTTGTACACTCCGTCAATGCCACTCTGATATATCAAGACCTACTTTCACATTTCATTTTCAGTCCAAATCACTTTATAACAACAAACAAATATTCTCTACAATTGAAGTCACCTAACATTGCAAAAGTGGCTAAAAAATTTACCTTCAGAAGTTCAGAGAGCCAGCTGAAGCCCTTTCGAGCACAAGCCTGTGCAGGTGGAGAGGAAACAAGGGCTCAATTAGCAACAACCCGATGGCAAGAATCACATGGTGTAATCCTTCTTTCAGCTGGAATAGTAGACAAATTGAACATTTTAGGCTCAAAAAGAATACCACAATTTTCTGAAAAACCACAAAAAAGACCCTGCGATGCTCCTCACCGGCCTTCACATCGCAGATCTGCGCGTCCTTGCCGTCGATGAGCCGTAGACCCACCGTCATCGCCGGTTGATGGGGCAAATTTGTGGAAAATAGTAGGGACATGGGATTCCCAATTACATTCAGAGTTGTGGAATTAGGGTTTGGGAAATCACCGTTGGTTCAGCAGCTCGGTTGAAAGCTTGAACGCTAAGCAGTGGTGACTTGGCTTCTTCTCTCCGCCCACCGGCTGGCCGCCTCCCCCAGCTGGCAATTGCCCTGTCGCATGCAACCCTGCCCAGTGCGCACCGCCCAAGCCCACCCGGCAGCCTTTTCGAGCATGATGCCAAGGGCTGCCACCGTCGGACCGCTCGCCTTGGTAGCCATCGTATCTCTTGCTTTGGCCACCATAGATTTGTTCTCCACCTTCAAGAGGTAGCCATGGAGGAGGCGGGGGTGGTCCTCGACGGTCTTCCTCTTGCATATCTACGGACCGCTACCCTCAATCCACCAGCACCGGTGCCCAAGAAGGGATCGAGGAGGGGGACTTGGAGAGGACGGCGGCGCCAGAGAAGGTCGAGAGTGGTGGCGGCGGGAGGATGGCCGGGAGGGGGCGGTCGCGCGAGAGGAGCGTCGGTGGCCAGATCCACCAGCGCCAGCCGGAAGAAGGCAGGGGAGAGCAAGGGCAACGTGAGGCGGCTAAGAGCAGCGTCGAGAAGAGGAAGGAAGGGGAGAGGGAGGGCGACGCGAGAGAGTGGAGCAAGGGGGAGGGGAGAGCAAGCAAGAGGGGCAGAGTGGGACGGAGGAGGTGGGCGGCGCGGGAGCGGAGGGGCGCCGGCGGCGGATTGGGGCCAGGTTGGGAGCGGCAGGGGGGAATTGGGTGGCGGTTTATGGTGCGGCGCGGGGTGTTAGTGTCGGCGCGTGAATAAGGGGATCGGTAGGACAATTTGCAGTGGTACATGATGGATGAGCTAAATCGGTTTAATTTCACCATAAGGAAAATTGATTTTTGTGGTGAAATTTTTTGTCATAGAAGGTCTTCTTTTCATCACAAATGAGTGCAGTGCATATATAACTATTTAGGCTAGAGAGGAGGAGAGGTCTGTTCAAGCGGAAAATAAAAGATGGTTTCAATCAATTTGCATTGTAGTTCTATTTATCATATTTCTGAAGATTTATGTATGAATTCAGGTGGATTTAGTGCGCACAAAATAAAAATTTCGAAAGCATATTAAATCTGTTTTTCAATAGATAAAAAAGAACTTGATTTGGAGCTTTCTATAAGAAAAAATTATAGCAATTGGAATGCACATTATATAGGAGGATTGCGCGCTTGAGGTGTCAAGCATGAGGATTCAGTGGCTTGTAGAAAACCTTTGGGGTGATCTCCTGCTTATCCGCATCCTTAAATAGGTTTGGAAGGCTTTCAAATTTTATGTTTCTCACAGATTGGATGCATCCCAAGCAAGGAAGAAAATATACGAGGAGATGTTTTCAATTCGGTCTCGCTTTGGAGCAGCAGCATTGTACGGTTTGAAAATATTATAACTTTTGCATATGAAGTTTGATTTAGGTGTTCTTGTACTCGTTAAAAAGCTAACTTTATGACCCACTCAAAAGGATCAAGTTTTAGCTTCAGATTCCATCTATGCACAACACAAAAATCAATATAAACCAATGGCATAAATTTCAAGGTTTCCTTTTTTTTGTGTCCAAGTTATCTAAATAGTTTGTTTATTGTATTAGGTGTCTTAGGAGTAGTATATAACCCAATGTAAACATATATGTAACTCAAACTCGACATTATGAATTAAAATACACATTTATAGTTTAGCTTTTTACTACTTTCGTGATGAGAGTCTTACCATTATCTAGGGTACGGACTGTTTCTTTTCTAGTTGATTGGTATAACCACATCTAGAGGGGAATTGGACATTCTTCCAAAGATTTTTCTGTCTTTTTGTTAGGAATTGAGAGATCGATATTCTTCACTAGGTGGTTGGTGGAGAACAATATACGTGTGATTAAGTGAATTAAAGAGTTACAAGTCTGTTGCGTTGGTTGCAGGGGATCAGCTACAATCCTACGTTAGTAGTGGCGGAGCGGGGTGACAAGTGAGTCTCACAATGAAGTTGGACTAGGTCGTGCTTAGACCATTGGACCATGGTGTTAGGGGTAGGCTTCTTAAGGACGGTAGGGGCATCCACACAACAGGCTAAGGTGAGGCATCTCCCTGTCTATGGTTTTTCTCATCCCTTTCTACATAGACGGAGTTAATGAAAGTGATGGTAAGAGCAGAGCCCTATAAAGTAAGAGGGGTAAGAGGGTCGAGTGCTTAGTGCCTTAGTGGAGATTAGGGCAATCCAGTTGGGGTCAAACCAAATGGACGCACATTTTTTCTGTGAGGGAAAGACTTACTATTAGAGTTATGTGATTTAATGTTATTTTGGAGAGGATTGGAAATTTTGGCTAGTATCTCAGCGGACCATCTTTAGAGATGGTCAAAATCTGCCATCTTTGGGTGATGTATTACCATTTTTCGTCTTATTTTTAACTTAGATTCTTGGAAGCAAGTCAAGCAAGCAACGGTTAAGATCTCGTTTTGGATATGAATTTTTTTCTGTTTACTACCGAAATTAAACTGTTTTTTTCGAAATGCTGCAAAATTCCTGGGTTCGAGAAGGGGCTAAACCAATCGGTTTGCAGCGTGATCACAGAGCGGCACAAATCCCTCGTAAACCCTAGAGTGAGATTTTGCCCATATTCCCCTAAACCCCGCCGCCCTGCCCTCCGCCATGCTTGTCCTCCCCTATGCCCCCTCCCACCTCCCATCTCCCCCTCCGCCGCCTCACCCCCAAGCCACCCCTCGCCACCGCCGCTCGCCGCTCCCACTCCGACCCCTTCGTCTCCTCTTCATCCTTTCCCTCCGACGACGACGAATCCCCCCTTGCCGCCGAACTCTTCCCCGCCGCCGGCGCGCCCACCCTCCTATCCGTCGCGCGCTCGCTCGCCGCCTCTCCGAGCCCCTCCGTCTCCTCTGTCCTCAGCTTCCTTCGCCGCCTGCCCCCCGACGCCTCCCCGCACCTCTTCCCCCACCTCATCGCCGCCCTCTCCCGCTCGCCCCGGCCCCTCCTCGCCATCCGCCTCTTCCTCTCCCCACCCACCTCCTCCGCCGCCTCCCACCACTCCTTCAACTCCGCCCTCCTCCGCTTCCCGCTCCCCCCGCACCTGCTCCCCGCTTTCTTCTCCCACTCCCTCCGCCGCTTCCCCCGCCTCGCCCCCACACTGCTCTCCTTCAACCTCCTCCTCAAGTGCGTCTGCTCCTCTCTGGTCGCAAGAAACCCCCGTATCTATCTTGAAATAGCTCTACGGGTTCTCCACGAGAGCGTTCCGGGCTGGAATCTTGCGCCGGATAAGTTCACTTACTCGACGGTCGTGTCTGCTCTCGCGGATGCAGGGCGGGTGGAGGATGCGGTGGCGCTGGTGCACGAGATGGTGGCGGATGGGGTGGTGGCAGCCGAGGTCTTTAACCCCGTGCTGAGGGCGATGCTGCGTGCAGGGGATGTTGTGGGGGCGGCCAAGCTGTTTGGTTTTATGCAGCTAAAGGGGTGCGTGCCAACTGCTGTGACATACAATGTGCTGGTGCATGGATTGTTAGTGTGCGGGAAGGCGGGGCCGGCAACGAGGGTGATGAGGAGAATGGAGAGGGAGGGGGTGGTGCCAGGGGTGATGACATACGGGGCAGTGGTGGATGGACTGGTGAGGTGTGGGAGAGTGGAGGATGCATGGAAGGTGGTTGAGGAAATGGGGAGGAAGGGACCTGCACCTAATGAGTTTGTGTTCTCGGCTCTGATCACCGGGTTTTGTAAGTCAGGGAAGATTGACAGGGCATTGAGGGTGTGGGAGGAAATGGTGGTCGGTGGCATAAGGCCGAACATTGTTTTGTATACAGCAATGATTAATGGCCTTGCCTCGTGTGGGAAGATGATGGAGGCTGAATTGTTATTTGGAGAGATGGTTGAGGCAAAATGTGTACCAAATATCATGACATATAGCTCAATGGTTCGGGGATATTTCCAAATTGGAGATTCATCACAGGCTCTTTCTATCTGGGAGGAGATGGTAAGGGTTGGTTGCGCACCAAATGCTGTTACTTATAGCATATTGATCAACGGGCTGTGCAATGTAGGGAAATTGAAGGATGCTATGATGGTCTGGAAGCACATGCTTGGCCATGGCTGTGCACCCGACACAATTGCTTATACTTCAATGATCAAGGGGTTGTGTATTTCTGGGATGGTGGATGGTGGTCTTCGTCTGTTTTATGACATGCTAGCAAGGGAAGATTCCAAGCCAGATGTCATCAGTTACAATATAATGCTGGATGGGTTGCTCCGGGCAAAGGACCTTCCTCGGGCAATGGACTTGCTCAACCGGATGCTTGACCAACGGTGTGATCCAGACACAGTGACATGCAATATGTTCTTGCGGGATATTGGGTTTGGAGAGGGAAAATCGAGGGAATTCTTAGAGGGCCTGGTGGTGAGGCTATGCAAGAGAGAAAGGAATAAGGCAGCAGGAGATGTTGTGATGGTGATGCTGGCTAAGTATATTGTGCCAGATGCTGCTATTTGGTTAATGGTGGTGAGAGGTGTTTGCCGGAGGAAGAGGGTTTGGAGAGTGATTGACAAATGTTGGGATGAGATTTGGAGGTGCTGAAGATTTCTTTTGCTATGATTATTAATTCTTGATATCACTGGGAAGAGGTTTTGGAGAGTGATAGACACACACTGGAGCATGACATGCTGGAGTTTTTTATACTCCATTTGTTGTAAGTTGTAATTTGTAAAACTAACTGATTCATTCATAACAAAGATTTTGACACAATAAAGCGATTGCTACTAATCATTATGCTTATCATGGATCATTTTCAAGCTTTTGTTTTCCGATCTGCATGCCCTCATACAAAAATGATGTTTCCTGCATGACTGTGTGTTTGGCAGACCTGTGTGAGTTTTACTTGTCCCTTTATCTCCTCCCACTGTCCTTGTCCTCTTTTGTTTTGTGTCTTCATCTTCCTAGAAGTGATGGAATTTCTTGCAAGTTATAACCTTAGAGTTGTACCCTAAGTTCTAACCCAATGTGCTAATTATATTCTTGAAAATTTCTAGTGATCCAGAAGGCAGTTGCCGAGGTGGCACGTAGGCGCTAGGCAGCAGTAAGCCACTGCGCCTTGGGCCCTTGGCGGCCGGCTGGACGGTCAAAGTCAGTTCAAGGTGGAGCCAGGCGGGCGGGGTGCGGCGACCAGGCAGGTGTGCGAGGCGGCAGCGCGGCGCCTAGGCGGACGCCAAGGACGCCTTGCGCGCGTATGCGGGGATGGAAATCCAACTTTGTAACAGAGCTAGGGTTGCGAAGAAGAGTACCGAGGGGTCGTAGCCGTTGAGCGGGAACTTTTTCACTTCGCGTTGCCTCCACCTCGAAGCTTTCCACACGTCGACGACTGCCGTTCACCCTTTGCCTCGCCGGATTTGGCTGTGCTGCCGATCGTCGTCTAATGTTCAAGAAGGCGCTAGGCGGTCGGCGAGGTGGGGCCTAGCGCCTAAGGGGCCTAGGTGGGGTATAGGCGGGGCCTAGGCGGTTTTTGGATGGTAACCGGCCAGTTTTCTGGTTATCGATTTCGAATTCAAATTTTGAAGACTGAAATTTGACTTGGTTTTTTCCCGGTTTTTTCGGTTACCGGTACCGGCCCCTGGCCGGGATTGTGCCTGGTTCCGGTATTTGGAACCCTGGTTGTAGGTATAACCATTCTACAATGATATTGCTTTAATTACAGTAGAGTCTGCAATTTCCTTGTCAATCCTCTACTACATGCTTCAAGACAAAGCAAGTATATGGCGCCTTCAGCTTCTTTGGACATATCAACAGGATGGAATGTGTGATCAATGGCAGCAGAAATGTTTCATTATCGGTATATTTTTGCAGGAGAAGCATCTTTGACACTAGGATTTCTGAGATGCTTGATTTGCTACTATGAGCAAGTTTTGTATGCATTCTACCTCTTCAATCAGCAGGTAGGTTATGTTAATATATTTTTAACTGCATATGCTTACTATACTAAAATATGGATTCAACATATTCGTCTACAGTTCTTTTTTCTTTTGCTGGGTTTTCCATATTTTGACATTTTTCTGGAGTAACTGTGCATTTCAAAGCAAATTGCTCGTGGATGATTCAGTTATTGTATGCCGGATTGAATCTTGTTGATGGTGCAAAAACATACAAGAGAATATTTTTTTTTAGAATTTGCTCTTGACTTTTGTTAGTTGCCTATTCAAATTCTGAATCAAGGTATTAATCCTTCCAATACCTTCGTATTTTTCAGTAGCATATCTGTTAATCTCAGGGTGTACTTGATGTTGCATTACACTGGTTGCAGACTTGCAGGCGGTGTTGTCAGCAACACCCTGAAACTTTTTGTATGCTTATAATCTTTTTACCTTCGAATGGGTCAGGATCTGAAGTATACAGCTTAAATGTATAGCAGCATATAAAAATTAAGACTTGGTGCTTTGCATAGCCTGTTGATGATGACAGCACGTTAGTTGTATAGCTATGTATACTTGTATATAATTGTTGATATTTATGCTGGCAGTCAATTAAGAATGTTAACTCTATCCTTTTTTCACTGACTCAAGGAGGCAGTATACTGATAAAAGAATATTTAGATATTTTAGCATTTTTTGGTCCATGAGACATGGCCTTTTCCTCAATGATCAGATTAATTATAGTTTCAAAGTGTTTGCGGAAGAACTGCGCATACACAAGATTCATTTTGGAGATGCATGTGGTTTCAGCTATTTATTATGAGATGTAACTGAGGAATTATGAATTTATCAGGAATATGATAGCGTAGCAGTACTCCAGTATAATTGAAGACAATTGTTACAGACGCTAACAACCATTTTCAGCAGTGAACACCAACTTGGATATAAACGCAATTCAGCTGGCTGGGAAAATATTTTTTGGTGCTTCTGAATGTTTTCTAAATGTCAATTAATTTGAGAATACACAGTGGTTTCAGTTTTCATGCACTGCCTGTCTGTCCTGAAATATTTATGCTAGGTTTACAAGCAACCAAATTCCTCATTAATTTTAGAATCTTTTCATTAATTATGAAGAAATTAATTTGAGAAACCTGTGTACTTGCTTGGTTCCATCATTCTTTTACATCATGCTTCATGTTTTCAAATCATACACAATATTTTGAAGGATATGTTGTTATGATGATTATTCAAGTCTTAGGGCCTATTTGGAGCACAGGGATTTCACATGAAATGGTTTAATTCCCGCACGAATCGGGAAAATTTCCCGCGTTCCAATTGGGGCATTCACAATATTTTTTTTATCATTGAAACATATTAGTTGCGCATTTGCCCATCTGGTAACTGTTTTCGTGGCTTCTCATTCAAAATGTTCCTTTGCACTGTAGGTGCTAAAGAAGTGTTTGATCATCATCATCAGTTCATTATTCGTTCTTGTTGTTGTTTTTGTTATTTTTGTTGTTGTCATTGTATGAGATTTCCATTCATGAATATGAGGATGATTCTGTTAACAAAAACTTTTTTGTGCACTAATTCTCAACAGTTGTTTGATATAAAGCAATACCTTTACATTACAGGATAGATTAAACTTCTATCTGCAGAATTCTAATTTTGAGAGGACTTAGATCAGATTTACTCTGAGTATTGCATGGTTAAATGGGTCACTCTGCATTGTTGGGGAAAATCATGATATGCAAATTGCACTTGGAACAAACGGTGATCCTGCCGATTTTTTATGTGGTTTATCACACCGTTCGGTGCATGCCTCATGGTTACATAGGTCACACTGTTTTGTTCTCATTGTCATCTTTTTGGAGTTTGCAGTTTGCAACTCTGAACAGCGCAGGTCAATTCTTGCTGTTAAATAATTGTTACTGAGATATTAGGTGGGTTCTTTTGCACTCGGGCTTTGGTTTATCACTTCTTACTACAGTAACTAGTTTTTAAACGGTACGTCTTTTTAAGACGGGCTGTCTATAGTTAGATTGTAATAGATATTGCACTGAGTTCAAATATACCGTCTAGAATTGCATGCAACTATTTCCCTTCGCGTACTGTCTTTCACAAACAATCAGAATTTAAAAGGCATAAGTCAAAGTCACAACCACAGCTCAAAAGGACCCATCCATGCTCTTGGCAAGTCAGCTCATATTATTGGCACATGTGTATTATTATACATAGACTGTAGAGTATTTCTTACATGCTAGAATTAGCTGGATACCACTTTGTGATCTACTAGTTCAAGTATACTTGTTTGTACATGTGGTGTGATTGCTACTTCTTCAGTTAGCCACTTAGCCTTCGTGGAGGTATTATCAAGTATCACCTTTAAGCCATACGTACTATGCTAAATAAATGATCCTTTTGACATGATAGTTTGTTATTTATGCATCGTAGATATTTCTTCATGAACAACTGAAGATATATTGTTCCTTTTAGGTATTCACTGAGAGGTTTGTGCTGGATTGAAGTCATATGAAGCTGTTTTTCCCACTGTATTTATGATTTTGTTTTGTTTCTTCAGGTACTTGTGATTTGATGTCATCGACATTAATCACATAATGGCTCCAAGAAATAGTCCTCGAGCAAATCTCAGAAATTTCTTCGCACTTGTATGTCCTGGTCAAAGACGTGGAATTTGCCCATTTTCAAAAAAAAAAAGACATGGAACTTCTTCCTTGTTAAATGTGATTGCGTCAGCATTTGACACTGAGGCTATCGGCGAAAAAGGATGATAAACCAACCGCATGTTACCTTCTCTCTTCATGGCACATTTAACTTGTGCCAAGCTATGGTGGTACTCTGAAAAGTACCGTGTTTACCATGTAACTTGGTACCCTCATGAATGGTCCTCTGCCAATTGTATGTGAAATGGTAATTTATTAAGAATTATTTAGTTAGTGGCTTAGTGCTATTGCAAATATCACGGTGTTGAAAAAAATATTATTGCTTGTGAGAATGATATATGGGTCCAGTATCACTTGTTATTGACACAAGCTATAGTATTTTTTTTTTACTCTGTGACCTTTGTTATGGTACTAAGCAATATTGCCCATTTATCAATGCCCTTTATTGTATATTTCAAGCTCTCAAAATGACAAGCTCTTCTTTTTTGCTTTGGGCAGATCTAGGCAATCTTCTTTTCATTGATTTTTTTTTACTTCAGTAGATTATTTTGTCATTATATGAATGATCACATGTTGCAGGTATGATGTGTTGTGAACTAGCACAACAAAAGTATAATTATCAATCAGAGAGATGTCAGACAACGACGACTTGAAGAAGAACGACGATAGGCGAAGGTGGAAACCGATTAGAGAAGGAACAAATTTAGAATAGTTGGTAAGGGAACGATCACAACTGGATTTTAGGGACTAGAGATTTATTCATCTTTGCTTAATTAAAGAAGATATCAACATGGCTTATGAATAGTGCTCATGGCTTATTTGGCACTATTCATAAGTTTCGTCTTTTTCTGAATTTTTGGTTTTTTTGTTGAGCTTTTTTGCCGGTTCTTTTTTTCCCGTATTTGTTTGTATTATACGTAATGGGCTAACATATTTTTTTATTTTTAAATTTTTTAAATTTAATTATGCTAAATAAGCCTCTGTCAGCTACAGTGCTTTTTTCAGCCAGCTACAGTGCTTTCAGCCATAAGCCACGGGCTTTTCAGCCATGTTGATCACAACCATAATGCTATCCTTTTTTATAAGGGTAACTTAACTACTAAGAAATAATATCTAGCTTAAAGAAACAAACTAGCCGAAGATAAGCTTCTAAATTAAATTCTTAAGAAAGTAAACTAATCAATGGTGAATAGTACAAATGCGCTACAGTACCACAGTGAACAGTACATGTGTGCTACATTACCATGCAAGTAATATTACACCTCTACTGGTGAAACAGCTCGTCTTCGAGCTGTAACATAGGGCGACAAACTCTTCCGATGGGGTGGGTGAATCTGTTGGTGTATGATATTCAATACCATCGTCATCTGTTTCATTAGGTTGTCTAGTAGGGATAATTTGGCAACAGAAGTCATAGTGTTGACTCTGATACCAATCGTTGTGAACTAGCATAAGGGGGTAATCATCCATCGGAGAGAAGTCGGACAGCAACGACTTGAAGTAGAACGACACTAGGTAAAGGAGGGCACCGATTAGAGGAGGAATAAATCTAGAATAGCTGGTTAAGGAAACAACCACAGCTGGACTTTAGAGACTATGAATTTATTTATTCTTCTTTGCTTAATTAAAGAAGATACAATGCCATCCTTTTATAGGAATAATTTGATTTAACTTCTAAGAAATAATATCTTACTTAAAGAAACAAATTAACCGAAGATAAGTTTTCAAACTAACCAAAGATAAGTTTTCAAACTAACCAAATCTATCTAATCTCTAAGAAAGGAAGCTAAACGTGGGTGAATAGTACGCATGTACTCCAGTAACCACAGTGAACAATACACGTGTGCTACAGTAACCACACAGGTAACATGATGCCTAGGCATGTGCAGTGACATACGGAGACCACATTTATTCATTTCAATTGCGTAACATTTTTCGTTTGTTATTGCTGCCGAAGGATTATACATTCTGGAGTTTTTAATAATCATGTTTTCAGTATTTGGAATATCTATACTTTTCAATCTTTCTGATCGGTCAAGTGATTGCAATATGTTAGAATACTTTTGTGCTTATGTTTGGACTGATTGCTGGAATAGTGAAACAGTTCGCTCACATTGTTTTTCCTCCCTTTTGAAGCAGCTATTGCACAATTTCACGAGGGTAGTGGACAACTTAAAAAGCTTTGCTCAGAGCCTGCGATGAAGTGAAATACAATCCTTTATTTCTATGTGGTTCTCATTCAGCAACGTGGCACTGCCAGGGACGAATTGCCAAGATTCACCTGTGCGCCCTCCAGCACCACCTCTGTTCTTCTTGTTGCCCTGCTTGACTTGGCACTGCATGATATTGATGGGATCAGGGCCTCAGGGGTGTATTTGTGGTATTTTTGAAGAATTACTCCTGCAGTGGCATATTCAGAAAGAAACAGTTTGAGCTCCGGTGGTTTCCAATAGTTAAACCCGTTTCTTCCTGGCGTATTTAAGTATTGCAAATTCTTTCTTACTGGCATTGGGCAGGTGAGCAAACCTTGTACTCACATTTGTTTGTAAGCTCAGTGGTAGAAGCCCTTTATTCTCATTCGCTTGTGCTGCAGGCCACAACTCGTCCATACAACCTGCAGAAATACAAAACATGAGGCTAAATTATTCAGCGTTATGAGTGTCATGCCATGGAATCGTCGAGGAAGGAGTTAAGGTCTTGTCAGCTAGTAGAGTGTGACGTGTTTATGTATTGACTCGAGGAATGCAAGCTAGGAGCAGCAAATTGTTAGGTACACTGCCATGTCCGGGCATTTACTACTGCGTAGCCCAATTCGAGACCGATGTGCAGGAGTTTAGCGTAGGCGACTAGATGGTGATGGTTAGTGCATTTCTAATGCAAGGTATTGTTTGCTATGTCTGTCTTTTATATCATTAGAAACAATTATAAATATAACTTTTTCAATGTATAATATCTATTAATAGACTTAATCAATAAAATTACACCTTCTTCCACCTTTCTCCCCTCCTCTCCTTTCTCACCATGTCACAGATTTATGGGATAGACATAAAGTTTTAGCTATGTCTTAGTTTGTATGCTTAAGCAATATCTTATATAAGACGTTGCTTTCTTCTTTTTCTTTTTTAACTATTTTCCATATTATAATATCTTAGATTAGATTGTTCTTAGTGTTGCCGTCCACGGTCCACCCAATTAACAGCTTCCTGAAAAGTCCAGGCGCGATGAGCACCGGTAAACGGCCATCAATTAAGCCTAAATGGACGGCAGGCCAGCGGTCGGCGCCACCAATATCCTCTCTACGCCAGGGGAAAAACACCGGCGGTAATCGGTCGATTGGTTATCCATCAATGTTCAGAAATCTCAGCATCGTCAGTTTTCTAAAGAGCCTGAACTTGAAAAGTTCAAATCTAAATTGTGAGTGGCTTTCATTTGGTTCTCATTCAAATCCAAAGTTTGAATTCACATTTTTGAAGTTGTGACCTTGTTCTTTTAGGCTACGGCCGATGATTTTTGGTGGTAACTAATAGTTTTTGATTGCGCTTTTCGAGAGAAAGGTGGAGATGCCGACGCGGATGGCGCATATGGTTTTAAGCTTGAAAAGCTATTAGGAGAAGCGGCTTTGAGAAACCACTTGAAAAAATTATCCTGTTTAGCTCGAGAAACTATTTGGAGAAGTGACTTTAAGGAACTACTTGAAAAATCTGTCATGTTTATTTTAAAAGTCACAACAAAACCAAAAAGACAGGCCTACATTTTCTAGCTAGTCCTGACTCAGCCTAACAAGCCCATTGAAAAATGTAGTGAGCCTAGTCTTGACTCGGCCTAACAAGTCCAAAGTTCCAAACCTAATCAATAGCTCGTTCTGAATTCAAGTTCAGCACATTCAAATTCAACCAGTCAATTACCCCGCTGCAAGTACTCACGAACGTAACACCACAAGCTGCTGACCTCGTGATGAAGACTTGTTCCCTTCTACTGCTTAAGTCAACTAATGCGATTTCAACGGCGGTTAAGATGGCGAAAAACCAAACCGAACATGCAAATTACGTAGCTTAATTAACACCAAATATGGGACAAGACTAAACCTAACCAACTGAAGAGGACATTTGAATCATGACAATAAGTCTTACACCGCACATTCTTTCTCTGTTTCCTATGAAAAATTGGCAGTATGAAAATATGCTCAATGTTGTGAATTTGAGGTCGCTTTCGTAATTTGTGCCAGTGTTCTATAGCTGCCGCCATGCAAACCTGCAACGTATGTCGATATCAAATTTTAGTGTAGTTGGGTATTTGAATTGAATTCAAGCCATTCGTGGATATGCCGGGCGTGAGTGAAAGATAATGGCGAATGCTGGAATAGGATCTGAACTGAGTTAAATTTGGTTCGTATTTATATACTATAACTATAATAATTCCATTAAAATCAGAGTAATATCTTTTGAGCAAACTTAGTTATAATATTTACTTTACCTGGTAATTAAGTTGGGTACTTGAACAAATTCTCTTTCTACGGTTTTTTCTCGGGCTTCTCTTCTTTTTGAGTTTGCATCTCTTCTTGATTCTTCTAGCCTTTTTGCTAATCCCGAGTGACTGCTAATCACAAGTAAGGCCCAAAGCACCAAACCCTACGTTGCCGTCCTTCTAGCCATTCTTTCCTCGCATGTTCGGCAGGGAAGCAATACTTAGGGATGCAAACGGATCGAATACGGATGGATAATGTCTGTACCATATTTGTTTTCATATTTTTTTTTCTCGGATGCAGATACGAATACGGATACCTCGGATAAGAATACAAATACAAATAATATCGAATACTGATACGGAGCGAATACGAATCGAAACGAATACGGTCACGAATATTTATCGGAATATGAAAAATCACTTAAACTACATATCCAAAATCAATGAAAACACATAAATAGTTTATTTTGTCAAAACATTCATGAAATCTAAACAAGCATAAGCATTTTTATCTATAATAGTCATACTGTTATACAAATTTTAAATCTTCAAGTGGTAGTTAATTTTTTCTAAAGTCCTAAATAATTCTTAATGGATTTCTACCATTTACATGTGACTAATAAATTAATTAAGTATTTAAATTTGCATCAAAATGATTTAAATGGGAGTACATCAATTTAATCGGCACAAATTTTAATCCACTGACAATATTAAATTTATTTTTTAATAAACATAAATATTTGCTAGTGGTGTTTGTAATTTAATATGACTAAGGAACCAATGCCTAATGGTAATGGAGGCTTATGGCTTGGTTAGGCTAGTGGGCTGGTGGCAGGGGAGATGAGAGAGGCTGACTTGGGCTGAAATCCCGGATATCCGTTTTTGTATTATCCGGATAATCCGTATTCGCCAGATATCAGGCCTACTGTATTCGTATCCATATCCGGCAAAAAAACCGTATTCATATCCGATCCGAGAATTATCCGAAGAAAATCCGATCCGACATAATCCGTATCCGTTTTCATCCGAATCGGTCGGAAACTATCCGATCCGTTTTCACCCCTAGCAACACGCCTGATGCACACATCTACCAAAAGAGTCAAAAGAGTGAAGTGTCGTGTGTATGGAAACTTGGGTTCAAAACATGGAGACCAGTGAAGTCTCTTCACCTTCTTCAACTTGGTTTTTTCGGTTCTTCTCTTTCTAGAGGCCCCATTTGGAATGTGACAGTTCTACAAAAAAAAGGGGGACGTGAGGGTTCTATAAAAATTGTGGGATTATATTAATTAGTGTAAAATGAACCTGAATTTTTTTAGAGTTTTATCTTATTCACTAAACTTTTCACTCGGTCCATTTCCATCATTCCTATTAAATATAATAATGAGGTGTAGTCATCAATATAAGGATTAAAATCCCATCAGTTGGATTACATCCATCTTGCTCATCATCGCTTGAGTCCTCATCGGAGCTTTCTTCATGTCACTCACTCTCCAACATAATCTTCCTCCATTTCATCACGATTGTATTACGTGAACTTGATCTTCTTGCTTTGTTTTTTCTTTCCCTTGAAGATGTACTTGTCCTTGTTCTTGTTGTTCTCATATCTTGAAGCGATGTGACCTTTTTCATTGCACTCATAGCATATGGTGTTAGCGAAAGGGTTCTTCTTGTTGTAGGAGCAGCTTGAAGATGATCTCCTCTTGTCATGGTTATCATCATTTATGTTCATTTTCCTTAGGAGACGCCTTGTCTTCTTCATGAGCAAGGCCAAGTCATCCCAGTCTTCCACCTCATCATCATCATCATCATCATCATGGTCACCATATTTATCTTTAGCCCAAAAAGCAATGTTCTTCTTAGTACTTGGAACACATATATATTCCTCCAAGAAAAGCTCATATGAGGTGAGCTACCCTAAGAGTGAAGTAGGCATAAAGTCATTCATGTCTCTATTGGTGAGAAGTACCACGAGTGTCTTATACACCTTGGACATCACCCTAAGTATTCTTCTCATAATCTCAAGGTTAGATAATATTGACCCGGCACCATTCAACTTATTCACAATGCTATTCATTGGAGAGAACATATCGCTTGCCTTTTCATGTGGTAGCATTTTGAAAGAGTCGAATTGGTCCTTGAGAACGAACATCTTAGCCTCTCGCACATTAGTCTTGCCCTCATGAATCTCATGAAGAGTAGTCCAAATCTCATGAGCGGTGTCGAGATTGCTCACTCGATTGAAGACATCATGTAGGGTCGTATGGCGCAATCAGAGGGGGTGAATGATTGCCTCCGCTTTTTGAAATCTCTAAGTAGTCGATGAAGGTTTCGACGCTCAATACTCAGATACCCGCAAGATCGCTTAGCTTTGCTCTTCGACCAGATTGAATGTACTTGAAATCGTCAACCTAGAAGCAAAACCTCTTGATCACCTTCGGACATAGTTGTATGCTTTGATCCACCTATAAACACCAGCACTCTTCAAACAAATCAGGAATCAGATTGATTCAAGATGATGTTTATTGCTGGATATTTGTAGATTTACAAAGTGCCCTCACCGAAGCTTCACCGAGCCACAGCTAAAACCCTTAGCCTCTACCTGTTTTTATATGCTAGAGCCCTAAACCATGTTCTCCTCAAACATGGACACATAATTCTATATCTTTCGAAAACCAAGGGATCAGAAACCATTCCTAACATGGGTTTTAACCAATCTCTAAACCTTCCAAGTTACGAACTCTATCTGTGATCGAAGTCGGGCGTGACCAAAGTCTGTCGTGATTTAAATCTGTCGTGATCAAAGTCTGCCGTTCGGACCTACTGATTGGACCATTCATCACAAGGTTGATTGGACTACCGTCCGTGATCAAAACCAGACATGGTCGTTTTGTCATCCTAAAAACTTAATCACAAAACCAGACATGGGCGACGTGCTGCGGACCTTCGGGCTGGAGCTGGCGCAACTCACTCCGAACGCCGTGGCCCGGCTCGCGGTGTACAGCTGGGCCTTGCGCTCGGGGGCGTGTTGGCCCAGTGCCTCATTGTTCGCCTACCTTCACGAGGCACGATGCCAGCTCAAGGACCGGAAAGACGGAACGCTTCGAGCTTTGGTAGCGTCAGCTTTATTCTTCGTCCGCCGTGCAAGAAGCTCTTCCCTGCGAACTCAACTCGCGGGAAGTGGGAGTCTCACTGGATGAAGCGGTGGTTCTACCACCGTGTGGAGAGCGGGAGCGGCCTTGAGTGCACGGGCCGACCGATCGCGTTTAAGCCCTTGCCCGGCCGAACGCTCGATGATGAGGACCAGCGGAGGGTCCAGCGGCTCGTAGGCGTGGCCGCCCGCTTCAACATGAGCGACCTCGCCGAAAAGTACGTGATGTACGGCGTGGCAACGCTTGCGCGCGACTGGCGTCTTGCCGCCGAGAGGCTTCGAGACGACAATGTTTCGCCATCGGTCTGCTTGCTGCCGCCACCCGCCGGTCTTCGTAAGCCTCGATCGCATCTCTCCTTTTTCGCGCGAAGCGCGTTATATGCTGATGCTATTCTCCTTTGCTTCAGGGATTTGCTTGGAGGAGGTGGAGCAAGCCGCACGCGTATTCCTGGGGCCATACACTGGCAGGGAACACGAGCAGCGCGCGGCTGCTATTGCCGAGGCAGGGCTGGGGCGAATAAACCACATGTGCGAGGCCCTGGGCCTTGCCGTGCCGGACCGTGTCGCTCCAGACGATGGTGCAGCGAAGAAGAAGAAGGCACCCTCTCGGAAGAGGGGCCGCAGCGGGGCGCCTGCCGCGCTTGGCGCGGCGGCTGCTACTACTGCTGCTAGTGCTCCCGAGGGCGCGGCGGACGCGGAGTCAGACTCGGCGAGGTATGCCGATTCGGGCTTGGGTGGCGTAGACGTCGAAGGCGAGGTATCTTCGGCGAGCGCCCCGGACGGTGGGTTTGCCACAAGCAGCCGGAGGGGGAAAGTCTCGCCGCCCACCGAAGTCGTCGAGGCGGAACCCGTCCGGACCGGCGATGCTGAGGTGGATTCTTTGGCCGTGGCCGCTGTGGTGCCGGAGGCGCCCTCCACGGGGGCACACGGAGCCATGCTGCCTTTAACGACAGCGGCAGAAACCGAGGTGCCCCCTTCGACAATTGCCACCGCGGAACCTTCGCCCCCGGGCGGTGCGACCGCGGGGGCTTCCCCAGCCGCGATTGCGGGGGCGGTTTCGCTGCTGGCTGCCCCGGCTAAACGGCCGTGTGTGCGACCAGAGCTCCACCGGACAACGCGGGGATTCGTCGTGGCCACGGGCATCAGAAGCTTGTGGGACTCTAGCGCAAGCGCCGGGGACCCTGCGGCATACGCGCCTTCTGCCCCTCTGGCCACGCCCCCCGCCGTGCAGGGACGGCCGTCACCCTCCCCGAACGTGGAGGCTTCTGCCCGCGGCGGGACCATTCCTTCTGCTACCGAAGGTAGGGTGGCGTAGCTTACTCTGGTGCGTGCTTTTATGCCTTGCGGTGCTCACCTGTATCCCTGTTTACAGCGCTGCTCATTCCGGAGGGGGAGCGCTTGGCAGAACACGGGACCTCCGCGTGCATAAGCCCCACGGACTTCGTGCCGCCCCCAGAGACGCTGAGGGCGTGGCGCGGGATTGTGAATGATGCGGCCACCAGTGTCGTTCCGCAAGCGTTGCAGGCCTACGAGGCGGGGCGCCTCGAAGACGCCTTCGAGGTGTCTGGGGTGAGGGTAAGTACTTCATACGACGACGCCTGGGCTGGCTGAGCTTGCTAAGTCTTTCCCTTCTGCAGACACTCGTGCTGGGGCAGGCCTTGCAAACGGCCTATGCTCGCGGCCGAACAACGCTCGAGGATAGGCTGCGGGCCGTCGAGGAGGAGCTACGCGAAGCCTCTGGAGCCCGCTCTGCCCAGGACGCCCGCATCCGCCAGCTGGAAGCGGAATGTGCCGAAGCGAGGGCACACGCCGAGGGACTTGTCGCGTCGGCGCGGGAGTCGGCCGCGGCAGCTGCTGAACAGGAGTTTGCGGTGGAGCGGGACGGGCTCCTGGAACAGGTCGCCTCGCTAGAGAAGGAAAAAGGCGAACTTGCCTTGACTCTAGCGGAGCGTAACCAGACGCTTGGCGACGCCTCGGTGGTTGCGTGGGACGCCATGCAAGCGCTGGAGAGCCATCTTCAAGGGCTGGTAACTGAGGTGCCGGACCGCGCCTTCGGCCCGGAGGAGTTGTCTCGGACGCTCCGCTGGGTCGGGGATGCCGCCAACGTCGTGCGCGGCGCGGCGACGTCCTTTGGCACCCACTGCGCATACACGTCGGCATGCTTGGTGTGCGCGCTCCTGCAGCACCGCGGTTGCACGCACGTCGCCGGGCTGGATGACCCCCAGCTGGAGATGCCTGGCGGGGCCGGAGTAATGTCCGGCGCCGTCCGCTCCGCTCGCCGTGCCCTCGGGTCCTTCTTCGACCGGATCTGGGCTTACGTCGGGCCGGATGTTGCGCGGATCGAGCTCTGGAAGTCGCTCTACGGGACGGGGAGCCTCGGCCAATTTCTGGACGGGGTCCCTCGACGCGACGAGGGCGGCGCTGGGCCCTCCGAAGGCGCCGGGAACCCGCAGGTCTGACGCCGCGATACCTAGGTGTAGGCGTGTGTTGTACTGCTCCCTCTTTTTGCGAATGAAGTACACACTTGCTGCATGCATTCTGACTTTCGCCTATATCCCGGGCAGCTTCCTTGCTGGGGCCGGCTTCTTGCGGCCGACCTTTCAACCCGGCGACGCCTTCGACGCTGGCGACGGGCCGAAGAGTCGCTGGACTTTTGGGCGGGCCGGCCTTCTTCGAGCGAGGCCCCAGCTTTAGCGCGTGTTAAGGACGAATCCGCGGGATAGCGGCTTAGAGCGGCAAGGATGTTGCCGGACCTTCGTACTTGTGATTTTTCCGGTATGCAGATTTCCTGGCATTTTAGGATGTGCGCTGTGTGTTGATGCCATCGTTGGCGAAGTAGCTACGCAAGGGTTCCTTAGAACGGCGCTTGCGGGGGCAGTCCCTTGGCATCTCACCTTTTTACAGCCCGTAGACTGGCGTGTGCGGAGGCGGACCCCCGCACTTTGCCTTGTTATAGTCCGTAGACTGGCGTTTGTGGAGGCGGACCTCGACACTTCGCCTTTTTATAGTCCGTAGACTGGCGTGGGCAGAGGCGGACCTCGGCACTTAGCCTTTTTTTTATAGTCCATGGACTAATGCGTGCGGAGGCGGACCTCAACGCTACGATTTCCTTTATAGTCCGGAGACTCGCGCGTGCGGAGGCGGACCTCGACGCTACGTCTTATTTAGAGTCCGTGGACTAGTGCGTGCGGAGGTGAACCTCGACGCTACGTCTTGCTTTATAGTCCGGAGACTCACGCGTGCGGAGGCGGACCTCGACGCTACGTCTTATTTAGAGTCCGTGGACTAGTGCGTGCGGAGGCGGACCTCGACGCTACGTCTTGCTTTATAGTCCGGAGACTCGCGCGTGCGGAGGCAGACCTCGACGCTACGTCTTATTTAAAGTCCGTAGACTAGTGCGTGCGGAGGCGGACCTCGACGCTACGTCTTGCTTTATAGTCCGGAGACTCGCGCGTGCGGAGGCAGACCTCGACGCTACGTCTTATTTAAAGTCCGTGGACTGGTGCATGCGGAGGCGGACCTCGACGCTACGTCTTATTTAAAGTCTGTAGACTAGTGCGTGCGGAGGCGGACCTCGACGCTACGTCTTGCTTTATAGTCCGGAGACTAGTGCGTGCGGAGGCGGACCTCGAGCTACGTCTTATTTAAAGTCCGTAGACTAGTGCGTGCGGAGGCGGACCTCGACGCTACGTCTTGCTTTATAGTCCGGAGACTGGTGCGCGCGAGGGCGTCCCCCCGTTGCGTCTTTTGTTTATACTCAGGCCCGTCACCTTTGGCTATGGCGAGTGCACACGCGAACATGCGACTTCGATTTATACTCAGTCCCGTACCCCTGGCTACGGCGAGTGCACACGCGAACGTGCGTCTTTGTTTATACTCAGGCCCGTCACCTTTGGCTACGGTGAGTGCACACGCGAACGTGCGACTTCGATTTATACTCAGTCCCGTACCCCTGGCTACGGCGAGTGCACATGCGAACGTGCGTCTTTGTTTATACTCAGGCCCGTCACCTTTGGCTACGGCGAGTGCACATGCGAACGTGCGACTTCGATTTATACTCAGTCCGGTACCCCTGGCTACGGCGAGTGGACACGCGAACGTGCGTCTTTGTTTATACTCAGGCCCGTACTCCTGGCTACGGCGAGTGCACACGCGAACGTGCGACTTCGATTTATACTCAGTCCCGTACCCCTGGCTACGGCGAGTGCACACGCGAACGTGCGTCTTTGTTTATACTCAGGCCCGTACCCCTGGCTACGGCGAGTGCACACGCGAACGTGCGTCTTTGTTTATACTCAGGCCCGTCACCTTTGGCTATGGCGAGTGCACACGCGAACGTGCGACTTCGATTTATACTGCGGGAACACGCGCGTTGGCTAAGCCTGCGCGCGCCTTCGCCGCGTACTTGCTCGTGATGAAGAGAGATTAGCGACAAACGGCGATCTTCATTATATCCCCGTTTGCGCGGGTAAGCAACTACAAGGGGTGGATATACTGACCGTTTGCCCTTGGTGCGGCCGAAGCCTCTAGTCGCTAGACATCTGCAGGGCCCGCCAAGGCGCCTCTGAATGGCCCCACGGACCTCCGCGCTGTGACGCCAGCTCTAGGAGCGTCGTTGGGCTTCGCGACGTGGGCACCTGGTACCTGGCTCGATGCGCCGGGCCATATCCTGGTCGCCTCGGACGGTGATGATGGTCCGGGGACCCGGGATCTTCATGCATAGATAGCCGTGGTGTGGTACCGCGCCGAAGGAGTTGAGGATTGGGCGCCCTAATATGGCATTGTAGGGGTACGGAAGGTCGACCACGTCGAAGGTGGCATCTTCGGCCCGCACATTGTCATCTTGGCCGAAGGAGACTTGAAGACCTATTTGGCCCAGCGCCCGCAGGGGCTGTCCCCCGAAGCCCTGCAGTGGGATTCCTGAGGGTCCTAGGCGGCTTCGAGGGATCCCCATCTGGTCGAAGGCCGCCGCAAACAATACGTTCGCGGAGCTACCGCCGTCCACCAAGGCGCGCCCCACGTCGCATCCCGCGATAGTGACCCGGATGACCAGGGGGTCCTGATGAGGGAAGTCCACACCCTGGGCGTCGTCGGGTGTGAATGTAACTTCGTGCTGCGCCCAATCCGGCGGTGCTTGCGTTGGGTATGCCGCCACGTGATGTAGTCTTCGCGCATAGGCCTTCTGCTGCCGTGCTGCGGCGAATTCCAGCGCAGAGCCTTCAGATATGACGTTAATGACCCTGCGGTGGGTTGCCCCCGGGGCCTGCAGCGACAGGAGGCCCTCACGAGGCTGCTGTACGTGAGCTTGGATCCGTAAGGGGCCCTCCTGGGGTTGCATCCCTTGCGCCTGTACCTGCATGGGGGCCTCGTACGAGAATTGGACGTGGGCCACCGCAGGCGGACGCGTCTCGGGGTTCCTGTCCCTAGCGACGCTATCCCGGAGCGCTGCGATGGAGGTGCAGGCACGGGTATCGTGGTTGCCGCGGCTGTGGACTACGCACCACAGTCCCTGGTGCTGGTCGTCGTAATCTCCGCGACTTTTATCGTCGCGGCCCCGGCCACGGCCGCGCCCCCGGCCACGGCGCCCCCGACCGCCTCGGCCCGCGGGAGCGCCCTCGTCGGAACCGCCTTCAATGTCGAGGACGTATCGGTTCCGCCTCGACCTCTGTTGGCCGCGCTTGGGCCGATCGGACGACTCCTTGTGCGAGGCGTCCCTGCAGTCGGGCGTATCCCTGGACGACTCCTGCTTACGTTTTCCCTTCGAAGAACCGTCCTTCGGCGGATCTTCGGCTTTTGCCGAGGCTCCGGCCTGGTTGGTGTCGGAGTCGTCACCTTGCCTTCGCCGTGCGTCCTCTTCCGCCCTGGCGTATTCCTCCATTTTGTCGAAGAGCTTCGCCACCGTCTTGATTGGCTTTCGTGCATTGTACTCGGCCATCGGGCCCGGACGAAGGCCCTATATGGCTGCATTAACGATGGTGGTTTCATTAACGTCCTTCACTTGGCATCGAATCTTGGCGAAGCGTTTGAAGTAGTCCCGGAGCTTCTCCGAGGGTTTTTGCTTCACAGCGAAGAGTTGGTCCGCGTCGACTCGCTCGACATAATTTCCTTGGAAGTTATTGTGAAGGCGGTCGCGGAGCTGCTCCCATGCGTAGATGGAGCCGGCTCTATGGTAAAGAACCAAGAGAGCGCCACTCCTTGCAGCGCGAGGGGGAGTCCCTTCGCCTTCGTGGTGTCGTCTCCGCCCGCGGCTTCGATCGCGGTGTCGTACACACGCACGAACTCGCGGGGGTCCGTGTCGCCTTTGTACGGGTCGATGGTGCTAGGAAACTTGAAGTCTTCGGGCCATGCCGCCTGCTGCAGCCCCGCCGAAAGCGGGGACTCTGGATCTACGCGCCGTAGCGGCACGCGGCTGGACGTGGGAGCTTCGCGACTTTCCGCCCTCTCCGGCGTGGGCTCGGACGCGATTACTGGCGCAGCCTGCTGGCTCCGAGCCTCTTGCATATCTCGGACGGCTCCGCGAAGGTCCCCTAGCTCCCGCTGGAACGCGTTGAGGGCTGCTAGTATGGCGCCTTCCACCGTAGGTGCTGTCGGGGCCGCCGGAACACCCAGCGGACGGGTCGGTGCAGGGACCGCCGCCTCACGATCTCCAGATCCTCCGGATGCTTCATTGCGGCTACCCCCCGGCCGCCTGATCCGCGCTGCCGGCGAGGGTGGCGGGGGCTGTCGTTGCAGTGCCAGCGACGGGGTTGAATGTCGTTGTAGCAGCGCTGGCGGGGTCGATCGTTGTAGCGCCAGTGACGGGGTTGGATGTCGTTGCAGCGGCGGTGGCGGGGTCGGTCGTTGTAGCAGCACCGGCGGGGTCGGTCGCCGTAGCGCGAGCGTCGACGCCCGCGATCACGGCGCCTACGCCGCCGCCAGCTTCTTCGGCGGTCGATGCCGAAGCCCTGGTGTTCACGCGCCGCTCTGACCCAGCCGTCTTCTTTCCTTTCGCCGCCGCCGATGAAGCTTTTTTCGGTGCCATCCTTCTTCTTCGGTCTTCAGGCTTGTCCTTGTCCTCCCCACGGACGGCGCCAACTGTTGTGGCTACGGGCCAAACAGAGAGAGAGATGGTAGTGGAGAGTGATGGGGAGGAGTGAGAATGGCCTACTCTCTCCCCATGGCCTGTCTTCATATATATACACATGAGGCATGCTTTTACAATTATACCCTTACATCTGGTTATCCCCTCTGGGGGTACTTATGTCATTACACATGGCCCATTCTGGGCCTTATAACCTCCTACCAGGCCTGCCGGGTTTAGGTGGGGGCCACCCCTACGACACCAGATAAACACCAAACGCTTCTAAATAATTAATTTAAAATAGGATTTTTATAGAAAATCAAAATATCATTCTATTTAATAATTTTTTTATGTTTTTTTCCTAAAGTACTTTTCAAATCCAGCATTTTATTTAAAACAGAAAATCAGGGCAAATCAAAAATAAACTTTAGGCAACCAACACACTTATTTTTATTTTAAATTATTTAATCCATTATAATTTTTTTTAATAAAAACCTGGGCAGTTACATGAATCCAAAATATAGCATGAATGTTTTTTAAAGTTCTCCTCAAGATTATCGTCTACTCACTGTGAGATTAAAAGCAAGTTATAGCTCAACTTACTAACGAGAGCGACGTCCTTTAAGATGAACTTGTTATTGATACGCACGGTTCTTTTAGCAAAAACACGTCCTTGAGAGTTGTCCCCAAAAGTGATCATCTCATCACCGGGGGCACGAGTGAGGGAGGAGAATCATCACGAGTCTCCGCTCATGTGGTGAGAGCAACCGGAGTCAATGAACCATATGTTCTCCTTCCCCATGCAGCGAGTGATGAGGACATCACTGACACACATACACTTCCGGTGGCACACACACCTGTAGTTGAATCTACTAAAATTCATGAGTTAGCTAGTATACAAGGCCTGATAACACGAGCGCGTGCACGTTACCTTGGACAACAGGTGAATTCGTTTCTTGTGCAAATTAATTATTTAATTACAGAACAAATGATATTACATAATAAATATTGTTTACTTGTTACTACATGTGAAGGAATTTTCGGAGAAGTTGTTGATCAAGATTTGGCCAAGGCCCAGCTCCGATTGTGAGTAGCTGAGTTCATTGATTGCTGATAAATACCTCCAATTCTTAGCATCATGGAGGCCAACCTATAATGTTTCAGCATGCATAATACATATTGATGGAAATATAATTAAGTCTACTATCACCTCCAACAAACGGCTCATCATTTCGACTTCCAATAAGGAGTTATGACTGTTTTAGTAAGGACTGCACAGAAGACAAAAGGACGCGCGAATAGATTGTTAGAATTTCCAGCATCATGAAGGCCAACCTGTAATGTTTTAGCATGTATAATACATATGGATGGAAAAATAATTAAGTCTACTATCACCTCCAACAAACGGCTCGTTATTTGGACTTCCGAATAAAGAGTTATGGCTGTTTTAGTAAGGGCTGCACAGAAGACGAAAGGACGCGCGAACAGGCTATTGGATGACCTTTGGGTTGGCTTATCTTCAAGTATTTTCTCAAGAACTTTCACACCTATCTAGGAGGGTTGTTTCTAGTATAAATATCCATGATGTTTCTACTAAGGGTAGACTTGATTCTTGTTTGCATGATGGCTACTAGCTACTGTAAAACAATTGGGTCTCATCAATATTTCATCTTCGAGTGAAATTCTTCCACTGTTGCTCTTGCGTCTTCTTTTGGATTTGCTAGAGCCGTTCTTCGTGAACAGGCCAATTGTGTTTGATACGGTTGGTAACCAATCGAGAAGCGGTGTAGCGATTGCAAGGTTGCTGGTCACGATCGGATCGTGATTAGCCTCCCCTTCGTCAACGTTGCAACTCAAGTTATCGGATTTCTCCTACGACGGAAGATCGGGCCAACTCACATGCACACATCTTAAATCGAGGCGTGTGCATATCAGCGAGCCTACAGAGCACGAACAAATGTCGGTATCTTATTACTGGAGTTAGATAATAAGGATTTAGGTATCCAGTACTGAGATACACGATGAACAGGAGCAAAAGCTTGTAAGGATTTAAGTGAAGCATTAGCATCTGACATATTTCAATCAGTCGATCGTTGAAAAGCAGGTTCAACCAGGGGGCGGTCTGATAGATAACCAGTCAAATCGCATGGACGACATTGGTTAAAAGTAATCTGACTGATTACGTGAAAATGGTCTAGCCAACGAATGGTCTAAACGAGCAGAAAAAACGCTGGTCAAAAGTCTCTTGAGAAGCTGGCCTAACCATAGGAAACAACTGGTCGAAAATCTTGTTCGACCACTCTGGTTTGACTATGAGAACCAAGTGGTCAAGCGCCTGGTCTAGCCACATTGATTCTACCATAGGAAGTGGCTAGATGAAAATGCTTCTTTATCCTATCTTTCTTCTTTTTCTTTACTTTTCTAAAATAGAATTGAACCAAATGGCCATCTTTAATATAATGAGTGCATTGATACTTGACTCGATGAGTGGTCGTATCAGCTGACTTTACAACACTCAGTTTGATAGGGTATTCTTTTGCAAAACCAATAGATCTAAAGACAACTTGTTTTGGTTCCGATTTTACTTCAAATTTTCCTGGTTCAATTAACTTGACAACTTTAGGAGGATTATTCTTAGCATGTTTAATAAAATTAAATCCTAGACCATGAATTTTCACACTAGTTTTTGACTTGTCTAGAATCATATTTAAGTTATTTTTAAAAGAAAACCTCTCCAAAGTGTTCTTAAGGTATTCGTTTTCTTTAGACAGTGTGGAACACGATGAGCACTTAACAGATTCATTTTCAGTCTCCTTAGAAGAACTAGACTGAACCAATTTCTCCTTTTTAGCAAAATCATTGAGTTGCCTAGTCAATGCTTCTATTTCAGTGTTAAGCTTAGGACGATTAGAGCAAGAAAGAGTCTAAAGCATTTGTTGAATTGACTCCTAAGATGAATTAAGTCTAGTCTGAAGCAAATTACACTTAGAGTAAGTTTTAGATTGAGAAGAAGAACTAGACTTAAGCTTTTCAATTTTATCATATGCAAGTTTTAACTTTTCATCACAAGGGTCATGTGCCAATTTTAATTCATCAAGTCTAGCAGTTATATCACCAAATTGAACTAAGTTTGATGCATTAATTTTTCTAGTAGACTCCAGCTCAAAATGTAAGACTTAACAAGACTCGCAAGAATCATCATCAAAAATAGAAGCTCCTAGTCTATTGATTTCAGAATTCTAGCTGTCAACAGTATAATTGATTTTTAACTTTCTTTTTATATTTATTGAGCTCCTCGGTCAATCTAAGCATAGCACAAGATAGATCGATATAAGAAGGTTTTACTTTATCAGGATCATTGTAGAGATCATCATTGTTGATCGCATCACTGTTTGCCATAAAACAGATCTCGGTGAAGTCCCCCTCCTTAGCCTTCTTGCCATTGTCCTCCTCATCACTTGTAGACTCAATATCGCTCAAATCAATCTCCTCAAGTGCTAAAAGTACTTTATTGACCGCCTTGCGGTAGTTGTACTTTTTGCTTGGGGCAGTCTTGAGTCAAAAGCGACGAGTAGGTGTCTTATCATCACCGACCTCCTTGCTCTTTAGTTTGGGGCAATTAAATTTGATGTGATTAAACTCACCACACTCATAGCATCTAATAGCACCTCCTCTCTGCTTTATTTAGATGTTGTTGATTGCCCTAGTCACCCTATTGGAGAGAAGTACAAGTTGCTCTTCCGGTATTTCCTCCAACTGTTCATCTGAAATAGAGTGCAATGCAGACAAAGACACACTAGAAGAACTTGATGAACTATCAGCTTGATTAGTCACTAAGCCCAAAGAATTAGTTTTGTTTATCTTGGCCAAAACATCAATCTCATATGTTTTTATCTTGGAATAAAGATCATTCAAGGTGAGTGTTTCCATACTAACCGAATGATTAATAGTAGTGACTAGCACATGCCAAACAGATATATCTAAAGAATTTAAATTTTTTCAAGTATTGTCAGAATCAGAATATGTGACATCAACATATTGCAAATCACTAACAATTTTATTGAAGCGATCAAAAAGAGCATATATTAATTCACTCAGTTTCATCTCAAATTTAAAATACTCCTTGTTGAATTGATTCTGACGAACACCTTGTACAGATTTAGATCCTTCATGATAATCAACTAGAGTGGTCCAGCTTATATTTGCATATTTAAGGTGAGCCATTCTAACAAACTCGTTTCTACTTAAACCTTGCAATAAGATGTTTCTAGCCTTAGCATTAGTTTCAACATCAGCAATATTTTCAATAGTAATAACTGAAGGCACTATATATGAATTCTCAACTTTCCACCAAATAGCATTACCTTGCGCTTGTAGAAAAACCTCCATGCGTGTTTTCCAGTAGAGATAGTCTGATCTATCGAAGAACGATGACTTACCTGAGAACCGATCCCGATCTAATGCCATTGCAACCTTGCTCTAATACCACTTGTAGGATCGTATGGCGCAATCATACCACTTGTAGGATCGTATGATGCAATCAGAGGGGTGCCTCAGTTTTTTGAAATCTCTAAGTAGTCGATGACGATTACGACTGCTCAATGCTCAAATACTCGCAAGATCACTCAACTTTGCTCTTCAACTAGATTGAACGTACTTGAAATCGTCAACTCAGAAGCAAAACCTCTTGATCACCTTCGGACGTAGTCGTATGCTTTAATCCACCCGCAAACACCAGCACTCTTCGAACAAACCAAGAACTAGATTGATTCAAGATGATGTTTATTATTGGATCTTTGTGGATTTACAAAACACCCTCACGACATCCCTAAAAACCCTAGCACAAAAAGCCTCACCGAGCCACAGCTAAAACCCTTAGCCTTTACCTACTTTTATATGCTAGAACCCTAAACCATGTTCTTTTCAAACACGGACATAGAATCCTATCTCTTCTGAAAACCAAGGGACCCGAAATCCTTCCTAACACGGTTTTTAACCAATCTCTGAACCTTCCAAGTTATAGACTCTATCCGTAACTATCTCATCACATGATGAAGCCTCCAAGACCACACCTCCTATATCTTCATCACATTCATCTTCACATGTCGAAGCCTTCGGGACCGCACATCTTGTATCTTCTCCGCGCATCACCATCTTTGATCTCCGTGTGCTCTAGCATGAGCCCGACCACCTTGCGTGACATCCTTAATTGCTTGGACCTCAGATCTACCTATCCTAGTCCTGGTTCTCCTCGTCACCAGCCATGACCGCCTCCACACTAACTTGCACATGCAAAGATCAAAGAAACTTTCTCCCGACACAAGTTCTTCTCAACTTGACTGATATTAGTCCACACACGCATACCACACTTTTATCCATCAATCACCACAAATCAGATCACTTATGACCACAAATCTCATCACTATCTAGAAATCAGCCTTAGACCACTCAATACGACTGCTAGCTCAACGAGTACTCGAAAACAAGTACTCGGGAATTATCATCACTTCGCTCAAAACACTCACAAATCACAAGTATCACTACCGACCACTAAACAACATGGAACCATCTAGTACCGATTACTTTCGACTACTGAGGACCGAGTCTTTCTGACTACTGAGTACCGAGACCATCTGACCACCAAGTACTGAATCCTTCAAAATCTGTTCCTCGATCACCGACCACCATGCACCAGCCAGTCATACCGCTGGCCTAATACGAGTGCTCGAAGTGCTCAAAGATAGCAAGAATTGAAGCACTTGAACTAACCATGAAGTCTACGAATATCGATTGTGAAGCCTATGGCAACCGATCGCAAAGCCTTCGACTACCGATCACAAGGTCTATGACAGCCGATCCAAAAAGCCTAAGACAACAACAATAGATCGTAAAGTCTACAACTATTGAGTATCAACCAGTAAAGTCCATGACTATCGAGTATCGACCAAGTACTAAAGCTACTATCATCGACCGATTACTATAGCAGATGACCTTACGACCTCCGACTGGTTCACTATAGCAAAGACTTGTTCACTGTCGCCTACGACTAGTTAAATGTTGTTCATGTCAGGTTCACTGTTCGAGGTTGAAATTTATGATTATCTGCCGTGGTCAAAATACCGTGGTCGATTTGCCATGGTCGAAGCCGAACATGGTCGAAGTAGAACATGGTCGAAGTCTGACGTGATCGAAATCTATTGTCATCAAAGTTTGTTGTTCGGACCTACCGATCGAACCATCCATCACAAGGCCGATCAGATTACCATCTATGATCGAAACTAGACGTGGTCATTTTGTCATCCTAAAAACTCAATCATAGAAGCGTATCGACCAGAACTTTTATGTATACAAATTCCAAAAAAATCAAATGTCAATTATTCATCATCAACAAAATGCATGACCTATACACATAAAGACTAAGAGAGATAATAATGACATTCTTAGCTTGTGCGTTGAATTGTATGTTTTTGACCTCCACATCCGTGGGTGCAAGTGGATTGTGTGGAGGAGCAAGTTCATACTCAACTGCTAGCCAAACATCTAGACTCAAGGATTCAAGGTAACAATCCATGCAAACCTTCTAATAAGAATAATGTGTACTATCAAATAAAGATACCCTACCAACATTCATACTATTTCCTGACATCCGTAATCAAGGCTGTAAATCCTTAATTGAACAACGTTGGTCTGATACCAATTAAAGTTGATCGGATGCCCAAGAGGAGGGTGAATTGGCATTCTTTTTCACAAAAGGATAAATTATAAACTTAATCTTTACTAGCCCAACTAAAGTGACTAGGGTTTCTAGTGAAGTTTTACAACCTAGTTCCAACCCTACACAATTTTTTTTACCGAGGTCTCAGAGATTCAGTGATCTCCTCTAATCCTTGTTGTGAGATGAATATTTCCTCTTTTGATTGCTTGACTTGAAATCCGAGGAAGAAGCTTAGCTCCCCTACCATAAACATCTCAAACTTCCTTGACATCATGTCACCAAATTGCTTGCAAAATGCTTGATTAGTAAACCAAAGATTATGTCATCAATATAAATTTGGCATATTAAGAAATAACCATCTATGAACTTGATAAAAAGAGTAGTATCAACTCCCCCAATTTTGAACCCTTTCTCAAGTAGAAAGTCCCTAAAGCACTCATACCATACTCTTGGAGCTTGCTTGAGCCCATATAGTGCCTTAGATAACTAATAGACATGGTTTGGGTGTTTAGGGTCTTCAAATCCAGGAAGTTGTTCTACAAACACCAATTTGGATATAACACGATTCAAGAATGTACTCTTAACATCCATTTGATATAGCTTGATATTGAAACATGATGTGAATGTAAAGAGGATATGTATAGCTTAAAGTCTTGCCATGGGAGCAAAGGTCCCTCCAAAATCCAAGTCTTCAACTCGAGAAAACCCTTGTGCAACTAGCCTAACCTTGTTGTAGACCACCACTCTATGTTCATCTTATTTGGTGTGGAAGACTCACTTGGTGCCAATGACATTGTGATTGCGAGAACGCTCCACCAAGTTCTAAACTTCATTGCGAGTGAAGTTGTTGAGTTCTTCATGCATAACATTCACCCAATCCATATCACCTAGAGCTTAGCTATATTTGTGGGTTCCAAACAAGAGATAAAATAGTAATATTCACAAAAAGATGCATAGCAAGAATGAGTTTGAACTCCCTTAATAACATCCCCAATATTTGGTCAATGGGGTGATCCTTGGCAATAGTGTGATGACTCTTGACTTGAGGAAGTGGTTCTTGGAGTATGTCATTGTCATCATCCTTACCTTCACTTGCATCAACTTGAGGTGCCATAGATGATGAAGGTTGATCTTGAGCTTCAACCTATTGAACCACTTCCGTAGGCTTGATGTCTTCAAGAGTCATGTTCTTCATAGTACTTCTTAGTCCTTCATAGCCTACATCATCAAGATTCTCATACTCTTCTTGAAAGCCATTAGATTCACCAAACTCAACATCATAAGATTCTTCAACAAGTTCGGTGGCATTGTTAAGGACATGATAAGCTTTTGAGTTGGAGTTACCCAATAGGAAACCAATATCACAACACCTTTGGAACTTCCCAAGATGGATATGCTTTTTTGTAGATGAAACATTTGCATCCAAACACTCTAAAGTAGGAGATATTCCATACTAAGAGCTCATATGAAGTCTTCTTCAATAGTTGTGGAGGTAGAGTTGGTTGGTAGCATGGCAAGTGGCACTGATGAACTCTACCTAAAAGCAATTGGGTGTGCTATACTCATCAAGCATTGTCCTTGCGATCCCAATCTAGGACCTATTCTTCCTCTCAACCACACCATTTTGTTGGGGTGTGTAGGTTGTGGAAAGCTCATATTTGATGTCTAACTCATCACAATAATCTTCAATATTATCATTTTTGAATTCAGACCCGTTGTCACTCTAGATTTTCTTGATTATGGTTTCAAACTCATTTTGGGACCTTTATGCAAAACTTTTGAAAAAGCGGCAGCTTCAAACTTGTATTGTAGAAAGAAAATTCAAGTAAATCTTGATAAATCATCCACAATAACTAAACAAAAAGAATTACCACCATTGCTCTTATAGGATGTTGGACCAAACAAGTCCATGTGGAAGAGCTCGAGCGGCCTAGATATGGACATGAGTAACCGAAAGTAAATTAAAGTTTAGAGATTCAACCAACAATACATTTGAAATGGAGTGGTCATTGGAGATTGCCACCTTTCTTAAGGCTATCACCTTTCTTTTGCTATTATCACCAAATGTAATCTTGTTGCTTGTCTTCTTCAAGTGAGGTGGTGTAACACCCCATTTTCAAAATCTGGCCTATTGTAAAATTCAAATGTTTGTTATTAAAGTTGAAAGATTTTATTCCCAGTTGGTTATTCCTTTTTGCTTCCAAATATATATATATATATATATATATATATATATATATATATATATATATATATATATATATATATATATATATATATATATATATATATATATATATATATATATGTTCTAGGAAATGCAAGAATAATTTAAAATGAAGACCTTGTTTTATTTCCAAAGGAGTAAATCAAACTAACCTTTTAAAATCTGGAATTTGAAATATGCTTCAAGGATTAAAGGATTCAGGAGGCTAAGAATGTGAAGAAACGATATATGCATGTATATATGTATATATACCCGTATACATATATACGTATGTATGTATGCTGATGGTAGGATTTTTCCTCCCCCAAGCCTTCCCAGCCAGCTCTTCATTTCTCCTTCTGTGGCAATGCACCTCCATCCCTCCTACGTCCGCGTTTGTCGCCGTATGCCACCAACTTCGTCGGCGATTGAATGCGGTGTCAGTTCTCGTCTTCAGCGCCTCTCCTCGCCATCAGCGCCCCGCAGTGGCAGTGCTTTCCGTCACCTCCCGCGCGTCCCCGACTGCTTAGGCATGCGCCAATGCCCTACGCCAAGAGTTGTCGTGGTCCTCCTCTGCCATCGGTCACCTTCGCGTGCAGCAGGCTTGCACGGCTCCCTGCCGCCTTGTCTCCCCCGACGAGCCGCCCCGGCCTCTATATGTGGCACTTCCATCGCGCCGCGCACCCCCCACCGAAGCGCGCTCGGGAACGCCCAGGCCGCCACCTCCTCTGCCGTGCGCGCGACCTCGGTAGAATCTCGCCACCGCGCCTCTTCGGTCGCCGCCGGGACCCCTGAGTCTCTCCCCGCGCTCCCCACTATCCCCTCTCCCTTCTCCCCGGCCTAATCATCCTCTCCTCCTTTGCAGGCCGCCGCCGACCCCGTTCTTCCTCCAACGCCGGCGTCGGACCTCCCCAGTGAACCGACGTGCCTCGGACCGATTCCCCGCACGTGGAGCGTCGCCCGGACACCCTGAACGCCGTCCCCTCCTCGCCGGACCCCGCCGTCATTCCCAGTGAGCCGCCGCCGCCTCCTTCCTCGACGCCAAGCTCCCTCTCGCCGCCGGCCCGCCTCGCTCCACCTCGGCCCCGACTGACGCTCTAGGTATGTTCCCGAGGGCTTGTAGAAGCTCCACCCCCGAGGAATTGAACTCCCACGGCCCGGACCGCCGGCGCCCCTCTCCCCTGAGCCGACCGCCGCCCTACCCGCCTCCGCCCACCGCCCGGCCAAATCGAGCCAACCCTGGCCGATTCACTCCTTCTCGGGGTGCGCACCGGGGCGAGTGATCCATTTTGACCGGCGCCGCCTCGCCTCCGGGTCCCCTCCGCCGCCGGCCGGCTCCGCTCTTCTGCCCCCCCCCCCCGTGCGGCTGGGATGAGCCAGAACAGAGGAGCCCCAGCGCATTTATACACTAACCAACATTTGTCTTAACCGAGCATTTAAACGCTGTCCTAAGCCGGCAATTAAAGGAAGTAATAAAACCCTGCTAATTAAGGCCCACATGTCCGCAATGCATTTCTTTATTTTTCGGATTTTCCAACATTTAAAACTTCAAAACACTATAACTTCTTAACCGTAACTCCGAATTAAACGAAACCAACTTCTAAAAATTTCTAAAATCAAGACTTCTCTAATGGTTCTAGTTTGGTTCAATTTTGAGTTCGTTTGACTTGTTTTATTTTTTTTGTTTGGTTCTTATTCGGTGCTCTTCATTTTATGTGGTTTTTCCGGTACTCCCGTCCGAGTAGAGTTCGACGACGCGAACGAGACCCCACTTGAAGCAGCGCAAGACCCCCAAGCTTTTGATCCAGGTGAGTCAATACTTTGATCATTTTGCGCCTACATTTTATGTGAAACTATGTTCGTTTAAACTATGAAAATTGCATGCGTTATTTTATGTGCTAAAAGTATGTAAGTCTTAAGGTAGATAACAACCTTATGTCCACCTAATAATATAATACACCACCAGTAACATTTGAACTCCCATGATCATTTGTCGCCTTAGATGTAAACACTAGATATGGTAGTTATACGTTTTATTATTGCCATGCTAAAATTTGTCAAGACCAGGGTTCTAGTAACCCTGATAATCACTCTTTAATCATGAACACTAGAATTGAGACAGTCATGGGATGCACATGGCTGAACAATGATGTTGATTTATGTATGCTTCTCAAAACCCTAAAAATCTGCTGAACCTGTTTGGGCGGATGGTAAGAATGGCGGGTGTGGATGTAACACAAGGAATGTGGAATGAACCGCCCAGACAACCTAAGGACTTAATCTTGTGTGGACCCTCTGTGTATAACAGTACAACCACAAGCTGGCATATTGTAGGCTGGGCTAAATAATTTACTGAACTCTCTAGTCATTTCACGGAGAACGTGTGTAGGTGGGTAATGAAAGCCCCACTTGGAATGGGACACCGGATGTAGGTGACGTTGCCTAGGATAGCGTATGTGGAGAGTGGAGTCCGACTGCGCTAACCTATGGTGGACATCCCGCACAACCTATGGACGTAACCCCATAGGAGTGACATGCTAGGGTGTGAAGTATTGTAAAGGCCCCGTGATATTTTCTCGATCTGCATGTCAAAGGAATCATGTAGAACCATCGGGACGATTATCTCTTGTGGGTAAAGATGTACAGTCTCTGCAGAGTACATACACAAACTATTCGAATAGCCGTGCCCACGGTCAAGGGCAGACATGGAAATCTTCCTCGAGTTAGTTCTATTGTGCGCGGTAGAAATTTTTATTTTCTGCTGTCGTAGCCTACGCGCATTCCTTCAGTGGTATCAGAGCCATCTTGCTTAGTTTGCGATCTGGATCAGCGCATATGTTGATATGCGGTTGTAGTAGATTGGATCTATTACAGTCTAGATCAATCGGTTCATGTGATGAATCGATGGTAGCACGTGTTGATGAGATCAATCGGTGAATCGGGGTTAGATGAGGCGCAGATTGTATTACTACTAGTGCCCTAGAGATTGTCTCGGATCGGCATAAGGTGGTTATATCGAATACTAGTAGGATATGAATCTGATAGCCTCGGGCCAATGAAAAAAACTAGTGTCCTAGAGAATGTCTCGGATCGGCATAAGGTGGTTATGTCGAATACTAGTAGGTTACGGATCTGATGGCCTCGGCCCAGTGGAAAAACTAGCTTCCTAGAGAATGTCTCGGATCGGCATAAGGTGGTTGTGCCGAATAGTTTTTCCATTGCGATTTCATAGATTGGATCTGTAAATTTCGTAGGGTGTTCAGGGCGCTGCCCTGAAACCCGCGGGGGACCGCCGTGCGTACCCGCCTTGTATAGCGTCATGGGTTCACATCGTTAGGTAGAATACAATTCTACGTCTAACTTGTTTTTGCAGAGAATGATGTGAATAGTATGGCCCTATATCTTATTGGAATGTATGAGATGTATGTGATGCATGTAACATTCGTTCATGGCCTGCGTGTCATGATTATTTCAGCTATTGTTAGCTGTCTATATTGTATTTAACGACCTGCGTGTCGACCTTAATGCTTGAATCTATCTTTGTAATCTTCAATTTCTAGCTATTATAGGTAGTAGCCTAGTTTTGAGGTTACAAGCTTTCAAGCATGGTGGCCTAAAGGAGTGATGTGGAGGATGGAGATCGTCTACACCTACATGGAGATGGAGATCACCATTTTTTGGGCCATACTACTTCACAGTTAAATGTGTTTATCTGTGATATTATCTATCTTATTCTTATGCAATGTTTTTGTGATATGTTGCTTTGGTAGGATAGAATCCCTCATAAAATTAGGTGTTCATGCCCTTCCATATGTTGCACCAAAAGATAATGATCACCGCATGGTAGGTCTACCAAAGTAGAGTGCCGTCGGTTATCATCATTATTTGGGGTAGATGTCGGACATCTACATGCGGAAGCATTTGGTTTACTTAACAAGGTTATCAAAACAGTTTTGGACCTTGGGGCATAGGTTGGGGCCGGGGCATATTGATGTCACCCAACAAGCAAGAGTCACATAGGGATGTGATTAGCAAGGTGTTGCTTACCCATGTCACTAGTTTTCTAGCCGTGATGCCAAAGCTCACTAGGAATTAGTGAAATGAGGATCTTGACCCACTATGTAACTTAGAGGGAGTTTTGTTGCAAAACACATAGTGGGAGTCTTTTGTTAAATAGTTTAATAAAAGATGAACATAAACATAGTGCTAAACTTTGCATATTCTTTGTTGTAGATCATGTCAACTAATGCCGCATCCAGTTCTTTTAATTTGCGATCTATTCTTGAGAAAGAAAAACTCAATGGAACGAACTTTATGGATTGGTATCGCAACTTGAGAATTGTTCTCAAGCAAGAGCGCAAGGAGTATGTCCTTGAGTCTCCTTATCCTGATGACTTGCCTGATAATGCTACTGCGGCTGCACGGAGAGCTTATGAGAAGCAAACGAATGATTACCTTGATGTGAGCTGTCTCATGCTTGCCACAATGTCCTCTGAGCTTCAGAAGCAATATGAGAACACAGATGCCTACAATATCATTGTGGGGTTGCGTGGTATGTTTGAGAACCAAGCAAGGACTGAGAGGTTCAACACTTCAAAGTCCTTGTTTGCGTGCAGGCTTGCAGAAGGGAATCCCGTCAGCCCTCATGTGATTAAGATGATTGGCTACATTGAGAGTCTGGAAAAGCTTGGTTTTCCCCTTAGCCAAGAGTTGGCTACTGATGTGATTCTCCAGTCGCTCCCCCCGAGCTTTGAGCCATTCATACTGAACTATCACATGAACAACATGGATAAGACCTTGGCAGAGTTGCATGGGATGCTAAAAGCTGCCGAGGAAAGCATTAAGAAAAGCAGCAATCATGTGATGATGATGCAGAAAGGCAAGGGCAAGCCCAATGTCAAGAAAGGCGCGGTCAAAAGAAAGTTAGCTCCCGATGAGATCGCGAGCAGTTCTAAGGCCAAGCAAGTCAAGAAGGGCGCTGCTCCTAATGCAGATTGTTACTACTGTAAGCAATCAGGTCATTGGAAAAGGAGCTGCCCAAAGTACTTGGAGGATCTTGAGAAGAAGGGAAGTACGACTTCCTCTCCAGGTATAAATGTTATAGAGATCAATCTTGCTACTTCATCCACTGATTCACGGTTGCTCACCTTTGCAAATCGTTGCAGGGGCTAAGAAGAAGTAGAAGTTTGAGGAGGAGCGAAGTGGATCTTCGCGTTGGCAATGGAGCAAAAGTTGCTGCGGTCGCTGTTGGCACCATGCCATTGTCTTTACCTTCAGGATTAGTTTTGGAATTGAATAATTGTTATTGTGTTCCATCTCTTTCCAAGAACATTATTTCTGCTTCATGTTTGCAAGCAGAAGGTTATGACTTTAGATATGTGAACAATGGTTGTTCTCTTTATTTCAAAGATATGTTCTATTGTCATACTCCATTGGTGAATGGGTTATATGTTCTTACTCTTGAAGAGTCACCGGTCTATAACATTAATGCAAAGAGGCAACGTTCGAATGATTTGAATCCCACGTTTATTTGGCACTGTCGCTTAGGTCACATAAATGAGAAACGCATGGAGAAGCTCCATAGAGATGGTATTCTGCACTCATTTGATTTTGAATCATTTGAGACATGCGAATCTTGTTTACTTGGCAAGATGACAAAGGCACCTTTCACCGGTCAAGGTGAACGGGCAAGTGACTTATTGGCACTCGCAATCTGGATTTGTGTTATGCCTGAATGGCGGTGCGGTGAGCTGGAAGAGTTCCAAGCAGGAGACGGTTGCTGATTCTACAACAGAAGCCGAGTACATAGCAGCTTCTGAAGCTGCTAAAGAGGCTGTTTGGATCAAGAAATTTGTTTCTGAGCTTGGTGTGGTGGCTAGTGCCTCCAGCCCAATGGACCTCTACTGTGACAATAGTGGGGCCATTGCGCAAGCCAAGGAGCCTAGATCGCACCAGAAGTCCAGGCACATTCTACGGCGATTTCATCTCATCCGCGAGATTGTGGAGAGAGGCGATGTGAAGATATGCAAAGCACAAACGGATTTGAACATTGCAGATCCGTTGACAAAGCCGCTTCCCAGCCAAAGCATGAGGCTCACACTAGGGCAATGGGTATTAGATACCTACATGGTTGACTCTAGTGCAAGTGGGAGACCGTTGGTGATATGCCCTAAAGGCAACATGGAGATGTTGAATATATCACATACTATGTTTATGATACATTGCTTTGTTCCTTGAAATAGACATTATCATTATTGATCAATGAGTATGTGACTTATTCATGAGACTATTAATGCCAAAATGTTGCTATTTCTAAATGATCCCTGATCATATATCATATGAGGAACAAATATGATTCAAAGATCAGCATATGTATTGATTGATGATCATGTCTCATGGATCATGGTATGGAGATACCAAATCAATAATATGGACATGTGTTAGTGAACATATGTTGGATAGACCCGCCATGAGACACTGCAGAGATTCCATGTGTCATTAGTTGGTCTCAAGTAGTGTTTATGTAGAATCCTTAGACTTGAGATCATCATGGTTCCCAACATGCGTAGTAGCCTATTTTGGGACTACTAACCACTACTCCGTAACTGGGTAGTCATAAAAGTAGTCTTCGGGTTTGCTATGAAACATGTAGTGGGATGTGAATGATCAAGATAGAATTTGCCCCTCCTTACAGGAGAGATATCTCTGGGCCCCTCGATGTAATGGATTATGAAAGTGCATGGCCATGCCAATGTGATTGAGGAGTCAATCACAAGTTTATAATCCATCACAGAATCGAGAGAGTGATTGAGCTATTAAGAGGATGACACAGGTCTCGCCTTGAGCTTAATCTATATCGTGAGGCAAAGGGATTCGTACATGAGAACATTACAGGTTCAGCCAATATGATCTTTACGTATACTTTGGGGTTAATATGTCTTGCTAGAGGCCGCTATTAACAGGGTGACCGGAAAGGTGTTTCCGGGTCGCGACCAAGTATATGTGAACCTACAGGGTCGCACACTTAACGGGTTGGAACACTAATTCGAATGTGATTCGGATGTGGGCTCAATTCGGATAGAGATCCGGATAGACTCCTATTGGGCCTCGGTCCACGAGGCCCAAGTGAGGAGGTCTATATATTTGGAGGCGGGGGGCTGAGGGATGTACGCTTCTGTTCCTCCCGAGCAAAACCCTAGCCGCCACCTCCCGAGCCAAACCCTAGCCGCTCGCGAGTGCTGGTACACTCGCGATCGGCGTTCCAGCCCCGGACGTGTGGATACCGATGGAGGCGCTGCTCGTTGCGGCGTTGATCGGCATCAACAAACTACAGATTGGATCTGCTCGTGGTGTGGTTGATCGCGTGGAGGAGATGATCTGTTCGGGACGATCGGCTACTTCCACTACTACCTCGACGCGCGTGGTTGGATCGGCTTCTCCAACTCTTCTTCCGCTGTGCTGCGCGTCTAGTGGTAACGATCTATGATCCCTCCTTAGCATGATGTCCTGGTGTGCGCGGTAGAAATTTTTATTTTCTGCTATCGTAGCCTACGCGCGTTCCTTCATTCTGTGTGTTGGCTCGCGGAGCACGGTTGTTTGTGCTAAATCTCGCTCTTAACCCCCCCTTTAAGAAGATGTGAATCAAGAGCACTACGCCTACCATGAGGATCAGGATGCCGAAGGCAATGAAGATGGTGGCTACTAGATTAGGCCTCGGTAGTCTTGCCTCTCGCCTCAGTCCAGTTGACCAGGCTAGTTTTGGCGGGTGCCTTCGTTATTAGTCAGGTCCCTGGTTAATAGCGTTGGTACTCGGGTTATCCCAGTTGCTTGCCTGTGGCGAGTTGTGCCCCTACGCTATGTACGCTTCCGCTTTCGCTCTTTATGTATTGTAAGACATTTGGCCTGACGGCCCTATTGTAACCCTGGCCCGACGTGGTCTATTTGAACTCTGGTATTGTAATGTATGAATGTATCGTGTATGAAATGATGCAGCGTTGTATCTATGAGTATTATCTACTGATCCAGGGAATAATGCAGTGTTATCACAGAGGATTCCAGGTTAGTAAACTTGGGGTCCGACAGAGCTGGTATCAGAGCATACGACTGTAGAAACCTTAGTTAGACTGGTCACGATTTAAGGTCTGAAACCTATTTACAAAACTATGTAAAACTTTTACCAAATATAGCGTAATATTGCTTCACTCAACTCTCTTAGTTTCTATACTCACCCAAAATTTCTTTTGTATTTTCATCTGCTCTAACCTATTGTGTTCAAAAATTTTAGATGGCCGGAGCTGCACCAGTTGGTCCATGGGATCACATCTCCCATGGGGAAAGCGAAGGAGGGTTCGCCGAGATCCTGCGGCAGCTGCTGCGTTGTCTCGGTCACACCCGCCCGCCCGTTTACCGAGGCAGGAGAACCCACATCCACAGCATGGATTTGTGGACCATGGAGGTCTTCATCTTCGGACGAGATAGTAATAGGGAGCTCCACTCCCATACTATCCACGCCGAGCCTCCACGGATGTACCTCGTCGACGCCATCCAGGACGCAGCGCGACTCGCCGTGGCTCACCTGTGCCAAGTGCACGAGGATAGGCTGCGACAGTCGCCTTTCGTCCACTCCCCTCACATCCGCCAGGAACAATTCCTTCCAGATCGCCTCGACCACAGGGTGGACAACCCCCAGCTATCTCACCAGATCCAGCTGACGCAGGCAATGTCAGTCTCCTACGCATTCGTCCTGCAGGAGATTGGGCATCTGCGCATTCTCCTGACCGCAAGCCTGCAGCAATCGGACGTCCTCAGCGCCCAGCTCAACTGCTACCTGATCGCCTTTCAGGCGGCAGAGCGCGAGAGGCTCGCTGCCGAGGCTGGGCTCGAGCGCTTTCGAGCTAGGGCAGTTTACCCTTTGCCCACGCCACCAGCACCAGTGTCAGCTCCAGCTCCAGTGACAACTCCAGCTACAGCCCCAGTGACAGCCTCAGCTTCCGCAACTGAACCAGTGACCGCTCCAGCACCAGCTTCAGATCCAGTACTAGCACCAGCTCAGCGCCAGGGACCTCGCCCCCAACTGACGGCGCGCATAAGCGTGCGCCCACCGCCCAATGGCACCCTCGCAGAGCCCAGCAGGGGGCGTCGCTCGTCCCGATCCCGTCCCTCCAACAACGGATCGAGCCCTTCCCATTCTCGTTCCCGATCTCCCAGCATCGTCTCCTGCTCCCGCTTTCCAGGTGATTGCGTCTTCTGCGGCCAGCACCACTCCCCGTCCCCGGAGGTGTAGACTGCTATAGGTTAGACAGTAGTATGTCTAGGCAGTCTCTTGTTGGTGTGTATGCACACTTCCCCCAGATGTATCCCCCCTATGTATCCAGTTAGTAGGCGTTGTGTACCGGTGTCATGACTTGTGTAAGCCGTATGCTGTGCACGACTGTCATGTAATACCTAACCCCCCTAATGTAATGAACTACCGTAGGCATAATGCCTTGTGTTTTAATTGCCTCTCTTTTGTTTGGTTTTCTGTTGTGCCAATAGGGGGCTAGCAAACCCTCATATATGTCTTCCCCTCTTTCTTTTAGTCTCTAAAACGGCTCTAGATTGTTCCAGATGGCTCCCAGGAGGGCTGCTGCTCGTGGTAGAGGCCGAGCCCCAAGGGCTGCAGCTCGTGGAAGAGGCCAAGGTAGAGGCTATGGTTTGAACTTGCCACCACCCCCACCAGCACCACCAACCATGGCACAAGTATTAGCACAGCAAACACAGATCCTTCAGGCAATGCTATCCAGTCAGCAAGCCAATGCAGCTGGCCGCAACTCCAACTTATCTGACTTCTTGAGAACCCGACCAATGACTTTCTCCTCAGCTAATGAGCCATTAGAAGCCGAAGATTGGCTGCGTGATACGGAAAAGAAGCTCAAACTTGCCCGTTGCACTGAAGAAGACAAGGTAGACTTCGCTGCTCATCAGCTTAAAGGTGCCGCGGCGGCATGGTGGGAAAACTACCTCGCCTGTCGTGGGAAGAAGAAACCCGTAGGCAACAACTCAGATGAAGAACAAGAAGAAGAAGAGGAAGCAGAGGAGGAAGGAGTAGAAGCTGACGATCCAGCAGACGATCCGCAGGAAGAGCAGGAAGACGAAGAGAACCACAATGAAGATGAAGCAGAGTCAGCAGCAGGCGAGACTGCCATCACCTGGGCTGAGTTTAAGACTGCTTTTAGGCAGAACTTTGTCCCAGCTGGTATCATGAGGATGAAAAAGAACGAGTTTAGAAACTTGAAGCAAGGAAATATGTCTGTCTTGGAGTATCTCACTCGCTTCAACCAGCTAGCTCGCTATGCCTCACGGGACGTAGCCAATCAAGAAGAGAAGATTGATTGATTCCTAGAAGGGATGCATGAGGAAATGCGAGCACAGCTGATTCTGCACGACCATTCCAGTTTCCATCACCTGGTGAATAAGGCTCTCATCCTGGAGAATGAAAGGAAAATTTTGGAGACCAGTAGGAAGAGGAAGTGGATAGCTCAACGACCTCAGAACAGCTTCCAGCCCAAATCAGCATACCAAGGCAGCTCATCTTTTCGCCAGGTGACAACGCCAGCACCCAGAGCTCCATTCCAAGCACCACGCCCCAACAACAGTGGAATTCAGGTGGCCCGTCCCATAGGGAAGTCTTCCACAACCAATCCAGCTGCAAACCTCCACTGTTTTAGCTACGGAGCAAAAGAGCATTTCGCCAACCAGTGCCCAGATCGCCAAGCTACACCAGGGAAGTTTAATCCTGGAATCTCTTCATCCCGAGTTCAGTCGTCAGCATCAAACAAGAATTTTCAAGCACCTCAAGCATCAAGGACAGCGTCAGCTCCACACCATGGCCGTGTCAACCACGTCACTGCAGAAGATGCTCGAAACGCCACCGGAGTACTTATGGGTATGTTCTCTGTTAAGTCGATACCCGCACAAGTTCTGTTTGACTCCGGTGCTTCGCATTCTTTTGTTTCTGGGGAATTTGTTGAAAAGGTTAAGTTGCCAACCTTTAGACTAAAGAAACCTGTGGTACTTAGCTCCCCAGGAGGACCCTTAACTGCTACTCTAGTTAGCCCTAGGGTAGAAATCACCATGGAGGATTGTGATTTTCCAGCAGATCTTTTGATCTTGCCATCTCAGACCTTGGACATCATTTTAGGGATGGATTGGCTAGCAAAGAATCAAGGATTGTTAGACTGTGCAAATAGGAAAGTAATACTCACCAAAGCCTCTAGAAAGAAAATAAAAGTTAGTGTGGATCGCCCCTCGTCGGGACGCGCAATCCATCACCTTGAAGAAAAGACATTGGAAGAAACACCGGTAGTTCAGGATTACCCAGAAGTTTTCCCCGAAGAGCTACCAGGCATGCCGCCAGATAGGGAGATAGAATTTGTGATTAACCTAAAACCCGGTACTGCTCCAATTGCTAAGAGACCGTACCGAATGGCGGTAGATGAACTTGAGGAGTTAAAGACACAAATTGAGGATCTTCAAGCTAAAGGATTTATTAGACCCAGCTCATCCCCGTGGGGTTCCCCTGTATTATTTGTCAGGAAAAAGGATGGCTCTGCCAGATTATGTGTAGATTACAGAGCCCTTAATGAATTAACCATCAAGAACAAGTATCCCTTGCCTCTAATAGATGACCTGTTTGACCAACTATCTGGGGCTACCATCTTCTCTAAAATAGATTTAAGGTCAGGATACCATCAACTCAAGATCAGGGCAGAGGATATCCCTAAGACAGCTTTTACTACCCGGTATGGCCTATTTGAATCTACAGTCATGTCATTTGGATTGACCAATGCCCCAGCCTATTTCATGAACCTGATGAACAAAATCTTTATGGAATACCTGGACAAATTTGTGGTTGTATTCATAGATGACATCCTGATCTACTCTAAGACCACCAAAGAACATGAGGAACACCTGCGAATAGTTCTCGAAACACTTAAAGGGCACCAGTTGTATGCCAAATATAGCAAGTGTGAATTTTGGTTGCATGAGGTTAGTTTCCTTGGACACATCATATCCGCTGGAGGAGTAGCAGTCGACCCCTCCAAAGTAGAGGCAGTCCTAGAATGGAAGCAGCCCACCTCAGTCACCGAAGTGCGTAGTTTTCTGGGTCTAGCCAGATACTACAGACGCTTCATAGAAGGTTTGTCCAAGATATCCAGACCAATGACAAACCTACTCAAGAAAGAGAAAAAGTATGAGTGGACAGAAGCATGTGAAAAGAGTTTTCAAGAACTAAAGCAAAGATTGACCACAGCCCCTGTGTTAGTCTTGCCAGATATACACAAGGATTTTGACGTATATTGTGATGCATCTCGCCAAGGCCTAGGCTGTGTGCTCATGCAAGGAGGAAAAGTGGTGGCATATGCCTCCCGATAGCTCCGTCCCCATGAAGATAATTACCCAACTCATGACTTGGAATTAGCCTCGGTAGTGCATGCCTTAAAAATTTGGCGACACTACTTGATTGGAAATCACTGTGACATTTATACGGACCATAAGAGTCTCAAGTATATCTTCACTCAAGCCGACCTCAATTTAAGACAAAGAAGATGGTTGGAGTTAACTAAGGACTACGATTTGGACGTCCACTATCACCCCGGAAAGGCTAATGTAGTAGCCGATGCCCTAAGTCGCAAACCCCATTGCAACAACCTCATGGTGAAGGAATTGCAACCTGAGCTCTGCAGAGAATTTGAAGCCCTAAACCTGGAAATAGTAGAGCATGGTACTCTAGCTACCATGGAAGTGCAACCAACTCTTGAAGAGCAAATCAAGGCAGCCCAGAAGGGACACCCTGGAGTTCAGAAGTTCAAACGTCTCATGACCCAGGGGAAAGCCCCTAAAATGATAGAAGATAAACAAGGAATTCTATGGTATGGAAAACGAATTTTTGTTCCCCACCAGAAGGACCTCAAAGACCTGATACTCAAGGAAGCCCATAACTCTGCTTATACTCTACACCCAGGTAGCACTAAAATGTATCAAGAAATGAAGACATTGTATTGGTGGCCTCGCATGAAGAGAGATATTGCTGAATATGTAGCCTGTTGTGATGTATGTCAAAAGGTCAAAGCTGAACATCAGAGACCTGCCGGACTTCTTCAACCTCTGCAAATTCCTCAGTGGAAATGGGAAGAAGTGGGAATGGATTTCATAACTGGTTTACCCCGCACTAAGTCAGGATATGATTCCATCTGGGTAATAGTCGATAGATTAACTAAAGTCGCCCACTTTATCCCTGTAAAGACCAACTACAAGGGAGACAAACTGGCTGAGTTATACATGGCTCGTGTTGTATGTCTACATGGTGTACCTAAAAGAATAGTCTCAGATCGAGGTTCTCAATTCACCTCGCATTTCTGGGCCAGTCTACACGACGCTTTAGGGACCCATCTTGCGTTTAGTACCGCATACCACCCCCAAACAGATGGACAGACCGAAAGAATAAACCAAATTTTGGAAGATATGCTACGAGCATGTGCTCTGGAGTTCACCTTAGATTGGGAGAAATGTTTACCCTATGCGGAATTTGCCTACAACAATAGCTATCAATCAAGCCTCAAGATGTCACCTTTTGAAGCCCTTTATGGACGTAAATGTAGAACTCCTCTACACTGGTCAGAAACAGGAGAAGGATATATTTTTGGACCCGATACTCTGAAGCAGGCAGAAGAAAAGGTTCGTTTAATCAGGGATCGCCTACAAGCTGCTCAGTCAAGACAAAAGAGCTACACAGATGACCGTCGAAGGGAATTGACATTCCAAGTTGGGGATCATGCATACCTTAAAGTGTCACCCCTCCGAGGAATCTGCAGATTCAAGGTGAAAGGCAAGCTTGCTCCGAGATACATAGGGTCATTCCCTATTATTGCCAAGTGTGGAGCAGTTGCATACCGATTGGAGTTACCAGCGAATTTGTCCGATGTGCACAATGTATTCCATGTTTCCCAACTCAAAAAGTGTCTCAGAGTTCCCGAAGAGCAGACCCCGGTAGAAACCATTGAACTACAGTCAGACCTGTCTTACCCGGAGCATCCGATTAAAATTCTTGACACTATGGAGAAGAAAACCAGACGCCAGATTATTCGTCTCTGCAAAGTCCAGTGGAGCAACCACTCCGAGCGAGAAGCAACCTGGGAGCGAGAGAATCAACTTAGAGCCGACTTTCCCTTTCTTTTCCAAGAGTAGTCGAATCTCGGGGTCGAGATTCATTTTAAGGGGGGGGTGGGATCTGTAACACCCCATTTTCAAAATCTGGCCTATTGTAAAATTCAAATGTATGTTATTAAAGATGAAAGATTTTATTCCCAGTTGGTTATTCCTTTTTGCTTCCAAATATAAATATAAATATATCTATATCTATATCTATATGTTCTAGGAAAGGCAAGAATAATTTAAAATGAAGACCTTGTTTTATTTCCAAAGGAGTAAATCAACCTAACCTTTTAAAATCTGGAATTTGAAATATGCTTCAAGGATTAAAGGATTCAGGAGGCTAAGAATGTGAAGAAAAGATATATGCATGTATATATGTATATATACCCGTATACATATATACGTATGTATGTATGTATGTATGTATGTATGTATGTATGTATGTATGTATGTATGTATGTATGTATGTATGTATGTATGTATGTATGTATGTATGTATGTATGTATGTATGTATGTATGCTGATGGTAGGATTTTTCCTCCCCCAAGCCTTCCCAGCCAGCTCTTCATTTCTCCTTCTGTGGCAATGCACCTCCATCCCTCCTACGTCCGCGTTTGTTGTCGTATGCCACCAACTTCGTCGGCGATTGAATGCGGTGTCAGTTCTCGTCTTCAGCGCCTCTCCTCGCCATCAGCACCCCGCAGTGGCAGTGCTTTCCGTCACCTCCCGCGCGTCCCCGACTGCTTAGGCATGCGCCCGGCCGTGCGCCAATGCCCTACGCCAAGAGTTGTCGTGGTCCTCCTCTGCCATCGGTCACCTTCCCGTGCAGCAGGCTTGCACGGCTCCCTGCCGCCTTGTCTCCCCCGACGAGATGCCCCGGCATCTATATGTGGCACTTCCATCGCGCCGCGCACCCCCCACCGAAGCGCGCTCGGGAACACCCAGGCCGCCACCTCCTCTGCCGTGCGCGCGACCTCGGTAGAACCTCGCCGCCGCGCCTCTCCGGTCGCCGCCAGGACCCCTGAGTCACTCCCCGCGCTCCCTACTATCCCCTCTCCCTTCTCCCCGGCCTAATCATCCTCTTCTCTTCTGCAGGCCGCCGCCGACCCCGTTCTTCCTCCAACACCGGCGTCGGACCTCCCCGGTGAACCGACGTGCCTCGGACCGATTCCCCGCACGTGGAGCGTCGCCCGGACACCCTGAATGCCGTCCCCTCCTCGCCGGACCCCGCCGTCATTCCCAGTGAGCCGCCGCCGCCTCCTTCCTCGACGCCAAGCTCCCTCTCGCCGCCGGCCCGCCTCGCTCCACCTCGGCCCCAACTGACGCTCTAGGTAAGTTCCCGAGGGCTTGTAGAAGCTCCACCCCCGAGGAATTGAACTCCCACGGCCCGGACCGCCGGCGCCCCTCTCCCCTGAGCCAACCACCGCCCTACCCGCCTCCGCCCACCGCCCGGCCAAATCGAGCCAACCCTGGCCGATTCACTCCTTCTCGGGGTGCGCACCGGGGCGAGTGATCCATTTTGACCGGCACCGCCTCGCCTCCGGGCCCCCTCCGCCGCCGGCCGGCTCCGCTCTTCCGCCCCCCCCCCCCCCCCCCCCGTGCGGCCGGGATGAGCCAGAACAGAGGAGCCCCAGCGCATTTATACACTAACCAACATTTGTCTTAACTGAGCATTTAAACGCTGTCCTAAGCCGGCAATTAAAGGAAGTAATAAAACCCTGCTAATTAAGGCCCACATGTCCGCAATGCATTTCTTTATTTTTCGGATTTTCCAACATTTAAAACTTCAAAACACTATAACTTCTTAACCGTAACTCCGAATTAAACGAAACCAACTTCTAAAAATTTCTAAAATCAAGACCTGTCTAATGGTTCTAGTTTGGTTCAATTTCGAGTTCGTTTGACTTGTTTTATTTTTTGTTTGGTTCTTATTCGGTGCTCTTCATTTTATGTGGTTTTTCCGGTACTCCCGTCCGAGTAGAGTTCGACGACGCGAACGAGACCCCGCTTGAAGCAGCGCAAGACCCCCAACCTTTCGATCCAGGCGAGTCAATACTTTGATCATTTTGCGCCTACATTTTATGTGAAACTATGTTCGTTTAAACTATGAAAATTGCATGCGTTATTTTATGTGCTAAAAGTTTGTAAGTCTTAAGGTAGATAACAACCTTATGTCCACCTAATAATATAATACACCACCAGTAACATTTGAACTCCCATGATCATTTGTCGCCCTAGATGTAAACACTAGATATGGTAGTTATACGTTTTATTATTGCCATGCTAAAATTTGTCAAGACTAGGGTTCTAGTAACCCTAATAATCACTCTTTAATCATGAACACTAGAATTGAGACAGTCATGGGATGTACATGGCTGAACAATTATGTTGATTTATGTATGCTTCTCAAAACCCTAAAAATTTGTTGAACCTGTTTGGGCGGATGGTAAGAATGGCGGGTGTGGATGTAACACAAGGAATGTGGAATGAACCGCCCAGACAACCTAAGGACTTAATCCTGTGTGGACCCTCCGTGTATAACAGTACAACCACAAGCTGGCATATTGTAGGCTAGGCTAAATAATTTACTGAACTCTCTAGTCATTTCACGGAGAACGTGTGTAGGTGGGTAATGAAAGCCCCACTTGGAATGGGACACCGGATGTAGATGACGTTGCCTAGGATAGCGTATGTGGAGAGTGGAGTCCGACTGCGCTAACCTATGGTGGACATCCCGCACAACCTATGGACGTAACCCCATAGGAGTGACATGCTAGAGTGTGAAGTATTGTAAAGGCCCCGTGATATTTTCTCGATCTGCATGTCAAAGGAATCATGTAGAACCATCGGGACGATTATCTCTTGTGGGTAAAGATGTACAGTCTCTGCAGAGTACATACACAAACTATTCGAATAGTCGTGCCCACGGTCAAGGGCAGACATGGAAATCTTCCTCGAGTTAGTTCTATTTCAAAAATATTTGGAGGTTGGGTATAAAAATTTGCTAGGTGGATGTAGCCTAAACTTTGGAAAAATTATACTGGAGGGATGTACTCCAGTGTTGGAATTAAGGTGGATGTAACCTGCTATGCAAAAATGTTAGTAATTGGTGGATGTAACCATTAAATTTGGAATTGGAAACTACTCCGTTTATTGTACACTTTCAGTATTTAAATCATAAGTTCTTGAAAAATGCTAGGTCATAGAAATTTTAAATTATGGTAATTCCAAATGTCGCTTTATGCAAATAAAAGAACCCGAGCCACCCTTGAATAGTCTTGCATCTATAATTATATGCATTCTGTGTGTTGGCTCGCGGAGCATGGTTGTTTGTGCTAAATCTCGCTCTTAACCCCCCCTTTCAGAAGATGTGAATCAAGAGCACTACGCCTACCATGAGGATCAGGATGCCGAAGGCAATGAAGATGGTGGCTACTAGATTAGGCCTCGGTAGTCTTGCCTCTCGCCTCAGTCCAGTTGACCAGGCTAGTTTTGGCGGGTGCCTTCGTTATTAGTCAGGTCCCTGGTTAATAGCGTTGGTACTCGGGTTATCCCAGTTGCTTGCCTGTGGCGAGTTGTGCCCCTACGCTATGTACGCTTCCGCTTTCGCTCTTTATGTATTGTAAGACATTTGGCCTGACGGCCCTATTGTAACCCTGGCCCGACGTGGTCTATTTGAACTCTGGTATTGTAATGTATGAATGTATCGTGTATGAAATGATGCAGCGTTGTATCTGTGAGCATTATCTACTGATCCAGAGGATTCCAGGTAATAATGCAGTGTTATCACAGAGGATTCCAGGTTAGTAAACTTGGGGTCCGACTGGTGGACATCCATGAGTTACCGGTTATATGTTGAGTGCACCTACTATCAATCACCTAATACCGACCTCTATCTTGTAGTTCACCTACATAAGATAGGATCACATCTTGGCTTTAGGTACCCAAATTCGTTTGGGTCCTTGTGAGTTAGTACATAGAGTTTTAGGTACCCAAATGACATTTTTCTTCTCATTAAGCATAGGGACACCTATGAACTTAACAACAAGTTTACCGTCCTTGCCTTTATGAAGGAAGTAGCCAATGGACATCCAAGAGGTGTGTGTCCTTCACCATGGCACTTGTAGCAAAAGTTGCCCTCCTTCATGAACTTTGTCTTATGTCTCGATTTTATTTGAATTTTATGTGTAATTCTGAAAGGAAATCTCAAAATTCCAATTCTAACCTGAAATTCTAAATTTGAATTGAATTCCAAAAAAATCAAATTCAAATCTCCAAAAATCTGATTCTCCAAAAAAATGTCCATTCTATTTTTCTAGGTCCAACCTATTTTTTGGCCCATGTTTTCTTTTCTTTTCCCCTTTTCATTTTTCCTTCCTTTCTCTCTCTTCATTCTTTCTCTCTATACCATGGTCACTATTCACATGCACTGTTCATCTTCTTCCCAAAACCGAACACAGCACAGCCAAAATAGAGGCATGACGTCTCTCTTCCTTCCCAAGCAAACTCTCCAACCAAGCCTTATCTCGACGTCTTGCTAACACAAAAGTTGTTCCAACTCAAGCAGCGTTCTAAGCCCTTCGGTGAATTTCTTCGAATTCCTTTTATGTCACTTTGTGTTCCCAAGTATCTTGCACCCTCATGTGAAGTTAATTTGATTTTCATGCATTCGTTTGAAGGGAATTGAGTTTTTCTCAAAACCGATCTACTACATCCTCCGTCATCGATTCATTACCTCTGATGAGCCAAAACCCAGTTATTTGCTACTGCGCAATCACCATCACACCCTCTACATATTCCATATCTCCATTTGTCCAATGTATCACTGAGGAAGTCCTGCACCAGAGCATTCTTTGGTTTACATGGATGTTGTCGTGGCTAGGCTAATCCATTCATCCTCTGGCTGAACCGATTGTACCATCACGTTCCTTCAGTCGATGTTGTGCTAGAGCTCACTTTGTTTGCCCACATTCCACGCTCGAGTGATGTTTCCCTTATCAACCCATGTTGTCACCATTTTTGAACCGCCGTCGTGGGCCATGCCGGCCAGCACTGCCTATAGGCATCCCCTCCCTAGGACCATAGGGTTCTATTTTGGCTGCCCAACTCTAGCCATGGCCATAGCCCCATGCACCTGCGCTACTATCCTATGTCCAATAGAAGCTCTCCGTTAGTCTTCATGCATTTGATTGCCTTGGGTCAATGACGAGTGGGCCCCACACGTCATATATATCACAAATGGTTCTAAATTAGAACCATCTATGATAAATATACATCATAGACAGTTCTAAAGTAGAACCGTCTATGATAAATATGCATCGCATATAGTTCTAACTTAGAACCATTTGTGATAAATACATACCACAGATGATTCTAAATGCATTTTCATATACATAAATGCAAATTCACATACATATGACATATTCTCATATACATAAATACAAATTCATATATACATGACACATTCTCATATACATAAATGCAAATTTAGTAATGCCTCAGGAGTAAATATGTATTTCTTAATTATTTTTTACCAGCTAGTAATACTGTCATGTCATTACATTGAGACCGTTTACATATATAGAAGACAGTAAATACAAATTCAATCGATTTTTTAATTTTTGTATCTATATATGGCCAAACAATATGGCCAGTCACTTCTTACAAAGATTAAAAAAATAGAAACTGAGGTCAGTCGCTTCTTACAAAGATCAAAGTTTTTCTAGTAGCAGAGGTAGCATGCTATCTCCGTCTTCAAAACTTCATACATGACGTCGTTAGCATCGGACAGTTCAGGATCATCAGTGAACGAAGCCTGAAATGCATCCACCCGCTAACACACTCATTCGAGTGTCTCCCAAAGATCCCCCGACTGATGAATCAAGTCGAATTGAGCCCATAGGCTCTCTTCCCTTGCTTCAAGGGTCTCGTCAAAGTTGACTCGTATGTCTACCACCTTGACTAAGCACTTCAAGACATGCAACGTCATTGTGGAGGACTACATCGATGGCAAGGTTAGCTCACCAAAAATGGAAGACCAACCAGAAGATGCAGCGGTAAAGGATGTCAAGACGGTGGAAGGTGGCCATCACCTGCTTCGCCAAATCCTTGGACATAGGAGGGAGAATACTGTTGGCACAGTGTCCTTCCATAGCATCCACCAGCGTACGGCCGACGAGGTGCTCATATAGGATGGCTAGGTAGGCCATCAATGCCAGTGATAAGGAAGAGGCCGTCGAAGCCATTTGTTTGTGCTTGAGAGTAGATATGTGTATCAGTGATGTGGGGATTCATTTTCGGTACATGGCGGATGATCATTTTTATAAAACAATGAATACATTTGGCACGTAAGATGAAGAGACGCATTGGGGAGCTGAAATGAAGAAATGCATCGGGGAGACGAAGCGCCATTCATGCATATAAGAGATACATCATAGATAGTTTATAGTAATAACCGTTTGTGGTAATATCACATATGGTTCTAATTAAAAACCATATGTGATGTCTGTAATTATCACAGATGGTTCTTGTTAATAACCGTCCATGAACTATCACAGACGGTTATTAACAAGAACCATTTGTGATAATTGCGTATCACAGACTGTTCTAGTCATCGCTAGTATCATAGATGCTCACAGTTATTAAACTGTCTATGATAATTACAACATAGGTAGTTGAAAGATCAAGCTCCGTTTAAGTTGGTTTTGGTGTTAATGACAAATGCCATTATGAGAATTTGATGTTAATGACAAATACTTTTATAATGTATTGGTGATAATGACAAATGTATATATGAGACTAATATGCTTGTTTAAGTTTATTTGTGTCTAGTCTCATTTGGATGGAAAGGTGAAATCAAAGAGGTATGCATTCAAAATCACTTTCTCATATGCTAATGCATTCCTTAGATTCAAAATATAGATTGAACTCCTCAAATAGTTCAAATGAATATGTGCATATGTCCTCATTATATACACTTGTATGCACACATTTAGGGGGAGCTCTCTCTATGTTTTGGAGTTTCACTAGTATTGATCCATGTTTCCTTTTATACATACATTGGGATCAAACTAGGAGCATGCATTCATTGAAAATCTGTTTTAAAACCGAAATTGTGCTCTGCCTGGAAGAGCAGTAGTACCGCAGTTTTGAACGTCGGAACTACCGGAGAGCGGTAGTTCCGCGCCCAGAAGCGGTAGTACCGGGGAGCGGAAGATCCGGTTTTCGAGCGGATCCTTTTTTCCAGAGAGCACCCTCCGGACGCTTTTGAGATTTCGCGGGATCGGAAGTACCGGCGGTTTCAACGCCGGAACTACCGCAGGGTGCGGTAGTTCCGCAATTTGGAGCGGTACTTCCAGAACCCGGAAGCTCCGGAGGTAGAGCGGAGCCTTTTTTCCAGAGAGCGCCAAGTTTGGTTCCTGCTCAAGCGGAACTACCGCGCTGACCTCACGGAACTACCGTAGAGCGGTAGTACTGGAAGTTACAACGGCGGTACGTAGTACCGCACTTTGAATTCAAATGATTTTATATTCAATTTATTATCTCATTATTTGTTGAGATTGTCATGAATTACCAAAAAGGGAAAATTGTTGAATCTAGTCCCCCCAGTATGTGTTAATGGTGAAGTTTGGTAATTGATGACAATTGTTTTGTGGACCAACGGTTTCCATGAGTTGGATGAATAGGTTAGGTTCCACAAATGAAGATGACTTGGATGACTTCGTATGTTGAAGATCATCAAGTCAAGATTGAGATGAAGATAGCTTCATGAGTTGAAGGCTATCAAAGAAGAAGAAGATGTGTCATGAGTTGATGCATGATGATCATGTGTTGATCAAGTCAAGGAAGACCATCATGTGTTGATGGAGTTGATGAGAGGGATGCATCATGAGTTGATGCATATCGAGATGATGACCCAAGGCAAAGGTATGACTAGCTAGGGCTAAGGATGTGTTCCTAGTCTTTTACCTGTCTCAGTGGTTGGTTGAAAGACCGGATTGCTAGTATAGGTTACCGTACTATTAAGAGGGGTCATGTCTAGTAGTTTGAGTCTCATCATGTGTTGATAGCTCAACCTCACTTGCTCTAGCTCATCTTGGCATGGGGTTTGCATTTGCGAATGTGTTTTGCAAATGGTTGAAGCTCATGTGGCGAATCCTTGTAACATGTGACTATACTTTGCAAATATGTTTTGCAAAATGTTGAAGTCCATGTACCTACTCCTTGTGGTATGATCTAAGTTTGCAAATGTGTTTTGCAAAAGTTGAAGATCATGCATTATCCCTTGGTATGGTCTAAAATTGTTTATTGATATCTCCTTTGACATTAGACCATGGTAGTGACTCTTTGGATATCTTTTGATTTCTGTATTGATCTAATGTGTTTGAGATTATGCAAATAGATGGGTTGTGTAGCCCTTTGAATAAGCTTTCCATAGAGTCCAAGATCACTCAATTCCGACATCGGAGTCAAAAGTTATGACCGTTTTTCTGAGTGCTATCTGTGCTGAAAAACCGAGAGCGGCAGTACCGCATTTTATAACTGCGGTAGTACCGCAAATGACTGATTAACGGCTATTTTTTTAGCCGTTATGATGGGGAGCGGTAGTACCGGTCCTATAACGGCGGTAGTACCGTAGAATCCTGTTTTTGACTCCAACGGCTAGTTTTGAGGTGTAGGTTATAAATACTCCCTTGTGGCCGGTTGGGATAAGGTCTTTGGTACTCCATTTCACTCTTTTGAGCTAGTGCGAGGCTCTCCACTCAATTGTGCATGTGTTACACTTTGTGAGAGAGGAGAGGTGATCTAGAGTGCATGTGTTGCATTTAGAGGAGGACTTTGTGTCCGGATTGAGCTTGTGCATTCGTTGCACGTGGTGAGAGTCAAGTGAGGGACTTGACTTGTTACTCTTGGAGTTTGCCGACTCCTAGACGGCGTGGGAGGCGTCGTGCGCGGTGATCTTCTCAGAGGAGGTTGTGAGAAGGCCTAGAAAAGTTGTGAAGGTCGGAAGCTCACCTACCCGGAGCGGGGAAGAGCTATCACTAGTGGATTTGAGGTGGAAGGCTTAATTCGTGGAGCCGGTCCAATTTGTTCGGGCTTACCTCAACGTGGACTAGGGGAGACCGGCAAGTCTCCGAACACCACGGTAAAAAGAGAATGTGTCATTTGTGGTTTGTTTTCTTGTGCTCTTTTTACATTCAAGCAATTTACTTACTTAGCATTATTTTAATTGCTTGTAAACCTAGAATTGCAAACCTTGACCTAGGCTAGAATTGTTGGTGCACTTGGGCAAATTTATTGTTCTAGGAGCTATTTGTGCTAATCCAATTTGATATTAGCTTCCGCATTATACTTGGTTTAGGCAAATTGAATAGGTCTTGAATTGCTAATATTAATTTGAAGAAAATTTTTAGACCGTCTATTCACCCCCCCTCTAGTCGGCCTCCTCGACCTTACAGTAGTTCCCCATGAATCGTCTGTGATAAGATGTCCAGTATAGCCTGTTTGTAGTAGTGGTGCTGCCCAAGTTAGTTAAGAACCGACGCTTGTGATTGTTCTAACTGAGCACTACTGTACAACCACAAGTCTAAATGGGTACGATTTGACTAATTAATTTGCAATGGCTTAGCTCAGATTCCGCCAGATAGCTTAATGTGGGGTGTCAGATAGCGTCATTGCCACATGGTGCAAGAGGGGGCTTTTGACTTGGGCAGATTGAATCCATTCAGCGGTGAAACCTTAGCGAGTGGATTCAAGTTAGGTTGGCATATTGTAAAGGCTTTGTGATTATCACTTAGTCGCAAGCCAAAGGAAGCGTGTAATGGCCAACAACATAAGTTGATTATCTCTTGTGGATAAAGTTGTACAACCTTTGTAAAAGTGTAAAACTATTCAAATAGCCATGTCCATGGTCAACTCTGGCAGAAAGTGCCAGTTAGGTAGACAGAACTAGTTTCATTGAACCTTAGGCTTAGAGCCTTACTACTAGCATTGGCGGCTAGAACCTTTACTAGAAAATTTATATTAATTTCATTTATTGCAATTACTTTGTTAAATTGATGCTTTGGAAATCTATAATGGTAATTGAACTAAAAAGGTTGATTTGTGCAAAAGAACCATATTGCCCTTCCTTTCTTAAACCTTACATATAATTGCATTTTTCTAAGACTTGCAAAGTACTCTATATACTCACCTTGCAATCTACAAATCATCTCAGAGGAGTACGAAGACGCAGAAGGAGACAACGACTACTTCGTGTGTGATTCAACGAAGGCTTTTTGGAGGTCTAGGTTGCGCTTCCCTAGTCAATTGCCTACGGCAAATTGAGGGTCTATCTTTGGAGTTTATTTTATTCACTTTCACTTTGTGTTTTGTAAGTTTAAGAGGTCTTGTAACCTCAGTTGTAATAAGTGGCTATAAGGCAGGTACTCTTTATTATTGAAATATATCGTTGGTCATGTATTCATCATTGTTTAATTATGTGCACTAGTTTTGATCTGAGACTAGTGTGGTAATACACAGAGGGTTCGGATTCAGAAATCTGGTCCTGACATCAACTCATTCATGTCTCCATTGGTGAGAAGTACCACGAGTGTCTTGTACTCCTTGGGCAGCACCCTAATCATTCTTCTCACAATCTCAAGGTTAGGTAATGTTGACCCGATGCCCTTCAACTCATTCACAATGCTATTCATTTGAGAGAACATGTCATTCATATTTTCATACAGTAGCATTTTGAAAGAGTCGAATTGGTCCTTGAGAATGAACATCTTAGCCTTTCGCACATTAGACGTGCCCTGGTGAATCTCATGAAGTGTAGTCCAAATTGCTCAGTCGATTGAACACATCAAGACTAAGAGAGCTAAAGATGGTATCTTAGCTTGGGCGAATTGTATGTTTTTGACCTCCACATCCGTGGGTGCAAGTGGATTGCGTGGAGGATCAAACCCATACTCAACAACATTCCAAACATCTGGACTCAAGGCCTCGAGATAACAACCCATGTGAATCTTCCAATAAGAATAATTTGTACCATCAAATAAAGGTACCCGACCAGCATTAACACCATCTCCCGTCATTCTTACTCAAGGCAGTAAAGCCTTAATTGAGCAACCATGCTCTAATACCTATTAAAGTCAATCGAATGCCTAAGAGGGGATGAATTGGGATTCTTTTTCATAAAATGATAAATTAAAAACATAATCTTTACTAGCCCAACCTAAGTGCCTAGGATTTCTAGTGAAGTTTTACAACCTAGTTTCAACCCTACACAATTCTAGTAACCTAGAAAATAAAAGACAATAAGTTAAATGTGGAAACATAAAAGAGACAAGGAACACAACCAATTTTTTTACCAAGGACTAGGAGATTTAGTCATCTGCCTAACTCCTTGTTGGAGTACTCTCACAAGAGTATAGCTCCGACTTGAGACCGCACAAGGAATCAAGTTATCCATTCATGGTAGTCCATCTCCATTCCAAATAGATGGACTCCAAACCTTTGCAAGCCTCTCGGTGCCTCCCACAAGCTCCTCTAAGGAAGATCACTATTGTGGTTACAGACCAAACAGAGAGAGATGGTAGTGGAGAGGTGGGAGTGTTCTGCCTCCTCCCCATGGACTGTAATCATATATCTGTACCCATGAGGAGTGCTTTTACAGTTATACCCTTACGTCTGGTTATCCCCTCTGGGGGCACTTATGTCATTACACATGGCCTATTCTGGGCCTTATAATCTCCTACCGGGCCTGCTGGGTTTAGGTGGGGGCCACCCCTACAACATGAGCCTCTCATGGTAAAGGGCTTCACGGGGCCGAAGCCATGTCGCCGAGTCCTTTAGCCCCCTCCGTCCCCGCGGCCTGTGAACTTTTCCAAACTGCTGGGCTGCAGCCGAAGTAGACGCGCGCCGGGGACGTTGCCCCGGCACAGGACAGCGTAGCGGGCCCCTGATCCGTCGTATGAGCCTTAAGTGATAAGGGACGTGCCATGACGCTCGGTCTGCCGGCCGTCCACGCGGTGAAGCATGCTTGGCGCGGTGCGGGCGTTTGAGGCGTCGTGACCATTAATATGGCGGCGGACTCCCGGCAGTTGGACTTCTGCCGATTGGCCTTCCGCCGGTTGGCTCCCCTGCTGATGGGGTATATATATGGCGCTAGTGCGGCGCTGCTCCTGCGTATATTGTGATAGAAGCTGCTCCCCTAAAATGGGCCCCTGCCGTGCATCAACATTCCTGAGTGACGCTGAACGGCTTGGGGAATGTTGATGCACAGAAGGAGGTCCATTTTTCTTGGGAGCTCGATCAACGCCGGTTGTTGACAGTCAGCCGCGCTTCCTGCCCCCGCACCGCCCTTCCACAGGCGACAGCAAGGTCTGCCCTATTTTTCTTAACAGGCCTACCTACAGTCGGCGTTCCTGATGGAGCCCGCCGGCATCACCTTTTACGTTGATGCACTGTAGGTGGTCTATTAAGGAAAACGAGGCAGACTTTGCAGGATAAGACACCCGCCTGTGCGGCGCCCAGCCGGAGTAGACACGCGCGCTCCGTCCCCTACCCTTCGAACGGGTGGCAGCGGAGCCAGCGCCCAGCCGGAGTAGACGCGGGCGCTCCGTCCCCTACCCTTCGAACGGGTGGCAGCGGAGCAGGCGCCCAGCCGGAGTAGACACGCGCACTCCGTCCCCTACCCTCCGAACGGGTGGCAGCGGAGCTGGCGCCCAGCCCGAGTAGACGCGCGCGCTCCGTCCCCTACCCTTCGAACGGGTGGCAGCGGAGCAGGCGCCCAGCCGGAGTAGACGCGCGCGCTCCGTCCCCTACCCTCCGAACGGGTGGCAGCGGAGCAGGCGCCCAGCCGGAGTAGACGCGCGCGCTCCGTCCCCTACCCTCCGAACGGGTGGCAGCGGAGCAGGCGCCCAGCCGGAGTAGACGCGCGCGCTCCGTCCCCTACCCTCCGAACGGGTGGCAGCGGAGCAGGCGCCCAGCCGGAGTAGACGCGCGCGCTCCGTCCCCTACCCTCCGAACGGGTGGCAGCGGAGCAGGCGCCCAGCCCGAGTAGACGCGCGCGCTCCGTCCCCTACCCTCCGAACGGGTGGCAGCGGAGCAGGCGCCCAGCCGGAGTAGACGCGCGCGCTCCGTCCCCTACCCTCCGAACGGGTGGCAGCGGAGCAGGCGCCCAGCCCGAGTAGACGCGCGCGCTCCGTCCCCTACCCTCCGAACGGGTGGCAGCGGAGCAGGCGCCCAGCCAGAGTAGACGCGCCCGCTCCGTCCCCTACCCTCCGAACGGGTGGCAGCGGAGCTGGCGCCCAGCCGGAGTAGACGCGCGCGCTCCGTCCCCTACCCTCCGAACGGGTGGCAGCGGAGCTGGCGCCCAGCCGGAGTAGACGCGCGCGCTCCCTCCCCTACCCTTCGAACGGGTGGCAGCGGAGCAGGCGCCCAGCCGGAGTAGACGCACGCGCTCCGTCCCCTACCCTCCGAACGGGTGGCAGCGGAGCAGGCGCCCAGCCAGAGTAGACGCGCGCGCTCCGTCCCCTACCCTCCGAACGAGTGGCAGCGGAGCTGGCGCCCAGCCGGAGTAGACGCGAGCGCTCCGTCCCCTACCCTTCGAACGAGTGGCAGCGGAGCTGGCGCCCAGCCGGAGTAGACGCGCGCGCTCCGTCTTCTACCCTTCGAACGGGTGGCAGCGGTGCTGGCGCCCAGCCGAAGTAGACGCGCGCGCTCCGTCCCCTACCCTCCGAACGGGTGGCAGCGGAGCTGGCGCCCAGCCGGAGTAGACGCGCGAGCCGGAGTAGACGCGCGCGCTCCGTCCCCTACCCTCCGAACGGGTGGCAGCGGAGCAGGCGCCCAGCCAGAGTAGACGCGCGCGCTCCGTCCCTTACCCTCCGAACGGGTGGCAGCGGAGCTGGCGCCCAGCCAGAGTAGACGCGCGCGCTCCGTCCCCTACCCTCCGAACGGGTGGCAGCGGAGCAGGCGCCCAGCCAGAGTAGACTCGCGGACATCTCCACGCGTGCGGTGACTTGAGATCTCGTGATGCGGTCTTGCGATGTAAAGGTTCCTGTGCCGTGCGACCCACCTTGGCGCACACGGGGCACGCGGCGGCTTATGACTGGTGGGCGTCGGGATGTGGACGGTTGCATGTTCGCGGCCGCTCGCCCCTTCCCTAGGCAAGGGGGACACAGGGCGGGCGACGAATGGCAGGCGGATGCTGTTGTGATCCCCTGGCCCATTAGTGCGCCTTTAATAGCGGCTAGGGAGGGTCGCGCTGTGCCGGCCCTTGGCGCTTGTGGTCGTGGCTTTTCAGCTTTGGGTATGGGGAACAGCGCTGGACGGGCGTTTGTACGACTGCGGTCGCGTCCCGCACGCGGACCGTCGCGATGCTTTGGTACTGGGGCGAGGTGGCTTAAAGTAGCCCCCGCGATCGCGCCCCCTCAGTTGTACGCCCCCTTCCTGCTTGCGCCGCCTTCCATACTCGCGTAGTGTTTTTGTGCCGCTGGCCTCCTTCCCGGAGAAGCAATGGCGTCTGATGGCAAGCGTGGTCAGGCGGGTGGTGTCTGCGGCATTCGACGGCGGTCTTCGCTGTTGGAGGTGAAATACGCGCTCCAAGAGCGCGACCCGGCGGCGGCGGACAAGGAGTGGCTGGTGGCAAAGGAGGAAGGCACGTTCTCCGGCGAGCTAGGCCCCTCGCTCGTGACCGAGAAGACGATCCAAGGGCTTCTTCGCACGGGGAAGTTGCCCGAGTGCCAGGAGGTGCGATTGCCCGCCGCCGACGAGACGGAATCGCATCCCGAGAGGTCGGAGGCGGTCGTGTTCGTCGCCTTTTTCGACGCGGGGCTCCGCATCCCAGCGGCGGATATCGTGGGCGACGTGCTGCGAACCTTCGGGCTGGAGCTGGCGCAACTGACTCCGAACGCCGTGGCGCGGCTCGCGGTGTACAGCTGGGCCCTGCGCTCAGGGGCGTGTTGGCCCAGTGCCTCGTTGTTCGCCTACCTTCACGAGGCACGGTGCCAGCCCAAGGACCAGAAAGACGGGACGCTGTCGAGCTTCGGTAGCGTCACCTTTATTCTTCGTCCGTCGTGCAAGAAGCTCTTCCCCGCGAACTCAACTCGCGGGAAGTGGGAGCCTTACTGGATGAAGCGGTGGTTCTACCACCGTGTGGAGAGCGGGAGCGGCCTTGAGTGCACAGGCCGACCGATCGCGTTCAAGCCCTCGCCCGGCCGGACGCTCGATGGCGAGGACAGGCGGAGGGCTCGGCGACTCGTAGGCGTGGCCGCCCGCCTCAACATGCGCGACCTCGCCGAAGAGTACGTAATGTACGGCGTGGCCCCGCTTGCCCGCGACTGGCGTCTTGCCGCCGAGAGGCGTCGAGACGACAATGTTGCGCCACCGGTCTGCTCGCTGCCGACACCCTCCAGTCTTCGTAAGCCTGGACTGCGTCTCTCCGTCGTTCACGCGAAATGCGCTATATGCTGATGCCATCTCCGTTGCTTCAGGGGTTTGCTTGGAGGAGGCGGAGCAAGCAGCGCGCGTGTTCCTAGGGCCGTACACCGACAGGGAGCACGAGCAGCACGCGTCTGCTATTGCCGAGGCGGGGCTGGGGCGAATAAACCGCGTGTGCGAGGCCCTGGGCCTTGCCGTGCCGGACCGTATCGCTCCAGACGACGGTGCGGCGAAGAAGAAGAAGGCGCCGTCTCGGAAGAGGGGCCGCAGCGGGGCGCCTGCCGCGCTTGCCGCGGCAGCTGCTACTGCTGCTACTAGTGCTCCCGAGGGCGCGGCGGACGCGGAGTCGGACTCGGCGAGGTATGCCGGTTCAGGCTTGGGTGGCGTGGACGCCGAAGGCGAGGTATCTTCGGCGAGCGCCCCGGACGGCAGGCTCGCTGCGCGCAGCCGGAGGGGGGACGTCTTGCCGTCCCTCGAAGTCGCCGGGGCGGAACCCGCGTGGACCAGCGATGCTGAGGTGGAGCCTCCGGCCGTGGCCGCAGTGGTGCCGAAGGCGCCCTCCATGGGGGCGCGCGGAGCCCTGCTACCTTTACCGACAGCGGCAGAAACCGAGGTGCCCCCTGCGACCATTGCCGCCGCAGAACCTTCGCCCCCGGGCGCTGCAACCGCAGGGGCTTCCCCAGCCGCGACTGCGGGGGCAGTATCGCTGCCGGCAGCCCCGGCTAAACGGCCGTGTGTGCGGCCGGAGCTCCACCGGACACCGCGGGGATTCGTCGTGGCCACGGGCGTCAGAAGCTTGTGAGACTCCAGCGCACATGTCGGAGACCCTGCGGCATATGCGCCTGCCACCCCTCTGGCCACGCCGCCCATCGCGCAGGGACAGCCGCCACCTGCCCCGAACACGGAGGCTTCTGCCCGCGGCGGGGCCATTCCTTCTGCGGGGGCTTACTCCACCGCCGCCCCGCCCGGGGATGAGGGGGCGAGTCCCCGAGACCCTCCTTCTGCTACCGAAGGTAGGGTGGCTGAGCTTACTCTGGTGTATTCTTTCATGCCTTGCGGTGCTCACCTGCAGCCTTGTTTGCAGCGCTGCTCATTCCGGAGGGGGAGCACTTGGCGGACCACGGGACCTCCGCGCGCGCAAGCCCCGCAGATCTCGTGCCGCCCCCGGAGATGCTGAGGGCGTGGCACGGGATTGTGAACGACGCGGCCACCAGCGTCGACCCGCAAGTGCTGCAGGCCTATGGGGTCGGGCGCCTCGAAGATGCCTTCGAGGTGTCTGGGGTGAGGGTAAGTACTCATGCGACAACGCCTGTGCTGGCTGATCTTGCTAAGTCCTTCCCTTCTGCAGACACTTGTGCTGGGGCAGGCCCAGCAAGCGGCCTATGCTCATGGCCGAAAGGCGCTCGAGGATAGGCTACGGGCCGCCGAGGAGGAGCTACGCGAAGCTTCTGGTGCCCGCTGTGCCCAGGACGCCCGCATCCGCCAGCTGGAAACGGAATGCACCGAAGCGAGGGCACGCGCCGAGGGACTTGTTGCGTCGGCGCGGGAGTCGGCCGCGGAAGCTGCGCAACAGAAGTTTGCGGTGGAGCGCGACGAGCTCCTGGAACAGGTCGCCTCGCTAGAGAAGGAAAAAGGCGAGCTTGCCTTGACTCTAGCGGAGCATAACCAGACGCTTGGCGACGCCTCAGTGGTTGCGTGGGACACCCTGCAAATGCTGGAAGTCCACCTCCAAAGGCTTGTGGCTGGAGTGCCGGACCACGCCTTCGGGCCGGAGGAGTTACTGCGGGCCCTTCGCTGGATCCATGACGCCGCCGACGTTGGGCGCGGGGCTGCGATGACCTTTGGCGACCACTGTGCCTATGTGGCGTCGTGCCTGATGTGCGCCCTCCTTCGGCACCGCGGTTGCACGCACATCGCCGAGCTGGAGAACCCTCAGCTGGAGATGCCCGGCGGGGCCGGAGTGATGTCCGGTGAAGTCCGTGCCGTTCACGGCCCCGTCAAATTCTTCTATGAGCGCATCTGGGACTACATCGGGATAGCCGCCACGGAGGTCGAGCTTCGGAAGTCCCTTCGTGGTGGGGGGAGCCTCGGCCAATTTCTGGATGAAGTCCCGCGGCGCGACGAGGGCGGCGCTGAGGTCCCGCGGCACGACGAGGGTGTCGCAGAGGCCTCCGAAGATGCCGAAGGTTCACAGGTGCGGCGCCAACGCGGCTAAGTGTGGGCGTGCGTTGTAGCGTCTGCCCCTTAATTGAATGAATAAAGTGCGTGTTTGCTTCACGAACTGATTACTTGCCTTTTATCCCGGGCAGCTTCCTTGCTGGGGGCGACTGCTCGCGTCTGGCCTTGCGACCCGGCGGCGCCTTCGACGCTGGCAAAGGGCCGAGGAGTCGTTGAACTTTTGGGCAAGCCGGCCTTCTTCGAGCGAGGCCCCAGCTTTAGCGCGCGTTAAGGACGAGCCCGCGGGATAGCGGCTTAGAACGGCAAGGATGCTGCCGGACCTTTGTACTTGCGTGATTTGTCCGACATGCAAATTGTCTGTCATCTTAAGATATGCGCTGTGTGTTGATGCCGCTTCGGGTTCACCGGTACGCCACATGCTGCGCGGGGACGGGCTCTCCATGTTCGACGCGCGCCGTTGGCGAAGTAGTCGCGCAAGGGTTCCTTAGAACGGCGCTTGCGGGGGCAATCCTTGGCGCCTCACCTCTTTACCGTCCATAGACGGGCGGGTGCGGAGGCGAACCTCGATGCTTCGCCTTTTTATAGTCCGTAGACTGGCGTGTGCGGAGGCGGACCTCGACGCTTCGCCCTTTTTATAGTCCGTAGACTGGCGTGTGCGGAGGCGGACCTCGACGCTTCGCCTTTTTATAGTCCGTAGACTGGCGTGTGCGGAGGCGGACCTCGACGCTTCGCCTTTTTATAGTCCGTAGACTGGCGTGTGCGGAGGCGGACCTCGACGCTTCGCCTTTTTATAGTCTGTAGACTGGCGTGGGCGAGGGTGGAAGTGCGCGCACGTTCCGTTCCCCTTGCTCCTCCTAGCGGGGGTAGCCTCTGGCGCGCTGTGTCTTCGTCAACGCGCGCTGCGAACGTGTGGGAGGCCTACGTAGCCTTATTTATGCTCCGCAGAGTATGCACAGGGACGAGGTTCCCGGCATGCGCGGAATTCGCGTCTTGTTTAGACTCCGTGGACTAGCGCGTGCGGAGGCGAACCTCGACGCTACGACTTCCTTTATAGTCCAGAGACTCGCGCGTGCGGAGGCAGGCCTCGACGCTCCGTCTTACTTTATAGTCCGGAGACTCGCGCGTGCGGAGGCAGGCCTCGACGCTCCATCTTATTTAGAGTCCGTGGACTAGTGCGTGCGGAGGCGGACCTCGACGCTACGACTTCCTTTATAGTCCGGAGACTCGCGTGTGCGGAGGCAGGCCTCGACGCTCCGTCTTATTTAGAGTCCGTGGACTAGTGCGTGCGGAGGCGGACCTCGACGCTACGACTTCCTTTATAGTCCGGAGACTCGCGCGTGCGGAGGCAGGCCTCGACGCTCCGTCTTATTTAGAGTCCGTGGACTAGTGCGTGCGGAGGCGGACCTCGACGCTACGTCTTATTTAAAGTCCGTAGACTGGTGCGTGCGGAGGCAGACCTCGACGCTACGTCTTATTTAAAGTCCGTAGACTGGTGCGTGCGGAGGCGGACCTCGACGCTACGTCTTATTTAAAGTCCGTAGACTGGTGCGTGCGGAGGCGGACCTCGACGCTACGTCTTATTTAAAGTCCGTAGACTGGTGCGCGCGAGGGCGTCCCCCCGCTGCGTCTTTTGTTTATACTCAGGCCCGTCACCTTTGGCTACGGCGAGTGCACACGCGAACGTGCGACTTCGATTTATACTCGGTCCCGTACCCCTGGCTACGGCGAGTGCACACGCGAACGTGCGTCTTTGTTTATACTCAGGCCCGTCACCTTTGGCTACGGCGAGTGCACACGCGAACATGCGACTTCGATTTATACTCAGTCCCGTACCCCTGGCTACGGCGAGTGCACACGCGAACGTGCGTCTTTGTTTATACTCAGGCCCGTCACCTTTGGCTACGGCGAGTGCACACGCGAACGTGCGACTTCGATTTATACTCAGTCCCGTACCCCTGGCTACGGCGAGTGCACACGCGAATGTGCGTCTTTGTTTATACTCAGGCTCGTCACCTTTGGCTACGGCGAGTGCACACGCGAACGTGCGACTTCAATTTATACTCAGTCCCGTACCCCTGGCTACGGCGAGTGCACATGCGAACGTGCGTCTTTGTTTATACTGCGGGAACGCGCGCGCTGGCCAAGCCTGCGCGTGCCTCCGCCGCATACTTGCGCGTGATGAAGAAAGGTTGTTGGCAAACAGCGATCTTCATTACATCCCCGTTTGCGCGGGTAAGCAATTACAGGGGGTGGATATACTAACCGTTTGTCCGTGGTGCGGCCGAAGCCTCTAGTCGCTAGGCATCTGCACGGCCCGCCAAGGCGCCTCTGAATGGCCCCGCGGACCCCCGCGCTGTGACGCCAGCTCTAAGAGCGCCGCTGGGCTTCGCGACGCGGGTACCTGGTACCTGGCTCGATGCGCCGGGCCATATCCTGGTCGCCCCGGACGGTAATGATGGTCCGGGGACCCGGGATCTTCATGCACAGATAGCCGTGATGTGGTACCGCACCGAAGGAGTTGAGGATTGGGCGCCCTAATATGGCATTGTAGGGGTACGGAAGGTCGACCACATCGAAGGTGGCATTCTCGGCCCGCACATTGTTATCTTGGCCGAAGGAGACTTGAAGACTTATTTGGCCCAGCGCCCGCAGGGGCTGTCCCCCGAAGCCCTGCAGTGGGATGCCTGAGGGGCCTAGGCGGCTTCGAGGGATCCCCATCTGGTCGAAGGCCACCGCAAACAATATGTTCACGAAGCTACCGCCGTCCACCAAGGCACGCCCCACGTCGCATCCCGCAATCGTGACCCGGATGACCAGGGGTCCTGATGAGGGAAGTCCATGCCTTGGGCGTCGTCGGGTGTGAATGTAACTTCGTGCTGCGCCCAGTCCAGCGGTGCTTGCGCTGGGTATGCCGCCACGTGATGTAGTCTTCGCGCATAGGCCTTCTGCTGCGTGCTGAGGCGAATTCCAGCGCAGAGCCTCCGGATATGACGTTAATGACCCTGCGGTGGGTTGCCTCCAGGGCCTGCAGCGACAGGAGGCCCTCCCGAGGCTGCTGTACGTGAGCTTGGATCCGTAAGGGGCCTTCCTGGGGTTGCATTCCTTGCGCTTGTACCTGCATGGGGGCCTCGTACGGGAATTGGATGTGGGCCACCGCAGGCGGACGTGTCTCCGGGTTCCTGTCCCTAGCGACGCTATCGCGGAGCGCCGCGATGGAGGTGCAGGTGCGGGTATCGTGGTTGCCGCGGCCGTGGACTACGCACCAGAGTCCCTGGTGCTGATCGTCGTAATCTCCACGACTTTTATCGTCGCGGCCCCGGCCACGGCCGCGCCCGCGGCCACGGCGCCCCCGACCGCCTCGGCCCGCGGGAGCGCCTTCGTCGGAACCGCCTTCGATGTCGAGGATGTACCGGTTTCGCCTCGACCTCTGTTGACCGCGCTTGGGCCGATCGGACGACTCCTTGTGCGAGGCGTCCCTGCGGTCGGGCGTATCCCTGGACGACTCCTGCTTACGTTTTCCCTTCGAAGAACCGTCTTTCGGCTGATCTTCGGCTTTTGCCGAGGCTCCGGCCTGGTTGGTGTCGGAGTCGTCACCTTGCCTTCGCCGTGCGTCCTCTTCCGCCCTGGCGTATTCCTCCATTTTGTCGAAGAGCTTCGCCACCGTCTTGATTGGCTTTCGTGCATTGTACTCGGCCATCGGGCTCGGACGAAGGCCCTGTATGGCTGCATTAACGATGGTGGTTTCATTAACGTCCTTCACTTGGCATCGAATCTTGGTGAAGCGTTTGAAGTAGTCCCGGAGCTTCTCCAAGGGTTTTTGCTTCACAGCGAAGAGTTGGTCCGCGTTGACTCGCTCGACATAATTTCCTTGGAAGTTATTGTGAAGGCGGTCGCGGAGCTGCTCCCATGCGTAGATGGAGCCCGGCTCTATGGTAAAGAACCAAGAGAGCGTCACTCCTTGCAGCGCGAGGGGGAGTCCCTTCGCCTTCGTGGTGTCGTCTCCGCCCGCGGCTTCGATCGCGGTGTCGTCTTTGTACGAGTCGATGGCGCTAGGAAACTTGAAGTCTTCGGGCCATGCCGCCTGCTGCAGCCCCGCCGAAAGCGGGGACTCTGGATCTACGTGCCGCAGCGGCACGCGGCTGGACGTGGGGGCTTCGCGACTGTCCGCCCTCTCCGGCGTGGGCTCGGACGCGATTACTGGCGCAGCCTGCTGGCTCCGAGCCTCTTGCATATCTCGGACGGCTCCGCGAAGGTCCCCTAGCTCCCGCTGGAACGCGTTGAGGGCTGCTAGTATGGCGCCTTCCACCGTAGGTGCTGTCGGGGCCGCCGGAACACCCAGCGGACGGGTCGGTGCAGGGACCACCGCCTCACGATCTCCAGATCCGCCGGATGCTTCATTGCGGCTACCCCCGGCCGCCTGATCCGCGCTGCCGGCGAGGGTGGCGGGGGCTGTCGTTGCAGTGCCAGCGACGGGGTTGGATGTCGTTGTAGCAGCGCTGGCGGGGTTGGTCGTTGTAGCGCCAGCGACGGGGTTGGATGTCGTTGTAGCGGCGGTGGCGGGGTCGGTCGTTGTAGCGCGAGCATCGACGCCCGCGATCACGGCACCTACGCCGCCGCCAGCTTCTTCGGCGGTCGATGCCGAAGCCCTGGTGTTCACGCGCCGCTCCGACCCAGCAGTCTTCTTTCCTTTCGCCGCCGCTGATGAAGCTTTTTTCGGTGCCATCCTTCTTCTTCGGTCTTCAGGCTTGTCCTCGTCCTCCCCACGGACGGCGCCAACTGTTGTGGTTACAGACCAAACAGAGAGAGAGATGGTAGTGGAGAGGTGGGAGTGTTCTGCCTCCTCCCCATGGACTGTAATCATATATATGTACCCATGAGGAGTGCTTTTACAGTTATACCCTTACGTCTGGTTATCCCCTCTGGGGGCACTTATGTCATTACACATGGCCTATTCTGGGCCTTATAATCTCCTACCGGGCCTGCTGGGTTTAGGTGGGGGCCACCCCTACAACAATCACCGAGCCAACACCTACAAACTGTCTAGGAGACACCGATCTCTAAGAGTAATAAACCCAAATAAGTCAATTGAACCCAGCAAGGTCAAGGAACTAGGAATGATGCATAACTTAGGCCTAATCTACTCTCTCAATCACTCACAAACCACTCAAGATCTTCAATCCAAACTTCAAAGTGCCCTTGAACTCCTCAATAGGAGGATATTGAAATAGAGTCCCAAGAGAGCTAACTTAGAAACTAGTTGGTAGACATAGGTATTTCAAAATATCCCTTTGAATTGAATCATTCGACCCACTTGGATTATCTGACTTAAACACTTTTGACGGTAAAAAAAGTTGTTGCACACACTCGAATTGTCCGACCCATGTCAGATCATCCGACCCTGTCAGATTGTCCACTGGCTCAGATCATCTGGGTTAGGGCAAAATCTTAAGAACGCCTTCTCTATTAAATTGATCCGAGTCATGCTCTGACCTACTCGGATCATCCGATTCACATGAAAACCATCTTAGACCAAGTCTCTATCAAATTGATCTGACCTATAGTCCGACCCACTCAAATCATCTGCGGCCCATTGAAACGTCAAAAACATGCCCTCTGTGATATTGATCTAGCCCATACTCTAGCTCATTAGGGACATCCTACTCCCATTGAAATTCTCTAGTCATGCTCTCCGTTGAATTGAGAACTAATCTGTAAAATTGATCCGACCTATGTCTGGGTCACTCGGATCATCTAACTCCCATTGAAACTTCAAACACATGACCTCTGTGATATTGATCCGACCCATGCTCTGGGTCACTCAGATCATTCAACTCATGTTGAAATCCTCTGGATATGCTCTTTGTTGAATTGATTTAATTGATGATCTAACCCAGTCGGATTATCCGACTAAACATTGAATTTACTAACAAATTCTGAAACTTCACACACATTCCAAAATTGCTATCCTCACTTGGTTTCTTGGCTTCCTCTGACTAGATATAAACTAGAGAGACCTAGTGTGCATCACAAAGCTATCCAACCTTACGAAGCTCAAGCTACTAATCCCCTAAATAGTATGGCCAAAGCAAAAAAAAAAACCTATCACTACATGATGTAAACTCAATTCCTTGGATCATTTCTAGTCACAATATCCTTAATCTTCATGTTTTGCTATCATTTACATCTTGTTAGGGACCATAAATACCAAGAACTTTCAATATGCCAATGTCAAGCACTAACTCATCTTAAAGTTTTGAATCATAGTTAGTCTTGACAAATAAACATAGTTAGTCTTGACAAATAAACACTGAAATTACTGAAAATAGGGGCCTAGATGCTTACACACAAATACACGATAACATCTATTTGTAAGCGTGATACTTTTTGAAAGTACAAGGCGATTAAAGCACATGTTTGAAAGGCATAGACATCAAAGGTCTATGGCTTATAACTTTTGGTTTAAATTTTTGAATTCTGGTTGTTCACAAGAAAGGGTACGGAGAGATACTTATGTGCAATTTTGATCGATATAGATGAAGTCGAAATAATGTCTACTACAATCAACTTATAAATCTCATCTTAAAAAATATTTCGTTTAAAAAACTACTTACTATAAAAAGCTTAACCCTAAAAAGAACTGTGTAACCGGCATCTAACCTACTACTACATTTTTCTTTTGTGCACGGCTGGCCTCACCTGAATGCATTTCCTATTCACACGGTGCCGTCGGACTTGCATGGAGGGCAGGGGACCCCGAATAGTCCCCTGTCCCCTCATGAGGACAGCCGTGAGTGCATGAATCACCAGCAAGTGTATCACCGACCTACGTACGTACGTATATGGCCTGATTCTTTTTTGCTTTTCGATCAGTTTTTAAATTTAATTTCTATCCATCGGAACTATTTATCAAATCTATCCGTTACAATAGGCTCTATTCGATTGGGCTAAAAATAGTGACTTATGGCTGAAATTACATTGTAGCTGCCTGAAATTATATTGTAGCTGAAGATGGCTTATTTGACATAATTAAATTAAAAAAATAAAAATAGAAAAAATATGTTAGCTCATCAATACGGAAAAAAGGGCAAAAATCCAAAAGTTCAGAAAAAAATTAAAATTTATAAAAAAAATAAAAAATAAGTTAAAATCTAAAAACTCAAGCTGAAATAAACAGAAATAAACAGGACGTAAAATCACCAACTACAGCCTAAAAAACGGTCTTGAGCAACAAATCGTTCGGTACAGTGGCAGCAGTAGTGCCGTGCCGTGCCGTGCCCATCCATTTACTCGCGTGGCCGAGCCCTGCGTATTCAGTGCTGATGTGATTCCATTCGATTCGACGCTGCAGGCTCCATCGGCGTAGCATTTTGCTGTGCCGTGCACCTCAAACCTGCCGAAAAGATACAAACAATGATAAGATGAAGCACTGCTGCGCCAGTGGCCGTGTCCTTTCTAGCCAGCTAGCTTCGACACGCAAATTTGAACTTAGCAACTTGTACACTTCACGAAACCTATTTATGTCCATGATAAATTGATAACGCTGCCATACTTTCTTCCAATGTTTGACACTTGCTACTAAATATCTTCCTCTCAAGGTTGCCCCTTCAGAACATAACGCATATTAATGCGTGTGATATCTGTCGTACAGGGGATAATCATTTAGCATCACTATGGTATGTAGCAAGGCACCGATGATTTTAATTCTTAAGCGTTAGAGCGCGTGTACTTTCGCAACCGACGTAAATTGTTACTGTCTCTTTTTTTACTAACTTTTTAGAATTCGCACCGTCAAACTTTTAAAGTTTGACTGCTAATAAATTTAGAACTATTTAGGTTGATCACACAAAAATTATATCATTAGATTTATCGTTAAAAATATTTTTATAATATTATAATAATATCTTAATGTAAAGTTATAAAAGTAGCAGTCAAAATCACATCTTGAAGACCATAAAAAGTCAAAAAAACGTCAAGTAAAAAAATAGAGCGAGTTTCATTTTTATTGGAAGGTTTAAGGAAAAAAACTAAAACGTTTTATATATAGAAGCAAATGTAATGCGCAGCCTCTGCCTTTCCTTCCTGGAAGCAGGGGATATGGTTCCTTCCCCAATTCTTGCATGGCAAACACATCACATCACGGTCGCTTGATTCATGTTCCTGAAGGAAATCGGCAAGAAGATGGCACTGGAATCTCGGTTGGTTGGTAGAGCTATATTTTTAGCGCCGGACTGAGTTGGGTGGTGGAGACTGAAGATTCAGCGAGCGAGCGTGTACCAAACATGCGATGACGCACGTGTTTGGTGAAGAGACACATGATCGAGTAAGTAATTGTTGGTCATGTCACCTAACCGAAGGAAGCTAGCGACCGTCGAGTTTGGTAATTGACTGTCAGGACTCAGGATTCAAAGAGCTTTAGCTTATGAATGATGCACCTGACGGACGAATTTTTTAATTGAAATGTTATGTTGAGACAACCTACTCTCTGGTTTGTTTCTTTGCTTGTATCTTTTCAGTGCTTTGATCGCCAGTTCGACTTGACTGAATGACAGTTGACTGAAATCGCTCGACCAACTAATTTTAAATTAACAAGCATGTTTCATGTGTGTTTTGAAAGCAAGTCAGGCATAGGTAAGAAAATATAAGCTGTGTGTCGAAATTCAATTTATACAATATTTTCTAGCAATTAATTAATTAATATACCATCAGTTATGCCAGATTCTTGCATGCATGTTTCGATAATCATCTATATATGGTAATTCGTCAACTTTCAGAGTTGTTTACCCATGATGTTTTTTTGTTGTCAGTTTACCACAGCTGAGGCCTTCATTACTTGTAAGTTGTAGGCATTGTTTTTTTAGGCTTTTGCCTTTTGTCTTTTTCGAAAGTTAAAAGAAATGAGATGATTTCTTGAAATGAATTCTCTAAACAGCTTTCTAATCTTAAAACCATGTATGCCATCCGCGTCGATGTCTCTGTCGTCTACTATCATCTTGAAAAATACAGTCAAAAACTGTAGCAGCAAAAAATATAAGGTTGTGACCCAGTACCTGTCATTCAGTTTTGGTGTCCAAAGAAATAATAGCGTCTCTGGTTGGTAGGATACTTCTGTAGGATACGCAAAGGAGAATTGAACATTTCCGACGTATCTGCAGCAGTAACATTTCAATTGCTTGTTCAGAGGTTAAAAAGATTTGGTCTCTTTTCTTTCTCTAGGGTAAAACGATTTGGTCTCTTCTCTTATTTTAGGGTAAAACAGAAAACAATTTGGTCTCTGATTTGGTGATGTACTGATGTGAAGAGATTTGATACTTAACTCTCACAAAGTCTCAAATGACATCACCTCAGCTTATCCCTGACAGTGATTATCACACCGCCGCAAATTATAATGCTATGCTAATTGCTCATTTTAGTTGATCCATGCAAAAAAAGAAAGCGACAAATGTTAGCCATCACTTCAAAGGACACGTAGATTTAATTAATTTTGGGGTCAAGAAAGGAAATGTGAGGGAGAGATGTACCTTGTGGGTTATCGCCCATTTTTGCCGCCTTGCTATCCAAGAGCCGTATTTACGCGTCAAGGTGGAGCTGACGTACGTAACCATGACCAGAGAAATGTATTATTGAATTTTTTTCACCGACGGGCGAGCAAGGGTGCCAAAGGTCAGCCCCCATCGTGCTCCCAAAAATAAATGACATGGTCGTTAGTCAACATGGTGGCAATTCATCTGGTAATGTATTTTTGCCTTGATCTTTTAAGCTGTGGCTGATAACTTTTGATTGTGTTTTTCAAAACGGTGACGAACGATGGAGATGCAGATACAAATGGCACACACGGCGACGGACTTAAGAAGTCATTTGAAAAAAGAAGTTTAGATATACCACCCTATTTATTTTAGCTTTCGTAGAAACTAATGTCTAAATCCACCTCAAAAGCCAAAACAACAAGGTCTTTGGTTGTACTAGCAGTACCACGGCACCAAGTTTTGGTGTAATCGTTGAGCAAACTAATTAGAACAGACTATCTTTACTATTATAAATATAGGAGTCAGTGGTTGTCATCCGTTATCTTCATAACAATTACCCTTTAAAGTTAAAAATAATTATCCGTAATATCATCTAAAGAGAGTTGGTAAGTGTTACATTCATCCCTCATCCTCCCACCTCCAAAAAATCAAGCGTCCACGAAGGACCCTTTTATCTTATACAATTTTTCGGCAGCTCCTGTTGTTAGATCCGAAAAATCCATTCAGATACACTCGTAGCCAGTCAGAACCAACCGTGCCCACACCACTGCAGCCCTGTAACCCAAAAACTTCGTGCACGATTTCCTGTGTCTCCATTGCTCTCCCACGCTTCTCTTTACGCTTCTTTGCTATATAATTGAAATATTTTTTATATTAAATATAAGTTAATAGTCTAACCGGTAAGGCATCCTACTGTCATTGGAATTGGGCCAAACTGCTTGAGTCTCACCATCAAACACACGTGGGTTAACATGGTTAGGGTTAGGGATGAAACAGAACGGATACAAATTAAATAGTTTTAAATACGAATACAAATCTATATTTTTAAAATAAATGCGAGTATGAATATGAACTCAAAATTTTAAAATGAATACGAGTATGAATTCAAATATTCTTAAATACAAATACGAATTGAATATCGTAACGAATATGAATTCGAATTGAATATGTATTAAATTCGGTCAAATGTGAATATCCTAAAACTTTCGTAACAAATCTTGGTAGAACAAATTTATATAACATGACTATACATCTGCATGGGGTAGCAGTGTAATGCATAGAGTTGAAAATTCTGTAAAGTAATTTTCACTTTTTGCTAGTGAATCTTGGTTCATTAGAAAATTACTTCGTACAATCATTCTTGGGGGGTCGCTAGAGATAGAAACGGATCGAATACGAATCGAATAGTCTCGAATATGAACATGAATATTCTCGAATATGAATACGAACATTCTCAAATACGGATGCGAAATTCTTAAATACGAATATGAATATTCTCAAATACGAATTTTACTTACTACATTCGTATTTTCTCAGATACAATTATCGGATAAAATGAATTATCTTTTATCGTTTTCCATCCCTATTTACGGTCTATTTGAAATACAGGGCTGGACTCATGATACAGTTTCATCCCACAGGCAAAAACTCCGTGTTCTAAACGATGCCTTGATTGTTAGTGAACAGATATGTCACACCCTTACAAGAAAAAAAAACATTGCATCATTTCTTTTGGATTAGATCACACTTGGATATTAACTAGATAAATCCTTTTCCGACCTACTCACTCCAGTCACAATCCTTTTCTGACCTACTTACTTCATCACATATACATATTGTTTTGGACATCAACACGGTTCTAAATCATATTTTTTTATCACTAATTTGTGTTGTAATATATTTATAAAATCAATAAAATTATAATATTATGAATGTAATTTTTAAGATAAATCTATAAGTATGATTTGTATGTATATAATCTAAATATTTAAGAAAGATATCATAGTTAAAGTTTTAAAAATTTTAATCATATGTATTTTAAGATATATTTGTGGTTAGAGAGAATACTTGTTTGACATTGTAACAGCCCACCCTGCCTATATATGCTGCGGCCAAATCAAACGGCCACCTCAAAGCAAACACCGCAGCAATAAACTAGCAAGAAGCCAAGAAAGGAAGCGAGAAAGCGAGCGGGAGATCGGAGATGGGTGTGAGCCTGCTGCAGGCGGTGGCGTCGCTGATGAGCACGTGCACGCGGCGGCTGCAGAGGGCGGCGAGGAGGATGGGCGTTAGCGGAAAGGAGCCCTCGTCGCCGTCCCGCGCCGTGGTGTCGTCGAAGAAGGCGCTGTCGCTGCCGATGGTAAAGGGGAAGGGGGCAGGAAGAGAGGAGGAGGCCGGGGTGTGGAGGAAGGAGATACTGATGGGGGAGCGGTGCCAGCCGCTCGACTTCTCCGGGGTCATCTACTACGACGCCGACGGCCGCCGCCTCGCGCAGCCGCCGCCGCCGAGGTCGCCCATGCGCAGCCCGCTCCCGGCGTCCGCCAAGCTCTCCGCCGCCAACGCCGCCGCCTACTAGAGGCATGGAGAGAGCTCCGAGCTCCTCGTTCTTGGATCAGTTCGCGAGATGTTTGAGCCGAGCGCAAAGATGGCAAAGCTTGCTCTGTTTTTTTGTCGGGTGAGACAGGGTGTCTGTTCATGTACATGGTGTTCTTGGTGCTCTGTTTGTTTCCTTTTCTACCTTCTTTTTTTGTTTTTTTATGGTATAGTAATGATTGGTTCTGCAAGAGTTTATTGAGAATTATGGTGCTTTTCTGCAAAATTTGTTGTTATATTTGCAATTTTTCTTTGACTACTCATTTACCCTTGTGGGAGTTGATCAGTGAGGAAAATTCTCTTTTTCACGAGGATATATGTATGTTTTTTAAAAAAATAACAGTTTTTTTAATAACAAAAACTAGTAGTTTTTTCATAAATCATGTTGTGCTAGATTGATGGTATGAATGCTACATTGTTTTTCTTTATTTTGTTTTAAATTGTACTTACACCATGTCACCATCTATGTGTTCATCAAGGGGTGAAAATAATACAAAACATGGGGTAAAATATAGTGTGTATGTGTGATTTTCCTTGTATGTTCATATCCCGCCGTATGTCTCATGTGAGCGCGGTGGTTATACTCATGGCATGGCATGGATTTTTAGATAAAAGAAAACACATACCATGGCATGTCAATTTGGACATTTCATGGATGCTGGTGGTAAAAGCTTGGATTGACCCAGGCTATTGTTGGGCACATTTGTTTAAGAAGAACAAAGAAAGAAAATAAAAGGAGACGACAGGGCTCCAATATTTTTAAGTGATAATCAGAATACAAATTATATCCCCAAAATAACCCAAAGATTGGATGATTTTCTATACTATAATATAAAAAACATGAGAGGCTGAGTTCTTTTGGGCTAAAATTTGGTTTATGATTATACAGTTTACAGTAACTACCTTTTAAATGGTACGTTTTTTAAGACGGAGTCAATAGGAAAATTGTAGTGAAAAGTGTACTGAGTTTAGCTGTACCGGCCAAAATTGTATGTGATTATTTTTATCTGTGTAATATGTCTTGCGAACAGTCAGAATTCAAATATTTAAGCAACCAGCCCAAAAGATCATTAACTGCCTAGATGATCCGGAGCATTGTGGCCACCCATCTTTCTAGATCGGAGGGCTGATATGCAAAGTTGGATTCTTGCCCATGATCACTCCTATACTACGCTGGTCGATCCCGGCACGGCTAATGCGATATCGACGGGAGGGGAGGCATCGAGGAGGTCCTCGGCCAGCTCGCCAAAGGCGGTGGAGCAATAGGGAGAAATACGGTGTCTCAAACTCTCAATATATATAGTTTCTAGATCTTAAATGTGATTATACATTTTGTTGGAAAATTAAGCACATGTAGGTTCAATTTATTCCATAAATTAATCATGACATCATACACGCAAAATAACAGAACCATCACAGGCATAACAGATCTAGACATGTAAACCAGAAAACTGTACATGAACAGATCTAATGCGGAGAACATAACTGTTACGTACCGATGATTCTGCTCTTATCGGTTTGCCGATGTTGACGCTGCAGGTACGGTGTGGATGACACGAGGTCGATGACGATTCGCCGAAGCCGAACGACGAGGAAGACGAGCCAGAGCTACAGCAAGCAGTCGCGCAGAGCGCTTCCCAAAAACCTTATTCGCCCTCTCCCGGTGCAGGACTTCGAAGGCGACGGTTCCGGAGACCTGCTCTTCCGAACGACAGTGCACGCCGGCGGACGGGACGGAGTAGACTACGTGGGACGGCGCAGTACAATGGAGGAGGCAAAAACCCTAGATTGATTCGCGTATTCTGTATGGAGTCGGCGGCTCAGTATTTATGGAGAAAACAGGACGTGTGATCAAGACGCCTGCACGTTCTCCATAACTCGTAACCGAAACGGATTAGTTGCGCATAACCGATCCGGATTCACCGCTACTCAAAACAGCAAAAAATAAAACTGCAAAAGGAAGCCGCGTCTGCGCAAGCATCTGGAGCTGATTTTGGCGGACCATTCACGCAGGTGCCGTGCACGCGCGCCCCCCGCCCCGCCCGGCCCGGCCCGGCCCGGCGAGGCGAGGCGAGCGAGCGCGCGCGTGTGATCCTCTAGTTCTCTCCCACACATGCCTCAAGTGGCTAGGAGTGCACCATCCCTTTTAAGGTGGTCTTCCTCTCCTAGAACTAGCAATATGGTACTAAAGTGCACATGCATTGCTCCTTTGCATGAGTGGGCCTTTGAGATTTAGGAATTATTCTTATGGGCTTGGCCCACATAATTCAACAATCCCCCACCAGATCTCAAAGTCCCACAGAGATTTGCCTGAATTCCAATGTACTGTTTATATATCAGTATTTCGATGGAGACCGATTAAGGTTGAACATCCATCTAGAACTCCAAGCTACACTTACTCACAACTTGAACAATGGACTATGCCTTGAATTGCAAGTTTGGTGCAAGCAAGCTTCACTTAAAAACTTAACTGATACTAGGCCGCCAGTAGGCTACCCCTCGGTTGGAGCGTATAAGTCATACTCCTTGGTCTCTTCATGAGCTTAGTAGGAGATTACCCAAGATCTCCATAGACTGCGACTAACAGTCGGGCTCATATAGGTGTGTTCTTTCAAGAACGCTCTGCAGGATAACGTCTTCGCTTCTAAAAGCCAATGGAACACATTAAGACCTTAGTCAACCTGCCTTGCAGTTTCTGAGAGTATTGCATCTTCACATAGAGAGGGTTGAAATTACTCTCCTCCAGTTAACTAATGACTTGTTTTTCCCAGATCCTAATTCACGGGATCTCCGATCACATAGGTTGGGTTACTACCATAGATAACTCACATGGGTCTCATACCCATCTCCTTCGATGCACTATCTATCACATTCCGTGATAGTCCCTTTGTAAAGGGATCTGCCAGGTTTTTATCTGTTTGGATGTAATCCAAGGTTATAACTCCGGAGTTTCTCAATTTCCTGACAGACTTCAATCGTCTCTTGACATGCCTAGACGATTTCATATTATCCTTAGAACTGTTCACTTTAGCGATAACGGTTTGATTATCACAGTTCATAAGGATAGCTGGCACTGGCTTTTCCACCGTAGGTAGATCCATCAATAGATCCCGTAGCCATTCTGCCTCAACAGTAGCAGTGTCTAGTGCCGCAAGCTCTGCTTCCATGGTTGACCTCGTCAAAATGGTCTGTTTGCAAGACCTCCATGAAACAGCACCACCACCAATAGTGAAAACATATCCACTAGTGGCTTTGATCTCATCAGCATCAGAGATCTAGTTGGAATCACTATAACCCTCCAGCACCGACGGGTATTCAGTATAGTGAAGTCCAAAGTTCGAGGTACCTTTCAGATAGCGCAACACTCGCTCAAGCGCCTTCCAGTGATCATCTCCTGGGTTAGATGTAAACCGGCTTAACTTGCTCATAGCAAAGGAGATGTCTGGCCTTGTTGCACTAGCTAGGTACATAAGTGAGCCAATTATCTGAGAATATTCCAGCTGATTCCTAGCAATTTTCTTATTCTTACGAAGTAACACGCTAGGATCATAAGGTGTTGGAGAAGGCTTGCTATCAGAAAAACCAAAACGGCTCAAGACCTTTTCCACATAATGAGATTGCAAAAGTGTAATCCCATCCTCACCTCTAACCAATTTAATGTTTAGAATAACATCAGCCACTCCTAGATCTTTCATATCAAAGTTTTGAGACAAGAATGATTTGACCTCATTTATCACATTGATGTTTGTCCCAAAAATCAGGATGTCATCCACATACAAACATAGAATAACTCCCTCACCCCCACCATAGCGATAGTATACACATTTATCTGCCTCATTGACAGCAAAGCCTGCAGATGTCAGTGTTCTATCGAACTTCTCATGCCACTGCTTAGGGGCTTGTTTCAGACCATACAAAGATTTCAACAGTTTTAACACCTTGCCTTTTTGACCTTCTACTACAAATCCATCAGGCTGTTCCATGTAAATTTCCTCATCCAGCTCTCCGTTAAGAAGAGCTGTCTTAACGTCCATTTGATGAACGAGAAGACCATGTGAGGCAGCCAAAGCAATTAGTACTCGAATTGTGGTCAGTCTAGCAACAGGTGAGTAAGTGTCAAAGAAATATTCGCCTTCTTTCTGAGTATAGCCCTTGGCAACAAGCCGAGCCTTGTACTTTTCAATAGTACCATCAGGCCTAAGCTTCTTTTTGAACACCCACTTGCACCCTACAGGTTTGCACCCATAAGGTTTATCTGTCAGCTCCCAAGTTCCATTAGCGATAATGGAATCCATTTCACTACGGACAACCTCCTTCCAGTAGTCTGCATCAGGGGAGGCATACGCTTCTGAAATAGATTTGGGAGTGTCGTCCACAAGGTACACAGTGAAATCATCACCAAAGGATTTGAATATCCTTTGTCTCTTGCTCCTTCTAGGAGCTCCACTGTCATCCTCCTCATTGACAAGTTCATGTGTATGTTCAAAAGGTTCAGGTGATGTGATTGAACTGGGAATTATTTCAGAAGGTTGACTAGTAGTGTTATGTGTATCCTTCATTGGAAAAATATTCTCAAAAAATGTTGCATCTCGAGACTCCATAATTGTACCAACATGCATGTCAGGTACCTCAGTTTTAACTATCAAAAATCTATAAGCAATGCTATGATTAGCATATCCCAGAAAGACACAGTCCACAGTTTTAGGTCCAAGCTTGCGTTTCTTAGTTATTGGCACATTAACTTTCGCCAAGCACCCCCATGTACGCAAGTAAGAAAGTGATGATTTTCTCCCAATCCATACCTCGTATGGTGTTTTGTCCTTATTTCTGTTAGGAACTTTATTTAATACATGATTAGACGTTAGCAAAACCTCCCCCCACCATGCCTTAGGTAAGCCCGCAGTATCTAACATGGCATTCACCAAGTCAGTCAACATACGATTTTTCCTTTCGACAATCCCATTTGACTCGGGAGAATAAGGAGGCGTCCTCTCATGTATAATACCATGTTCCTCACAAAATAAGTCAAATTCGTTTGAGAAATACTCTCCACCACGATCTGACCTAAGTCTTTTTATCTTTCTATTTAACTGGTTTTCAACTTCTGCCTTATAGATTTTAAAATAGTCTAAAGCCTCATTTTTCGTTTTCAATAAATACACATAACAGAACCTAGTTGCATCATCAATCAATATCATGAAATATCGTTTTCCACCCTTCGTCAACACGCCATTCATCTCAGAAAGATCTGAATGCAGAAGTTCTAGTGGTGCCAAGTTTCTCTCCTCAGCAGCCTTGTGAGGCTTACGAGGTTGCTTTGATTGCACACAGCTATGGCATTTAGAACCTTTGGTGATGGAAACGTTTGGAATTAAATTCATACTGGAAAGCCGAGACATCAAACCAAAATTAATATGACATAGACGTGAGTGCCAAACATTAGCCTCATCATCCACACTACCACAAATATGGTTCACAGTCTTATTGCAGAAATCAGAAAAGGAAAAAACGGAACAAGCCTCCGCACTCATAGCCTTTACCAATAAAATATCCATGTTTAGACACGACTACTTTATTAGACTCAAATACCAACTTAAGCCCGTCTCTACATAAACGGGAGCCACTAACGAGATTCTTGTCTATAGAAGGGACATGCTGCACGTTCTTCAGCTGCACGATCTTTCCCGAAGTAAACTTCAGATCTACCGTGCCAACACCATGAACAGTAGCATGTGACCCATTCCCCATTAGGACGGAGGAATCTCGGGCGACCTGATAAGAAGAAAACAACGAAATATCAGCACACACATGTACATTAGCTCCTGTATCAATCCACCAATTGGTAGATTGACTAACTGAAAGAACAGTAGGTAAATTACCATACCCAGTTCCATCTCCAATCTTGCCAATGGTCACGTTGACAGACTTAGAAGTCTGTCCTACAGGTGCCTTCTTTCCTTTGCGTTGTGGGCACTTCTTGGCCATGTGACCAGGCTCACCGCACACAAAGCAAGTTCTATCATCCTGATTGTTGTTGTTCTTCTTCTTCTTCTTGAAGTTGGTTGTCTGTTGGGCTTTGACAAATTTCCCTTTGTTCTTGCTTGAGGGTTTCTGTACCACATTGGCACTAGACTGCCCTCCATCACCCTTAGACACGGCGTCCTTTTCCCGAGCTTTCTCCTCAATTTCAAGAGACCCAATCAGATTCTCAACAGAGTACTCTTGTCTCTTGTGTTTGAGTGCTGTTCCGAAATTCCTCCATGAAGAAGGTAATTTCGCAATGATACATCCAGCCACAAACTTGTCGGGTAAGGCACACTTCAGGAGTTCGAGTTCCTTGGCAATGACCTGTATCTCATGAGCCTGATCTACTACAGAACGGTTATCAACCATCTTGTAGTCATGAAATTGCTCCATGACATACATGTCATTGCTGGCATCAGTAGCACCGTATTTGGAATTCAGTGCATCCCACAACTCCTTCGCGTCTGTCATGTGCATATACACCTCGCACAGACGATCAGCAAGAACACTAAGAATGCATCCAACAAAGAGAGTAGTGGCAGTCTCGAATTCTTTCTGCTTTTCAGCATCAAGAACACCTTCAGGCTTGCCATTACTAACCCAGAATACATTCATAGCAGTAAGCCACAGAGTGACCTTGATCTGCCATCTCTTAAAGTGCACACCGGAGAACTTATCCGGCCTCAGTGCATCGGCAAATCCAGCCATAGTAAAACCACAGTGCCTACAATAAGGTTTTTGGATTGTTGGAAAATTAAGCACATGTAGGTTCAATTTATTCCATAAATTAATCATGACATCATACACGCAAAATAACAGAACCATCACAGGCATAACAGATCTAGACATGTAAACCAGAAAACTGTACATGAACAGATCTAATGCGGAAAACATGACTGTTACGTACCGATGATTCTGCTCTGATCGGTTTGCCGATGTTGACGCTGCAGGTACGGTGTGGATGACACGAGGTCGATGACGATTCGCCGAAGCCGAACGACGAGGAAGACGAGCCAGAGCTACAGCAAGCAGTCGCGCAGAGCGCTTCCCAAAAACCTTATTCGCCCTCTCCCGGTGCAGGACTTCGAAGGCGACGGTTCCGGAGACCTGCTCTCCCGAACGACATTGCACGCCGGCGGACGGGACGGAGTAGACTACGTGGGACGGCGCAGTACAATGGAGGAGGCAAAAACTCTAGATTGATTCGCGTATTCTGTATGGAGTCGGCGGCTCAGTATTTATGGAGAAAACAGGACGTGTGATCAAGACGCCTGCACGTTCTCCATAACTCGTAACCGAAACGGATTAGTTGCGCATAACCGATCCGGATTCACCGCTACTCAAAACAGCAAAAATAAAACTGCAAAAGGAAGTCGCGTCTGCGCAAGCATCTGGAGCCGATTTTGGCGGACCATTCACGCAGGTGTCGTGCACGCGCGCCCCCCGCCCCGCCCGGCGAGGCGAGCGAGCGCGCGCGTGATCCTCTAGTTCTCTCCCACACATGCCTCAAGTGGCTAGGAGTGCACCATCCCTTTTAAGGTGGTCTTCCTCTCCTAGAACTAGCAATATGGTACTAAAGTGCACATGCATTGCTCCTTTGCATGAGTGGGCCTTTGAGATTTAGGAATTATTCTTATGGGCTTGGCCCACATAATTCAACACATTTTGTGTGATATATTGTGAAAAACATGTATTACACGTGCATGATTACTAGTGAAAAAAACCCAACCAAATATTTTAGTTCTACGAATAATCAGCTACACTGTGGAGAGAGAGAGAGAGAGAGAGAGAGAGAGAGAGAGAGGTTTGCACCGTTGATGAACTCCCGCTTCCCGTCCCGTTATTTTGTTGCCTTGTTTGCACCATGCAATCCTACCATTGGAGAGGTGATTGTTTCCTATAGCTCTCGTCTAAGCATTAGTCAGTGTCACAATGCGCGATTATTGGAGGGGAAAAAATAGCTTGAGGGGTACCTTTTGATGTGATACTTTTCTTGGTCTTTTGGTCTCTAGTTCGGGGAAATTACTTTTTCTTATCCAATAGTTGCGACCAATGGAGAAGCCCTAATGTCTTATGGTAGCACCTTCGATTTTGTGCTATTTCTGCAATGTGTGTATATCCAATCTTCTTTTTTTTGGGGGGGGGGGCTTTATTTGACATCGCTAAGACACAATTACGTGCATAACATTTACTATCAGCTACCTATATCCAATCCATGCGCCAGCATTGGCATAGTTCGAAACATTGTGTCCCATGATGTCCCAATTAGAATTTGAAGGGTTTTGAAAATCGGCTGAAAATCATCTGATTTTCGGGAAATCGGATCTATCGCCCCCTCCCCTGGTAAAGTTTGGTGACGCTCAAAAATTTTTGTTTTTGAATGCTTTTTTGTCAAATGTAAGGGAGTTTTTAACCATTCCTAATCACTTGTGTGCACATAGCGTGGTGGTAAGGCGTTTGAACTTCAAAAATATTCAAATTTTGATTTGAAAATTTAAATTGGCCCAAATTTTCGAAAAATTGGAATTTTTGGCCCCCTGGTAAATTTTGGCATCCAATTTTGAAAACCCTGATTAGAAATGGAGCTATTACTTTCGAATAACAAAAGCACACTCGATAGAGCAAGCCCTCCATATATATTAAATCTAAGAAACACTATCTGTAGGAGTGTATGGATGCATCATAGTAGCTTCCATGAATCCAAACAAACATGCCACAGCCAATGAAATCTTAATTAAACCACCACTGTGAATGGTAAGGAATCATCAAAGACTCCTTTCTTCTAGCCTCCCAAGACAGAGGTACTGGATTGCCAGACACTATATCTTGCTTCTTAGACACTAAACCGACCGATTTATCACATACACATACAAATTACCATCTGCATTACCATTAAACTGGATCTTAGCCCCTAAATCAAGGGGGCACTGAACCACAGCTGGAAAACACTACTACTTGCATCGGCAAACACTGATAAACCAAGGAGGAATGTTTCGGAAAAAAAACCAAGGAGGAAGAGCTTAACTTGAACGGGAAGAATTCCCCATAGGGAGAGATTTGGTGTAACTACTTATGGATAAGGCTAACAGTGTGCAAGTGATGAGTGTTACTTGTGGCCCAAGATGTGTTTCGCCCAGTGTACTGAGAAAAACCCATAACAAGGGAGACGACAAACACCAAACAACCAGTGAGCAAACATTTTCAGCTGCGCATCGTGTGATCCTTCCTTGCCATGATCTGATCAATCTGATCAAAAGATTGGCTTGACAATCTAACCAGGTAATGCATCATGTGCAGAGTCCCAGAAGCAAGCATCCACTGCTACCGGCTTTTCCTTTGAGCAATCGATGGGAAAACAGCTAAGAAAGTACGCACCACACCACCGGCTGGTGTCCACATGGTTGTTTTGTTCGGAGTCTCTAATAACCTTTCCAGAAAGATTGGTCTCACCCCATGGATTTTTCTCGCGATTTGGTCCAACCTTTTTTTATCGAACGCATAGGATTTAGGAGACTGTATCTAATTTTAAAAACCGCTCGATATCTCCTCGTCCGTCAGATTCGAAATATAAGTCCTTGATCGAAATCCACCGGGTATATTTGGAGCCAAATAGGGTCAGCTGCACGCCTTTTTGGTCATGCCATGCACGCACCCACAAAATTCCCAGGAAATGTTCGTGATGCCGATGCCACTGCCTTGAAGGATAGTGCAAAGCCGTCATCGTCAAGAGCTGCATAATTTCCATGTATGATTGCAACAGATTGTTTGTATGGCCCCACCCAAGAGGGGGAGGGGATGTCAGAGGGAAAGGCTACATTCCCATGGTTTATGATTTTTTATTGTGTTTTTCGAAACGGTGATGGACAACGAAAATACTAATGTGGAAGCCGTTTAAAGAAGCCAATTCGAGAATCTGTTTGAAGAAATCGTCCTGCTTATTTTGGTTTTCGGAGAAACCGAAGCTAAAAACCTGACAAAGCAGGGCCAAAGAGCGGGGGAAAAGGAAAGAAATTCAAGATCGGCATTGAAGCGAGCAACCACCTAACATTTCCGGCTCGCTAATGAGTGAGCAGAGCATGCATCCTGTGGCATGCCGCCTCCGAATTTGCGTGTGAGGAATCTCCGGGTTGCACAACAGTAACTGCAATAGATGGGGCTTCCGTGCTCTTTCAGAAAGACGAGTACGTGCACGAAATCTTTAGCGTCTAGCTGTTGGCAGGATGTGTGATTCAGCTTCGACAGTTGCTACCTGATCGCTTTTAAGCTCGTGCATTTTCCTTCCGTGATACAATTTGATGTACTTGTTTAGTAAGTATACTGCTGATGATTTGCTAAAAACAGGATGTTTATACCAAAGGCACACGATCACATTTAAGCCTTCAGAGACTGATCTTACATTGCAATCCTTCAGAAGTATTGTTTTATGCTGCTATGAAATGTGGTAGGTCAGATGTTGACTTCGATTCAGATCTTAGCGTGTTTCCAGGTGCAACCTTCACTGGCATCCCAACCAACAGGAAGGAATTCTTCGTTTTTGGCATTGGTTTAACTGTAATGCTAATCTGGACCCCGAAAAAAGGCAATCCTTCAGGATATATCAAAGAACGACGTATTACCAGAGGGAATAAAATGGCATCGTTTCCAGTCCAAATATACGCCAGTACGACCATGATCCAGCAGACAGCATCATCACAATATAAAGCCAACAAAAATATTTACATACACCGTGAAAAATGACTATGAAAGAACCGGGTTTGCTGTTGCTGGTGCCACACAATGACAGCAAGTCACTAGGAAGCACCAAAGAAAAACCATGATCTCTGAGCCTAACACGTACTGACTTCCACACTGCTGACGGAAGCATCCAAATTGTAACTGACGACAGAAGGGTTGACACCACAGAGCATCCAAATTTTACATCAAGTTGTAACATACACCGATGCAATGCAAGGTTAATTTGCGGGCTCAATCAGCTGGGCTTCGCCATCTTCTCAATCAGCTGGCTCAATTATTATAACTGACGACAGAAGGGTTGACACCACAGAGCATCCAAATTTTACATCAAGTTGTAACATACACCGATGCAAGGCAAGGTTAATTTGCGGGCTCAATCAGCTGGGATTCGCCATCTTCTCACAGCCTTCTCAAGTACCTCAGCTCGTTCATGCACGCGTGCTGCTTCCTCTTCGACCCATGACCTGGCATAAATTAACCAGTCTGTCATATAGAGCATCTATTCCAGAAATTCCTTTATGTTCTAACACCATAGCCACCAGTTAAACAAGTATGAACATTTCTAAAAAGCTGCAAATCACCAGGGCTACAAAAATGCTGTGAAATTGGCATGATTTAAAGGTGGCACACATTTTAGTGGATATCCAGGACAGGTGGTCCACATAGAGGAGCTAACTTGCATAAAATTCTGATGGCTGATCTTGTGCACTCCTTCAAGATCAATGGAAGCTTTTTAGTTCGTTACAGGACTACTTAATTTCCCCTAAAAACACATATGCAGTTGAGCAGATTTAACAATATTAAACTGTTCAGTACTAAAGGGTAAAGCATCTTTTTCTCAGCTAACACATGCACACATACGCTTTACATGTCCACTCTGATATAAGATGAATTAATGTTTCTTCAGAACTGTATAAGTTTATAACCACAGTGCAGGTGCATCACATTATTTTGAACACGCAAAAACCAGGTAATAACCAAAAGTAAATATCGTATAAAGACAGACCTTAGCATAGTGAGGGCTTCCTTCTCAGCTTCAAGATACGATTTGGCTTCAGTGACAGCTTGATGCTTCCTGCTTACATCATACGACAGCTTTTCCAGATTTTGTTCATCAGCCATGACCTCAAGACTCTCAGTGGCTAGTCTGTCATACATGCCATCAACTTCTGATCTTAAGCTTACGAGTTCCTGATTCTGATGCTCTAAAGCCGTTCTGTCCTTCAAAAAGTCCACAAGTTCCTTTTCTCTCTCTGTCCTCTCATTTGCAAGCTCATGCAACACATGTTGAAGATGTTTCTCGACTTCCAACTCACGGTCTTGCTCCTTTTTCATCTTGCCTTCCCAATATTGTTTTATATCTCCTCTATTAATTAACTCTTCCATTATTTCACCCATAACAGAAAGCTGGGTTTGATTTTCTGCTTCTAGTCTGTTTAATTCATCACGTATTAATTCTTCCATTCGACCACTGGTCAGTGCAGCGGCTGCTTGTGCTTTTGTTACAGGTTTATGTGGTTGAAGGCGTCTAGTGTTTCCTATCAGATGCAGTGATTGTACAAGTTAATCAGGTTAGCATCCTGAAAGGAAGATAGCTGATCTGCTAAAAAATTAAGTATTGTTGTTGCCTTGTTGGCAAGAATATGAATCGCAAAGTCAAAATGTCAGAAGAGAGCAACATCTAGTATGAGCAGCGGATCTTGAACTGATAGATAAGTCATAAGTTCATACACGTAATACTCAGCTAAGATCATGTCACATTTTTTGTAAGTAAAACCAATTAAAAATAGCTAGCATCATGACCTCAAGTATCAGGTAAAAATAAGTACAAGTACCATTTGAAGCAATCAACAAATCTCATCATCTTAGACCTGTTCCAAACAGCAATGGCTTCTGACTTCCAGAAGCCAAAAGTTATTTGGAACGCATTGACTTCTTAATGTGGTTTTTTTTCTTGTTTTCCTCTTTTTTTTCTTTTTCCCTTTTTTCCTTTGCATTATACGTGAAGATATAACGGTGTTTTTTTTATTTTTCTTCATTTTCGTTTAATTAAATACCATAGAAAAATTAACAACCGCTACAATAACATTTCAGCTAAAAGCCATAGCACTTTAGAACATGACCTTAATGGTCTAATTCAACACAATTACTTCAGCCCTAATACACAAAAAGCGAAAAGTGCTTTTATGCTTTCCTCAATAATGATTTACATGATTTTTAAAGTATGATTAATGATGGATAGATGTTACTTACCTCTTTATTTGTTTTGAGATTAGTGTTACTCTTGTTAGAGAGAAAAGCATAAAAGCATTGCTCGAAAAAATTAATAGCAATTCCTGATAGAACAATTCGATTAATCTAATAGTGATAATTGATAAATATAATGGACAATAAAACAAGACAGACAAGCTTTGAGTGGGGCAACTAGGTGGATGGAGTGAAGAGAATGAATTTTGCTAAAAAACGAAAAGAAAAGAGTTAGACGGTGGCACTTTCAAGATTCTACTTACTAGTATACGGGCAAAGTGATGGGACACCAAAGTTTTCACAGCAGCTAAAATCTCAAACAATATACAGATAGAAGACAACAACATAAATTGACGCAAGAGCTCAATAGTGGCCAACATAAGCCAAATAATTAAAAGTCAGATCCAAATGCCTACAATTAAACCACCCACATGTGAAACACAATTCAAAACACACCACTAACATATGCCAAAACATAATGGGGCTCCCAATTGAAGAATCTAGTTCCTTCATTATGTGTTAATGAAAAATTTTAGATGATTAATGACAACCAGATGTGTAACTTTGCTATCAATTAATTTAAACTCAAACACTTTCAAATGAGTTAATTACTTCCAAAGTTTACCCTAAAGTATACAATTGTTGTGTCTGATACCAATTAAAGAACCTAGTTCTTCCATTATGAGTTAATGGTGAGTTTCGGTAATTAATATCAATCGGTTTGTAGGATTAATATTTTTCATGAGTTAGTGAAATAGGTTATGACGATGAAGGCTTTGAATGGTTACATGTGTTGATCGTCATTAAGCAATGGATATTATATGTTGATGACATGGATATTAAGGCGTCGCCTAAGCGTCGCTTAAGCGACGCTTAGGCGGTAAGGCGGCGAGGAACCCTGAGGCGTCGGCTCGCCTTGCCAGGATGTCGTAAGGCGTCCGCTTCAACACATAAGGCGTCGCTATGGCGTCGCTGAGGCGAAGAAACGCGAGGCGACGGCGAAGGCGGACGCCCCAAAGAACCCGAAAAGGCAAGCATAAAGAGACCAGTAGACCACACGGGATGAGGGGGGGGGGGCAGTGGGAACCTGTCGGCTGTCGCATAAGCGGAGGCGCCGAAGTTGAACCCTAGCGACGCGGCGCCGCCTCCATCGGTCCATCCCGCCACCGTCCTCGAAGCGGCGGCGGCCTCCATCTCCAGGTACGCCCTACCTCCCCGGCCTCCTCCTCCCCCTACCTCCCCGGCTCCCCCTCGGCGCCTCCGCTCGCTCTCAGCCAGGGTTCGGGTTACCGGCGGTTACCGGCCGGTAACCGCCGGTAACCGGATTTACCGCCCGCAACCGGTAGTATAAAAACCGGCCAAAATTTGAAATTCGAAAATTTGAATTTGTAGATGCACTGTAGCCTCCATTGGATGCTTAATAGTCAGTTTGGGGACATATGGGGTCCATGGGGCTGTTGGTTTTGCTTTTGCTTGTTGTTTTCTCACTTTTTGCATGTGGGAGACAAAAGGGGAGGGGGCAGCCTGCTGGCAGCAGCATTTGGGAGCTCCCAGGCTGCATTATTGAGTGCTTGGTAGCAGAGAACAGCCAGCAATTGCAGCAGCACGCAGCAAGCAAAGAAGCAACAGCAGGCCAAGAAAATTTGAGGTGAGGCTTCTAAAAATTCTGTATTTTGTTAGCAATTTGTTGTCTTTGTTGTCCTTGAATTCCTTATGTGCCATGCATGCCTTGAGATCTCCATAATTGATGGCTTGAGATGCTTATATAAATTTGTAATGGTTACATCTTCATTACTTCCCATGTAAGATATTTGGGTGAAAATGTGTTATGAAGATTACGTACTAGATAGATGAACTAATTTAAGAAATAATCTTTTCACAGTGAGCAAACAAACTCTTCCTCCTTTGATAATGATGAGGAATAATCTTTTCACAGTGAGCAAACAAACTCTTCCTCCTTTGCCTAGATTATGAGATAATCCTACTTGGTAGAGCACATACATTTGAAGTTTTCATGCAATAGAAATGTAGAGTTACCTATATAGAAGCATATGATCCTCCATGATAGAGCACATACTTGCCTTGCCTTTCTTTGTACAGAAGCATATGATCCTCTTGTTTATTACTGATATATATTTTTGTTGCTGCATGATATTGTAGTTGATGGCTGGTAGAAGTATCAATGTTTGGGACCATGGAGAAAGACTTGGAGGTGCTGGTTGGAAGTGCAGATACTGTAAGCTTACGAAGTCGGGCGGAGGTGTGACACGCCTGAAAGAACATCTTGCTGGGAAGCATGGGGATGTTATTCCTTGCAGTGGGGTTCCGGCGGAAGTGAGAAGGCTCATGCTAGCAAGTATAGAAGAAACGAAGGCGAAGAGGAAATCTATTAAAGATGAGCGCCTGAGAATGGAGCAAGTTGCTTCAGAGCCTGTAGTGCGTGGTCCATCACGTGAAGATGCCTTTGATAATGATGAGGAAAAACAGATGGAATGGGCTCGGCGAGAGTCGTTGGAGTTGCACCAGCTCGAGCAGAGGGCAAGAGCTCGGGGTGCGACATTTGAACATGGTGGAGGTAGTGGAAGTGCTACAGGAAGGGGTACAGGAAGAAATGCTCTTTCGAGGATGATGGGTAGGTCGCAGTCTATGAGAGTTGATTCCGATATTTTGCGTAGTCGGGCACCCGTCCAACCCCGCATTGACACAACTCTTAAGAAAGAAGCAAAGTCAAAACTCGGAAAAATATGGGCTAAGTGGTTCCATAGTAATGACATTCCTGGAAATAAGGCAGAGTGTCCTTATTTTCGTGCTGCCATCAAGGTTACACAAGAACTTGGCGAAGGTGTTGCGTCACCTAGAGGGCATGAAATTGATGGGCCATACCTTGATGCTAATGAGCTGGAGATAAAGCAGTATGTACAGGAGTTCAAAGATGATTGGAGCATATATGGAGTATCCATCATGTGTGATTCCTGGACAGGACCTACCCAGATGAGTATAATTAACTTCATGTTGTACTGCAATGGAAGAATGTTTTTTCATAAGTCAGTGAATGCGACCGGTGACGTACAAAATGCGGACTTTTTGTATCGTGAGATCCGTAAAGTTGTTGAAGAAATTGGAGTTAAACATGTGATGCAGATTGTCACTGATAATGGTGCAAACTACAAGAAAGCATGTCAACTGCTGATTGAAGATCATCCAAGTCTAGTCTGGCAGCCCTGTGCAGCGCATACTGTGAACCTCATGTTGAAGGACATTTGCCAGTTCAACGAGATTGCTGCAGTTGTCAAGGCGACCAAGAGGATTTGTCGGTTCCTATACAACCACAATCGCCTGCATACTGAAATGAGACAACAAATTGGAGGAGAGATAGTTCGTCCAAACGCCACAAGGTTTGGAACGACATTTGTTTTCTTGAAGAGTTTTTGGGATAGAAAAGACAAGTTCATGAAGTGGATGGTATCAGATGTGTGGAGTTCCAACCATTTGTCTATGTCCGAAGAAGGAGAATACATGTATTCCTGCCTCACAAATAGACAATGGTGGTCTAGTATAGATTGGGTCATTAAAGTGGTACAACCAATTTATCGAGTACTGAGATATGCAGACCAGCAGAAACCTGCAACAGTGGCAGGACTGGTTGGAAAAACATACGAACTTCAATTTGAACTTAAAGAGGTGTTAAAAGAAGATGATGCTACCTACAATCGTATTATGGAGATAGTTAATAGAAGAATTGTAATGTTGAAGCAACGCACCTACATCGTTCCAGGCAAGTACATACTTTTGTAAACCATAACACATTCTGTTGCATATTTGTTACATTTTGTCTAATACACTATGTGTGTTTGAACAGCATCGTTGCTTGACCCACAAAGCCACAGACTTTATGATTTGGGGAAGAATGCAACCCTCGTCCATTCACTGACAACAGCAATTCAAAGAATAGCTGACACACCCGAGGATGCAGTGCAGGCTCTAGTGGAGATAGAGTATTATCGTAACCGACGAGGCCTATTTGCTTCAAACGAGGCTTACCTTGCTACTAGTCGTATGAGTGCAGCTGCATGGTGGATGACGTTTGGAGCGGAGACAGAAACACTACAAAAATATGCCTTGCGGATTGTCTCACAATGCGTTTCCTCAAGTGGATGTGAACGTAATTGGAGCACATTTGCTTTAGTGCACACCCAATTGAGGAACCGTCTTGGATACAAAAAATTGCATAAGCTTGTATATGTCCACTACAATCTAAGGCTACGATTACAGGAGCATGAGATTAGGAATGAAGATAGGGATATAGATCCTTTTGGAGATCTCATTAATGCCACTATGTATGACAGCGCAAACCCAATCCATGAGTGGCTTGACAGCTCCATGAGCAACTCAGAGCCTCTGCTAGATGAGGAAGGTGAGCCCCCTATGCCATCTAAAGTTGTAGTTAATGCCATATCTGAGCATGAACTTGACAAGGCACTTGATGATCAACCGTTGAAGCAATGGACTCAGAAAACTATTGGCAAGTCTCATGTTACAAAAAGAAAAGCTTGTAGCCAACCAACTGAAAAATTGGCTCGAGATTTTGCCTCACTTACACAAACAAAGAAACAAGCGGTTGGTAAGAAGAAGAAAAAAGGCATCGATGAGGATAAGAAGAAGAAAAAAGGCATCGATGAGGATATTGTGCGAAGTGATGAAGAGACAGAAACTCCATCTGATGCAGTGGAGTACCAAGAGTCTGACGATAGTTCCTCTCCCTCATCTGATGATGGCACTGATGGTACTGATGGTGGGACATCTCACGGTGGGGCACAAGGCCAACAAGACACATGTCAACCATTGGAATTCACCTGTGAGCAAACTTTCACACATGCTACCCAGGATGAAGACCATGGTTGTCACGAATCAAGAAGATTCAAAACGACCTACACAAGGGGTAAGGACCGCCAACGAGATCATCCTCAACCAAAAGACTCTTCTTCCTACGCATCATATGGTAGCTCAACATCTTTGCCGACTTATCAGCGTCGAGATGCCAACTTACTATCTTCTGCTGATGATTCTCATTCATCATCGGGCATCTCTTATCCTCCCAATGCAAGATTTGTTTACCAGTGGGTGGAACCTGTATACTACCAACAAATTTATACTCATTGGTTACAACATGCTTATCCCACATACACTTGGGATCAATATAAAGTCCACCTGGCTCATAATGAAGGACTTGTACTCATTGATAACAATGAGTACATGGAACAACCTTCGCGTTTCTCAACAATGTATTGGTACGAATTGATCCTTCATTAGTGTTTTCACTTTTTAATATACTACTCAAGTTAGCATTCATTACTACTAACTTGTGTTTTTATAATTTCAGATGTAACACAACACTACAACGAGAGGGCTTCACCACATGGTCAACACCAAGTTGAATTTATTCAGATGAGGACCCTTTTTGAATGAGGTTCAATTTTTTTTACCATGGATATGCCAATTTAGAAGGTTTTGTTATATGCGAAACATCTCAATTACTTTTGGCCTCATAGTTACAAGAAAATGCTTCAACTTTCAATTTACGGCAACAATTAGTTTGATGTAGTCTTATGCGGGTTTTACTTGTTATAAAAAACTTAAGCTTTTGCCAAAATATCCACCCATAACTTTCAATTTACGGCAAAAAAGTGGAGCTCCAACTTCCATATAAATTCTACCGGTTTTTCCCGGTTTTTTCCCGGTACAACCGGTAACCGGCCCGGTTACCGGCCGGTTACCGGCCGCATCCCGCCCCGACGAAAAAACGTGTTTGACAAATTTCAACCGGTTTTAATCCGGGATTTCCGGTTACCGGGCGGTAACCGGCCGGTTACCGGTACCGCCCGGCGACCGGGATTCTCTCCGGAACCGGTTTTTCAAACCTTGCTCTCAGCCCTCTCGCTCGCTCGGCGCTCCCTCGGTCCCTCCCTTCTCCCCGCGCGCCTCCGCCTCCAGCGCCTCCGCCTCGTCCCCCTCCCTCCCCTGCTCCCCCTCCCTCTCATCCTCCCCCTCTCTGCTGAGCAGAGAGGGGGAGGATGAGAGGGAGGGGGAGCAGGGGAGGGAGGGGGACGAGGCGGAGGCGCTGGAGGCGGAGGCGCGCGGGGAGAAGGGAGGGAGCGAGGGAGCGCCGAGCGAGAGAGAGGGCTGAGAGCGAGCGGAGGCGCCGAGGCATTTCAGTGGGGGAGAGCGCGAGTGAGTCAGAGAGATGAGCGAGCGATTGAGCGAGACGGTCGGAGACTGGAGTATTTGCTGGCTTGCTGCCGCCCGTGATCTGTGCTGTACTGCTGCGTGCGCTGATGTTGTTCCTCTGATGATGTGCGAGTTTGTGTTGCTGTGTTACCGAGGGAGGCAGCCGGCAGCCCTGTGTTGAACTGTGGTAGTGACAGTGTAGTGTGCTATACTGGCATACTGCTGTGTGCTGTGATTATTTGCTGTTGTGTTCTTCTTCTCTGATGATGATTACTTTTTTGCAATGCAGAAGCAGAAAAAATGGCAAGTGTAAATGCAAGTGCAAGTAATGCATCCTCTGAGGCTGTGTATGATCCAAAGACCGATCCAAAACGGAAGGCAAAGTCTAATGATCCGGGATGGAAATATGGATATTGGCCGGAAATTGGCAATTGAGATAAGGTGATGTGTATCCTTTGTAACACCCCAAGTACAGGAGGGATTAAAAGGTTGAAAGAACATCTTGCGGGTGGCTATTCAGATGTGGTAATGTGTCCCAATACTACCACAGAAATCAGGAAAGAGATGGGAGATTATTTGAAAAAAAACAAGAGGAGTAGACCAATCTTCCTAGATGATGATGATGAAGAAGAGGCAGTGGCAACACAAGGCATGGAGTCCCAAGACTCCATTGTGAAGCCAAGTTCAGGGACAGCTGCCAAAAGAAGGAATGCTGCCTATTCCTTCAAGGCTGCAACATTAAGCAAGGCCAAGGCAAAGGAAACCAAGTCAATTGCTTCTATGCTTCGAAGAACACCTGAAGAAATTGTAGATCAAAGACGTTCTGGGTCTTTTCAAGGGACCGTGGAGACCAGCACAAGAACCAAGGAGGACAGGCATTATGTGAATAAGCAATGGGCCTTATGGTTCTATGAGTGTGGCATACCTTTTAATGCCGCAAACTCAAGGCAGTTTGAGATTGCTTGTGAGGCCAGTGTGCAGTACGGTTCTGGGTATAAGCCTCCTAGTTTCCATGAGTTGAGGGAGCCATTGCTTCAGGATTGCGTTAAGGACATAAGTGCCTTGAGGGAAGAGCACGAACGGGCGTGGAAGCAATATGGTTGCACACTTATGTCGGATGGATGGTCCGATAGGAGGGGGCGCCACTTGATCAACTTTCTTGTCAACAGCCCCGAGGGGACTTTTTTCTTGGAGTCAGTTGATGCATCAAGTGAACAACATGATGCAACTATGATAGCTAATTTGCTAGAGGAGAGAATTGAGGCTATTGGAAAAGACAAGGTTGTTCAAGTTGTCACCGATAATGGTGCTAACTATAAGGCAGCGGGCAGACTTCTAATGGACAGGATTCCTACACTGTTTTGGAGTCCTTGTGCTGCACATTGTTTAGATCTTATGTTGGAAGACATTGGGAAGTTAAAGGAATTTAAGAAGCCTATTGCACGTGCCAAACGTGTCACCACATTTATTTATAGACATGGGAGGCTTCTTAGTGCAATGAGGGAAAAGACAGGTGGGATGGATCTTGTGAGACCTGCAGCCACTCGGTTTGCTACAGCCTTCCTTACTTTGAAGAGCATGCACAAGCACAAGGATGCTTTGAAGTGTCTATTTGTGAGTGAGGCATGGACTAGCATCAAATTGTCAAAGACGGAGGCCGGTATGCATGTGACAGACATTGTGCTCTCTAAGGAGTTCTGGAATTCAATTGAAGACTGCCTTAGAGCTTCAGCCCCACTTCTTATCGTGCTTAGGGTGGTTGATGGTGATGAGAGGCCCGCAATGCCAGAGGTTGCAGCATTAATGGCTCATGCAAAAGAGAAGATCAAGCTTAGCTTCGCTACCCAAAACAAGCAACGTTTGCTCAAGAAGATTATGAACATTATTGAGGGACGTTGGGTGAAACAAATGGATCATCCATTGTATGGGGCTGCACTCTTTTTGAACCCAGGGAAATTCTTTGCCATCCAAAAGAGTGGAGATGATAAATATGTTGGGGAGCTAAGGGGTTGCTTCAATGATGTGCTTGGAAAAATGATTCAAGATGAGAATATTCGGAACAAGATTGATGAACAAGCCATGAATTATGAAGACCAACGAGGAGATATCTTTTCAAGCAAAATGGCAATCCAAAACTTAGAGACAAGGAGCCCTAGTAAGTGTTGTTAAATTATGCAAGCTAAGTTTATCTTCAGCATATTTATTTCATTCCTAATTCCTAATATATGCATGTATTTGCCATTCTAGTTGATTGGTGGCGTGCATATGGTGGTCGAGCCATTGAACTACAAAGGTTTGCTAAACGTGTTGTTAGTCTTTGTGCTTCATCATCCGGTTGTGAGCGAAATTGGAGTACCTTTGAATTTGTGAGTTAATTTGTAGCTTACATGTGCTTATTAAATATTAATTTCAGCAAGTTATTTATTCATTTCATTTGCTTTGTTTGTCATTTGTGCTTTTGTAGCTCCATACAAAGAAAAGGAACCGATAACTACACAAGAGATTAAATGATTTGGTCTTTGTTGCCTACAACCGGAAGATGAAAGCTAGGTTTCAAATGAGGCGGGAGAAGGGCAAAAACTATGACCCTTTGGTCATTGATGAATTTGATTGGGACAATGAATGGACTGACGCATTGGCGGAACCACCTCAAGGTGCTCGTGGGTGTGACCTTACATGGGATGATATTGATGAAGCCATTGGCGCATCACGCTCGCTTCAAGGTCGCAATCTTCCAAGGCAAGCTAATAGGCATAGTCATGGTGAGACTATGACCTACCGAAGGCGTGCAAAATCTACATCAATAGTGGTTGAAGAAGATAGCTTAGATGAGCAAGAGCAACACTCGAATTCAGGCAATGAAGAAGATGAGGAAGAAGATCCATATGATGATGCGGATGTGAGCGATTGTGATGAAGCTCCCAATGCTACCGAAGATGGTGGACAAAACATGGATTCTACTAGCAATCCCAATGAGTTCGACGATGGATATTAAGAGATAAGAGAGTTGGATTATGAACTATGCTACTTTTGTGTTGTGGACTACTATTATTCCATTAGACTACTCTAAGCTTGTGGACTTATCATCTATATTATTTGTGTGAACTCATGTCGGTTATGTCGTGCTTGCTAATTTGTTATGTTATGTCGCTCATATTTAATCTCAAATTCACTTAATTGTTATTGACTTATTGTGAACTTATGTTACTCATTATTCATGTGGCTTGTTGTATGGGAGAATAGAAGAGAAGAAAGGAGAGATTGTCAACAAGGTATGTCACTCAATCCGTATTTACCCAATTAATTAGAATACAATTTGTATCTATTACATTTGTAACAATCTGTATGTTGAAACTTGCCAGGGGACAAGGAGAATGGATGCTACATGGGAGAAGAACAATTGGAATGAGAGATAGGTGCAACATGGGCTCAAGAATTGACAACAATAAGGTACACATATGCTACTAAAATGCTGATTTTATTTGCCGCCCTTTAGCGCCTTAGGATGCGTAAGGCGTCGCCTCGCCTCACGCCTTACCGCTTAAAAGGTGTGAGGGGGGTGGGTCGCCTCGCCTCGCCTTATCGCCTTAATAACCATGGTTGATGATCAAATTAAGATTCAGGATGAATGATGACATTATATGTTGATAGTCACCAAGTCAATATCCCGACATGGTGAATAGCATCATGTGTTGATGCACAAGGCAAGGACGTAGACTTGGAGAGAAAATGTTCGTCATCAAGCTCCAAGTGGATGCGCAGACAAAGGTATAACTAGCATAGATTAAGGATATGTTCATAATCTTTTACCGTCTCGGTACTTGATTGAGAGACCATATTACTAGTGTAGATTGCCATACTATTATGAAGAGTTTGTCTGGTAGTTTGAATTTTATTATGTGTTGATAGCTTAATCTCACTTTTCTAGCTCTCCGTGGCATGATGTTATTATTTTTTAATGTATTTTGCAAATATTTATGGCTCATGCATCTCTCCTTGTAGCATGTGACTATACTTTGCAAGTGTATTTTGCAAATAGTTAAGTCCATGTACCTACTCCTTATGGCATGATCTAATTTTACAAATATGTTTTGTAAATTGTTAGAGTTTATACATTTTCCCTTGAAATAGTCAAAGATTGCTTGTTGCTATTACTATGGTAGTGACTCTTTGGAGTTATTGTGCTTTCTGCATTCATCTATTGTGTTTGAGATCATGCAAACAGATGGACTGTGTAGTCCTCTGAATAAGCTTTCCATAGAGCACATGATCACTCAATTCCAACATCGAAATCAAAAGCTATGACTATTTTTCCAGGTGTCGGCTGTGCTGAAAAACAAGACCGGTGCTACGGCCATATAAAGTCAAGTGCTACCGATTTTTTGGTGCCACCGCCTTTTTTCCTATGGTCTAACTGCCCTTTGTGCCAGCGGTGCTACCGCCATGTAGTTTCCGGTGCTACCGCCCAGTGTTACCGGGACTCGCATGTCCAAAACTTTTTCGATGCGTCGACATGCATCCGCACGTCGACTCGCGTCTGACACAGCAGAATGCGCCTCCGACACCTCTGCCCGTGTCCAAAGAAAAAACATACTGGGGCAAGGGAAGGCCACAGCGGCGAGGGGGAGTAGGGGAAGGCCATGGCGACGAGCCCGGGGCAATTCGATGCCAGGAAAGGCCCCAGGAGCGGCGGTGCCGACCATTGGGAGTCGAAGCACCAGCAGCAGCGTCGGATTTTGGCTGGCGGCCCCGACAACTTAGGATGAGCTCAGCCACATCATGAGAGCATGAGTCGAATCCAAGCAAGGAGGTGGAGGACATGACCACGGTGGCCGGGACTAGGGCCAACGAGCCGGAGATACGGTAACGGCAACAGATCTATGGCGGCGACGGGCGGGCGAGAAAACAAGAAAGAGTCGGGAGTGGGGGAGATGGCGTAGAGGGGCTGCGTGTGCATGTATGCACAGGTAAGTTGGGCCGGTGGGCTAGCCTAATGAATGGGTTAGATCTTACCATTTTTCTTTTCTATTCATTTTCAAAAATGTAATGAGGCACAACAGGGGAGAGTGAGGGCAGGGAGAAGATGAGGAAAGACCATGTGCCTGTCAGCTTTTCAAGAAATCTAATTGTACCTATCATTGTGTGAGACCATCACTTGAATATGTCATACATGTGGGCCCTAATACATAAGCGTATATGTTCAGTCAAATGCCTAGTCTTGAATCTTGATTGCATTCACATAATCTTACATATTTTTTTTATTTCCTATCATTTTTATGATAAAATATGTTTATATTAGGCAAATCCCAGAATCTTATTTTCTAAAGTTTGCTGAATCGGACACCCAAATCCAAATCCGACTCCGACACCCGTGGCCGAGTCCTGGTAACACTGCTATCGCCATATAAAGTCTGGTGCTACCGATTTCTAGTTGGCGACTACTTTTTTCATAAGGATGTTTTCTGGGTTCGCCATTTTCTCCAGGATCAGTGCAACTAGTGTTTGTGTGGACGGTCCAACCGGACCCAAATATAACGACTAGTTTAGGTTTATTAAATGCATAGTTACTATCCGTTATAGTGAGGTCTGGTCCGGCCGGCCTCTTAATGCCGGTCACACCGATTTCGGCAGATTTTAGGGATGTCAGTCCCAACGGTTAGTTTTTTGTTGGGAGGCTACATATACCCCTTGTGGCTGGTTGAGGGCAAGGTTGATGCATCCTATTTCACTCTTTTGAGCTGGTGCAAGCTTCTCTTAATTGTGTATGTGTTGTACCTTGTGAACAAGGAGATAGAGATCTTTAGTTGCATATGTTGTATTTAAAAGTCAATTGAGTGTCCACTTATGCATGTGTCGTACTTGGTGAGAGTCAAACAAGGGGCTTATCTTGTTACTCTTGGAGATTACCGACTCCTAGACGGCGTGGAGGCATTATGGTTCGGTAATCTTCTCAAGAAACTTGTAAGGAGTCCCGGTGTATTATGAAAGTTGGAGCTCATCTACCCAAAGCGGGAAAAAGTTACTACTAGTAGAATTGATGTGCTTGACTTAATTCGTAGAGTCGGTCCAATTCGTTTAGACTTATCTCAACGTGGACTAAAGAAGAACGGTCAGTCTACGAACACTACGACAAAAAAAAACATGTCACCTTGTGTTGGTTTGCTCTCTTGCGCTTTACCTTGAGCAATTTACATTTTTAGAATTAAATTATTTGCTTGTCATCCTACGATTGCAAACTTTAATGTAAACTTACGTTATTTGTGCACTTAGTGAAACTAGTTGATTTAGGACTTAATTGTACAAAACTGTTTTGATTTACGCTTCTGCATATAAACTTTGGTTTTGGCCAAAGAGATTTTAAAACTGTCTATTCACCCCCTCTAGTCAGCTTCCTCAATCTTATACCAATCACTAAAATAAACAATCACCTAAATGCTAAATAAAATAATAAGTCTTGCTAGGCCTATATGTATTGAGATTTACAGAAACTATAGTCTTTTCCTACTGAATTGAGAATCTTGCAATAAAAGAATATTAACAGATCATACCAAATACTTTGCTGACGATGCTGTGTTTGCCACCCATCAAGTCTGTAAGTATGGATGCTGATACATCTGGCCAAGCACTCAAATCCAAAATGCGAACATTTTTACTCAGCATCTGGACTGTAACCAGAGTCAGGATTCACAAAAGAATGAAACCGAAGAATATAATAGAAACATTGCAGCAGAACATAACAAGATCAAAAGATATATGCACCTTTTGGTCTAATTCTGATGCAAATGGATGCTCCACTAGCACTTTCCAATTAACAAGATCAAAACGTGACAGATAACTACAACCACAACAAAGAATAAAAGAATTGAGAAAAAACATCTTTGTTGTCAGACAAAAGGAAAAAAAAACTACAAATTTTATATGTTAGTCAGTACCTATCAGGTAGGAAGTTGGAATTTCCCTTGCCACTAGGAGAACCACTTGTTGATATTCCCAAGAAGCTTGATAACTTGCTCGGTACAATGCCAGATTCTCCTAAACCTTTTCATTATCAATGAACAAATTAGATTTTATACCTACATGCTACTAGATTATCAGCATACAGAAATCAAATGAAAACTTTTTTTATTAAAAAAAAGCATACATCAGACATGCATCACTACATGTTGGCCAATATGCAGTGTGGAAGGAACAGGTACGTGAAGCCTATCTCTGAGATAAAAGAGGAATTGCTGGGCTGAGCTTAATGACTATTCAATATAAATAGGAACTTACATTGAATATACAAGAAATCAGGGTCATCAACATTTACATCGTCAAAGGCAGTTTTGACTGAACCAGAAGTTATTATATTAGGCATGATCCTGTGCATCCTTTTCCTGCAAAACATAGCATAAAGAAGATAATACTAAAATGTTGTGCAAAGTTTAGATTTTTTTTAATACTGTATTGCTTCATTACCTTTCTAACTTTGAGCATAACTTAACAAACCATCTTGCAAATTCCCTTCGAGTACAAAAGTCACTGAAGTTAACATCTTTTTCAATTATCTGAGAAGGCACAGAAGGTGGTAAAAAATAAACTTTAGAACTAATGGTTTTCTTTAAACTAACTACAAGGTTTCTTACAGAAGACAGTTAAATTGACAAGGCATGGGGAAAGAATTCACATAATACAAAACATATAGGAAACTACATGAACACTTAAAAAGCTCATACTTAGTAAGAAATGTTATATAAAAATATTGTATGGTTTTAAAGAATATATGAACTAAGGGATCAAGCTGATTGTGCTTTGTGCAATCACTTGTGTCGTGATACTCCACAACAACAGACTAACTAATGTGCAAGGAAGATCCAGAGTCAAACTAAAAGAAATCTATGTATGCATGGAAGGAAGATTTTTCACCAGATATCATATGAAACTGGAGGTAATGGAGATATCAAACAGCAGATAGCAGGTGGCCAAAAAGGCAAAAATATTTAAAACAAGCTTTAAATTAAGTTCATCTTAGCAAATTATATGATGTAATATTGAGCTTTCAGAATTATAATACCCTGTGAAAAAAGAACTATAAGCTCCTTCAAATTAATAGCAAATAGCAGTAATCAACACAATACACAATCATGTAATTTTTCCTGCCAGGATGATCATTTGAGAGCATACTGTAAAAGGAGCAAAGAAATGGAAGGTGAAGTAGTAGCCTATCCACGGATCAAGTTGTAAAACAATACTTCCACAAAAGGTAAGTATCCATGATTCAGATATTTCAACAAACTACAGATATGTATGGTTACAGTTGTAAATCTGTAACATACCTGTAGCTTCTTCAATATAGAGAAAGCATCCTCATGCATGGGATCTACAAGAACTCTAAAAGAAACACGACCACCACCAGCTGGCATGTGATTTCGGCTTGAACTATCGGTTGTTGCGTCATCTCTCTCATCCACAGTTGTTGTCGAAACGTCAATTCCATCTGGCTCTCGGTCACTTCCATCCTCTTTGGGGGTATCTGTTGACACCGGCATGGACATCTTCTCTTGAACATAATGTAATGGGGCACCAATAAGTTGCTGTAAACCTGAAAATCAGCATTATTCGACAGTTTACCTGGTTTTTTAATTTAAAAAAATCAAGCAATTGTCTGTCTACAAATTGAATTCAGGATTTCGATCACAAAGCAAAAGGTAATATTGCCACCATCATAAACACAGAAGACTTGACAGCTAATCTAGAAGGCTAGCACATATTGATGCTGTACAAAAGTAGACAGTTCCCAACAACCAAAACTAATACAAAATTACTACAAGCACCAAATCTATCCTTCATTATGAACAGCATGAAGCCAATGAGAATAGTACATCTGACAGTAAGTGCTGGGGAAACACAAATTCAAACACATCCTACAATAGTCCAATGCTCTACTGTATTTCTTCTATCCTATAGGAATTAGCTGCTGCAGATACTGCTTTCTCTGTCATATAAATATAATAGCTTTACATTCCCCACTAGAAAACCTACTGAAAGCTTCTATTATACATCTCTTCAATTTAACACCCCCCCCCCCCTCCCCCATTAAAGATTTAAACATGTAGTAAAATGGGCAATACCCCTACATGTAAAGTTGAGTATAATATGGAAATGAACAGTGGGACTTTATCGATTTACACATTGGGGGATAACATGGTGAGCAACTCACACTTCCTCGAGGATGGCGAGTGCCACGCCAGCCCGGCCAAGGCGATCGCCGCCGAAGCCCCCAACCCGACCACGAGAGCTCTCCCGAACCCTGCAAATGCAATCCCCACAGCAGAACAATAAAAGATCCGCTCAAAGGTGCGACCTTTCCGCATCCAGTACTCAGCGAGTGACGAAATCGGTCAGGGATCAACCTGCCCTACCCTGTTCCGCCGGCTGCTCGGGGAGCCACCAGCCGCCGAGCCCGTCGTCCGAGCCGCCGCCGCCGGATGGGACCCAGCTGGCGGCCACCTTTCCGGCCGCGCGGCGGCAGAGTTGCGGAAGTAGCGGAGCGTGGTGCCGCGGCGGCGGCGGCGGAGGCGGGGTGAGGCGGAGCGCGTAGGCAGTGGTGGTGGCCATGGCGTCGGGCGACCGAGAGCTAGGGTTTTTGAGCCGCTGGTCTCATCGTACGGCGTCCATTTTGGGTCGAGGGCATCTCACCAACGAAGGACTCGTTTTTGCTAAGTCTCAGCTCCGAGCTAAGCGAAACATTGTGATGCTATTCTTTTTTCTTTGATTTATGACTTTTATGACATTTGTATATGGAGTAATAGAAACTTATGTACGGTTTGACCAATATAAATAAAATCAATACAGTACATACTACAATCAACTTATAAACTATATTTTGAAAAAATACTCTATTTAAAAGCTAATTACTATAAAAAAACCAAAAAACAAAAACAATTTTTAGAAGCTGAAAAGAAGAGACATTGTGGTTTGTCTGTATGTGTTGAACACCTGAATGAACTCTATGATCGTATGTCATAATTTTGAAAGGATCCAAACATGTCCCTAAATATAAGGGAGATCTTATAGGATTTATTTCTGATCCAAACTTGATTCGTCGTGCCTTCTCTTAATTATTTCATGGAGAGCACATGAAGAATTTCACTCAAATATCATAGAGATTTGATAGAAACCAATAAGTTCCTGCATACCAAACGGAGCATTATTACTATTCTATCTAAATTTATGCAATTTTAGTTATCTCTACTAATATAAAAAAAAGGGGAGTTTGTGCGTCCACCATCACCCCTTTCTTTTGCCCTTCTGCTCGTGCACAGCTCTCTGCATCGACATGTGGGCTAGGTAACCAATCATTGCTAGCACCATCACGGCACACCCCTCCCACATTCTTTTGGTAACTGCAGCCAAGAATCAAGATGCTCAAAGCATAAACTGGCATCCAGTTGTTCCTAGTTTCCTCCCCTCCTCTTCTATGGTTTGCTGCGTGGGTGACAATCCACGTCAAAAATCCCACTCAGATTGCCATCGCTGCCAGTCATCTTCGTTACCATCTGCACCATCCCCCGCGCACTCTTCTTTCTGCAGTGAGCACAAGGAGAAAGAGGAGGAGGACAATCTACGACGACTCCATTTTAACTGGTCACCGTGATGGCTCCACCCTCCTACATCGATACCGCTATGATCCCTCGCACTCTCTCCCCCTCCAAATCTCTCATCTCCTTCTCGCTGTACACAAAGCAACAGCATGCCGCCATGGCCCCTGGGCTCTACTCTGACATCGGCAAGAAGACGAAAGGTATTGTGTAATCACCATCCCTCTTGTTTCTCCCTTTTCTTTTCTTCTCCCTCCCACATGCCAAGAATCGCTCGATCTTGACCATGTCATACCATGGTTGCGCACAGATCTATTGTACAAGGACCACATCACGCACCAAAAGTTCACCCTCACTGCCTACACCCCCCCCCCCCCCCGCCCCCGAGGGGGTCGTGAGTACCCTTCCTCCCCCCCCCCTCTCCTTTACTCCTCTCTCTCTCTCGCTCGCTGATGGATGCACCATTTTCCATGATAATTTACCATTCAAGTCATATACGACTATATCTATATCTTATTTTGAATGTATGACTTGTTCTGCACTCGCCACATTACTTGAGTAGTTACAGTATGAATGGCACTAACATCGAGACATCGATCGATCTCTTTTCGTGCTTTTTGTAGTGCATCATTGCCAACACAAATCACCGACTCCTGTTATGTTCATCGTCGCATTGACTGTGCCACTGTCCATATCAACCTAATTTTATTTCAGCGTATGTCCTATTCTGTGTGAAGAATTTTTTTTTTAGTTTTGGCCAGGGGGAGGTTATAGACCCTTATGTGTCTGTAGGATCTTAAATCTTTGTTTAAGGATCAATCTATGTACTGTTTTGTTGAGACTGTTAAATCTTTTCTCCATCATTGCATTGTGCATCTTTGTTTTTTCCATGCCACAAAGCTGACGTACACACTCATTAATTGCTTACTATCCACAAAGGAGATGAGTAGAGGATCAGTATATAGTTTCACTTTGGCATATCTGAGTATAGCATTTGTCCTCTGTATGTAGATGATTTTTGTTTTACCTACATGTAATCAAAGCCCTAGGAGCAAGGAAAAATGAGTCCATCTTTCGTGAGCTTCACACCTAGGGGTGGAAAATGGTAACAGTAATTCGTTATATCCAATATTCGTATCCGAAAGAACGCGAATGTGGTAAGCAAAATCCATATTTAAAAATGTTTATATTCATATTCGAGAATATTTGTATCTGTATTTGAGAATATTTGTATTTGCATTCGTATTCGAGAATATTCATACCTGTATTCGTATTCGAGACTATTCGATTCGTATTCGATCTGTTTCTAAAACCCATGAAAAACCTGCATGAATTTTGTGATTCAAAAATTGAATTTAGGCGGTTTAAAACTAGTAACCGGTCAAAAACTGATGAAAATCGGCAAAACCCCTAGGAATCCATTTTATCCGATATTCATATCCGAGAAAACGTGAATGTGGTAAGCAAAATCCGTGTTCGAAAATATTCGTATTCATATTCGAGAATATTTGTATCTGTATTTGAGAATATTCGAATTTGTATTCATATTTATTTTAAAATATGGATTCATATTCGTATTTGAGACTATTCAATCGTATCTGATCCATTTTCATCCCTATTAAGAAAAAAAACTTGACAATTGGTGTCAAAGCAAACTCAGAGTCAGATGTAAGCTACCTTGCTCCACTTCTCTTTTTCTTACATGGACCATGTTTATGATAATCTCGTAGCTATTTTTGCTTGATAGTATCTTTTTTGGTTTGTATATTCAACCATTTTTTATGCACCATAATCTGAATTTGTGAGAATGTACAACTCCTTGATACTTATGATTTGCTGGTGAATATTTCATATCTTCTAGATTTTGACGACCGTCACAGTTGATGAGTTTGGAACTCCAGGGCTAAAATCAATTCTTAGTTTGGTTGTTTCAAACCAGAGGTGAGGGAATGTATAATTTTGGCATTGCTCCGTTTGATCAATTGTTTTTATTAAGTATGATGACCATTGAGATAAAACACTTATTTTGATTTTGCTTGCCTTAATAGCTTGAACTCCAGTACCGACATGAATATGCTGGTGTCAATTCAAGCATCAGGCTGAATTCCAACCCTATGGTTAACCTTTATGGTGTCTCTAGAACCAAAGAACTCTTAGTTGATGTTGATGTTTCATTTGATACAGCAACTAGCAATTTCACCAAGTACAATGCTGCATTAAGCCTCACCAATGCAGATCTTATTGCTTCTCTCCATTTGTAAGTACCATTTTCTATGTTTAGCTACCATATATTGCTAGGTAGTGCCGATAAACATGCTAATTCTAGACTAAGACATCCAGGGCACTGCTTGTGGTGATCAATTACTCTTGTATCAATCTTTATTGTGGCAAATGACCTTACAAACCTTATTCAGAAACAATCGCGGAGAAACCTTGATTGCGTCCTACTACCACTTGGTAAAGCAACAATCGAGCATTGTTATTGGAGCTAAGATGATCCATAGTTGAATCATATGAAAAAAAATAATAGTGTAGTACTGGTATGGCAATAGAGGGGATAAATGGTGCATGCAAATTTTCCCTAAGTATTCATCGATTCTTCACTCTGATAGTTATGAAGATAAAGAAACCAAAAATCTAAAAAATTTCTATGCTATAGTAAATTCGGCTTGGTGAAGACTAAAAATAGCACTATTTTAAATCGAAAAATCCATGTAACTTTTGATCCATAGATCCAAAATACTTGAAACTTGAACCATGACTAAATTATGACCTTAAGAATTTATCTCAATCAAAAATATTAAAAGAACTTAAGAGAATTGAAATCTTTTTGTTTGTGAAGCTTTGCTGCACCAAAGTTAGGCTAAAATCACAAATTGAGTAAACTCCCAAACTAAGACTCCAAATCACTTAAAATTTAGTATGAGCATTCTATAGGATGTGAATAACCTATTACAATTAATGTTCAAGAAAATCGATAAAAAAGTTTTGACCTTTTTTCGTTCGAAGGAACGTTGCACTAAAGCCGGGGCAAAACAAAAAACTATGAATCTGACTTGATATGGGTGAATGATGGCCAAAATGACACTATATGTATTTTCACATGTCGCAGCAAATTAGAATACCAAAAAATCGAGGAAAAAATAACTGGATCAAGAAATCACTCTAAGAGGCCAAATTAAGTAAAAATCGGGTAACTTCAAGAACTTGCTACACCTGATGCCTATATGGATGGAGATTAATTTCTAAGGTATATCTCCATCACTTACTCATCCTTGTCATCTAGCAAGATTAAGAAAGGGCAGAGTCAAGATCAAAACCAACCAAAATAAGAGCAAATCAACCAAAACAATAGGAATCCATAAGAGATGAACAGAGTTTATATATTACTACTTGAGGATAAAGTTTTATAGATACTCTATTTGGAGAATAAGAGAGCACACCACAATGCTCACACTTCCCAAACTCTAACCCTAGGACACTTAGCTCCAATAAGTAAAGCTAGAATGGTTGGATGATTAATTTATAAGTCTCTATCCTAACCCGTTAAATAGATAAGTTAATCAGCCTCATCTAACTCTAATAGATAATATCCACTTATCACAAATAGGGAAACTCGTTAACCCTAAACAACACGGGTTTTACTCACACACTACACTTATAGACGCTTTTCAAAACATATAAACCTGAATCCGCTAAGTTCTTAGTCTTTGATCCAACTTGATCTTCTCAACTTATTCTTGACCTAAACTGCTTTCTTAAGTGTCGTAGTTTTAATCCAAGATAGTTTTTGGTATTTTTGTCAACTTACCAAAAAAATACCTTTTTCTTGATCCGGTTTTTATTTTTCCTTATAGACAATCACCATGCTTGTTATTGTTAGAAATTTAGGCAAATTACGACATAATTTAATCCAGAAATTACCAATTAAAATCATGACAAGGGTTGTGCTAGTACTATTCATTTTTAGAACACTAAACAGTGTAACTAACTCTATGAACAATACTGTAAAGATCAGGAACAAAATGTTATACCCAGAGGCGGGGCCAGTGCCAGAGGCACCGGATGCGCCGTTCTGCTCAGTTGACATAAGCAGCTATTCGATGTAGTCGATCTCAGTTGGTGCAGGACGAGGTACGCAGTGCAGTCCCTTGAACGGCCTTCTGGAAGTAGTTGTACTTGCCGTGTAATGGAATGCCGCCGGGAATTAGCCGATCACGTCGTGTATAGAAGCGAGCAGTCGTGCTGAGCACTCCCCAAAAACCTGATCGCCCGCCTATCCGTGCAGATGTCACAGCTGGACGTGGTTTTGGAGGCCTGCTCTCCCAAACGCCTGTGCGCGCAGGAGCTGGGACGGGGAAAAACTCGGAGGAGCAGCTCAACAGAGAGGAGAAGGTGTGGTTTCTGTGTCTCGCTCGAGGCTACTGTCGACTCCCAAGCTTATACGCGTGCCAAGAAGATGAAGAGACAGGAAGCGTTACCGGGACAGGGAGTAATCGCAAGTAACGGACAGTAACTCTCGCACAATTACTACTTGAAACCGACGGAATCAATTCCGGTAACTGCTCACTTAATGCCTTCATCAATCCATGCACTTAGCATTTAATATGGGCCTTAGAATTTATTTGATTTAATTGTTGAATTAAAAATGGACCAAGCTCAAATTAAATCCAACAATCCCCACCAAATTCTAGGGCACATATGAAATACTCTCAATTCTCTGTTATTTGATATACCAGTGTTTCGATGGAGACTGTTAAGTTGAACATCCACCTAGAACAAAGGTTACACTTTTTCACAACTGAACAATGGACTATGCCTTGAATTGACGGTTTTGTGCGAAATAAGTTTCACCTAAGTCCTTTACTGATACTAGGCTGCCTAAAGCATCCCCTCTGGTTGGAGCATATAAGTCAAACTCCTTGGCCTTTCATGAGTATCTAGAGATCACCCAAATCTCATAGACTGTGACCAGCAGTCAAACTCATATAGGTGTGTGTTCCTCATAAGATGTTCTGTAGGACAACATCTCTGCTTCAACAAGCCACTCGGATCACATTAAGGTATAAACCAACCTGCCTTACAGGATAGGAGAGAAGTGCATCTCATACGACATGGACCTTGTTAAGGGTCTCTCCTCACAGTCTACCACTAGCTTGTTTCACCATCCTACTTCACGGGATCTCCGATCACATAGGACAGGTTACCACTATGATAGACTTCACGTGGGTCTCAAGCCCATCTCACTCGATGCACTATCTATCACATTACGTGACAAACCCTTAGTGAATTGATCTGCCAGATTCTTAGACGTATGGACATAGTCCAATGCTATCACTCCGGAGTTTCTCAATTTCCTGACAGATTTCAACCGCCTCTTTATATGCCTTGTTGACTTCATGTTGTCCTTAGAACTGTTCACTTTGACAATCACCGTCTGATTATCACAGTTCATAGAAATAGCCGGTATAGGTTTTTCAACCACCGGTAAATCCATAAGGAGTTCACGAAGCCATTCAGCCTCAACAGTGGCGGTATCCAATGCTGTGAGTTCTGCTTCCATTGTTGACCTCGTTAAGATGGTCTGCTTGCAAGACTTCCATGAAACAGCGCCACCTCCAAGTGTAAACACATATCCACTTGTGGCATAAATCTCATCAGCATCAGATATCCAATTGGAATCACTATAACCCTCAAGTACCCTTGGATACCCAGCATAGTGAATCCCATAGCTCATAGTACCTTTTAAATAGCGCATCACTCTCTCAAGAGCACGCCAGTGATCATCTCCCGGATTTGATACAAACCGGCTTAGTTTGCTCACAGCAAATGAGATGTCAGGTCTCGTTGCGCTAGCTAGATACATAAGTGAGCCAATGATTTGGGAGTATCTTAATTGATCCCTTGCTATTCTTCGATTTTTCCTTAATAGCACACTAGGATCATAAGGCGTTGGAGCAGGTTTGCAATCACTATACCCAAAGCGACTCAACACCTTTTCCACATAGTGAGATTGCAGAAGTGTCACCCCACCATTGCCTTCTCTCAGTAGCTTGATATTAAGAATAACATCAGCTACTCCCAAATCCTTCATCTCAAAATTATTGGACAAAAAGTCCTTAATCTCCTTAATCACATTAAGGCTGGTTCCAAAGATCAGTATGTCGTCAACATACAAACACAAGATCACACCTTCACCCCCGCCATAGCGATAGTACACACATTTATCAGCTTCATTCACAACAAAGCCAGCAGACGTTAATGTTCTATCGAACTTCTCATGCCATTGCTTAGGCGCTTGCTTCAGGCCATACAAAGACTTCAATAATTTACACACCATGCCTTCTTGACCATTTGCTACAAACCCATCTGGCTGATCCATATAAATCTCCTCCTCTAACTCCCCATTTAGGAAAGCTGTCTTAACGTCCATCTGATGAACGAGAAGACCATGAGAGGCTGCCAAGGAAAGTAATACTCGAATTGTGGTCAATCGAGCAACAGGTGAATAAGTATCAAAGAAATCTTCGCCTTCTTTTTGGGTGTAACCCTTGGCCACAAGCCTTGCCTTGTACTTTTCAATAGTACCATCAGGCCTAAGCTTTTTCTTGAACACCCATTTGCAACCTACAGGTTTGCACCCGTAAGGACGATCAATGACTTCCCAAGTTCCATTAGACATAATAGAATCCATCTCACTCCGTACTGCTTCCTTCCAAAAGTCAGCATCAGGAGAAGAATATGCCTCTTCAATGGTTCTTGGAGTGTCATCCACAAGGTACACAATGTAGTCATCACCAAAAGACTTTGCAGTCCTTTGTCTCTTACTCTTTCGAGCGACTACACTGTCATCCTCCTCAGGATTTTGCACACGGGTTTCCTCAAAGTGTTCTATCGAAATATGTTGCTCATGGGGTATTATAGGTTCATGACTAAACGTGCTAGGTGATTCTTTCATAGGAAATTCATTCTCAAAAAATGTAGCATCTCTGGACTCCATAATAGTACCAACATGCATGTCAGGTACTTCAGAGTTTATTATTAAAAACCTATATCCCACGCTGTGTATAGCATAACCAAGGAAAACACAATCAACAGTTTTAGGTCCAAGTTTGCGCTTTTTGTTGATTGGCACATTCACCTTGGCCAAGCAACCCCAAGTGCGCAAGTAGGAGAGATTCAATCTTTTCTTTTCCCATTCCTCGAATGGTGTAATTTCTTTATTCTTTGTAGGAACTCTATTCAGGACATGACAAGCAGTCAATATAGCCTCACCCCACCATTCCTTAGATAGTCCCGCTGTCTCTAACATGGCATTAACCAACTCAGTTAGAGTGCGATTCTTTCTTTCGGCAATCCCATTTGATTGTGGTGAGTATGGCGGTGTCCTTTCATGAATAATTCCATATTCCATGCAGAATTCAGAAAATTCATTTGAAAAATACTCTCCACCGCGATCAGATCTTAACCGTTTAATTTTCCTCTCAAGTTGATTTTCTACTTCAGCTTTATAGATCTTAAAATAATTTAACGCTTCATCTTTTGATTTTAGCAAGTACACGTAGCAAAATCTAGTACAATCATCTATAAGTGTCATGAAATATCTTTTGCCACCTTTAGTCAACTCGCCGTTCATCTCGCACAAATCAGAATGAACTAGTTCTAATGGTGCCAAGTTCCTCGCCTCTGCTGCCTTGTGAGGCTTGCGAGGTTGCTTAGATTGCACACACACATGGCACTTAGAATCTTTGACTAAAGTAAATTTCGGGATTAAATTCAGATTTGCTAGCCGCGTCAAACAGCCAAAATTAACATGACAAAGCCGTGAATGCCAAATGTTCGATTCATTCGAATTAGTAACATTGTTTGCAACATTATTACACACATCAGACAAAGATAAGCGGAACAAGCCTCCGCAATCATAACCTTTTCCAACAAATGTCCCATACTTAGAAAGTACACATTTATTCGATTCAAAGACTAATTTAAAACCATCTCTACATAGTAGAGAGCCGCTAACTAGATTCTTTTTGATAGAGGGGACATGCTGCACGTTCTTTAATTGCACGGTCTTTCCCGAAGTGAGCTTCAGAATGACCGTACCAGCACCAAGAACACGCGCATGCGATCCGTTCCCCATCAGCAAGGTTCCAGTCCCGCCATTCTGGTAAGAAGAAAACAAAGAAATATCAGCACACACATGAATATTAGCTCCAGTATCCATCCACCACTCAGGCGAATGACAGACTGAAAGAACAGTAGGTAAAGAATTACCATACCCCGATGTTCCTGCATCAGTCTCGCTAACAACCATGTTTGCAGACTTCTTGTCCTGCTTAAATTTGCGGTCTGGGCACTCACTTGCCCAGTGATCCTCGCTCCCGCAAACAAAGCAGTTCCCTTTGTTCTTTTTCTTCTTAAACGTGGTTGTTTGCTTAGTCTTTGGTTTGTTCTCTTGCTTGTTCTTCTTCTTCTGGTTGCGAGAAGCATTGAAGTTTTTCTTCTGCACCAAATTGGCACTAGAAGACTCAACTCCTTTCCCACGAGTGTCTTTTGCCCTCGCCTTCTTCTCAACATCAAGAGACCCAATGAGGTCAGCGACACTGAACTCTTGTCTCTTGTGTTTTAGAGAAGTGGCAAAATCCCTCCAAGAAGGTGGTAACTTGGCGATAATACCGCCAGCCACAAACTTGTCGGGTAACACGCATGGAAAATGCTCGAGTTCCTTTGCCAGTGCATGTATCTCATGAGCCTGTTCCACTACAGATCGGTTATCAACCATCTTGTAGTCATACAGCTGCTCCATGACGTACAGCTCACTACCAGCATCGGAAATACCAAACTTTTTCTCAAGTGCTTCCCACATCTCTTTGCCAGACGGCAGTAACATGTAGACGTCCACTATGTTTTCAGCGAGAACGCTAACCACAGCGCCTCGAAACAGGTTATCAGCAACCTTGAACATTTTCTCCTCCTCTGGAGTAAATTGTTCAGGAAGCCCCTGCACGACGTGGTAAACGCTCATAGCCGTCAACCACAGGACCATCTTAGCACGCCACCGCTTGTAATTTGAACCATCAAATGTATTCGGCTTAAGAGCAGCAGCAAAACCACTAACCGAAAAGTGCCTAAAATCAGGTTTTTGGATTGTTAGAAATTTAGGCAAATTACGACATAATTTAATCCAGAAATTACCAATTAAAATCATGACAAGGGTTGTGCTAGTACTATTCATTTTTAGAACACTAAACAGTGTAACTAACTCTATGAACAATACTGTAAAGATCAGGAACAAAATGTTATACCCAGAGGCGGGGCCAGTGCCAGAGGCACCGGATGCGCCGTTCTACTCAGTTGACATAAGCAGCTATTCGATGTAGTCGATCTCAGTTGGTGCAGGACGAGGTACGCAGTGCAGTCCCTTGAACGGCCTTCTGGAAGTAGTTGTACTTGCCGTGTAATGGAATGCCGCCGGGAATTAGCCGATCACGTCGTGTATAGAAGCGAGCAGTCGTGCTGAGCACTCCCCAAAAACCTGATCGCCCGCCTATCCGTGCAGATGTCACAGCTGGACGTGGTTTTGGAGGCCTGCTCTCCCAAACGCCTGTGCGCGCAGGAGCTGGGACGGGGAAAAACTCGGAGGAGCAGCTCAACAGAGAGGAGAAGGTGTGGTTTCTGTGTCTCGCTCGAGGCTACTGTCGACTCCCAAGCTTATACGCGTGCCAAGAAGATGAAGAGACAGGAAGCGTTACCGGGACAGGGAGTAATCGCAAGTAACGGACAGTAACTCTCGCACAATTACTACTTGAAACCGACGGAATCAATTCCGGTAACTGCTCACTTAATGCCTTCATCAATCCATGCACTTAGCATTTAATATGGGCCTTAGAATTTATTTGATTTAATTGTTGAATTAAAAATGGACCAAGCTCAAATTAAATCCAACAGTTATGTGTAGGTGCACTACTAGCTTACCAAGCATCGGTAAGTCTCCTCCGTTTTGATTCCACCAGACCACTCCTCACTTAGACGGATCACGCCGCATGGTGCAACATATCGCTTGAACTTTCCTTTAATATTTTCGTCTTCTTTATGCCATGCTTGAGCTCAATCATCTCACACGATATTCTTGATTATTTTAGGCCTCACCTCCTCTATAAGCATAGCTCTAATCCTTGTCGTTGACCATGGTTAGCTCCAAGCATCACTACACATCCAAAGACTAAGACATAATTTTTGGGCACAAGTTCTTCGCAATTTGACCTATATTAGCTGAAATATGTATCATACCATACATATGCATATACCTACGTCAAACGAAACCTGCCCATGAATTAAAGTCTTCAAAATCATCTATTTTGCCCAAAGCAACACAAGTTGGCTGGTAAGATCGCCGCCTCTTCAAGTTGTTTAGAAAAATTTGTAAATTTACAAATTCTAAGTTTTCACTCATCTAAAATGATAATGGTTCATCACAACAATACTCTGGACTTTCTCATATGGTCCTTCAGATAGGATCATGTTTGATTATATGCATCACCCTCTTTTGAGACCCCGTTGCAACACACATGCACTTTACTAGTTAAAAGAAATTTGGAGCCTATTTCTGTTTCGTTCGTAGCCTAAGGCTCTGTTCGGTGTTGAGGTAGGTTATGATAATCTCCTTTGGTTGAGCTACTCTTAGATATTTGGGTATTTAGCTAGCTAGTGTTTTTCCTAATCAAGTTGCAAACTGATATATTATATTGTGCTCTAGAACATATGAGATAAAATGTGAGATGATAATCATTGGATAATAGAATTTATCTAAATTTAACAGGGTTTATCAAACAAAGAAATATACTTTTCACAAAATTATTTTCACTTTAGGAATAAGCACAGCACAACACGGAATCGCAACCAAGCCTAAGAGTACATGTGTTTGCCAAACATTTTGCCCAACTTAGTCAAACTCGTCAAAGGGAATCATGGCAAAGTGTGGCAAACTTTGGCTTCAATCAACCACGCCCTTAATCTATACCATTTCAAAATTTCTGATATGAAAGTTCAGCTTTCCTAGTTTTGTTCAAAAAGACCCTTGCAAAATGAATCGATCGTGTCTTTCAAACTTAGCTTGTTTGGAAGGCAAAAATTTTGGTAAAAGTTAGTTCAATTCCTCCAAATTACTATGGAATTCCTCCATCCCAAATGAAGCGCAAAAGGTGCCTGTTTCTCTCGTCTCGACCAATTAAGTGAAACTTGGATGGTCTAGATTGATGAGGAGAACAGAGAGGTTAGCCATCTTAGGGCATGGACATACGTCGATTTGGCTTGGTGGCATGCGCTCTAGTGTAAGGGTTTGTTTGGATGGTACAATCAGAGGCAGAGCTAGGCCTCGGACCGCTAGGACAGTGGCCCGAGGCCCAGAGCAAAATATCCTACTATATAAGTACTGTAGCAATAATAGAATAGGTTGCAAAATCTTTTTTCTAGTAGGCTGGGCCTGAGTACAATACTTGAAAACCACGGTTTTTTTGAGTACTAGGCATGGAATACTACGGTCTATGCATACTACAATTCTACGCAATTTTAAGAAAAACAATTATGTGTTTAGCAGCTACAGTATTTAGGGCAATAACACAGCAATGATGACGTGCTGATAAAAATTTAATACAATTGGCTTTGGCTGGAGAAGAGAGAGATCGGCCTGAGGTGAATGGTGGCGGCAAGGCGCTGGAAGTGGGTTGGCTTCCTCAGCGTAGAGGAGGAGGGTGAGGTGGGAGAGAGCGGCGCGGGCTGGGCACAGTGCGAGTGGAGCTAGGCTGGCGCTGCCTCTCTTGCCTCTTGTCCTGGCGGACCTGGACCAGTGGCGGACCCAGGAATTCTAAAATAGGTATTCGAAATTATAAAATATTGTTCAATTGAAAACATAAAGGTCTACAGTAGCGAAAATTAAAGTACAATTGTTTATATTAGAGATGACATCTCAAATAATATAAAGAAATTCTAAAATAATCAAAAAATTAACATGACAATGCTTCATGCCTTGGAAATGAGATATAATGTCATACAGACAAACACATAAAAAGGAAGAAACTTCAGCAATAAGTGAAAAACAGAATTCAAAGACTAATAGTTTTAACCACGATGATTGGAATTAGAGATGAACTGTTTCCCTGTAACTACTAACCTGAGTCAAAGTTCAAATCAGAATAATTCTACAGTAGAGTTGTACAATCACAACAAGATGCTTTAATCAAGTTAAAAGACAATTCTCTTTATTAGATTTTTGCATTCCCAAGCGAAAGTTCAAAAGTGCTTTTATCGTGAACATACTTTGTTGAACGGTTTCTAATTAAGCAACTTAAGTAGTATGCTAAACAAAATATGGATCAGACAGCCAGACATCAAAGGGGATCAAATCATCCAAGTGTCCAACACATCAAGCTACATAACAAATTTGATAACACTTACATATTTTCTAAATAATTGATATATATAAGTCATCAGAATATAATCAACTACTATGCAAAAACTTTAGAATCATTATAAATATCTCACTTCTTTAAACAAAATACAACTCATATCTTTATTTAGACACATGATTTTGCTTCAAATCAGAGATCGCTAGAGAAGGAGAAGGAGACAGAGGTATTACCAGATTAGGGATATAGAGCCATGACGCCATTGGGGTCACTAGGTCGGGGAGGGTGAACCTGTGCGGCTGCACCGCATTGGCGAGCGACGATGGCAAAGTGACTTGCGTTGCGAAACGGTCGCTCCAGTGCTCTTATAAGATCAGAAGCTCCTACGCCACCAAATGGAGAGAGACACAGAGGGAGAGAAGAGACTAAGTGAGACATAGAGTTTCTACCATATGTCATGTGAATCATGATAGTAGCCTAGTGGGTCTAGACCAATGTTTGACGCCAATTTGGGCTTGGGAGAGAGAAATAGACCAAAAGGATCTAGCGATAATTTAAACTAACTAGGTATGAACAAGATGAATTTAACTTAATTACTAATATATATGTATTATATCTTGTATATAGTAGATTTTTTAATAAAAATTTTAGGTATCCAACTGAATACCTTTGAATTAAGTTAGGACCGTCCCTGACCTGAACGCCAACCACCGTGGCCGTCTCCACCTTTGGTCCCGATCACCTGCCACTATCCGCAGCGTCTCTCCCTCCTCCCTGCTCTATAGGGCCGCCGCTCCATCTGGACACACCGACGATCAAACGGCTGAAACAATTAGGCTCCTCTCTCCCTTCTTGCATCCTTAATAAGGACTGGAAATGCCCTTTATCTTTGAGCTCTTTTTATGCTCTCAATTGGACCAGTGCCTTCCAGGCTTTACGTCTGAATAAATCAAGCTTTCCAGTTAAAAAAACACTGATATTGTGACAGATTCCATAATGCTTGGGTTAAGTAATAACAAACAACGAATACATAAAAAAGGAAGTGTCTAGATATCACCCAGATGTTTTCTTTCTAATTATCATTCAAATTTGTGACTTTTGGATTAGAGATCAAGAGGCCCCTTGTTTTTGAAGGGGGGTTTTTCAATGGGGAGGGGATAGAATTCAAGGCCATTGGATCTCTAATATAATGGTTCTAAATCTAGATGATAGTTAGAAAGAAAACATCCGGATGATATTTAACAAAACCCTAAAAAAAACCACACCATGTTACTACAAAACAACAACTATTTTCACTCCTAGCTAACCATTCTCATACAAAGTTTACATTTCAGGCTTGTACAGTCGGGCGAGTTTACATTTCAGGCTTTTACACTCGGGCTCTTTCTAAGGAATTTCAAGAAACTTTCTTTATGAACGTACCATGTGTTTCTATTCTGAAAATTGATTGCCCACCGGTCAATGGGAAAATAGGTTCCCGGATAGAAGATATTTGTGGACACCTCGACACCATCACTCGGTGCTTTCTTCCAAAAGGAAATCTTCCCTTTGCTCAGCCTTCCTTCTCACATTCTTCTTCCTGGTCTCCTCACCTATAGCATTAGCAATGGCGATGGGTAGCCAAAATCCAGGCCTTTCAAGGAACTGGGCTCGGTGAAGAATCATTGCATCACGTTCCGTCACATTAATGCCATCAAAGGTCCACACGGCAACGGTGGCATGGCCTTTCAGGCCCAATGAGTACCAGCCTAGGCCAGAAACAGCGATGTCCATACTGTTGACATCCCAGCTGACCCCGGACACATCAATCTGCCTTTCTGTCCAGTGGCCCAATTCGGTGACTCGCTCTGGCCCAATTGGTGGCTGAATAACAAGTATCTAAATCAGTATCATAGAGAGATGGAAAAAGTATGTTTATCAATTTATCTTTGTTTTGATGGTTCTATGATGGATGATAAAATCCAGTTGCATATGCACTGAACAGAAAAAGCAGGCACCAGACTCAGTAGTCTTTTGAAAATTGACGACCCCCTAGATTTAGACCATCATATGTCCATGACATCTGACAAAAATAGCAAATTGATGGCAAATTCCTGAATGAATTCATGTGTTTGTTTATTCAATTATCATATGACATGCAATGTTGTTTCATAAAGCAACCTTACAACGAAGTAACCTTATTTATTTTAATAAAACAGAATCTAATTAGATGTACTCTCGGGAGCAATATTGAGCAGGTTGGAAATTGAAGTCTCACCTGAAGTCTGATGCCAAAATGTTTGTCCCGCAGTTCTTCAGCATTGTCAGTCTTTCCCAGATGGAGGGAAACATTGGGAGATGCCCAAACAGTTACATATATAGTTTGTACTGAAGATTCTAGCACATCCAATCGTGTTAAGCCTCCAATGTGGACCGACTGTCCTGCCTGCAACATTTTACAACCATTCGAGGAGTCATAGAAAACTCATGGATTTCAAAATGTAGAGCAATCTTTTAGATATTAAGAGTTGAGGGCTAACACAAGCTATTAGGTCACTGAACCTTCCAAGGAATTAGAGTTGTCCAAGTATATTCAGAGTACAATGTCTTTCAATAGTAAAGACATAATCGATAATATCATCCCAGTACAGTTCAATGTGATAAACTACTAGTTGAATGCTCGTGCGTTGCTACGGATTTTTAAAATTTATCATACTGCATGTTTTAAAACTTATGGATGGTAAATTTTTTTAAAATATGCAAACATGTTCTAAACGTTTTTAAATCTGTCAAGTCGAAAGCCGTCGATGACACCTCATGATCATAAGTCGGAAGACATTAACCACACCTCGCAGAGCCCTCGAGCACACATCGTCGTCGTAAGTCGGAAGCCGTCGACCATCGCACATGATTATAGGGCGGGAGTGGTCGACCATCGCTGGTGGTCGTAAGTTGGCAGCGGTCGAAGATCGATCATGGTCCTAAATTGGGAGCTTTTGACAATGGTTCATGGTCGTACATCAGAAGCCGACGACCATCATTCACGGTCGTAAGTCAGAAGTCATCGAGGATACCTCGTAGTCGTAAGTTGGAACATATCGACCAGTGCTCATGGTCGTAAGTCCGAAGGCATCGACCACACCTCGTGGTCGTAATTCAAAACACATCGACCAGTGCTCATGGTCGTAAATTAGAAGCCGTCGATCACACCTTGTGGTTGTAAGTCAGAAGCCGTCGACCATCGCGTGTAATCATAGGTCGGGAGTGGTCGACCATCGCTGGTGGTTGTACGTTGGTAGGCCTCTAATGCGCTTGTGCCCTGTCGCCCGACTGTCGGCGCCAGCCTACTCGGCCCCAACTTCGGCCACAGCGTCGACTTTGATCACGGCCCTGACTTCGACCATTACCCCCTTCAACTTCGACCACTGCCTCCTTCAACCACTGCCACCTTCAACCACTGTCCCCTTCGACCATGACCCTTTGACGTCGACCACGGCCCCCTTCGACCACGGATCTTCGAGTTCGACCAGCGTTTGTGGTCGTAAGTCGGAAGATATCAACCACACCTCGTGGTCATAAGTCGGAACACATCGACCAGCGCTCGTGGTCGTAAATCGGAAGCCGTTGATCACACCTCGTGGTCAAAAGCATGTTACAATCCATGAAGAGTACGAGATCCTGTGGGTCTTGCCGTTGACCTTGTTCCCCTTCAACTTTGACCACTGCCTCCCTCGACTACTGTCCTCTTCGACCACGGCCCTTCAACGACCACGGCCCCTCGACGCCGACCACTTCCTCCTTCGACCACGGTTTCGACTTCGACCACTGTCCCCTTCGACCATGGCCCTTCGATGTCGACCACTTCCCCCTTCAACCACAGCCCCCTTCGACCACGGCTCTTCGACATCGACCACTGCCCCCTTCGACCATGGCCCTTCGACGTCGATCACAGCCCCCTTCGACCACGGCTTCGTTTTCGACCATGGATCTTCGACTTCGACCACTGTCCACTTCGATGACCATGGTCCTTCGACGTCGACCACTTTCCCCTTTGACCACTGTCTCCTTCGACCACTGTCCCTTTCGACCACGGCCCTTCGACGTCAACCACTGTCCCCTTCGATTACGGCTTCGACTTCGATCATTGTCCCCTTCGATGACCACGGCCCTTCGACGTCGACCACTTCCCCCTTCGACCACCTCCCTCTTCAACTACGGCATCGACTTTGACCACAGATCTTCGACTTCGGCCACGGCCTCTCAACCATAGGCCCTTTTGACCACAGCCCCGACGTCGACCACACCCCCATTCGACCACGACCCCGACGTTGACCACGACCCTTTGACTTCGACTGCGGACCGACTTCGTCCACGGCCCTTCAACTTCGACCACTGTCCCCTTCGACCACGGCTTGGACTTCAACCACGACCCTTCGACTTCGACCACGGCCCTTCGACTTCGTCCATAGCTCTTCGACTTCGACCATTGTCCCCTTCAACCACGGTTTGGACTTCGACCATAACCCTTCAGCTTCGACCATGGCCTGACATCGACCACAGCCCTTTGACTTCGACCGCGAACCGATTTCGTCCACGGTCCTTCAACTTCGACCGCTGCCACCTTCAACCACTATCCCCTTCGACCACGACCCTTCGACTTCAATCACCGCCCCTTTGACCACGGCTTCGCTTCGACCACGGATCTTTGACTTCGGTCACGACCCCTTTAACCACAGTTTCGACTTTGATCACAGCCCCTCGACTTCGGCCATATCCCCTCGACCACGGCCCCATTCGACCATGGCACCGACTTCGACGACCATCTTGGGAGACCAAAATCGCCAGACAGCGCGACAGGCTCCGAGCAAAGAGCAGGAGGTAGAGAGGCTCACTGGGCGAGCGACCACTGGGTGGCGGCGGCGGGGGGAAAGCCACGTGGGCGGGCGTAGTAAGAGGAAGCCGCCGCCGCCATCGTTGAGTGCCATTCTCTGATCCACCGGCCGTTGTCACCGAGCGCCATTCTCTCCGATCCACTGACCGCTGCCGCCGAGCGTCGTACCGCTGGTTGGAGGGGCGATGGGAGATGGAATTAGTGGCGGCGCCCTGGGGAAAGTTGGGGGACTGCGACCAGACGCTGCCGCGTGGGGAAAGAATTGGTGGCGGCGCCGAGGAGGCACGGCACGAGGGTTCGCGGGAGAAGGTGGCGGTTGCGGGAGGTGGAGGTTGGGAGGCGGCGGCGGGCAAATGCGTTGGGGAGGCGGCGACGGGGGGATGTGATGCTGCTGGGGGAAGTTGGGGGACTGCAACTAAACGCTGCCGCACGGGGAAGGAATTGGTGGCGGCATTGAGAAGGAGGAGGCACGGCACGAGGGTACGGGGGAGAGGAGGCGGCGGTTGCGGGAGGTGGAGTGGTTGCAGAAGGCGGAGGATGCGGGGAAGAGAAGAGGAGCATGGCCCACGTGTCGGCCTGATCTTTTCTATGAGGAGCGGAAGAACTACCTACATGCAAATCTGGACGGCTGATCTTTAATTGTGCGGCTGAGAAAAGAGGAGGGAGAACGGACCGACGACCACCAACTCACATTTTTATAATAGTAAAGATACTAGGCAACTATAAATAGTGTAAACACATTTTTATCAATTTTACCAAATAGTGTAAACACATTTTTATCAATTTTACCAAATAGTGTAAACACATTTTTATCAATTTTACCAAAGTTTATTTCAAAGAAAGGAATCCAGGAGTAACTAGAAGCTTAGCTTTAAGCCTTGAAGTGACAAAGTGTGGGCTTTCACATGCTTAGCATTTTACGAGTCATCTACTTTTATAGGCCTTGAACACATGTCACTAGCGCAGGACTCTTAACTCAGATAAAATGAGAATCTTGATATAATAGATTGAACAAAGCAGCCATTTCTAGTTACTTAGTTATGAACTCTGGTAGATATGCTTCTTGTATATGTGATATATTAGACAATTATATAGGTCAACTACCTTCATGAGGAGATAACAGAACTAGTATAAATGTAATGGACTACAAACTTACCTTCACCCTGAAGGTCCGTGGCCGAAGTTCTTTCCTAATTTCAACCATCTTCCGTTCCTCGCTGTTTAATCTCATTGTCATTATATATGGATGCAATAAGCCAGGAGTGTCATACATCTTCGCCTTTGCAGGCAAAACACCTGTTATCCTCAATATGCCTAATGTAGTTCCTGGGACGGCGGCTTCTGTCAATTTTGTGACTTTAACACCTTGCTTCTTCGCAAAAGCATTGATCAGTGTAGATTTCCCAGCATTCTGTGCACCAATCACCCAAACATTACTGCGAGGTCCTGCTACTTCCTTGGTGTATGATATCAAGTTCCTAACAGCCAAATCCTTATGAACGCTGATTAAGAAAACAGCATCCAGCTTCGGTGCTCCAAAAGCCTTAGCTCGGCCTCGCACCCACCTATCCAGCCTCACCCCCATAAGCTGCCAGGGCAGCAAGTCCACCTTCGTACCAACAAGAACAAGCCTCGGAGTTTCACTCAACTTAGAATTTCCCCTCCCCTCAAGAGCCTTGAACAGAGACTTGGCTGCCCGCTTTGGGAATGACCCATCAAAGTCTGCACAGTCCACTACCATGACGATAACCGGTATGCCAGCTGACCGCTTCATCAGACGAGACGATATGAACCGATCGAAGTCAAAGTCTGGGATCAAGTTCTCAGCCTTGTCGTTCTTGACATGCCCGTAATTCCGCAAAGAGTGGCAGCGAGCACAGACCACGGCCGAATCCTCCTCAGCCTCGACCTTCTTGGCCTCCCTGGCCCGCTGCTTCCTCTCCGACTTGGACACCTTCTCCTTCTTAAACCTCTCAAGGGTCTCCTCAGTAATATCTCCATAGCCAACACCGGGTGGGGTGAAACCGTCCAACTCTTTCCTCCACTTCTCCTCCTCATCTTCCAGCTCCTCCTCCCAATCCGAGTCCCAGTCGCTGGCAAAGCCATCAATCTCAGCATCGATGTCGGCTTTCGTCGGCGACATATTCTCCCCATCCTCATCCTCCTCTTCTTCAAGAAGATCATCGAAATTGGTGTCCAGACCGTCCAATTCGGCGGCAAGATTGGATTCTGACAGCACATCTTCCTCCACCCCCTCCTCCTCGTCTTCAAGAAACCCATTGGAATCGGCGGAAACAAGCGACCCACCTTCTCCTTCCATTTCGTCCTGGGAGCGGCGGGAGGGGTTTTTGAAGAAGCCGGGGAGATTGGGGTCGTCGTCCTGCATGAACACGCCACATCCGGGGCATACGGAGCGGTCGACGGCGGCGTCCTCGTCATCCCTGCCCTCGCTGATGACCGGGCCCGGGGTCGGCGGCCTGGCGCGCTTGGCGGTGGATACGGCAGAGACGGAGAAGCAGTAAAGGTTGCGGCTTTGAGGCGTGAGTGGTGGGGAGAGGAGGAAGGGGAGGACGCGGAGAGGTGGAGCTGCGTGGAGAAGGAGGCGGACGGGGAGGCGAGCCGCCGCCGCCGCGGGGGTTGGAAGTAGGGGTTTAGCCATTGGGGGTGGCAGCCACCGAGAGGATAGGGTCAGCGGAGTGACATGTCCTGAAAATCTTCTGGTTTTGGCGAAACGTGTGACATTTTCCTCTCCTTCAGCTTTACCAGCCTTTTCTTCTCTTTTCCGATTTATTCTCAAGTGAGGTTCCGAAAAAATGCCTCCAAGCCCTTCTCCGTTGCTTGCTGGATCAGCACCACTGGAGACCCATTGGAGACCAAACTCTTCACCACACGCCGATCGAACCTCACCGCTCCAGAGCTCGTCGCTGCGGAGACACCGCCCCGCCCCTCGAGTTCGTGGGTTGGTGCTCATCGCAATGTTTATTATCGAATTTTTTAAATAATCATTTCTATTTAGGATTACACAAATATACCTGTGATTCTTTTTGCACTTTTAGCCTCATGTCGTCCAAGTTGCCTAACGGTTAGGCAACTATCAAGTATTTAACTCCTCCCCCACGTGGCCGGCGCCTCCCCCGTTTCGCTGAGAGCAAGAAAGAAGAAAGAAGGGGGAGAAGAGAAAGAGAGGGGAAGAGAGGAAAGAAAAAAAAGAGGAGGGGAGAAAGAGGAGGGGAGGAGAGAAAGAGGAGAGGGTAGGGAAGAGAGGAGGAGAAATCTGTGCATATTTTTTATAATTATTTTTGAAACATGGTAGGATAACAATTGAAATTATTGAATTTTTAGTTTAGAAACTAATGGTAATTTAGTGGATAATAATTATATTGCCATTTAGATTGATTTGTTGTGTATTTGAAGATGCAGTTAATTTTGTCAGTCACTTATAAATTGTAGAAACGTCGTAATTAGTATTCTTAATAGGCATCGAAAGATTTAAAACTGTTCGCGACGATTAGAATAGGACGCGTCGATTTAAATAGCATTTGAGTTGTAAAAATTCACATATAACTAAAATAAAAATTTTTCAGTCAAACCCTGTTGTTGTGGTTACAGACCAAACAGAGAGAGATGGTAGTGGAGAGGTGGGAGTCTTCTGTCTCAGCCTCCCCCTCATCCTGATATATATATTCACATGGAGTATGCTTTTACAGTTATGTCCTTACTTCCGTACCTCCCCATTAGGGGCACTTATGTCATTACACATGTTACTCTGGTTCTTATAACCTCCTAACAGGCCTGCTGGGCTTAGGTGGGGGCCACCCCTACGACAGTACCTCCCCATTAGGGGCACTTATGTCATTACACATGTTACTCTGGTTCTTATAACCTCCTAACAGGCCTGCTGGGCTTAGGTGGGGGCCACCCCTACGACAGGAGCCTCTCATGGTGAAGGGCTTCACAGGGCCGAAGCCATGTCACCGAGTCCTTTGGCCCCCTCCGTCCCGCGGCCTGTGAATTTCTCCAAGCTAGTCGAAGTAGACGCGCGCTCCGTCCCCTACCCTTCGAACGGGTGGCAGCGGAGGCTAGCGCCTAGTCGAAGTAGACGCGCGCGCGCTCCGTCCCCTACCCTTCGAACGGGTGGCAGCGGAGGCTGACGCCTAGTCGAAGTAGACGCGCGCGCGCTCCGTCCCCTACCCTTCGAACGGGTGGCAGCGGAGCTGACGCCTAGTCGAAGTAGACGCGCGCGCGCTCCGTCCCCTACCCATCGAACGGGTGGCAGCGGAGGCTGGCGCCTAGTCGAAGTAGACGCGCGTTCCGTCCCCTACCCTTCGAACGGGTGGCAGCGGAGGCTGGCGCCTAGTCGAAGTAGACACGCGCGCGCTCCGTCCCCTACCCTTCGAACGGGTGGCAGCGGAGGCTGGCGCCTAGTCGAAGTAGACGCGCGCGCACTCCGTCCCCTACCCTTCGAACGGGTGGCAGCGGAGATGACGCCTAGTCGAAGTAGACGCGCGCGCTCCGTCCCCTACCATTCGAACGGGTGGCAGCGGAGATGACGCCTAGTCGAAGTAGACGCACGCGCGCTCCGTCCCCTACCCTTCGAACGGGTGGCAGCGGAGATGACGCCTAGTCGAAGTAGACGCGCGCGCGCTCCGTCCCCTGCCCTTCGAACGGGTGGCAGCGGAGATGACGCCTAGTCGAATTAGACGCGCGCGCGCTCCGTCCTGGCGCTAAGATTTGAGCTGTTGTGACCTTGCAGTCTGGTAGTGCGCTTTTAATGGCGACTGGAATCACGCCGACGCCTGGCCTGGCAGAAGTCAGACTGTCGCGCCGTGCAGTCTGCCATTCTGCGGGTGGGACACGTGGCGCCTTACGACTGGTGCGTCGTGGGATGTGAGCGGTTGCGTGATCGCGGCCGTTCGCCTCTTCCCCAGGGAAGTTGGACGCGTGTTGAAGGCGTGGAGGCGTTGTGCGCTGCTTGGTCACCTACCGGGCACGGCCCTCTAAGCCCCGGCGGTTCTTCTTTCCAAATCATGGGCAGCCGAATCGCTGCGAGTTTGATCTGTCTGCGCGTTGAGCCACATGAGAGGGGAGCAGCCTTTATAAGGTGCCAGTGCTGAGGTGGAGACACCCTTTCTTGCTGTCTTTTTTGTTTTTGATCTGCCGCTTTGCTTCCGCCCGTGCTAATTGTAACGCCAGTTGCTCCTTGCCCTGCTTCTTTCTCCCTGGTCGCGAAGAGCGATGGCTAGCCATGACGACGCCACCTACCATCCTCGCAGCGGCTCCTTGCCTAGCCAGGGCGAGGTGGCCCATCCTTTCAGAGAGTACAAGCTGGTGCCGCGGGGGAGCTCGCGCGCCAACAAGTGGTGGGACGCCATGGAGCACTCGGGAGGCTGCTGTTCCCGTGTGTTGGGGAAGAGCCGCTTGACCGAGGGGATGCTGCAGCGACTCGTGGATGAGAGGAAGATCGTCGATCGCGACGGGGCTCGCCTACCCCGTCGGGACGAGACAGAGCCGAAGCCCCGGGCAATGAAGGCGATTGTTTTTGTCGCGTTCTTCGACGCCGGCCTTCGAATGCCCTCCACGTTGTTCGTGGGCGAAGTCCTGCGGGCCTACAAGTTGGAGCTAGCCCAATTGACGCCTCACGCAATACTCTGCCTAGCTGTCTTCACGTGGGCGATGCGGACAGAGGGGTGGCGTCCCAGCGCGAGCTTATTCGCCACACTGCACGACGCGCGCTGTCGACCCAGAAAAGTTGACGGGGCGGTGTCCAACTTCGGCGGTGTGAACTTCGTTCTCCGGGCGTCGTGCGCGACGTTGTTCCCCACGCCCGCCTCGCCGAGGCAATGGGAGTCTGGCTGGACTCGGCAGTGGTTCTACTACACCGTGACCGACAAGAGCGGGATGCAATGCCGAGGTGGGCCGACCTCGTTTAACAGTACGCCGAGCCTGAAGGCGGAAATTGACGACACGCAAAAGCTACAGAGTCTTGTCGGTGTCGCCCGTCGAATGAGTCTGCGCGACCTAGCCGAGGAGTTCACAATGTATGGGGCGGCGCCACTCTCCTCCCGGGGGAAGTATGTTGGACAGAACGGCCCCCGCGAGGACGGGTTCAGCCCATCCGTATCTCGCCTGCTTCCGCCCTCCGCTCCTTGTAAGTCACCAAGCACGTTTTACGCGTGCCATTGTATCTGTTTGGTTTCCGCCTGACTGACGTGATCTCCTGCACAGTGGCTCGGCTAGAAGATGCGGAGCGCGCGGTTGCGGCGCTCCTCAGCCCGTACACGCTTTAGGAGCACCAGGCTCGCGAGGCCGCAGTCAAGGCTGCTAAGCAAGGGCGGGTAAACCGCACCTGCGAGGCTCTGGGTATTGCTGTGCCCGAGCGCGTGGTGTCGGGGGAGCTTCCCACCGGGACTCCGAGCGCTCAGGACGGTGATAGCCCTGCGGGGGTGTTATCTTCGCGACGCCGGGCACGTTCCCCGTCGGCCGTATGCGACCGCGCAGGCCCCTCGGTGACTATCACAGTTGAGACGGGGTGTGCGACCGGCGGTGGGCCCGGCCACCCTGCTTCGGAGGAGCGCGCCGCCTCGGATCCCCTGGCACCCTCTGCCGACGCCAACGAACCCGTGCTCGCGGCCATCGTTGAGTTGGAACTCGCCAACCCGGGGGGGAGCACCGTTCCCGGCGAGAAAACCATGGTTGATGGTGCGCTATCAACCGCCGCGGCCGGGGAGGACGCGCTCCCTGCAGAGAAAACCGTGGGGGCGATGGGAACCGTAGCTGGTGTTGCCCCGGAAGAATCGCTTGTGCCACCGCAGGCGAAACGCCCTTGGACGCAGTCCCCGCCGCCAGCGAGGGGTCGATACGCCGTTGCGGGGCCTTGTCGCGGGATTACGGCGTCTGGCGCGGCCGAGAAAACCTCCTCGCCGACCACCGAGGCGCCCGCCTCCCACTTGGCCGCCGAAACGACGCCACTTCCTACCGCGACGAGAGGCGCAGGAGGTAGGCGTGAGTCCCTTTCTTCTCGCGACTTCGCGAGACTCTCTCCGATCTGCTCGCTCATTCTGCCAACATCAGGCGAGACAAGGTCTCCCGGACATGGAGAAGGATCGAGCAACGGAGGTATGCGCGAAGTCGAAAGCGTTGTGCAGGGTGCCCCGCAGGTGTCCGTTGCTGTTGACGTGGGCGCGGCCTCGGTAAATCCTAGCGCGTTGGGGCCGGGGCTCGCTTGTGCAGACTTCCTCCCTCGCCTAGAGATACTTGGCGCCCTCACTGCAGCCGCAGAGCGTGCCGACAACGGCCTTGACCGAGAGATGTTGTCGTCATGCGAGGGGGATCTCCTAGCGCTCGCGCTGCAGGCCTCCGAGATGAGGGTAAATATGTGCGCTTCAGCTTGCAAGGTACTGTTGGGCGCCTGCTGACTTGTTGTTTTTGCCAGACGGTTGCCTTTAGCCGGTCCTTTGACGAGGCCCGTGTTCGGGAGCGGAGGGCTCTGGAAGCCAGCCTTCGTGAAGCAAACAATGCTCTCGCAGCGAAGGATGAAGAACTTCACGCGCTGGAGGGCGCCATGGCGGCCGCACAACTCGAGGCCATGGAAGCCAAGTGTGCCGCGGCTGAGGAGCGCACCGCCTTCTTGCAGCAGATCGCTGTCCTAGAAGGGGAGAACGCCCAGCTGGCGGAGTCTGCTGCAGGGAATAGCCTTGTCTTGGAAAATGCATCTACGTCAGCGTGGCGGGCCATGGAGTCTCTGAACCAGGCCCTCCGAGACCTGTGCGTCAGAGTGCCGGACACTACGCACGGGCCGGAGGCCCTGTCGGAGACGCTCGGGTTGATCGAAGAGGGGGCAGGCGTTGCTCTTCGTGGCGCCAGAACGTTTGGCGAGCACTGCGGCTATCTTGGTGCGTGCTTCGCCCTCGCCCTGCTTCACACTCGTGGGTGTAGACATACCCATGAGCTGGCGAATCCTCAACTGGATCCTCCCGACCGACCAGAGGTTATGTCGGACGCCATTCGCTCCATCGGGCCTAGCATGCAGAACTTCCATCAACGGATCTGGGGCCGCTTCGGGGAAGATGCCGCGAGGGTCGCCGTGCAGCAGACGCTGCATGGGGAGGGGGACCTCCTCCGCTGGCTCGAAGGAGTCCTTCAGCGTCGCGGCGACGACGGCACGGATTCGTCCGCACCGCGCCAAGGCTGAGCGGTTGGTCGGGTGGGGCGGGGGGATGATATACTGGTTCTTATGCTTGTAACCATGTAACCCCTTTGCTTTTGTAATGAAACCAAGTAGTACCTTATTCTTGGTGTTACCTGCCGCCGAACGCGAAGGGAAGACCTCCGCATCTTGTTTACACTCCGTAGAGTGCGTAGGGAGAACCTCCGCGTCTTATTTAAAGTCCATGGACTGGCGCATGCGGAGGCGAACCTCGACGCTACGACTTTCTTTATAGTCCGGAGACTCGCGCGTGCGGAGGCGGACCTCAACGCTACGTCTTGTTTAAAGTCCGTAGACTAGCGCGTGTGGAGGCGGACCTCGACGCTACGACTTCCTTTATGGTCCGGAGACTCGCGCGTGCGGAGGCGGACCTCAACGCTACGTCTTATTTAAAGTCCGTAGACTAGCGCGTGCGGAGGCGGACCTCGACGCTACGACTTCCTTTATGGTCCGGAGACTCGTGCGTGCGGAGGCGGACCTCAACGCTACATCTTATTTAAAGTCCGTAGACTGGTGCGCGCGAGGGCGTCCCCCCGTTGCGTCTTATTTAGAGTCCGTAGACTGGTGCGTGCGGAGGCGGACCTCGACCCTACGTCTTATTTAAAGTCCGTAGACTGGTGCGTGCGGAGGCGGACCTCGACCCTACGTCTTATTTAAAGTCCGTAGACTGGTGCGTGCGGAGGCGGACCTCGACGCTACGTCTTATTTAAAGTCCGTAGACTGGTGCGTGCGGAGGCGGACCTCGACGCTACGTCTTATTTAAAGTCCGTAGACTGGTGCGTGCGGAGGCGGACCTCGACGCTACGACTTGCTTTATAGTCCGGAGACTCGCGCGTGCGGAGGCAGACCTCGACGCTACGTCTTATTTAAAGTCCGTAGACTGGTGCGTGCGGAGGCGGACCTCGACGCTACGACTTGCTTTATAGTCCGGAGACTCGCGCGTGCGGAGGCAGACCTCGACGCTACGTCTTATTTAAAGTCTGTAGACTGGTGCGTGCGGAGGCGGACCTCGACGCTACGTCTTATTTAAAGTCCGTAGACTGGTGCGTGCGGAGGCGGACCTCGACGCTACGTCTTATTTAAAGTCCGTAGACTGTTGCGTGCGGAGGCGGACCTCGACGCTACGACTTGCTTTATAGTCCGGAGACTCGCGCGTGCGGAGGCAGACCTCAACGCTACGTCTTATTTAAAGTCCGTAGACTGGTGCGTGCGGAGGCGGACCTCGACGCTACGTCTTATTTAAAGTCCGTAGACTTTGTTCTGCTCAGCGCGGACAGGGGATGCTCTGGGAACAGCAACCTTTATTGAACTCCCGTTTGCGCGGGCGAGCATTGCATAACAAAGGGCTGGTGGCTCTACGCTTGCTGTCCTGCTTCTAGGCGTAGTATCGCCGCAACCTGTCCGCGTTCCATGTGTGCCGGAGGGCTTGTCCTTCGAGCGTGGCGAGGCGGTACGCCCCCTTCGGCAATGCCTCCATCACGATGTACGGGCCTTCCCACTTGGACTCCAGCTTGCCAACGGTCTCCGCCTGGAGCGCTACTCTGAGAACGAGATCCCCAGGCTTGAACCCCCGCGGGCATATAGAGCGGTCCTGAGTACGCATTGTCTGCCGCGCATACTTCTCGACATGGTGGACTGCATCTGCCCGTATCCCGTCGAGGAGGTCCAAGGACACACGGTGCTCCTCTTCGGGTGCTTGGACGAGGACCCTCCGCGAGCCGGCCTTGATTTCCTCGGGCGTCACCGCTTCATCACCGAAAAGGAGCTTGAACGACGTGAATCCCGTCGGGCGCGTTACCGTTGTGCGAAGCGACCAGGGAACGCTGTGAAGCTCGCTTGGCCACTTGCCCTTCGGCAATCCGACCAGGCGCTTTTTGATGGCGGCGGAGATGGCGCCATTCGCCCGTTCGACCGCCCCGTTGGACTGGGGATGCCCTACCGAGGCGAATCGGAGGGTGATGCCCATGCTGTCACAATAGTCTTTGAAGAGGGTGGCGTCGAACTGCAGGCCATTGTCAACCGTGAGCTCCCGGGGCACGCCGAAGTGACATATGATGTTTTGCCATAGGAAGCGCTGTATGGCCGCAGAAGTTACTTTGGCCAGGGCGACCGCTTCCGGCCATCTGAAGAAATACTCCAGCGCGACTACCACGAACCGGAGGTCCCTTGGAGCTCGGGCAAGTGGTCCTACTATGTCGAGGCCCCAGCGTGCCAGTGGCCACACCGGGGGAATGGGGTTGAGGCTCGTCGGGGGCCTGTGGATGATGCGCGCCATCCACTGGCACCCTTGGCACCGACGGACGAGGTCCTGGGCGTCGGTGATGGCAGTTGGCCAGTAGAAGCCTTGCCTGAACGCCTTGCCGACTAATGACCTCGGTGCCAGGTGGGATCCGCACACGCCCGCGTGGATCTCCGCCAGGAGCTCCTTTCCCCCCTCAGTCGAGAGGCAGCGCAGGAGCGGTGCGCAAACCGCCCTCTTGTAGAGTATCCCTTCGAACACCTGGAAGGACCTTGCGCGGTGCTGCAAGCGCCGAAGCTCGGCGGGGTCCTCTGGCTCGGCGATGCCTTGCAAGAAATTGAAGATGGGCTCTCGCCAATCACCTGGCCGGTCAATGCGGTGGACGAGTGCCGCGTCCCGGTTGTCCTGCGCGATGGCCGCCTGCGCTAATATCTCGTAAAACGCCCCCTCAGGGGGGGGGGCAGTTGATGGCTGGCCGCCTTAGCGAGGGCGTCGGCCTGCTCGTTCTCCGCGCGGGGGATGGCCTTGACGGTGACACCCAAAAAGTGCCTTTCCCTCGCCCTCACCGCCGCGAGGTACTTGGCCAACTCAGGGTCCTTGGCTTGATATGACTTGTCCACATGGCCAGCCACCAAGCGCGAGTCGGTGCGGACTAGCACCCGTCTCGCGCCGACTGCCTTGAGCTTCGCCAGGCCAAAGAGCAGTGCCTCGTATTCAGCCGTGTTGTTGGTGGCGGGGAAGGCAAGGCGCGCCGAGTATAGCAAACGCTGTCCTTCGGGCGTGACGATTACCGCACCTACGCCCGCGCCGGCGACGCCGTAAGCTCCGTCGATTGTAAGCGTCCAGACGGGATCATCATGCGTCTGGACGGGTTGGGCCGGCGGGGTCCATTCGGCGAGAAAATCCGCAAGGACTTGGGATTTGATTGCCGTTCACGAAGCATACGTCAAGGAGAAGGGAGCGAGCTCGGCAGCCCATTTGCCGATGCGCCCTGTGGACTCCTTGTTGTGTAGCATCTCTGCCAGGGGGAATGAGGAAGGCACTGTGATCGGGTGGGCCAGAAAATAATGCCGAAGCTTCCTGGAGGCCATGACCAGCGCGTAGGCGAGCTTCTCAAGCTCCGTGTATCTTGTCTTGGCGCCTTGGAGGGCTTCGGAGACAAAGTAGACGGGCCGCTGCATGGCGCCTTCCTCTAAGACGAGGACGGCGCTGACCGCGGTGGCTGACGCGGCCAGATAGAGCAGGAGGGGAGCCTCTGGTGCAGGGGCGACCAGGGTGGGGAGGCTTGCCAGGTGCTGCTTGAGCTCGTTGAAGGCCTTCGTGCAATCTCCGTTCCAACGAAATCCATCGCACCCGCGGAGTGTCTTGAAAAATGGTAGGCCCCGCTCCGCCGCCCTTGATAGGAAGCGGCTTAATGCTGCCATGCGGCCCGCCAGCCTCTGGACCTCCCTCGTTGTCTTGGGCGGCTCCGTACCCAGGATGGCGTCTACTTTGTCGGGGTTCGCCTGGATGCCCCGTCCGGACACGAGGAAACCTAGGAGTTTGCCCGCATGCACCCCGAAGACACATTTGTCGGGGTTGAGCTTGATGCCCGCCTTCCGGAGGTTGTCGAAGGTCTCCTGGAGGTCCCGGCCATGTAGAGCAAGCTGCCGGGTTTTGACCACCACGTCATCGACGTAAGCTTCGACGTTCCTCCCGAGCTGGGCTGCCTGGGCAATAGCGACGAGACGGGTGAAGGTAGCGCCTGCGTTCTTCAAGCCAAAGGGCATTCTGACGAAGCAGAACGTCCCAAGTGGTGTGATGAAACTGGTCTTCTCCTCGTCGTCTTCGGCCATGTATACCTGGTGGTAGCCGGAATAGGCGTCCAGGAAACTCATGAGTTCGCACCCAGTAGTGGCGTTGACCAGCTGATCGATGCGCGGTAAGGGGTAATTGTCCTTCGGGCACGTCTTGTTGAGTGCCGTGAAGTCGATGCACATACGCCAGGCCCCGCTGGCCTTTTTGACTAGCACCGGGTTAGCGAGCCACTCTGGATGGTGGACCTCGCGGATGACCCCGGCGCTAAGAAGCTTCGCCACCTCTGTTTTGGCCGCCTGCTGCCGATCCATCGACATACGCCGAAGCCTTTGCTTGACCGGCTTGGCGTCGGGGCGGACCGCCAAGCGATGCTCGATTACTGCTCGGTCTACGCCCTTGATGTCCTCCGGGGACCATGCGAAAATGTCAACGTTGTTCTGAAGCACTCGGAGCAGATCCCGTTCGACCCCCGGTGGGAGCCCCTCGCCGATGGACACAAACTGCCTCTCCGCCTGGAGCGGCACCTTCTTGACTCCGCCCTCGGGCCGAGGCTTGGGCGTCCACCCGGGGGCGGAGGGCCCGTCGCCGAGCGTGCCGGAGAGGGCATGCACCGGGCGATGCGGAACGCGACTGCCGACCTCGGCATGTCTGGCCAGGTCCTGATCGCCGAAGACGGTGATAACACCCTCTGGGCCTGGGAGCTTCACACAGAAACGCGTAGTGTGGGATCGCCTCGAAAGAGTTGATGGCGGGTCGACCCAGTATGGCGTTGTAGGGATGTGGGATATCTACGATGTCGAAGATGACATGCTCGGTCCGGATGTTACCCTTGTTGCCCTCCTGACGGAAAGTGACCGGAAGGGATACGTGCCCCAAGGCCTGCAGCGGTTGACCCCCGAAGCCTTGAAGTGGAGCTCCTGGTTGCTCTAGTTGGCTTCGGGGGATCCCCATACGGTCGAGGGCCTCTTCGAACAAGATATTCGCGGAGCTTCCCCCGTCGACAAGGACGCGCCTGACGTCACAGTGTGCTATGTGGGCCTGGATGACTAGAGGGTCTTGGTGAGGGTACTCCACACCCTTGGCATCGTTCAGGTCGAAGGTGATGTTGCGGGGCGGCATCCACAGTTGTGGCTGCTCCCCGGGGGCTTTTGAGGAGGAGCCTCCGGTGATGACGCTGACGGTGCGATGCTGCGCGCCCTCCGTTGCGGTGGCTCGTATGGGGCTACCCCTTGGGTGCCCCACGTGGGCTCCCGCGAGGGGCCGAGGAGGCAGAGCCCGAGACCCGGCCATCACCCTCCGCAGCTCCATAACTGCGGCGCATGCCCTTGTGTAATGATCGCCGTAGCCGTGTACCTCGCACCACTTGCCATAGTGTAGGAGCTCTTGTTCTGCGTGGGGTTGGCCGCCGTAATCAAGTCCGCCTTCCGATCCCTGGTCTCCCCTCCATGAGGCGGGGTCGGGTCCTTGGCGGGTGCTCTCGGTGTTGAGGACATGATGGGCCGCCTGTGACCTGCGCTGGCGGCGCCGAGGCTTATGCCCGCTCCTTGAAGAGCCTTCCTGTACCCCGGTAGTGCTGCCTCAGGGAGGGCCTCCCCGGGGCTCTCGGCTGCGGCCCTGCTTCGAGGAGGGACCACCCGCCCCCCCTCGCACGGGGGGCGCTCCTCATGGGCGAGGCCGAGGGCGGTAATGCTGCGTCTTCGCGCATCTTCCTCCGCCCGCGCATACTCGTCCATTTTGTCGAAGAGCTTGGCGACTGTCTTGATTGGCCTCCGCGCGTTGTACTCGGCCATCGGGCCCGGACGAAGGCCCTGTATGGCTGCATTAACGACGGTGGTTTCATTAACGTCTTTTACTTGGCATCGGATCTTGGCGAAGCGCTTGAAGTAGTCCCGGAGCTTCTCCGAGGGTCTTTGCTTCACGGCGAAGAGTTGGTCCGCATCGACTCGCTCGACATAGTGTCCTTGGAAGTTGTTGTGAAGGCGGTCGCGGAGCTGCTCCCACGCGTAGATGGAGCCCGGCTCTATGGTAAAAAACCAAGAGAGCGCCACTCCTTGCAGCGCGAGGGGGAGTCCCTTCGCCTTCGTGGTGTCGTCTCCGCCCGCGGCCTCGATCGTGGTTTCGTACACGCGCACGAACTCGTGAGGATCCGTGTCGCCTTGGTACGAGTCGGTGACGCTAGGGAACTTGTAGTCTTCGGGCCACGCCGCCTGCTGCAGCCCCGCCGAAAGCGGGGACTCCGGATCTACGCGTCTCAGCGGCATGCGGCTAGACGCGGGGGCTTCGCGACTGTTCGTCCTCTCTGGCGTGGGCTCGGGCGCGATTACTGGCGCGGCCTGCTGGCTTCGAGCCTCTTGTATATCTCGGATGGCTCCGCGAAGGTCCCCTAGTTCCCGCTGGAACGCGTTGAGGGCTGCTAGTAGGGCGCCTTCCACCGCAGGTGCTGTCGGGGCCGCCGGAACACCCAGCAGACGGGTCGGTGCCGGGACCCTCGCCGCACGATCTCCAGATCCGCCGGATGCTTCGTTGCGGCTACCCCCGGCCGTCGGATCCGCGCTGCCGGCGAGGGCGGTGGGGGCTGTCGTTGCAGTGCTAGCGACGGGGTTGGATGTCGTTGTAGCGGCGCTGGCGGGGTCAGTCGTTGTAGCGCGAGCTCGACGCCCGCGACCACCGCGCCTACGCCGCGGCCAGCTCCTTCGGCGGCCGATGCCGAAGCCCCGGTATTCACACGCCGCTCCGACCCAGCCGTCTTCTTTCCCTTCGCCGCCGCTGACGAAACTTTTTTCGGTGCCATCCTTCTTCTTCGGTCTTCAGACTTGTCCTCGTCCTCCCCACGGACGGCGCCAACTGTTGTGGTTACAGACCAAACAGAGAGAGAGAGATGGTAGTGGAGAGGTGGGAGTCTTCTGTCTCAGCCTCCCCCTCATCCTGATATATATATTCACATGGAGTATGCTTTTACAGTTATGTCCTTACTTCCGTACCTCCCCATTAGGGGCACTTATGTCATTACACATGTTACTCTGGTTCTTATAACCTCCTAACAGGCCTGCTGGGCTTAGGTGGGGGCCACCCCTACGACACCTGTAATTAGTATTCTTAATAGGCATTGAAAGATTTAAAACTGTTCGTGACAATTAGAATAGGATGCGCCAATTTAAAATAGTACACAACGATTTAAGATTACGCGTAACAACTAAAACTATACATGACGATTTAAATAGCATTTAAGTTGTAAAAAATCACAAATGACTAAAACAAAATTTTGTCAGTCGCTTATAAATTGTACAAACCCTGCAATTAATATTCTTAATAGGCATCGAAAGATTTAAAATTGTTCATGATGATTAGAATAAGACACGCTAATTTAAAATATTATGCGACAATTTAAATAGCATTTGAGTTGTAAAACGTGTCCAACTTGAACTCTTGCTTGAATTGGTCCAAAAGTAATGTGGTGCTACAAAAATATATACATTCATATTAGGTAGCATCATATAGTTCGTATAATATAAAGACACTCCTAAAAACGAGCTCACCTGATAATTTAAGTGAAGTTTACGAGCTCTTGTAATTGGAATAGCAAGCATAGCAAATATGGTAGTATCCATAGGGGTCATGTCCTCATCATCCTCCCCTTCTTGAAAACAAAACTGTCCTTAGCTTTTGATAAGCTAAAAATATGGTAACAAAGAAGTCAAGGTGTATGTATGGTATATGTATATGTTATCCGTTTTAACAATTCTTCATTGTTGCACAATTAATGTTATAAAACAGTAGCAATTATAAAAGCTCGTTGTATTATTAACCCAAGAGTAATCGTATATGCTAATGAGCAAATCAAAATTTCTCACACAACAATTATTGTAACTAGTTTTGCAAATGTAAATAAAGCATTTATGCAATTCAAATATCTGAAGTTGTAAACTTGCAGTGGTGGCACATATGAGTAAAGCTTAACTTTTGGAATCAAACAAAGTTCATCCATATAATCAGATTTCAATCAAGTAATAGCAAATTCATCTAGCAAGGGTGAAAAGATTTGTAAGTTCTTCCATAATTCATCATCTTTATTCAGATTATCCATATTAGATGGTGCAAAAAGAGATGAACTTATAGGTATTGGATGAGTACTAAATTTTACTTCCCTCTCATATTGAACAAGATTCAGCACACAATAATTATTGTCCAAAACAGCAAGCTTTAATTCATCCATATGAATGCAAGTTATGCATATTCGATATACAAAAAATTAATTTTCTACACCATAATCTCTAATCAAATTAAACTTATACTCAGGGGTGTAGGCACTAAACAAGGATTTCGAACATGCGAGTTCAGAAACTTTTTCCGTATCATGTGATAATTTCATAGTTAGATCCAACATGATGTAACATAATGAATTAGAAGGAGAAATTCTAGTCAAAACTTCTTTATATCTAACCAAAGCCATATAATCATTGTATGAGATTAATTAATCATATGAATCACTCAAAATAGCAAGCAATTTATTTATTTATGACATAGTGTACTTAAATCAATGCAGTCTGAATTTTCTACTTGAAATATGTGTGTGTGTGTGTGTTAAAATCATTTTTCACTAAGTTTTGCTCTAAAATAGCATGAACAGTGGATAATTGTAGTTCTTCACAAGCATACTCACCGTAAGTGATGATAGCACCATGTTCTTTACCTTTCTAGCTCTCCTGAGATGATGTAGGTGCATCTATCTCCTCATCTTCATTCTCAACCAATGGAGTTGTGGTTTAATCAGCTCATGCTCCTCTTCGGCATAGTTTTCAACTACCTACAAGTTGTTAGTTACAGAAAAAGGCACAAACAAGAGTTTGTTCTCATGTTTCTTATCATCAAGCACTCTCATTTTCTTCTCAATCTGACTTTCAACCTTACAAGCAAGTATAAACAAATGAGGGAGAGAATTATATTCTTTATGAATAAGAAGGTTCTGAATTTTTTATTAAGCCCATGTAAGAATCTATTCTCTATAGCTTCAGTATGTTCCTCTAAACCACCACGCAATAAATGAGTTTTTAATTCATGATAATATTCTCTTATAGTTCTACTTCGTTGTTTTAAACGTTGTGATTTAGCTAGCAAATAATCAGCATGATATTTAGGAACAAATTGATCTCTCAAAAGTTTCTTTAATGCATGCCATGTTTGTGGCACTCTTCCATGTATACTTAGTTATGTACTTCCACTAAAGTTTTGCATTCTCAACCAAAAACACTAGTGGCAGCTCTAATCTTTTGTCTATTAGACTATTCATAACATACAAATTTGTTGACTAAATCTATCTCCCAGTCAATACAGGCATCAGGATCAAATTTACCAGCAAAGGATGGCACGATGAGTTCAGTTTTACCAGAAGTACTGTCATGATCATATACCTCTCGTGGTGGACGATCTTGTTTGAAGCATGCATCTTCCTCGTGGACTTCCTTGTGCTCCCGTTTAATGGCTCGAAGAAGATGTGGATCAAGCTGGAATCATCGCGTGAACCTGCCATAGTTAGTAGAAAATAAGGAAATAAATCACAAGTATATGTTCCTATCAACTACTAGGATCTAGAGGCTCAAAGTCGCTCACACTCAAACTCTTATCAAGCTCTGACAACAGGTGGTGCAACCGGTGACTGGTTCATGATAAACTTGACTCAAGTAATGAGTAAAGTGAATGCAAGGGCCGGTTTGACGTGATCTGTTTGATTAGTACAATGTGTAGCTTGGAAGGCTAGATATGTAGCAATGGAGAACAATTAGTTAATTTTAGAAATTGCATATAATTAAATTATAGTTTGTATATAGCTCTTAGCCTATGTTGTTGATCAACTAAGGATGGAAGAAGGCTAAAACAAGTGTATAACAATTTGTTGCAGTGGTAGACAAGATAATTCAATCGAATGCAATCTGGAATTGAAGAACACAAGGATTGACCCAAATATGGAAACTAAAAATTTTGATCATCTGGATAGTATGTCAGTATTTTGGTCATAACTTCTTATCAGTTGCCTTTTTTTAATGCTTATTTTTTTTCTATTTCTTGATGGCTTTTTCTACAACTTTTGTTTTTGGGCCAAGTTTTTCAAACCGACTGAAAAATTCGCATAAAAATCACAATTACTGACTGTTGCAGATTCAATTCAGAAATTTAAGTCAACTTTCACCGCAGATATATTTTAACTGCCTTATTGGAATAAAGCAAATGTTTAGGGGTAGATGTATAAGGAAGTTATCTATTTAATGGCGGCAGTTTAACTTAAAAAGAGCTCGAAATCAAAAGTTATAGCTTTTTTTGTGGCGGTTGCAGAGAAAAGAAAAAAATAGCTGAATTGGAATTAGGGTTTGGGGTGGGGAAAATTTTCTTGTTTGGTTTTTTATGGAATCAAGGGTATGACCAGCAACTAGACAAAGCTAAAATGGATATAAATTTAGTTTAGCAAACCAAAACTAATAGATTGAAAAGTACAACGTGGTTTGGACAACGGAAATTAACTCTTTTTGTAGGGCAATTTTCTGGACTATAGGAAATAAAAACTAATCTACTAACTAGGGATACAAGAAATTCCTACTGGTTAACTGAAGCTCTGATACCACCTGATGAGGCAATAGGGTCTCGACCTTCCAATAGGATGATAACTTCGATTTGAAGGAAAATGGCTTTGATGATGCGGGCTCCTAACGGGTCATAACTAGAACACCAAGCAATTGCTAAACCACACTTTGAGTTATTATTAGGGCTGTGCATTTTGTCACCGAAGCGAAAAAACCGAACGGAAAAAACCGAACCGTACCGGTCAACTCGGTTTGACCGGTATTCGGTTTTCGGTTCGGTTCCTGGAAAATTGACATCTGGTTGATTCGGTATTTTCGGTATAAACTGAGTGAAAACCGAAAATACCGAGTCTTTGCCACTTCGCCAATTGCCAGTTCTGCGGTTCCGCCTCGCACCTGCCTGTTCTTCCGAATTCGGCCCAACGCCGACTCGGCCCAGACCCACCAACTGACGCACGCCATACAGGGCACTAGGGCAGGCCGCAGGCGGCTAGATCGAGTCCCCTCCTACCTCTCCTCCGCACGCAGAGCTTCGCCGGAAATGGGACACAGCGACGTCAACCGGGACAATGACCGCGACCACGACACGACGACCTCTCCGCGACGATTCGCCCTGGAGCGATGACGTCTGGTCTGACGCTTCTTGCCTCCTCTTCGAAGGATTTCAATTTTTTTTCCTGATTTTGTCTCGTTTTTTTGGATACTTTTTTTTGAGGGTTTCGCTTGGAATTTTCGAGCTGCAGGGGTCGCTGTCGTTCGAGGACAGCGGCGAAGGCTCCGAGTCCAACGAGCCGGAGGCGGCGGAAGAGAGCGACTCTTCCGAGGATGAGGTGAAGCTGCTGCTGCTGCTTCTTTTTCAATAGTTCATTCAATTGTTTGAGATGTTAATTCATATATTAGTCTGTGGCTTTGTGTTTTCCTGTTTGTGTACCTGGTGACTTAAAACTGATTGTTACTAATGTCTTTAGGTGGCTCCGCGGAATACAGTGGGTGATGTGCCGCTGTAGTGGTACAAGAACGAGGAGCATGTCGGCTACGACATCTCCGGGCGACCGGGAGGAAGATCAAGAAGCGGGATAGGGAGGGCCGAATCGAGGCATACCTCAGAAATGCCGATGGTGCTAAGAATTGGTAAGGGACTAAAACATTGATTGGTGCCGTGATGTATGGGTAGCTGAAGCAGCACAAGTGTACAGCCAAGAGACTAAAAAAATTGATTGGTGCCGTGTAGTATCGGTAGCTGAAGCAGCACAAGTGTATAGCTTTGCACCCAAAGAACTTAGCATCTAAGTAATGATCCATACAGGATTGGAGTAGTGATCTATATGCCGGAACTTTCATTTTACAGCTTAGGAAACAGGAATGGTATGACTAACTGATATTGCTTGTAGGAATGGTATGACTGTGTGCGCCTGTGCGGTGTGCCAGGCTGCGGGGTGTGGGCTACTGGGGTCTGGGCTGCCAGCCAAACTGAGACTGCAATCTAGAGACTGGAATGGTATGGATTATTAGAGATTAAGTGATTAATGTTTAGCAATTCGCGCAAACTTTGGTAAAATTGGTATTTACCGATACCGTACCGAAATAAGATGGTATTTACCGATACCGTACCGTATTATGTAAAATACCGTATTTCCCGAATTAGTATAACCGTATTTACCGAACCGTATAAACCGAAAAAACCGAACGAACAGTCCTAGTTATATCACCCATGCCAAGAACGTGGTTGACCTGACCACGAAGGTTTATTTCTGTATGCAACCAAAGAACACACATGAACAAGGTAAACGCAATATGATGTATTGCAAATATTTATGAAATACTGATCAGTTGGGATTTTGAATAAGGATTTTGACTGGGTGGTCTAGTCGACACACGTAGAAGATATAAGTTGAAACGAAGGCAAACTAAACATAAACGAAATCCAAGAAAACTAGAGTGGTACGACATCCTTAAATAGGGGAGGGGAAGCTGCACAAAACTAAGAAATAAGGGGGTGGTACTATTAATGGTAATGTTTACATGAACAGTATGGCTGTGAATAGTACAGGCCAAGAGGGGGACGCCTTCTCCTTGGGCTCAAGCATTACAATGCCCAATTTGGCCTAAACAGGTGATACAATATATTTTTTAGTGATTATAGTGCACACAAGATGAATTTGAAGGTGAGGATAGATCCATTGGAAAGAGGACGAGATAAGGTTTCTACCGAGTACTCATGGGCCTCAAACAGACTCTGTATGTGAAAGTTATGCACATTTGATGTTGGACCTGTCAGGCTGAATCCGAATTGATCTAGAGGCCAAATTGGATTCTAAAACATATCCAACTTGAATTCTTGTTTTAATTAGTCCAAAACTGATGTGGTGCTACAAAAATATATATTGTCATCATTAGGCAACATCATATAGTTTATGTCACTTATTGTGGCTGTTTGGCTGGGTACTATTTACCAGTAGCCACGGTCACTCCATCGATGCCTGCCTCGTGTGGTATGCAAGGGCCATCGTCGATAGGGATGAGGTGTCTAATGATGGCAATATATATTTTACCCATACTTGCCGTGACGTACCGTGGCCTGTGTGATGCTTGCTATAGGATGAGGACGGCCCCTATCCTGACAGGCTGCCCCCTCCTACTCCAGCTGTGGTTGTTCGAGTGCTTCCCCCTCGGATGACCGATGCTGCTCGACAGCGGTTCGTATCGTGCAAATATGTACCACAGGGGCACCGTGGACCGGCCTACCATAGGGTCCCTTTGGTGCCATAGACGGGTATGTGTTCTTCTGAGTCTTTACTATACGTACATTATAGATCATCCTTTGTAACCACTGTTCTGGCTCGCAAGCACACTTTGCACACCTACAGGTCACCCATGCGTACGACCACTTCGTCAAGCACCTCGACCGCCAGGCCACTGAGGATGTGTGCTGGGAGTCATACTTTGCTCAGGAGATGGCGGACTGCGTCCTCGACGGCCTCTTGTCGAGGACTACGTGGTGAACAGGGTGATGCGCTAGTTTGGCCTTCTCTAAGCTGTTCCAGTCCCTGTCGGGCATTGAGTGCCTGAGTCGGTCCACATGTGAGTTATACACAACACATGTCCCTATACTTTTCTTAGTTCTGTTACGATGCTTTCGAATTACAGTTGTACGTTTTGCAGGCACAATAGGAGGGGTGGTAGCGGAATGGTCTTGGTCGTGAAGATGGTGCAGTGGGTGGACGAGTGGGAGGAGGCACACTAGGACTTTGTGCATGAGGACACCGTGTACGACCCTAGCTTGTACGTCGAGTACCTACGCTGGTACGATCCTCAAACACGCACTAGGTTGGTGCGTGTCATTGATCCTTCCCTACTCACGTACCAGCACCGACCGACGCGTAGCTCGTACACTTAGTGTAGAACTTGGCGCTTGCAGTATATACTATCTTGTTTGAAAGTTTTAGGGTATGGTTACCACAATTACTCTTTTGATGCTTTTATGTACTTCTTGCAGACGAACATCACCGCTGACATTGTGGGGACACTGGGTCGATCATGGACAGCGTCGCCCACGGTTGGAGGTGACGACCGACGAGCTGCTAGTCCTTTCCCACCGAGTCTACGAGAGGGCGAAGCGTGTCCTCACCTCATGCAGGATGCTCCCGGAGGTGGCCACATCGACGCACACAACGAGGCTACCACGTCCTACAGCTCAGGTAGGAGGCTCCGGAGGGCCACGTGCATGGGCTTTGCTGGCGCCTGAACAAGCCGAAGGGTCAGCGTGGCCATGTGCTTATCCTCAGGCACCAACACTGCCGTCGCTGGGTCAGGTTGGAGGGTCAGGGTGGGCATGTGCCTACACACAGCTGTCATCGTTGTCCATGGAACCCTACTTGGCATCGGTAGGGTAGCCCACGTTGTATGGCTAGGGTGGGTCCGGTGGGCACGGTAGTTGGCTAGGGGCCATGACCCACTTAGAAGGTATGTTTTGTCTCTTAAGATTTTTTTGCATCAATATATTGCATGAATAAACAACACCTGTCTTGCAGGAACGACGCACTTGTCACGAGTTTAGCTATCCCCCCACAAGGACCTCCCGGGGTATGTGAGCGAGTTCTTCGCAGAGGACCAGGTGGAGGTCCTTTCCGCGTCGCAGCTCAGTAGTCCCCCAGTTCCCACGTAGCTACAGGTGCAGTCGAGGTGTTGGGAGCATGGTTCAGCAGGCCTCCTGACCGCTTCACTCCGTTGGGCCCCAAACCCCGACACCTTGCGCTGAGGAAGTCCAAATGGGGCCATACGGGCGGCCACGGACCTGGGGGGGGGGGGGGGGTGGGACGTGGCGATGATGGAGGAGGTGCTGTGGGTGGTGTAGCTAGTGGCGAGTAGTTGATCTTTCTCCTACTATGTGTACTTTTTTGGTTGTGTACGTATTTTGCTTTGTGTTCCTCCGTGTACGAATTATCTATTGCATTGTAATATCACTAACCTTTCTATTTATAAATCGTTGCTATCTCAATCATTTTCATAATTTTTTTAGAAATTTCTTGTACTACAGTAACGTACGACGATCACAATGTACGAAAAATTACAAATGCATCAAATGACATTGTCTATCCTTTTATTTAGAAAAAACTACAAACAAGATTTCTTAAATGTATTACCTACAAAAATTCCCATTTACTCCCCCATAATTATTTCCATTGGAATAATACAATAATAACATTATTATTTTAAATTGCCCAACTATAGGCAACTAGGGGCAAAGTTGCCCAACGGTTGGGCAACACATAGGCTGGTTGCCTGGTAGTTGTGCGATTTGGCCATGTGTCACCCAACGGTTGGGTGACATGAGGCCAAAAGTGTAAAAAACGCAGATATATTTTTGTATTTTCAGAATAAAAAATGATTATTTTAAAAAATTCATCTATTGTCTCTGTTACTTAAAAATATATTTAAAAATATGAGTTAGTGAGGCTTCATTCTCCCACATAAAAGTACGTTTAAAATTGAAAATAATTACTCGCAAAATATCATGCACCTACCCCCAACCCTTCCTCTCCACATGCTCCCATCACTAGGGGTGAAAACGGATCGAATACGGATCGGGTAGTGTGCAAACAACATTCATATTCATATTTGTAAATGATTAAGGAGGTGATCAAGTTTGTGTACGAGTACGAGTTAGTTCATCGAGTTCGTGTCAGAGTCGTAGAAGTCGTAATCGTAGTCGAAGTCGAGTCCATCTTAGAGTCGTAGTAAGTTTCCGAGACATAGTTGTAGAGTTGGGTATAAAAGGGCAAAGTAATGTAGCGAGAGAGGGCAAGTAAGGGAGGGAGCGATCGGGGTGATCATAGCGATCGGTGTGCTCGAATGAGATAAAGAAATAAAGAAGAGAAGAAAGAATGATTTGGCTTTGGAAATTATTGAGTATCGAGTTTATTGTGATCGCAGACGTGGTCATAAGCGACTTACGACCACGGCGAGTGGAGCAGAAGACGTGGTCGTAAGCGTTCGACCACAGTGAGAAGACGTGGTCGTAAGCGACCAAAGCGGGAAGACGTGGTCGTAAAGCGTTACAACCACGGCAGTCGACAGAGCCTTCAACGTGGTCGTAAGTCACAGTGTGGTTGTAATCGAGTTACAACTACGGTGATCGACCGTGGTCGAAGGAGTGGTTACGAGGAGCGCACCGCAGCGTCAATGTGGTTGTAACTTTCTCAGCAAAAGTTGCGAGTACGTAGTCGGAGCTAGAAGGCGTGGTCGGAGCAGCTACAACGTGGTTGTAGCCGACAACAGAGTGGTCATAACGATTGCCTGAGTGGTCGTAGCTGCAACAAGGTGGTCGTAGACTGCAACAGTAAATGATTATGAATATGAATCCGAATGTTCTCGACTATGAATTGAATTGAATATTGTAATGAATATGAGTTTGAATTGAACTCAATTAGGTCGGATCCGAATATCCTCATAATTTATATAGTATGAAGACATTAATGCAATTTTATCCTCGTACAGTCACGCTTAATCGTCCTAATTTATTTACTTCACCTAAAGAAACACGAATTCACGTTCAATTAGAAAAACTTGTCAAACTAATTAGTCATATTGTAATAAAATATGTATATTAATTCATCGAATATAGATAGTCCGGATAAAATAACATTTCAGATGGTAAAAGTTCATACTATAGTCGTATCTATATTTTTATGCGAATTCGAATACAAATAGAAATTGCTAATTGGATAGAAAAATCTATATTATATTCGTTTCCCATCGAATATATTAACTAAATAATACGAATAATTCGTAACCACTTTTTTATCCTACCCGTAAGAGCAACTCCAGCAGGGCCCCTATTTGAGCCCTCAAACCTCATATTTGAGAGCCAGAGCAAAAAACTAAACTCCAGCAGGGCCCCTACTTGGCTCTCAAAAATAGGAGGCCTCTCAAATGAGGCCTCCAAGCCCTCATTCCCAGGGGCCCTCCCCTGGCTCTCATTTTTCGGTTTTTTTCCCGCTGGTGAAATTTCCCCCGCCTCCGCCGTCCAAAATCCCCCGCGCCCCTCCCCCGCCTCCGCCCGTCCCCCTCCCTCCCACTCCGCCAGTCCGCCTCCCTCCTTGCTCCTTCCCCCGCCGCCGCCCCCTCCCCTGCCGTCCCCGACTCCCCGCCTCCCTCGCCGCCCCCTTCCCCTTCCCCGGCGCCTCCACCCCCTCCACCGCCTTCCCCACTGCCCCCTTCCCCGCCGTCCCCGCCTTCCCCACTGCCCCCTTCCCTGGCGCCTCCGCCCCTCCACCGCCGCCTCCGCCCCCTCCCCCGCTGCCCCCTTCCCCGGCGCCTCCGCCCCCTCCATCGCCGCCTCCGCCCCCTCCGCCTCCGCCCCCCGACTCCCCGCCTTCCCCACCGCCCTCTTCCCCGCCGCCCCTCCCGGCCTCCCCCATCGCGCCCGGCTCCCCCGCGCCCGCCTCTTTCCTCTTCCCCGGCTCCCGACGCATGGCGCGCACGGTGAGGATGCAAGGAGGCGGACGAGCGCCTCGGCCTCGCCGTCGTCGGCGGGGCGAGGGCGCGCACGGTGAGGAAGCCGCCCGAGAAGGGGGAAGCGGAGGCGGCGGGAGGCGCGAGGCGGAGACGAAGAGGTGAGGAAGCCGCCCGAGAAGGGGGAAGCGGAGGCGGCGGGAGGCGCGAGGCGGAGACGGCAGGGGGAGAAGAGGAGGTGGGGATGCCTGGAGACGGCGGGGGTGAGGGAGAGAATGAGGAGTGGGTCCCATACTCCCATGTGTCAGTTGTAGTGGAATGGATTTGATGGCTTAAATTTGAGAGGTGCTATTGGAGCAGATGTAAAACAACAGGACCCTCAAAAGTAGGGAGATCTCTCAAATGAAAAGTAGGGGCCCTGTTTTGAGGGCTACTGCTGAGTCTCTAACCACCACCTCCTCCTCACACGCGCAGTGCCAACTGGTGGGCCCACAGCGCCGAGATGATCATCCCACCTGGCGTCGTGTCCTCAGAAACCGTTCCTGCCCTTCTGGGTCCCCTCGATTGAGCAGCAACCACCTTGCCCGCACAACTCTCCTCACGCCTGCTCGCCCCTGTCCCCGCCCGGCGCGGATTCTCTGACTTACAGGAGGTAAGTCACGGTAACTTTTCCCCTGCCCGATGCCATCCATTCCGCATCCAACGGCTGAAGCCGCCGGCTGCCCAGCTCCGCTCGCGTCCGCGCCGCCGCCGCCCCAGCTCCGGCCGCGCCAAGCCGTCTGCTGCCCGCGTCCACGCCGCCGGCCGGCTGCCCAGCTCCGCTCGCGTCCGCGCCGCCGCCCGCTCGCCCGTGTCCGCGCCGCCGGCCGGCTGCCCAGCTCCGCTCGCGTCCGCGCCGCCGCCGCCCCAGCTCTGGCCGCGCCAGCCCAGCTATGCCCGCTTCCGCGCCGCCGCCTGCTTCATCGCGTCTGGCGCGGCCGGAGCTGGGGCGGCGGCGCGGACGCGAGCGGAGCTGGGCAGCCGGCCGGCGGCGTGGACGCGGCGCGGACACGGGCGAGCAGGCGGCGGCGCGGACGCGGGCGGAGCTGGGGCGGCGGCGGCGCGGACGCGAGCGGAGCTGGGCAGCCGGCCGGCGGCGTGGACGCGGCGCGGACACGGGCGAGCAGGCGGCGGCGCGGACGCGAGGCAGCAGACGGCTTCAGCCGTTGGATGCGGAATGGATGGCATCGGGTAGGGGAAAAGTTACCGTGACTTACCTCCTGTAAGTCAGAGAATCCGCGCCGGTCCCCGCCATCGTAACTTCTCTCCCAAATCCCCCCATTTCAATGCGACCACCCTCTTCCCCTCCTTGCTCCTTCGCTCCAGTCCGAGCCGCCCTCTGGCCATCTCCATTTAGATACCACTGCCGACGGAACCCTTCGCCCCTTCCTCGCACCGTCAGTTCGACCTCAGCCGGCCATGTCCTCCTCCCCCCAGTCACGCCTTCGTGTTCCTCTCCGGTGCAACATGCCGTCGCGCCGTGCTCGCGCACTGCCACCGATGATGGACTGCAGACACCTCCTCCACTCTACGCCTTCGCCTCTATCTCCTGAAGGCTAAAGCTAACTGGGCCCTTGCGAAGCCGAACATGTTTGGCGAGCGGCCGCAGCGGCGCAGCCGTGCAGGGTGAGGAGGAGGAGGGGAGGGGGCACAGGCCGCATCGAGCGGAGAAGCCGAGGTGGCGGCGTGATGAGGCGACGAGGAGGAGGGGAGGGGGCTTGGGCCGGGCGGAGAAGCCAGTGTTGCGGGCTGGGGGCTGGCTAAGACTGCGCGCCTGCGCCTGGCCAGTGTGGCGACGCCGTTAATTTGTCGATTTGGGCCGCTCGGGCAGTCGTGCGGCCCAGTGGCTTCTCCGTCCTCACCTTTTTGCCTAGAGGGATTGGATCATATACCCTCCCCTTGGTTGGGAAATTCAGGATTTACCCTTCCACCTCAATGACATGTGGGGTCATCATAAGTCACTGACACGTGGGCCAAGAGGGTAAATCCTAAATTTACATCTAAGGGGAGGGTATATGATCAATAAAACCTTTTGCCTAGCCCCTGACTGCGTCGCCCCCTAATTCCGGCACCGCCTCCCTCTACCGACCTGCTTCACCGCGGCACCGCCCCCCGTCTCCGTCTTCCCCCGAACCGGTGTCACAGCAAGCGGCCGGCAGCGGCGCAGCTGCCCAGTGCGAGGAGGAGGAGGCAGTTTTGTTTGCGTGCAGGTACCAGTGGCCAGTGTATAAGGTTTAGGAGGAGAGGCATAAGGGCAGCGAAGCTCCAGACCTCTCCAAACCTTGTCTCTGCAGGTACCTGTGCCAATGCAATTCTAAATTATAAGTTTACTTATACTTGCTTTATTATTGTCGTGCCTAGGATGAACAGGTCCGGTGGTGAAAAGTAGTACTCTTAATGAGGATTTTAGTCTGTAAAGAAAGAGGAAATTTCAAAGTAATTTGGCGACGAGTGATTATTGCTCCGTGCAGATTGATCCTGTCAGGGGAATTCCTTGTCAGTTTCCTTGTCAGTTTAGAGAGAATTTTTCAAAGTGATGCATGCAATGCAGGGTCTTGCATTCAATAGGATACATGGATGCTTGATTAAATTAGTTTGTTGTATATATCACGGTCCATCTAGAAATGGTTTGTTCGCATGCTAGTTCCTTTTGTTATTTGCACGTTGTACTAACTCATAATTTGTGTCTAGAAGTTTCTGCTTAAGTGTTAAATAATTTTTTTGTGGTGCATGGCTGGAGCCTCTGCTCTTAATGAGATGTTTCTTCAGCTGCTTTGCACACATGCTTGATGTGTGCTAGGGTGTTAGTTTTTCTTGGTTTTAAGTGTTGGGTGCGGGAGTTAGTTTTTTCCCCTTGTACTTGGAGTAGACTCTTGTCTCTCCGTTTTTTTTCTTTCTTCTTAATGAAATGACACGCAGCTCTCCTGCGTTGTTCGAGAAAAAAAATAATTTTTTTAGCAACTCTGATCTTGAGTATGTTTTTGTCTTTGTTCTTTGTATCCAACAAGGTAAGATATAATTAAATTTACGAGGAACAAGAACGAGCCTACATAGCTCAAGAAGACTATGTTGAAATGCAAGCTGTAAAAGGAAGTCAATATACACTTCCCTCACAAGTAGTTAATAAGTAAATGTTTTAATCTATCTCTCTTACAATCTTGTAGTTTCCCACATGCTAATGAATTTGTCTTATCTTAATCTTTTTCTATTGCCATTGTGTTGTATCAATTTGGGAGAACCTGGTTTCCTGACTTTATTCTGTTGGATTTCATTGTGCAATTTGGAATTTAGTTGCTGATCCGATCAATTTAAAAGAACAAAAGAGTATCATCAATTGCTAATTTGTTGGGTAGCTAGCTTCTACTTCTAGACCTCATATAATCTGATCTGGATTTACGGTTTGAGGTTGAGGTGATCCAAAGATTTTTGAGATTAATGTTGTTTTCAACTCAAAGGTAGTTAGGACTTAGGACCAGACAATTATTACTTATTAAGCCTCTTGAAGCAACATATGCAGGGGATTATTCTTTCAGCTACCATGATTTGGATAATGACATAAAATTCCCCATCTAACATAATGTAGTGATATAAGCTTCCCCACTTTTGTTTACTTCGAGTGTTGAGATGTGCCATACTTCAGGTATTTTTATTACTTTCTTACCTTCATCTCGTTCTTGCAGGGGATGTTGCTGCTCTTCTTATTACAAAATGGAAAGTGAATTTAGTGCCTACTTAGCATTTGAATTCAAAACATTCGTGTAATTGCTGTGTATCACAAGATTCGATTATTGTTAACCTTGGAATTGGGCTGCATGAACTGAACCTAGTTTGTTCGACCTTGATTAGTGGTTTCTTAGTTGCGCAATGTTGATTATTGGTTTTCTTGCTGCACATGATGGTAATTTTTTGGATCCCAATATGAGCAATACATTTCTTCTGCAACACTTTTTGTTTGCATAATCCTGGAAATCAAGGTTGTCAGAATCATAATTCTGAATTAGATTGGAGACACTATGGTAGGATCACATTCTAGGATCAAACCGTAGAATCTAAAATCCTACCTGATTCTACCAAAAATATATTATTCCCAATTTACTATGTATTTCAAGAGTGATATGAGCGTTTATTTGGTCATTTGGCATCTAATTTTATTATTAAATGTATCTTATTCATGACTAGAATTACGGTTTAAATTCTATGTCATTGAGAGCTACGACTCGAAGAGTGATGTTGTCAATATTGCCATAATCTGATCATTTTATATAAAAAAGTAAAATAAATAGATAATCAAATTAATTTTTATTATTCAAAACCTTTGAATTTTAATGTCTAAACTATTAACTACTTAGTACTTAATATACAACTTGAATTAAGGGATACAACACAACTAAACACCTAATTCTTTCATAATCTTAGATGATGCGTGATTTTACATGATTATACTATGATTGTACCACGATTCTACTACGATTCTACGGCTAGGATCGCGATTGTACCACGATTCTACCAGGTGTGACTCAAGACACGATTTGAGTCAGATTGGTTTCGTGGGATCGTAGAATCGCTCGTACGATTCTACGACTAGAATCGCGATTTTAACAACCTTGTTGGTAATTGAGTACCAAAATCCTTCGTTTTGTTCTAAGAAAAATTATTGTTGCCATTTGGTGAGTTCATGGAGTATTTGCTATTACCCCTGTTTTGACCTTATGCTATTAGGGATCCCTGCCAACAATAGGTAAGGTCAATATTTCTTTCTCTTTTTTCCTTTTGCTTTCATTGCAAAGTAGGCCAACCAATTGCATAAATTTGTGCTTTGAAATGATGACGAACATGAAGAACTTGGGTTAGTGGTTGGTAGCGGTGGTCTGGTAAATAAAGATTTCTAAATCTTGAACAGGTTGTTCTAATCAATTGTTCCTTGTAATCTTCAACAAAAGTGGCAAATATACTAGAAAGGTGCCTTTTCAGTTTTGGATTTTCGAACTTACTGAGTGGTGCACGAATTTGTTGATAAAATTCTTGTAGCATGTCTATATGAACTAATAATTCCTATTCATTTGCATCTATCAGTATTCCGAACCTAGGGGTTTATACTCTCTTTATATGGCACTGTGCCTTTGAGAAACTCTGCAACTGTGATGTCTGAACAACTGGACAACAATTGGATCCACACATTTGCCAATTGTTGGATTTAATGCCTCCACAATGCCGTCACTATCCACTCTTTGCCAAATTTGCCCCATCAAGAAACTCCTCCAAGAAGAAAGTCGTTGTATTCAGTCAATAGGGATGAAGGTGATGGAGCCATGTCAGATCCCAAAGGGTATAACCAGTCTATTTGCCAAGGTAAACCAGAAAATAATTTCTTTTTGACAGAACTACACTTTGTGGTTTAGCTTAGATATCCATGCAATCTTTTCTTGGCTGATAGCATGTTCGTTGTAGCGTAAGAAATCTCAATAATAAATAACATAATAGTAGATTATGAATTTGTTCACATACAAATTAAAGGACCACACCGATGTTTACATATTATTTTTTATTTGATCTACCAGTATTTTTGTATAACGAAGAATGCCTAGTTTTTCTTGGTTAAATGTTTTAAGTGGATTAAATGTTAAATATTCAATATGATGCTTTCTTAAGGGAAATGGGAAGGATAATACAATATTACATATGCGTCGCATTGGCAAGTATGTGCTACTGAATTCATTTCCTTGTATACCAATTCTCCTAAAAAAAAAGAAGGATGTCTAGATAGCATGAAGAAAATTATTTTAAAAAAATTGGCAAGCCATTTCTTCTTCTCAGCTATTGTGTTGGCCTCCTGAGTTTCAAATGCATATCTGGATGTAGGTCTTGCTGGCAACATCGACCACCCAAAGGAGGCCACGTCAACTCCAGAACTGGATATTTCATAGTAAGTACTCTTATCATTTCACAATTATTATAGTACATGTTTGTTTTGCAAAGAAGAAAAATAGATCGTGGAGCTTATTTATATTTATTTCTAGATTTTTCTTGTCTTATTGTTGGTATATGCTGAAATGTTGAAGTAGTAAATTTGTAAATTCCCATAGATTTATACTTCAATACACCATAGTTTTACACTATGCACCTGTTGTTAGCGTCGGGAAATAAACCATTCATGCATATGGTGCACTATGTTCCTTCTTGTTTTATTTTTTGATATGTAGTTATACATTATATGCTCCCTTTGTTCTTCTATGATGTTATGTACTCCCTATTTTCTTTTACAAGTAACTAGCTGAATGCCTGCGCGTTGCTATGGATTTTAAAATTTTATTATACTATATGTTCTAAAACTAACGGGTGGTAAAATTTATTGGAACATGCATACAAATATGTTCTAATTTTTTTTAAATCCATAGTAACGCACGGACATTCAGCTAGTAAAACATAAAGAACAAGTGTACCTTTGCGTACAATGGCTCATAAAGCTTCTGGTACTTAGCTTCAAGCGCAGCTCGTTCTTCAAAAAACTTTGCCTCAATCTCATCATGTTGGCTTTGCATTATTACAGAGAAAAAAGTTGAATCTCTAAGGCAGATACCATTTCATTGATACAAATGAGCCATAACTCAAAATGTGACTTGGCTGGATGTTTGTGATTGTTAGCTGAATCCTACAGATCAGCAGAAAATCAGGTAGCTGTAATCTTCCTAGCAGTTTCCTCATTACCTGATGCAATCACAGCACATGACTATGCATATGCACAGCAACAAATTAACTATAAGAAATAAAAAGATGAGATATTTATTCAGTATACTATTCAAATAATAATAAGATTATTGGGAGGAACATATCAGCAATAAAAACAAGGTTGAAAGGAATGAACAGGCAACACATAAAAAGAAAACATGTCTACATAATGCCTGCTTTCTATGTCTCTATGCCCACATCATAGTTATAGTGACTCCTCAGGTAACATTTAATCAAAAAATTGTACTTGGTAACCAAATGATTATGCATAATCCACCAATCAGCTAGCAGAAACTGAAGAAGTTATGGAATTTAGACCTCACCTCAACTTTCCAACACATACGGTGGATGAAAAGCCCATTTGAAGTTTGCTAATTTATATTAGGCATGAATATCAGTATATATTTTTCTTTCACGCATCAAGCAAATCAACCAAGCAAGCCCTCTTGCTGTTTCAAACATTGAGTGTAAAGTTTAGGGTTCTGTTGTAACGAACGGCCACTCTACTAGTTATAGTTTAAATATAACACTTTATTTGTTAATACAACTTTAGCTATTAATTTATAAGCATTTATGTATACTATTTCATAACATATAGTTCAAAGTTTTAGTCAAATATATAAAAACCTATATCACATCTACATATATAATATATAAAATCAAAAATATTATTTTTCTAAGGGTCCCATGGCCCTGTGGAGACTTCGCCGGCCCCGTCCCCCATGGGGATATCACAGTGGGCACATTGCCACCCCTACTTATGACATATTCCACACGTGTTCTTTAGTACATCCAGTCCTTCTGTCCTATAAACATGCTTCTACTAGCTACAAGTAGCGAAAAAAATTAGAATTTTCTAATTACAAACATCTTTGAGAACATTGCACTTCTGCATGTTCTTTCTACAGATACCCTTCCTCCATAGCAAACATAAGAACAGAACGAGCTGGAGACCATCCCTTATGTGGGTGTGAAAGAGAGGGAGAGCTAGTGAGGAGAAAATGAGCCAGTCCCCCCTGTCTGCCCTCTTGGGAGTTCTTTATATATATAGATGGTGGATGCCAAATACCCATTCTACCCTTTAACAGTTACAATAGGTGTGGGTATATAGATAAATTCTATTGTGTGTACAGTGGTGCCTCTATGGGCTTACTCTTAGGTCTACTAAGCCATCCTAATGGCCCAAGGGGTTGGGCACCCCCACAATAGTACTCTCGAGGGGCGAGCAGATGGAGCAAACTGCCCCTAGCCCCTCGGGGGTTTGGATGCCCAAAAACTCCCGGAATGGGTCCCGCTTCCTTGGCAAAACCGTAGCCGTCCCATCGAGGCTATGCCTATAAATCAGACGACGCATAGAGGTGGGTCTGTTGAGGTAGGCTACCACTCGGAGGTTGATGCCTATGAGGCAGGAGACACGTAGAGACATGGTCATCGAGGTAAGGCCACCCTGTGGGCCATCCTACCTAGGCGATGCCTACAAGGTATGCGGTGAAGTCCCACAGCGAAGTCATAGTTGTCCCATTGAGGTCATGCCTTCGAAGGTAGGGCCGTTGAGGTAGGGCTACCATGCGGAGGCCGACACCTATGAGGCAGGCGGTGAAGCCTCGCTTTGCCGCGGCACATACCTTTGCACACGCTCTTAAGGCCATGTCTTTGTGTCATTATCATTGACCAAAAGCTGTGTAACACCACCTTGTTGCCTGCTTTTTGTAATGGCCTAGTACTATTCCCCCTTTGGCCATGTTGGTGCGTTCGCCTAGACAAAAAACATCCTACAGTGGCACGAAGGGTCGAGTGCAGCCATGCATGAAATGAGGCGGTTTAATGCAATACAGGCCTGACACAAGCAAAGGCAGGGGGCTGGATCGTCGCTTGCCTACTTCCAAAAAATAGCACTTGTAGAGGACAAGCGGCATGGCTCGAGGAGGGAGCTAATGCATGTGGAGGCCGAACTGCTGTTCCTCTACATTGAAAAATAGCTCCCATCGAGGGCAAGCGGCATGGTGTGAGGAAGATGCTACTGAACATAGAGGCTAGACCGCTATTCCCCTACCTTAAAAAAATAACACCTGTGGAGGGCAAGCATATGACCCAAGGAGGGCGCTACCGTACACATAGGTAGGGAGGCTGGACCATCATTATCCTATCTTAAAAAATAGCGTCCGTGGAGGGCAAGTCGCGTGGCCCTAGGGGGACACTAATGCACGCGGAGGTAGGGAGGCTGGCCCGCCATTCCCCAACCATAAAACAGCACCCGTAGAGGGCAAGCGGCGTGGCCTGAGGAGGGTACTAATGCATGTAAAGATAGGGAGGCCAGATTGCTATTCCCCTACCTTAAAAAATAGCCTTCGTGGAGGGCAAGCGGCGTGGGTCGAGGAGGACGCTACTGCACGTGGAGGCAGGGAGGCCAGACTACTGTTCCCTAATCTTAAAAACTAGTGCTTGCAGAGGGGACATGGCGTGGCTTGAGGAGGGTACTACCACACGTCGAGGCAGGGACACCGGACCACTACTCCCCTACCATAAAAAAACAGTGCCCGCAAAGGGCAAGCAACATGGTTCGAGGAGGCTGCCATGCACACAGAGGCAGGGAGGCCTGACCGCCCTTCCCCTACCTTAAAAAATAGTGCCCATGGAGGATAATGAGCGTGGCCCGAGGAGGGCACTACCGCATGCAAAAGCAGGGAGGTCGAACCGCCATTTCCCTACCTTACACATAGGTAGGGAGGCTGGACCATCATTATCCTATCTTAAAAAATAGAGCCCACGGAGGACTAAGGCATGGTGTGAGAAGGGTGCTACCACACGAGGAGATAGGAAGGCTAGATTGTCATTTCCCTACCTTAAAAATAGTGCCCGTGAAGGGCAAACAGCGTGGCTTGAGGAGGGCACTACCACATGCGGAGGCAGGGGCTGGATCATCATTTCCCCGCCTTAAAAAATAGTGCCTGTGAAGGGCAAGCGGCGTGGCCCGAGGAGGGCACTACCACATGTGGAGGCAGGGGCTGGACCATCATTTCCCTGCCTTAAAAAATAGTGCCTGTGAAGGGCAAGTGGCATGGCCCTAGGAGGGCGCTAACACGCGCGGTGGCAGGGAGGCTAGACCACCATTCCCCAACCTTAAAATACAGCACCCATAAGATCTAGGGTCTCCAATGCTACTTGCTCTATAGGTACTCCAAGGCATTTCTTCAACTGGGAGACATGGAAGACGTTGTGCACTCCTGACATGCTTGGCGGCAACTCCAACTGATATGCAACTTCTCCTCTACGACTTAAGATCTTAAACGGTCTCACAAATCTTGGTGCAAGCTTCCCTTTGGTCTAAAATCTTTTGACTCCTCTGAGCGAAGATACTATGAGATATAACTTTTCCATCGGGATTGGGCTATTCTTAATCTTTCTTTGGTTTTCTTACTTTGTCTTCAGCATCTTGAGGTAGGTTGGGTCTAGCATCTTGAAATTCTCTTGTCCGTTTCCAAAGTAAAGGTGTTTTGCACTTCTTGCCATACATGGCTTCAAAAGAAGCCATCTATAGACTAGCCTTGCAACTATTATATGAGAACTCAGCGTAGGGTAATGAACGATCCCAACTATTCCCAAAATCTAGAGCACAAGCTGTCAACATATCCTCTAGTACTTGATTAACTTGTTCTGTTTGGCCATCCGTCTGGGATGATAAGTTGTACTGAAATTAAGCTTACTTCCTAATTTCTCATGAAGTTTCTACCAAAATCTGGAAGTGAACTGGCTGCCTCAATCTGATACTATCTTTTTGGGAACTCCATGCAAGCACACGATTCTTGACATATACAGCTCTGCTAACTTAATTCCAGAATAAGTGGTCTTGACAGGTATGAAATGAGCTACTTTATTCAATTGATCTATTACACCTAATTTGAATCATAACCGAATTGAGTTTTGGGAAGTTTGGTTATGAAATCCATATTAATTTCTTCCCACTTCCAGTCTGATATTGGCAAGGGATGCAGAAGTTCGGCAAGTTTCTGATGATCTGCCTTGACCTTCTGACAGATGTCACAAGCTTCAACAAACTTGACAATCTCTCTTTTCATGATGACCCACCAGTACTTTTCTCTAAGATCTTGGTACATCTTGGTACATCCTGGGTGAAGAGAGTATTGAGTTTCATAGGCTTCTCGCAGAATCATATTCTTGATGTCTTGATCACTAGGTACACAGATGCGGTTTTCAAACCAAACAGTTCCATGCTCATCTTCACAGAATCTTGGAGCTTTGCCTCATCTCATATTCTTCCTTATTTCTTGAATATCCTTATCAACTTTTTGTGCTTCCTTAATCTGGTCAGGTAGAGCAGGTTGAATCTAAGCCAAGAGAACGCCCTGATCTACTGGATTTAGACTCAGATGGGCAACTCCCACCTGGAGTCAAGTCTGGTACTCTTCTGATAGAGCACTACTTGCATATGACTTCCTGCTCAAAGCATCCACTCGTGTGGTCTTAACTAACGAGATGCATAGGCACCACCCTGCCTTCTTGCATTAAGATATCCTAAACCTTGTCGGGAGGCATCACAAAAAACCTCAAAAATCCTTGTGCACATGTGGCAAAACAAGAATTGGTGCTAAGACTAGCTTTTTCTTGAGAGTCTGAAAACTCTGCTCACATGCTTTTGTCCATTCAAACTTTTTATCCTTCTTCAAAATCTGAGTCATTGGCTTTGCTAGTTCTGAGAATCCTACTATAAAGCGGCGATAGTAACTAACAAGTCCAAGGAAACTTCTGACCTAGGTTACTGACATAGGTTGTTTCCAGTCCATTACTGCCTCAACCTTGTAAGGATCCACTGCAATTCCTTCTGCCGTCACAATGTGACCAAGGAAAGCTACCTCTTTTAGCCAAAAGTCACACTTGCTGAATTTGGCATAAAGCTGATGCTCTCTAAGTTTTTTTTAGAATTATCCTAAGGTGATTCTCATGCTCCTTTATTCCTAGAGTAGATAAGAATGTCATATATGAGAATTACCACAAACTTATCTAGGTACTCCATGCATACCTATTCATCATGGTCATGAAATAAGCAGGTGTATTAGTCCAAAAGACATGAGAATGAACTCATACTGTCCATAACGAGTGGAGAATGCAGTCTTGGGGATGTCTTCAGCACGAATCTTCAACTGGTGATACCCTGACCTCAAGTCTATTTTGGAGAAGACGCTAGCTCCCTTCAACTGATCAAACAGGTCATCGATCCTAGGCAATGGATACTTGTTCTTGATGGTAACTTCAGTTAGTGCTCTAGTCCACACACATTCTCATGCTGTCATCTTTCTTCTTGACGAACAGAACATGTGCTTCCCAAGGTGATGAGCATGGACGGACATATCCTTTATCCTCCAATTCCTGAATCTGCTTCTTCAACTCAACCAACTCATTAGCTGGCATACGGTATGACTTCTTGGATATAGAGTGGTGCCGGGGACTAGGTCAATCACAATTTGATTTCCCTATCTGGTGGCATTCACGGTAAATCCTCTGGAAATGCATCTGGGTATTCCCTCATAACCAATACTTCTAATACTTGAAGATGATTAAGAACACACTCTCCTTTTTCAGGAATTTTAGGGTGAAGATCATTTCTACTCCTTGGTCATTGGTGAGGTAATGGATCGGGTAGCACAATTTATTTGACCATTGTTCTTGGCTAACCGGTTCATGCCAATAATTACATCCAAACCTAGAGATTCCAATAACATAAGGTCTGCTAGGAATATGGTCCCATCTGTGAGCACCTCTACTTTTGGACTCAAGGTCTCTACTCTCATCTCTGCTCTGGGAGTGAACTATCATAGGATTGCTAAGAGGAATCATACCTAACCCATTCTTAATTGCAAAAGCCTTAGAAATAAATGAATGGGAAGCTCCAGAATAAGAAAAGAATTAAAGCTGGTACTGAGTCAACTAGAAACATACCAAATACGACGACCGACGCAACCTGGGCCTCCTTAGTAGTGATGTGGTTCATACGTCCTTTCACAAAGTTCTACAACTTCATGAATTGCTACCCTTGATTCTGGCTTCCAGATGCACCCGCATTAGCTGCTGCTTGGAGCTTCTTGGTGCAAGACTTAGCAAAATGTCCTGTTTCCTTGCAATAGAAACATGTCACTCCATCGGGTGTAGTGGTACTCTTCTGCACTTGACTACCCACCGAAGGGACATGAACAGCCTGCGGATTGGAATGATTGACTTGAAGACGAACGGTTGGCTGCTGGCCTAAAGTTGTTCGACTACGGATTGAAGATATTGGCCTGCGGCCTGAAATTACTAGACTATGGTGGAGCACTCGGCCTTGGAAAAGCCACCCTCGTCCTGTTTTTCATTTCTACAAACTTGCCCTCCTGGCGAATAGCTTTGCTAACCAACTGATGGAAATCTGCATAGTCACTGGATAGCAATTGTACTAAAATATTGTCATTTAGGCCCTCTAAAAATCTTTCCTATTTTGCCTCATCGGTAGCCACATCTTCAGGTGCGTAACGCGCCAGTTGATTGAACTTTTTGGAGATATTCATTCACTATGTGGCTACCTTGATGCATAGCTTTGAATTCCTTCTTCAAAGTTATAGTACCAGTGGGTATGTGAGCCTTGCGAAAACTCTGCACAAACTCATTCCATGGAATGGCCTGAGGATTGGAATGAGAGGCGGTAAAAGTATCCCACCACTCAGATGCAGATCCATTTAATTGGTGAGAAGCGAACAGAACTCATTCGCGATCATTGCACTGTATAATGTCCAGCTTCTTCCCAATTGTCCCGAGCCAATCGTCAGCATCCATTGGCTCGGTGCTACTAGAATAAGTTGGAGTCCTTATCCTCAAGAAATCGGATAGTCTGGAGTGATGAGCTTGAGCTGGCATTGGAGGAGCTTGTTGAGTTGGGCTATCAATTGTTTGAGCTAGCAACTAGATTAACTGGTTCTGTTTGCCATCAACTGAGCCCAGTCAGGTCCTGTAGCTGGCGGAGGTGGAGGAATGGGAGCGGTTTGGCTGCCTTGAGCTTTGGTGTTGGCGTTGTCATTGACGTTGCTCCTGTTGCTAACCATCTGCCATATATTCTTCTAGGTTAAGAGTTAAGAAAGAGACAACTAGGAGATGGTCTTGGTAACATCCCCACTATAAAGCACAAATAAGTAATAAAACTCAAGTAACAACCAAACAAAACTCTTTATTGAATTATTATAACCTTGAGGCTGTTGACAAAGGAATAACAGCTCACATGTATGTTCTATAACTTAGACTTAGACTTATGGTTTCTATAGGCGGGTGCTACCACTACTCATCCTAGGCGTGACGCTTCTTAGGTGGTAGATCAAAATTATCCCCCGTGATGGAGGAACCCTTATCCTCGATGTAGTACTTGGCCAACTCTTCTTGTGCTGCATGAAGCCTCTGTGCCATGGAGCTCAACTCATCCATGGTGGTTTGGTACACATAGTCGAAGGATTTGGCGTACTGCACCTAACTGATGAGCCTTGGGTTACTCTCATATTCTGTAGGGGCGAAGATGCTGCTGGAGCTGATAGGAAATTTGTTGGGGTAGTAGCGGGATGCGATGCATCGTAGCTCTAGTGCGTATATCTCCCTCATCTGGTGGATCGCTTCACGGGCTGCATCCTGGATACTGTTGAAGAAGGTATCCCATGGTTGAGGGGCATCAAAAGTGTGAAATGCTGCTTCATCTCCAATGTCGGCGTAGATCAGCACTTCTACTTTCCAATGTTCTTGATCTCCACATGCGCACAAGTATCCCCGATACACAGTGCGTGCCTTGAAGTAACTCTTGAGGAAGATTCCAAAGACAACCAGCTAAGTGTCCAGTTAGGATTCCGTGGGTGACTTTGCTGGGGAGTTTGACCATCTACAATTTTGAAAAGAGTAGAAGTTAGTAAACCATTTTTGATAAAAGAGTGAATAAGACTGGATATAGAAGACGTTTCGAAATAATTTTCTTCAAAATATGTCCTTAAGGTTGCCCATTCTATTCTATCTACGGTCATGTCTTAGAGTCATTATGGCTATACCATCTATGTCAGGCCCTGGAGCAACAACTCTGGTATCCTCTATGTAAATCACACTAGTACAGGAAAAGCTAGTGCACACAGTATTTACAAGGATTCATATCATGCATAATGACCAACTTTATTATAAACAAAAAGTACGGGCTTTATGGCCAAGGTTTACAATAACACAACTCAATGCCAACAAAAAGGTAAAACAGTGGAAGATCAATAAATTAGCAGCCCATCCTACCTGCCCACAAGCGAATGACTGTAAGACGTGGTCTACTTGTCGTATTCTTCAATGTAGTTGATGAAGTCATTCTCTGGCAACGAATTTAAGCAAGGTGAGTACATAGAGTACTCCACAAGTTACACCAGGAGTTTTAACAGATTAATGCATGCATAAGGATCAGTGTTCCCCTAGGTGGCGCCAGCCTCCCGCCTTGGCTGCCTAGTCGATTTTGCCCGCTTAGGTGGCTGCCTAGCCTGCCTAGGCGCCCGCCTAGCCCGATTAGGTGCTAGGCGCCGGTCTGCCGTTCGACTAGCGCCTAGCGCCTAAGGTAACACTGATAAGGATTGACAAAGAAAGACATATTAAGGTTAATTGAGCGTAAAGCGAAATTGATGTAAATACTGTAAGTAGATTCAAAGGCTGAATTTGATACAATAGATAGAAACAAGATTTCAACAAAATAATATCGTTAGTGTAGGCACTAACCCAACACTGACCAAACCACGAGCATCCCACCCGGTCCACCATTCGGGCGGTGCAGAGGGAGGAGAGGAGGAGTGGGTTGCGCTTCTGCTATGGGAGTGGGCCTCCGCAGAGGGCGACGAGGAGCGGGTCGTGCTCCTCTAGCTGTGGGAGGTGCCCCCTCCGGCGAATGCCTCCGCTTCGTGCGGCTGCTCTACAAGGAGGCGGTGGCGAGTGATGGGGGTGGGAGACGTGGAGATGGTGGGAGTAGCGGCGCCGTGCCGTGGGGGAGTAGAGGTGAGCGGCGATGGTGGCGTCGTGAGCTCAGCGCCTCAGGCCTCAGCTGAGTGGATCTGTCGATCTGGTCAATGCCTCTCGATGGTCATCTCATCGCTACTCGCTAAGTCGCTAGGGTTGTCGGTTTGCCGCAATACGACATTGGGCCTTTGGGCTTTGCGCGGCCTTTTTACAGATAGTTACCGGATAATAATCTGGTAACTATCTAGCAAATTATCCAGATAGCACCGTATCCGTCGGATAGTACCTTTTCTGAATCTGCTTCTGTATCTGGTAAAAAAAATCCATTTCCATTTCTGTATCCGATAAGTATTTTGGATATCCAAAAATTTACTCCGAATTAGATCCAAATTAAAATGGGTGGATGGTCGGTCAGGAAATATCCGCTCCGTTTGCACCCCTACTAGTCACTTCCTTAGCTAGCAAGCAATTATCATACTTGCCATGTGTAGATGCATCAATATCTTTCCACGTATTAGTAAGTCTCTTATGTTCCGGTCCACTGGACTATGTCAATATATTATAATAAAAATTAGTAGTTAAACTTTTGTTTTGGAGATGTTATCGATGTCCACAACATCACTCTTTTGCGTTTTAGCTTATGACGTGGTGTGTTGACATTGTAAAGTTATGGTGAGGTGGCAATCCGAGCTAACATGGCATACATGTGGACTTCCACATAGCACTGTGCACTGATGTGGCCTGCCACGTAGATGGCCAATGTAGACAAGATCAATTGTCACGGTGGTCGTCTCTGGCGTGGAGACTGGCAGCGATCGACAAGTCAGCAAGGTCAGGTCTAGCATCCTTGCATCATGGTGAAGTGATCTATTGGCTCGAATCTGGCATTGGGGCATGGCACGATGATCGGTGGCGAGATAGGTGGCGGCGCTACATGATCGATGACATATTCCGGCACGGCTCGGCAATGTGTGCAAAGTGTTTCTGGGAGTAATGCGACAATACTCTAGTTGGGCATGGAGACCAATGGTCAATAGACTTTACCTACGGCAAGCTTGAGGCAGTGGAACAGATCAACTTTATGGTGGTGATGGGCTCCGACAGTCCTTCATCGAAGGCGATGATCCAAAGGCATTCCTTTTGGCTCGGCGAAGCTTCCAGTGTAGTAAACGAGATCAGAGGTTCTCCAATGCGATGGCAATTGTACAATGAACTCGGGTGGCGTGGTGGCGATGCAGAGCACGAATCTGGTGATGGCGGCGCACGGTGAGCAAAAGGTGGCTTGGGGTACGGAAGTCGAAGGCTTGAGCCCCTATTTGTGCATGCGAGAGGTGGTGCAGCACAGAGGAGTTCAAAAGCGGCACGACAGATCCATGTGAAGATGACGAAACTGGCAGGCGGGGTCCACTTGTTAGCGACAGAGAATGGGCGTGGGACACGGCACGAGGTGGGCTAGACTGTAGCGATGGGCGTGGGATTGGGCTGGGCCAAAGAGAGAAATAGAATTGGGCCTATGGAAAGATTTGGCCCCACGAGCGAAATCTGGATTTAAATTGATTTCTCAATTTAGAAACCCCGAGAAATTTAAATAAACCATGAAAAATAGCAAACAACTCTAGAAAACCCTAAGAAAATTCCACAAAGTACTTTGAGACACCGGGAACTCAAATAAAATATTTTAGCAATATTTGATATTTTATTTTCTTAGATTAATTCCTAAACAGTTATTTAAGCTTTATTCTGAAAAGGAAAATCTTGGAGAAATTAATTAAAGAAAATTTTAATTTGAAAATTTTTGAAGACTCTGAAAATTGGAATGTTGCGTGGTCTAAATTAGACTCTGAAGAAGTCAGGATGGTGTATGTTGCAAACTATGGCACTCATTCTGCAGTAGCGTATGCTAGAAAACTCAATGCTGTAATGTAATGGTTTTAAGTTTCAACAATGGAACTGGATTTGTGCGGTTAAACTTTATAAACTTCAGCTATAGATATTTTGATAAGCATTTAGATTAGACATGTGAAAATGATATTTATAGATTTATCTCGAATGATAATATTATAGTTTTATTAGATTTTATCAATATATTACAATAAAAATTAGTAGTTAAAGTTGCTTTTTGAAGATGTCATCGATGTTCAGAACGTCACTCTTGTGTGAGAGTCTGTGACTATAGGAGTACTTTTTAGTACTTTCCAATTCTTGCCTCGTGGGTCGTAGCTCTCCCCTTTGATAGTCCTAACTCCTAAGAGTAAAAAACTACGCAAGCAGTAACAGAGCTAGAAAACTTTCTATTGGATGCTCATTTCACATGCATAATTTTAAAGTCTTTTATAGTAGATCCATAATACCATAAGTTAAATACATAATTTCAAAATTTTCTCTACATTCACAAATCACAAGAAAGTTTCAAATCCCAAGTTCCAACATTTCGTATCACAAATCACAAAATATTCCAAAAATCCCAAATTCCCAAATCCAGATTGAGAAATCGAGGACTTCCTGTGGCTCTGCGCACCGCGTAGCTATTGCTGCCTGTTGTTTCCGCCTCGCCTGGCCACGTTGTCCTCTCCGCATGGTGCTGGCCACCGAGCTGCCAAACCAAGGACTACCAGTTAGGGAGGAGAGGATTAGGATTAGAATTTTTTTAATTAAAACAGAGGACGTGGACATACACTTATGGACATTATACTTATACCACACACCATACGTATACACACGTGCGTTCTACTGAAATACATGCTAAGACTTAAGCGAATACTTAAGCGAATGTCGCTAAATAAATACTGGATTTATCTAGTAATTCACAAAGTGCGGGAACAAGCTTTTTTACTTAATACATACACATAAGTGTGTGAGGTGAGACACCTAGAACCGATCCGAAATCAAATCCGGATGAACAGCTCGCACAACGGCGAAGTATGCCAACCTTGGAATTCGGGAGGAGAGGCTACCAGGATAGAATGGGGCTTCCTTATCCCCTTTTCCCTATCCCCTCAATCAAAACCACTCATATCTCATCCAATGGCTAGTTTTTTTTATATATTTTCACCATTTACCCATCCATCATAAATAATACAAAAATACAGAAAAAACAAAATTTATTTTGTTTATAATTTTTTTTACAGAAATTATAATTTTATTTTTTTCTATAAAAAAATTATAATAAAAAAATAAAATTTATTTTTTTCTGTATTTTTGTATTATTTATGATGGATGGGCAAATGATGAAAATATAAAAAAAACCTAGCCATTAGATGAGATATGAGTGGTTTGGATTGAGGGGATAGAGAGGGGGATAGGGAAAAGGGGATAGGGAAGCTCCATTCACCAGGATAAGGGGCACAATCGATAGTTCGGTGTTTCACTATCACTTGGGCCAGTAATTGGGCTGCGCATGGGCCGGAGATCCCTGGAAATTTTTGCGAAATTTGGGTGTGCAGGTGCATACTCGGCACCCTGCTAGCTCGTTCAGAAATCTTTGTAAAACTAACACGCCTCTCGTGTTGCTCCAAACAGGGCCTTTAGTCGGAATAAACGGCCTTCTTTTCTTCTAGGAAAAAGCAATCCTTATAGAACACCCTCAACCCAAGGTAACAACTCCTGTTTATCTTCTTCGTCAGCATGGTAGCAGCAACCTCTCGTCCCTCTCTCGTCTCATCTTGTTTGCAAGCCTGCACGACAAAAGCGCCCCCTTGTGTTTCATCTTCTCCGCCAGTTTCTACTTGCTAGGCAAAACTAGCCCTCCGGTTCTTCTTCTGTACTTCCCTCAACAAGAAAGTTTTATCTTCTTTACCAGTATGCCAGCCAGACAAAAGAAACAGACACCCGTTTATTTTTCACCATCTTTGCTAGCTTGGCAGGCATAACCTGCTCCTTCCGTTTCATCGTCTTCGCTGGCATGCTAGACAAAATGAAGTGTGCATCCAATAGCACTGCCCATGCGTCGCACTGCATGAAATTAAGGGAAACCATGCGTCGCTCCGTTTTAATTTCATGCAGAAATCAAGCTAATGTGGCGAGAAAAAGCAGTCACAAAACCTTTTTTTTCTTTTTTGCTTTAACCGACACATAATTTGATTAATTTGCACACACAAACGAGAAAAGGCCATAAAGCAGCTCAGTACATGGAAAAGGAAACGAAAAAACTGGGGCCAGAGCACACAGCTCCTAAAACTCCGACGTGTCGCACAACCGAAGCCCCCCCTCACAAATCGCAACGTAGACGTAGTATGCATTAGCTAGCTAGCACACCAACTTTGGAGTAATACTCAATCCAGCGAGCACCAGCAAGATACATCAACCCCTCGATCTACACAGCCTCTGACAAATGACAACTAGGAAATAACTTTGATGCATGATCATCATCACCATCACCGATTCACCCTATGATGCCCGTGTCTCCCTTCCACCGTCCACCTCGATCGATCCCCTCCCACTTATAAATACTCCTTAGCCCCTCGCCCTCTCTTCTCCATCCAGTAGCGCAAGCACTACACACAGAACTAACACGGAGAGGCAGGCACAACTCGATCTTGAGATCGAGCTAGCTACAAATATATATAGCCTTGTGGTTGCCGATCGATCCGTCTGCTTGCCGGCCGGCCATGGCAGCCCATGTGGACCCCCTTGTGGTGGGGAGGGTGATCGGCGACGTGGTGGACCTGTTCGTGCCCACGGTGGCCATGTCGGTGCGCTTCGGGACCAAGGAGCTAACCAACGGCTGCGAGATCAAGCCGTCCATCGCCGCCGCCGCGCCGGCCGTCCAGATCGCCGGCAGGGTCAACGATCTCTTCACTCTGGTCAGTATCCACATGTGCATGTTCCTCGTGTGCGTGCGGTGTGTACTGTTTGCCTGTATGTTTCGTCGAGTTCTTGATGTATGCAATGGCGGATTGATTTGACACCTGTCATGTTCTTGTGTGTGTGCTCAGGTTATGACTGATCCTGATGCTCCGAGCCCCAGCGAGCCAACCATGAGGGAGTGGCTTCACTGGTAATTAATTAATTAACTACTTTTTACTTACCAAGTGATGATTTTTTTTTCTGCCTTAGCATCTACGTTTACTATCTTGTAATTATTATCCTAGCTCTGCTTTGTTTGGTTGATGTTATGTTGCTTTCGTTTGTGAGATAATTAATTTTGATGTTTCTTCTGGGCATGCAATCCATCTCTTGGACCAGGCTGGTGGTTAACATACCAGGTGGCACAGATCCTTCTCAAGGTAAATTATTCATGCACGTTAGTGCTGGGTGCCAAGTCGCATATGTTTTGTCCGTATGCGCTTTTACCTCGGACAGCACACCTGGTAATTAAATAGAATTATCTCAGGTCTCGTCAAACCAATAATTGCTACATTAAAAAAGGCCTATAATTGCTATAATATATACTGTACATTGAAAATAAAAACAAGGTGATAAAGTTAAAAAATGTAGGGCTTGTGACATGACAACCAGCATGAAAAATGCATTCTACTCTCAGATCAAATATAGTTACTCTTACATCTGATATACTATCTAAACGAATTTAACATACACCTTTATTACTTTGGGTATAGTTATATACTAATTATAAGATACTAAAATGTCAATCATATGAAAAATTACAAGGGAGTCTATAGTGCGTATTTTACAAATACATTATTTATATACACACATAAAAAAGAGCATGTCTAAAAATGTACATACCACATAAATGGTCTTATATACTCGTATACTACACGTACATACCCTCCGTTATATAAGATACTCACTACGTTGTGAGATACGACATAGGAAGTAGAAAAGAGGCTCTATATATATACACACATACTCTTAGGAGTATGTACTCCCACTTATATACCGCTTAAACAAATAAGTTATGCCTCTATATCCTTTTGTGCACACTCTAATAATGATAATAAGATACTGTAAAGTGAGTTCCATGAAAAATTTCAATAAATTTCACTTTTTATAGTTTAAGTTATGTATATACTTCTTTTACTGTAGAAAAGGCTATATAACAAAAATAAATAGCTCCAATAAAATTTTCTCATTTTACCCTATGTAAAAGAATAAGAATGTGTTCTTTTTAGCTGTGGTTGATAGTTTATAGTTGCAGTTAGTGGCTTTTGGTTCTAACAGGATCGTTTATATGAATAAACCGAATGACGATAAGATACTTAAAAAAATTACCGTAACAAGTCTTTTTAAAAAGACGATAAAACAATCATCTTACTTATTTAAAAAGAAGAACATTAAAAAGAAAAAAAGCTTGTATGCCTAGCTTGTGCATGCGGCCAGTGCTTTGATTCCACCAGCTGCAGGGCCAGCCTGCGGGGGATACCTGTCCTGCCCCGTGGCGCAACACGTGGTGGCCCGGAGCTGCGCACTACGTGTCACCCCTCACTCGCCAGAACAGATAGACGATGTGGTCGGTCGTTATCACTCTAGTAGGAGAAAAACGCAGACAGAGATGAGAACGTTTTACTTGGCCTTTCGCGACGTCTCCTCATGGAAAAGGGGCGGCAGAAGATTCTAATCTTGGTGACCTGGTGTGCTGGCTTTTTATCATCTAGTAGTTGGAGACTCTTCAAAGCACAGACTAGTTGTGTCCGGCCGGTTGGTTTATCCAAGACTTGATCTAGGTTGAAAAAACATACATGCGAGTTTAGAGACCAACCGTGTAATTTGCTCTTGAGAGGAAGTTTTGGCGATTGACGTGAATAGTTTCTGAATTCCAACGTTAACAGACTATGGCGGTGTCTGATAGGTTTTCTCTACAGAGAGAGTGAAAACGTCGATATAAATGATGCATATGATTTTAAATCTAAAAAAACTATATGAAAAAAATCACTTTATAAAATTGTCTATTTATTTTGATTTATAGATAAGTTACAAGCAAAAACCACAAGACAAATAAAAAGAACAGGGCAGTGATAAGCTAGCTGAAATGCTGATTGCGTACAACCAACATGTGTCAGTACGTTTCCTTTATTCCACAATAGCTGTGGAGTTGTTGTGACGGCGACTGTTCGTTGAATTCCACGAGACATGCCCAATGATGACTTATTGGCACATTACTGCATATGGCGGCTGGCAGTTTTGTTCAGTTGATTGTTTTGGGTTAATTACGCATAATATATATATATATATATATATATATATATATATATATATATATATATATATATATATATATATATATATATATATATATATATATATATATATATATATATAACGACGTATGCATTATGTTTGTGCGTGCAGGTGAGGAGGTGGTGCCGTACATGGGGCCGCGGCCACCGGTGGGGATCCACCGCTACGTGCTGGTGCTGTTCCAGCAGAAGGCACGTGTGGCGGTGCCGGCGCCCGGCGAGGACCAGGCGGTGCGCGCGCGGTTCAGCACCCGCGCCTTTGCGGCCCGCCACGACCTCGGCCTCACCGTCGCCGCCATGTACTTCAATGCCCAGAAAGAGCCTGCCAACCGCCGCCGCCACTACTAGCTCGCTATAGCTCACTAGCCGTCCAGTTGAGATCCATCCAAGCCGGTGGCATGCATGCCTAATAAACCATAAAAAGAACTTGTCTCGATGGTCGTCGCTGTGCTATGTACCGTCTCAAGTCGTCGCAACAATAAGGAACAGAGCGTTAGCTCAGTGGTGAGTTCAGCTGTTTTGATTCCCATCGGTCCTGAATTCGATTTCTGGATCGAACGAAGGATTTTCTACTTATCCCCTTGGGCTAGGTTAGCGAGACTATAAGCACATATGGATATGTTTAGTTGCCAAAATGTGTACCACGTTTAGGTATGTGCTAATGGATGCACCCACGTATATATGAGTTGAGCGTGCGTACGAGGTGTGTGTGAGTGCATGCGTACATCCACCGTTGTACTCTAAAAAATGTCATCTGAACAATATGGGCTTGCCAGTTGCGAGATGAGGCTCTCTTTCTCTCTATTTAGAGTAAATTGCACTTCCTACCGAATAACTTGTCGTTTATTTCACTTTGCACTAAAGTTAACCCATACTATCACTTTGCATCAGGGTGGACTAAATAAAATTTTCAAAGTGAAACTTGCAACAAGTTAGAAGTTAACGAGAAAATATCATTATTATACAACCACAGATCCAACTTACTCGACCCATCTCTTCCCAGCCTAGGAGAAGACCTCTATTTGCCCGAACTACTGTTCATAACCTAAGCTCGAAAAAGTAATCCCTCTTCTCAACCTAAGCCACGTCATGGCAGCTGCAATGGGGTCTGCTGTAGCCTCATTCAGTGGCAGCAGATTATATTGATTTTACAGTGTTTCATGCTTCTTAATAAAAATAATATACCCATCAACAATAAGCTCTCCATGCAATATTAAGATTAAGATTTAAAATTACTCAAGTTCAAGTGAAGCCTAGAAAAGAAGCATTGGCAAGCCAACTGTGTCCCTGCTATTGTTTTCATTTTTGTTTTTATTTTTTTCTTGTACTATTTCTTACTCTTCCACTATTGTTACTATCTTGAAGGGTGATATTACTGCGCATACGCTTGAGGAGGACCTCTATAAGTTGCATCCTAGGTGGGAATGGGTCACTAAAAACGTTGGTAAAAATAAGTTTCTAGTTGAGTTTCCTTCAACTCAAATGCTGAATTCGATAAGGGTCATAAGTATCTCCCATGGTGTTGTCCTAGCCCTGTGGTACTTACCAATGTCAAGAAACTGGAAGTGCATTCTGGAGCTAAAAGCAAACTGGTTGATGTGTGGATCAAGGCGCAAGCCATACCTATCATGCTGGTGTGCTATCCTGCAATGTGGAGAGTTAGTTCTATTCTAGGATATTGATATGTCAGAGCATGAAGATCCATGAATTAGTAAGAATCAAGGTGGGTGTTAGGAATATTGTGGCCAAAATACCAGCAACCTTGGTGTAGGATCGATGACGGCAATCAGAGGGGGGGTGAATGATTGTAAAAGCCTAGCGGAAGCTTTTCTCAAATTTTCTGTCTTTTTATTTTCCAACCTGCCACACAGAAAAAATAGGAAAACAAAAACAGCAATATATATACCTTTTTGGTAGCCGTAAAACACTTTTACAGATCAGTACTTTCGGCAGGGAATCAATAAAATAAATCAGTTCCTCAATATATTACCGCACAAAATCTAACTCTCGACTAAAAAGAAAACCGTGCATCCGATCTTTCCATAGAGCTACGCAATAAAGAAAACTAATTAGCAATAGCTTAATTACCTCTCTTAATCTCCTTTTCTTCTCTCCTCAAGAGTTGTATGCGGCTGGTGTGTTCACGTGTAGAAGCAAAGCAATGCTAAATATATATACTTGAGTGCACTATGCATGGGAAAAGGAAATCACGAAGTAACTCAATTGTTTTGCTTACTCATGGGAACCACAGACGAGAAGCTGAACCAAAACCAAATAGAGACGCTGAGACGAGATTCCACAGAACGCCGCTTATTTCATAGCACTGGACCACAGGACCGAAAAAAAAATAGCCCCGACTCACTGTTGGCTTTGCGGATCATGTTGCGGACGACACACGCAGTCATGCGCACTTGCGCAGTAACATCCGAGCCGACGTGCTGCTTGACGTCTCGCTGGTGATCCCTTGCCGCGCATTGATCACAACGAAAAGAAACTCGCCGCACGTGAACAAAAGTCACGGAGACTTTTCCTTTCTCGGTGTGGCACCTCTGGACTCGCTCCTGCTTCGAAGATGTTGCTCCTCGGCCAGACCCACGTCATGCACAAAACCGAAGACAGCAATGCATATTCGCGAAAAACAAGGAACACGATTTGGTCCCCAAAAAGCTGTACCGATGTCTCGGCCAGCCCCGCCTTTTATTACGAGATACAATCCGTTTTCTTTTACACATCGATCTCGCCTCCGATTCCAAAACAGCGCCGACTCCAAAACTAAAAACAAATCTCAACTTTTAATCCTAATACTACTCATCCAACTGAACCTAGATTTTTTATCTCAACCAGACTTTTAGCCCACTAATATTTAAGGGACCCGAAACCCTTCCTAACACGGGTTTTCACACTCTGACTTTTCAACTCGTCACGTGTCGAAGCCTCCAGGACCGCACCTCCTGTATCTTCTCCACGCATCATCCATCTTTAATCTCCATGTGCTCCATCGTGAGCTCGACCACCTCGTGACATCCTCGACCGCCTGGACCTCAGATTTCCCCCTCCTAGTCCCGGTCTTCCTCGTCACCGACCATGACCGTCTCCACGACCAACCTGCACATGCAAAGATCAAAGAATATTTTTCTCGGCACAAGTTCTCACCAACTTGACCGATATTAGTCCACGCACACGCACACGCCTCGAATAGCAATACTAAGCCATGTTGTCAATTATTCATCATCATAAACATCCTAGACCTAGCCACATGGTCTTACAATCTCCCCCTTGATGAGTACATTGACAACACCATAAGATAGAATGAAGAATTAGCTTCAAATAGATATAAGTAAAGAACTGAAGCCGAAAAAATATTTTAAACCACAAATCTCAAATTTCTCCCCCTCAACATAAGAGAGCAAATTTCTTCAATATCTCACAAAGCACAGCAAATCTCTCCCCCTTTGGCAATGTAATCATTAAGAACTTTCAAAGAAGAACTATTCTTACAGAAGCAATGAGAATAAAAATCTAGAAGCTTTGTAGATTATCCAAGTCACTTTGAATTGATTTAGTAATTTAACCAAGCCATATTTTTTAGTAGAGCTATCTAGATCATATAAAGTCATATATCATATAGCAATATCAAAACAAAGTTTTCAATATGATTAGGCGATTTATATCAATGACAGGCATCTCAACAATGACTAGACCAATAATAAAGAGCACAATGAGATATAACAACAAAAAGTCAAAACCTAAAAGTGAAGCAAATTTTAACTCTAGACGGGCTAGCAGTCTCATGTAACAACTTATTGCTCCACTCAATTCTTAGGCATGTGGCATGCTTGTAGCATACTTCTTTTCATAATGACATTTTTTTGTGATGGTGGCATGCTTGTAGCATACTTCTTTTCATAATGACTTTTTTATGGTGGCATGCTTGAAGTATACTTCTTTTCATTGTGCGTACTTTTGTGCCTTTTTTGTTCACCATGGCATGCTTGAAGCATACATCTTTTCAAATTTTCTTCATGGCATGCTTGAAGCATACATCTTTTTTAATAACATGCCAAATTGAGTGATCATAAAAAGATTGCAATATGAAACATGTGAGCCTCATAGCCTAGATTCAAAATAAGACTCATAATTAAGCTAATCCTTTTTGATAAACATCGCAAAGTACTATCTATAATCAATCCAGTCAAAGCATTCCGTCATGTCATATTTTAGTTCAAGTGCAACAAATTAATTATAACTAATCATGATCAAAGCTACACAGCATATGAATAAATATGATAAAGAGAACTCCACAACTCATTTAAATTTGATGGTTTGGACTTGTTGATTTAATTGACAAGTATAATAAACAAAGCTTCCTAAATTCTTAAACATCAAGCTCCCCCTCAGAATAATCCTATAAGATGCAACACGCCCAACCCACTTCGCAAAAGAGCAAAATAAGGGGAGTCAAGTGGATTTGAAAGAATATCATCAACATGAGAATCCAACTCAATAGGATGTAAGACTACATCACCTTTTTCCACATGGTCTCTCAAAAAATGAAATCTCTTGCAAGTCATCAAACGAGTGAAGAACCATCAAGTATTCCAATCAAACGATGATGAAAAAAGACTGGAACCCAATCTAGCTCATGTTCTCTATCCTTGTTAGCTATTCTTACATCACAGGAAACATCGGTCTCACAGTACTGGGGTTAGTGAAATAAGATCTAGGAATCCAGTACTGTGACACACGACGTGGAGAGACAGCAACAAATCTAGAACCAAAATCATGAGCATGTGGGTGATTAACATGCCAAAACAAACGTGACTTATTTGAATTATATCCCAAACTAGCATGTGAAGTAGATTTAAAATCATCATAAAAATTCTCTAAAAACTTAGCTTTTTCATTAGTTCTAGGAATAAAAGAGATTGCACGTTTTTGTCTTAAAGTATTCAATCTTTCCATCTTCTCTTTCTTAGCACGCCTAAAGCAAAATTCATGTAAGTGACCATCTCTTCCACAGTAGGTGCAATGGAATTTAACATAACCAAAATTCTTTTGAGATGATGAGCTAGCACCTACATTATTATTCGATGAACTTTGCACAAAGCCAGCAGATTTAAACATAGTTTGTTTTGCTTCAGATTTTACTTCAATTTTAATTCATCAAATTTGTCAGTTACATCTCTAAGTTGAACTAAATTTTAATTCATCAAATTTGTCAGTTACATCTCTAAGTTGAACTAAATTTGATTAGCCAAATTGTTGCGGTCTATGATGGCAACACGTTCATGTGGGCAGCAGCTGCGACTCACGAGCACGAGGGGTCTAGGAGGACTCAGGAATTCTAGGCCCACAAGTCGGTGCAAATCCCTTTGTGAGGAGGGGAGGGAGGAAAAGAATGTACCACTCATCAACTCATTCATCTCTATTTAATGCTTTTATTTGAATCTCACAAACAAGGCCTATGTATAATGTGGTAGTTTGTGTTGAGAAACTAATTTGGATAAGCCTCAGGTTTGTAATTACGCAACATGCTTTCTTATAGTCATAGTAGTATGTTCAAAAAACATAACATAAATCTACAGGATGCTCTGCAAAAACATAAATATAACGCTAGAACATAAGACATTGACCATAATTAATCTGCACGGGAATACTAGATTTTCTTCTCGAATACAAACTAGTTCAATCACCAGGTAGATTAACTATTCTATGGAATAGTGATTATTCTACAAGAATATAACAATTTAGTGAAGTGAGTGATAAACTATATGTGTGACTTCTGTTTATAATGCCAAAGTAAATATCACCAATTTAGATTATACTGGATCATTATAGTAAAATAGGTCATCATCTTTTATTTTAAGAGTTATGTTTACTTCCCATAAATAATATAGTTGTAAATGGCAATACGGTGTACTTTGTGTGCGGCCACACTTCTTACACTGCAATGAAGCTACTACCATTCCTATGCATCCATGAAACGCTTGCCCTTCTTGTGTAGTAGTGAAGTCAACAAAGATAATGGCCATTAACAACATAACATAATGCCATTCTTCATATTTACCAGATATTGACAATCACTATGCAATATATTTACTGGTCTTCCAAATAATCTTGGTCATTTGATTGCTTTGCACTTATTTTGCTTTTGGATTTGACCTAGACATGCCATTATACCTATCATGGATCTTATCTTATTTTTCTTATGCATCTTCATATATCTTAAATTTACCTTTTATACCCAAATTTCTCTCTCAATTCACACCAACCATGAAAACTTCCCTCTCATGCCCTAGTCGGTTAGTTTCCTAACATGTAATACTCCAACGTTATCAGGAGCCATCTCTTGGTGGGTGGTGGAGTTATGAGTGTGCAACTCCACCACCATGGTTCAAATTGCGATTCCATACTTATGTGCAAGCGAATGCATTCCATAGGAAGAACTTTGTGAGGCCGTAGGTTTATCCCTAGCACTACCACATAAAAGTTCATTGCAGACAGTTCGGAACCGTTATCACATACGGTTCCTTAAACCGTTTGACATCATGGGTCAGTGATAATAGGGGTTCAGGATGACTCTTTTTGTAAAATCGTCTATGGCAACTTTACCACTGATAGTTTGTGTTAAACCGTCTGTGATAAGACATCCAGAATAACTCTTTTTGTAGTAGTATGGTCTCTGTTGTAGGGGTGGCCCCCACCTAAGCCCAGCAGGCCTGTTATAGGAATGTAAGGCCCAAAATGGGACATGTATAATCACACGTGTACCCCTGAGGGGAATACTCGAATGTAAGGGTATAATTGTAAAAGCACTCCCCGTGTAGACATATATATACAACACAGGCCATGGGGAAAAGCCCTAAGCCATTACTCACCTAATTCTCCACTACCATACCCTCTCTCTCTGTTTGGTCTGTAACCACAACAGTTGGCGCCGTCCGTGGGGAGGACAAGAGTAAGCCTCCAGACCTGAAGGAGGATGGCACCGAAGAAAGCTTCATCATCGGCGGCGAAGAAGAAAAAGGGGGAGCGACGGAATCTCGCATCAGTACCAGGGCTTCGACGTTGGCGGCCGCAGTACGGGTGGCGATGCGGGTATGACGGTTGTGAACAGCGATGTTCGCGACGCGCCGCTGGACCCCGCCACCACTGCCGCGACGACCAACCCCGCCACCACCGCCGCGCCGCCGGACCCCACCACCACTGCCACGACGACCAACCCCGCCACCACCGCCGCGCCGCCGGACCCCGCCGCCACCGCCACGACGACCAACCCCGCCATCGTCACTGCGGCCGTCGAAACCGCCCCACGCGTGGTAGGCGACCCCACAGCAGGCACCGTAGCAATCGCCAGCAGCGCCACTCGGATGGTTGGCGATGGCAATACAGGTGCGTCTACTCTCCCACCCCGTGTGGGAGCGGTGAGCGGCTCCGGCGCCGACGCGGGCTTCGCCACCGGCTCCAGGGTCCTCCATGACAACGCTGCGGGCAGCCTGGGTGCGCAGGCCGTGGTCGCCGCCGTGCCGATCGTGCCGCCGGGCGCATCGACGGTCCCAACAACGTCCACAGTAGAGACCGCCCTGCTGGCGGCCCTCAGCGCGTTTTAGCGGGAGTTGACAGATCTCCGCGGGGCTGTGCAAGACATGCAAGAGGCTTGGAGCCAGCACACCCCACCGGCGGTTGCATCGGAGCCCACTCCGGAGAGGGCGGATAGCCGTGACGCCCTTACGTCCAGTCGCGTCCCACTACGACGCGTGGACCCGGAGTCCCCGCTCTCCGCGGGCCTGCAGCAGACGGCATGGCCTGAGGACTTCAAGTTCCCGAGTGTCATCGAGGCGTACAAAGGTGACACCGACTCGCGGGAATTCGTGCGCGTGTACGAGACCGCTATCGAAGCCGCTGGCGGAGACGACACCACGAAGGCAAAGGGACTCCCCCTCACGTTACAAGGGGTGGCGCTCTCTTAGTTCTTCATCATCGAGCTGCAGTCCATCTACGTGTGGGAGCAGATCCGCGACTGACTCTACAACAACTTCCAGGGAAATTATGTCGAGCGTGTCGATGCGGACCAGCTCTTCGCAGTCAAGCAAAAACCTGAGGAGAGACTCCAGGATTACTTCAAATGCTTTGCGAAAGTGCGTTGCCAGGTCAAGGACGTCAATGAAACAACCGTCATCAATGCAGCGATACAAGGCCTCCGCCCGGGACCGATGGCCGAATACAACGCGCGCAAACCAATCAAGACGGTCGCGAAGCTCTTCGACAAGATGGAAGAGTACGCCAGAGCGGAGGAGGACGCGTGACGGCAACACGGTGATGACTCCGACACCAATCGGGCAGAGGGCTCGGCAAAGAACGATGGCTTGCCGAAGCAGGGCTCCTCGAAAGGCAAACGCAAGCAGGAGCAATCGAAGGACGCCTCCGAGCGCAAGGACATCTAGCACAAAGACTCGTCAGGTGACAGGCCCAAGCGCGACCAACGCAAGCCTAGGAAACCTCGTTACGTCTTTGACATCGAGGGCGGCTCCGAAGATAACGCCCCCGCGGGTCGTGGCGGCAGAGGGCGCCGTGGCCGGGGACGGGGGCGTGGGCGGGGTCGCGACGACAGAACCCGCGAAGAGTACAACGACCAGCACCACGGGTAGTGGTGCGAAGTCCACGGCCGGGGCAACCACGACACGCGTGCCTGCGCCACTATCGTAGCACTCCGGCAGAGCGTCGCTAGGAATAAAAACTCGGAGGCACGTTGCCTGTCGTGGCTCACGTCCAACACCCCCAGGACCAAGGAATACAGCCCCAGGAAGGCCCCCTGCAGATTCAGGCCCATGTGCAGCAACCTCGAGAGGGCCTCCTACAGTTGCAAGCCCCGGAAGGAGCCCAGCGCAGGGTCATAAATGTCATTTTCGGAGGCTCCTCGTTGGGGTTCGCCTCAGCGCGACAGCGGAAGGCCTACGCGAGGAGGCTGCACCACGTCGCGGCATACCCAGCGTAGGCGCCGCCAGCGTGGGCACAACACGAAATCACATTCACACCCACTGATGCGGAAGGTGTGGAGTTCCCTCACCAAGATCCCCTGGTCGTCCGAGTCCTCGTTGCAGGATACGAGGTCAGGCGCGTCCTGGTGGATGGAGGAAGCTCCGCGAACATCCTGTTCGCTGTGGCCTTCGACCAGATGGGAGTCCCTCGGAGTCGGTTGAGCCCTTCAGGTATCCTGTTGCAAGGCTTCGGAGGGCAACCCCTGCGGGCATTGGGCCAGATATGCCTCCAGGTCTCCTTCGGCCAAAACGACAACGTGAGGAGTAAGGACGCCATCTTCGACGTCGTTGACATTTCATACCCCTACAACGCCATATTGGGGCGACCGCTCCTAAACTCTCTTGGGGCAGTTCCGCACCACGGCTTCCTATGTATGAAGCTCCCCGGACCGCGGGCCATCATCATCGTCCATGGCGACCAAGACATGGCTTGGCGCATAGAGCTCGGCGCCAGGGGTCCGTGCCATGAGGCTCGCCAAGGCACCTAGGTCGGGTGTGCAGATACGAAGACCCCGAGCGACCCCGGAGAGCACCCTGCACTCCCCGCGCTCGAGTTGTCCTGGCAGTAGAGGCTCCTGCCGCGTCCCACCTCATCACTGGGTGACGACAGCGGTGGCCGCTCCTGTCCTTAAGTGGTCAGTGATCCATATCCCACATTTTGTAACCGCTCATCCGCGCAAATGGGAATTTAATAAAGTTCACCGTTTGCACAAATTTTCTTGTCTCCCGCAACAAAGACACGCGTTCGCGCGCGCACTCTATGTGAAAAACACGGGCATGAGTATAAACAAAGACACGCGTTCGCGTGCGCACTCTCTATGAAAAACGCGGGCATGAGTATAAACAAAGACACGTGGGGGGACGCCTTCGCGCGCAGTCCACGGACTCTAAAATAAGACGTAGCGCCGAGGTCCGCCTCCGCACGCACACCACGGAGTATAAATAAGACGTAGCGTCGAGGTCCGCCTCCGCACGCAATTTCACTGCCCGCAATGCGCGGAGGTTCACCTCCACGCGCAGTCCACGGACTCTAAAATAAGACGAAGCACCGAGGTCCGCCTCCGCACGCACTCCACAGAGTATAAATAAGGCGTAGCGTCGAGGTCCGTCTCCGCACGCAACTTCACCGCCCGCAACGCGCGGAGGTTCACCTCCGCGCGCAATCCAGGGACTCTAAAATAAGACGTAGCGCCGAGGTCCGCCTCCGCATGCACTCCACGGAGTATAAATAAGACGTAGCATCGAGGTCCGCCTCCGCACGCAACTTCACCGCCCGCAACGCGTGGAGGTTCACCTCCGCGCGCAGTCCACGGACTCTAAAATAAGACGTAGCGCCGAGGTCCGCCTCCGCACGCACTCCACGGAGTATAAATAAGGCGTAGCGTCGAGGTCCGCCTCCGCACGCAACTTCACCGCCCGCAACGCGCGGAGGTTCACCTCCGCGCGCAGTCCACGGACTCTAAAATAAGACGTAGCGCCGAGGTCCGCCTCCGCACGCACTCCACGGAGTATAAATAAGGCGTAGCGTCGAGGTCCGCCTCCGCACGCAACTTCACCGCCCGCAACGCGCGGATGTTCACCTCCGCGTGCACTCCACGGACTCTAAAATAAGACGTAGCGCCGAGGTCCGCCTCCGCACGCACTCTACGGAGTATAAACAAGACGTGGATGTTGTCCCTGCGCACTCTACTGAGTTTAAACAAGACGCGGATGTTCCCGCGCACGCATGGGTGTTATCTCTATGCGTACTCTGCGGAGTATAAATAAAACGTGGTTGATTGTCCCACGCACTCTACGGAGTATAAATAAGACGCGGATGTTGTCCCTGCGCACTCTACTGAGTATAAACAAGACGCGGATATTCCCGCGCACGCATGGGTGTTATCTCTATGCGTACTCTGCGGAGTATAAATAAAACGTGGTTGATTGTCCCACGCACTCTACTGAGTATAAACAAGACACGGATGCTCCCGCGCACGCATGGGTGTCATCTCTATGCGTACTCTGCGGAGTATAAATAAGGCGTGGTGGATTGTCCTTCGCACTCTACTAAGTATAAACAAGACGCGAAGGCTCCCGCACATGCACATGTATTCTTCACGTGTGCTTCTCGGAGTATAAACAGCGCGTGGTCTAGGATTTCTACGTCGTGCGTCTCGACAAGACGCACTAGAGGCCGGCCTCCGCTGCCACCGCTTCGAAGGGTAGGGGACGGAGCGCTCACACGTCTACCTCGACCTAGGCGCCAGCTTCGCTGCCACTGCTTCGAAGGGTAGGGGACGGAGCGCTCGCGTGTCTACCTCGACCTAGGCGCCAGCTCCGCTGACACCGCTTCGAAGGGTAGGGGACGGAGCGCTCGCGCGTTTACCTCGACCTAGGCACCAGCTTCGCTGCCACCGCTTCGAAGGGTAGGGGATGAAGCGATCGCGCGTCTACTTCGACGTAGGCGCCAGCTTCGCTGCCACCGCTTCGAAGGGTAGGGGACGGAGCGCCCGCGCGTCTACCTTGACCTAGGCACCAGCTTCGCTGCCACCGCTTCGAAGGGTAGGGAATGGAGTGCTGGCGCGTCTACCTCGACCTAGGCACCAGCTCCGCTGACACCGCTTCGAAGGGTAGGGGACGGAGCGCTCGCGCGTCTACTTCGACGTAGGCGCCAGCTTCGCTGCCACCGCTTCGAAGGGTAGGGGACGGAGCGCTCGCACGTCTACCTCGACCTAGGCACCAGCTTCGCTGCCACCGCTTCGAAGGGTAGGGGACAGAGCGATCGCGCGTCTACTTCGACGTAGGCGCCAGCTTCGCCGCCACCACTTCGAAGGGTAGGGGACAGAGTGCTCGTGCGTCTACCTCGACCTAGGCGCCATCTTCACTGCCACCGCTTCGAAGGGCAGGGGACGGAGCGCTCGCGCGTTTACCTCGACCCAGGCGCCAGCTTCGCTGACACCGCTTCGAAGGGTAGGGGACGGAGCGCTCGCGCGTCTATCTTGACCTAGGCGCCAGCTTCACTGCCACCGCTTCGAAGGGTAGGGGATGGAGTGCTCGCGCGTTTAACTCGACCTAGGCGCCAGCTTCGCTGACACCGCTTCGAAGGGTAGGGGACGGAGCGCTCGCGCGTCTACCTCAACCTAGGCACCAGCTCCGCTGACACTGCTTCGAAAGGAAGGGGACGGAGTGCTCACATGCCTAATCCGCCTTAGGCGCCAGCTTCGCGCCCGCGGATCTGCCTCGGGTAAAGTGTTTACTACGGCAGGCGTGCTGTAGCCTCGCCAATCTACCGAGAGACCGCGCAGTCGTAAACGAGGACGAAAACGTGGACAACCCCCCTTTCTTTCGTTTATACCCGTCAAAAGATGTTTACAAGGGAACGCAATAAATGTACATGTATTCTTGGTTGCCGGAGCCGCTACTCGGTAGGCTCCTCCTTAACCCGCGTCCGCGCCATGGCTTCACCTGAAGAAGTCCGGCTGGCACAGAAGTCCAGCGATTCCTCGGCCCTCCGCCAGCGCCGCAGCCGTCGTCGGGTTACAAGGTCGGAAACTAGCAGCCGGTTGGGTAGCTGCTCGGGACACGGGGGCACGCAAGGCAGAATATTGGCGAGGCAACTTGTACTTTATTAATAAGGCAAAAGGGCTCATGTTACAACGCACACCAACGCGCGGAGGCCAAGCCGTCACACCTGTGGGTTTGCGTCGCCCCCCGGGCTCGCGGGGCCGCCCTCCTCGTGCCGTGGGACCTCGTCTAGCCACTGGCCGAGGTCGCCCTCATGGTAAAGGTTGTTCCGAAGCTCGACCATTGCCGCAGCCGCCCCGATGTATTCCCAGATCCTCTCGTGGAAAAACCGCACAGGACAGCGAACAGTGCGGACGACGCCGGACATCACTCCGGCCCCGGGTGGCATCTCCAACTGCGGACCAGCCAGCTCGCTGACGTGCTGGCAGCCCCGATGTCGCAGGAGTGCGCAGATCAGGCACGAGGTCACGTACGAGCAATGGTTGCCGAAGGTCGTCGCGGCGTCGCGCGCAATGTCGGCTGCATCTCCGATCCATCGGAGTGTGCGTGATAGCTCCTCCGGCCTGAAGGAGTGGTCTGGCACTTCGGCGACGAGCCCTCGGAGAGTGTTCTCCAGGGCAAGCATGGCATCCCACGCTGCCACTGAAGCATCGCCCAGAGCCTGGTCCCGCTCTGCTAGAGACAAGGCGAGCTCGCCTTTCTCCTTCTCTAGCGCAGCGATTTGTTGCAGCAGGCCGTCTCGCTCCGCCGCATCTTCTTGCTGTGCCACGTCTACGGCTGACTCCCACGCTACAGCAATGAGCCCCTCGGTGTGTGCCTTCATCTCCGCGCACTCCGCTTCCAAGCGGCGTACACGAGCATCCTGGGCAGAGCGCGCCCCCGTAACTCCGCGCAACTCCCCTTCGGCGGCCTGCAGCCTGCCCCGTAGCACTCCATGCTCGCGAGCGTAAGCCACCTACAGGGCCTGAGCCAACACGAGTGTCTGTGCGGCAAAGGGGTTAGCAAGTATTAAACGACTATGAGTGGTTTTAAGGACAGGTGCTTACCCTCACTCCCGACACCTCTAATGCCTCCCCGAGGCGCCCTGTTCCATAGGTCTGCAACGCTTGCTGGCCAATGCTGGTGGCCGCATCGTCCGCAATCCCGCGCCATGCCCTCAGCACATCCGATGGAGGGACGAAGTCTGCCGGACTCAGGCGCACGGCGTTTGTGTCGCCAGCGCTAGGACCCCCACGTTCAGGGGATACCTCTTCCTCCGGGATAAGTGCTGCTGCAAGAGGAGGTACCGGTCAGAGCCCTATCAGACACGGGAAAATTACACCAAAGGTACGCCATCCCAGCCTACTCTCGGTGGCAGATGGGGGATTTCGCTGGGACGTCTCCCTAACTCCGGGCGGGGCAGCAATGACACTGGCCCCTGCGAACGGCGCTGGTCTGTAGGGCCGAGGGACCTCCGGGTTGGGGCCCAGCGCCAACTGTCCTTGCGCCGCGGCCACTGCGGCCTGAGGAGCCGGGAGGGTGTGGGACAAGGGAACTTCGGTGTACGAGGCGGAGTCCCACAAGCTCCCAACGCCGGTTGCCACGGCGAACCCCCTCGAAGTCCGGTGAAGGGGGGCTTGCAGACGTGGCCATTTCGCCTGAGGAGATGAGGGCCCTGCCTCGGTAACCATTGCAAAAGAAACCTCTGCGGCAGCAACACTCACAGGAGGGGTCTCCGCATCTACAACATTGGCGGGCGGGGACTCCGCCTTCGTAGCTTCCGCGGGGGGCACCTCCGCCTCGGCCGCCACTGTTGGCGAAGACCGCGCTCCACCTACCCCCGCGAAGGGCAGCCCCGGCACGGTCGTGACCGCAGACAAGGACTTCGCCCCGGTGCCGCCAGCCAACGCCAACTTTGCCTCGGCGACCGTCGTGGGCGGCGATACTTCCCTCTCCTGGTAACCCACGGCGCACTCTCCGCCCCTGGCACCTTCGCCCTCAGTACCCGCGCCCTCCTCCAAGTCTGAGTCGGCGTACTTCGCCGAATCCGACTCCGCTCTTGCCGCACCGACAGGAGCAGCGGTAGCCGTTGTACAGGGCGTGGTCGCAGCAGTCCGGGTCCTCTTGCGGGACGACGCTTTTGTCCTTGTGGCACCATCATCTTGGTGTTGCGGGGCCGGAGGGGCGCGATCCGGCACGGGAAGACCTAAGGCCTCGCACACGCGGTTTATCCGCCCCAATCCCACCTCCGCAGTCACAGCGGTGCGTTGCTCGTGCTCCCTGGTGGTGTATGGCCCAAGGAACACGCATGCTGCCCGCTCCACGTCCTCCAGGCGAGTTCCTACGCGGGGCAAAAAGCACGATTAAACACGACGCAGTACGTACGAACGGAGGGGAGGGCACGGTCGAAGCTTACGGAGGCCAGTTGGCGCGGGTAGTGAGCAAACGGACGGTTGAACGTTATCGTCCCGACGTTTCCCGGCCGTGAGGCGCCAATCACAAGCGAGCGGCGCCACACCATACATTATGTACTCCTCGGCGAGGTCGCGCATATTGAAGCAGGCGGTGACCCCCACAAGTCTTCGCGCCCTTCGCCTATCTTCGTGGTCGAGGGTTAGGCCGGGCGTGGTCTTGAATGCAATCGGCCGGCCCGTGCACTCAAGGCCGCTACCACTCGCCACACGGTGGTAGAACCACCGTCTCGTCCAGTTTGACTCCCATTTCCCTCGGGTCGAGTTCGCAGGGAAGATCTTCTCGCATGATACCCGCAGAATGAAGTTGACGCTGCCAAACTTAGACAGCGTCCCGTCCTTCCGTTCCTTCGGTTGACACCGTGCTTCGTGCAGATATGCGAACATTGAGGTGCTGGGCCAACACGCTTCCGAGCGCAGGGCCCAGCTGTATACGGCAAGGTGAGCCATTGCGTTCGGAGTCAGTTGTGCCAACTCCAGCTTGAAGGTCCGCAGCACGTCGCCAACGATCGCCGCGGCCGGGATGCGAAGTCCGGCTTCGAAGTAGGCGGTGAAGATGATCGGCTCCGACTTCTCAGGGCGCGGCTCCGTCTCGTCATCGGCGGGCAGCCGCGCTCGGCGGTCCGATAGCCTCCCCTCGCGTAGCAGTGACCGGATCGTGTCCTCCATCATGAGCGTGCGGCCTAAGTCGCAGGAGTACAGACCCTCCTTCTTCTTCGTCGCCGCCCACCACCTGTTTGCCGCTGCCAGATCGCGTTCCTCGAGCGCGTATTTCACCTCAAGCGTGCGAGGACCGCCAGCGGATGACGTAGCCGCCGGCCACCTGAGTACGCTCACCGCAAGTCGCCATTGGTGTCCACGGGAGGCTCGACGATGAAAAGGACCGCACGGGCAAGAAGAGCAAGTATAGGAGGCGGCGTGAATGACCAGAAAGCGTGTGGAGGCGGCGCAGACGCGGTACCACGGGGTGTATTTAAAGACCCCTCGCCCACCACCACCGGTAATCGCAACCGGCAGACGACAACCGCTCACCTCCCCAGGGCCGAAGCCGAATCATCGCGATGGCACACGTATGCCACGTACGACCGCGGTTGTACAGGGGCCTGTCACCGCACGACGCGCCAGTAGCGCCCCGCCGCGTGTCGGCCAACGCAGGGAATAAATGCAGGTCGCACGGCCCAACATAGCTTCCGACGCGTGTCAGCGTGGTTCGTGGGACCAATCAACCGCAACAGTCCACACGGGGCCTTTGCCCTAGCAGCGAGGCCCCGACCCCGACTCTGGTCACGCCCACGCGAAGGGACACCATTATGAAAGTACCGGAAGCCACTCCAACTCCGAGAAGTGACACTGCGCCACATGCTCGCGCCCGTGAGGATAAGGGAAGACAGCGGAGCGCGGCACACCTCCCGGGGGCATGGCACTTCCCGATAGGATGACACCATACAAAGACCCCGGCCTACATCCTGACCTATTGGGGCAACCAACCAGCAGACCACTTCGGCCTGCGCAACTCCAGATAGGCAGGCCCCCGCTCCAGCGGGGAGACTTCGGCCACTTAACCCAATTTTGCCCAGAGGCAGATCCATGAGTCAATCAACCCCAGCGGCAACGACATCAAGATCTTCGCTCCAGAGGAGATACTTCGACTTCGACTTCGAGGAGTGGTCTCGTGCGCAAGGATTCGCCCGTCGGCATCCCCCGTATATGGTAAAGGCAGAGGCCACGTCACATCAAGTTTTGGCTTGTTCTCATAAACAGGCCACCTTCGGTGCACCAACATTCTTGGAAAAGCAATGTTGAGGGGCCCAGTCAGAAAACCCGACTGAAGGTGGGCCTATCTATGAGAACAGGGCAAACCTTGTTGCCATATGCAGAAACGCAGCATGAAAGCGGAAAGTGCGACCAGCTGCCGGTAACAGACGCTAACCGAGCTCCCAAGAAAAATAGGCCTCCATCAGTACATCAACATTCCCCAAGCCGTGTAACGCTGCTACGAAATGTGGATGCACTGAAGGGGCCCATTTTAGGGGAGCAGCACCTATTCGAGCGCACAATGTAGGCACAATGCTGCACCAGCATGATATATATACCCCATCAGCGAGGAAGTCCAATCGGCGGAAGTCCAAGCGACAGGATTCCAACCGACGGAAGGAAAATCCAACCGGCGACGGAGCGTCGCAGCATCGTACGGCCTCGATGCTTCAAGACCCGTGCCGCGCCAAGCACGTCCCGCCACGGGGTCGGCCAGAGGAAGGCACGTTACAACATGATGCGACCACGACGCCTCAAGCCTCGCGCCGCGTCAACCAGGCCTCACCAGACAGGCCAGCAGTCACTTGCCATCAAGAGCACTCGACGCTGGAGTCCACCGTCGGTTAGCATTCGCGCGACGACTTAGGGGCCCGCTCCGCATACGCGTGCCTCGGTATCCGACTCCGCCAACACCTCCGATTTGGCCAGGGCAACCGCCGACCCCACCGAACCGGAGGCGGCCTCGACCTCGGTTCCAACCCCTACGTCGATGTCGCCTCTCGGTCTCGATATCGACCTCGACCCCACCACAGCGGGACCGGGTGGACAACGAAGGCTTCGCCAAGTCGCCCGGCGCCATACCTCCGCAACAGGGCAAACACTACATCACGTAGCAAGGCTTCGACGGACGTTGCAAAAGCTCACAGGCCGCAGGGACGGAGGGGGCCAAAGGGCTCGGCAGCATGGCTTCGGCTTGTGAAGCCCTTCACCATGAGAGGCTCCTGTTATAGGGGTGGCCCCCACCTAAGCCTAACAGGCCTGTTAGGGGAATGTATGGCCCAAAATGGGACATGTATAATGACACGTGTACCCCTGAGGGGAATACTCGGATATAAGGGTATAATTGTAAAAGCACTCCCCGTATAAACATATATATACAACACAGGCCATGGGGAGAAGCCCTAAGCCATTACTCACCTAATTCTTCACTACCATACCCTCTCTCTCTGTTTGGTCTGTAACCACAACAGTCTCTATATGTATTTGTAGGCGTATGCTCAGGGGCGCACTCTGTGTGTGCGCGGGATATTGTGCATACGTGTATGTCTACCTTGTAAAAGGAAAAAAGTTCAATAACATCATCAAGTGTGCCTTTGCTTTGGAACCATCATGTGTTGGCATCGGATCTTGTTGTAGCTATCTTTGGCTATACCAGCTCTACGCATGATAAAAGATTCGATGGAAAAAAGCGTAAATTAAAACACGCACACACTTTGTCTTAATTGAGGTTGTTCAGTTGTTTTCTCCTCTCGGATATGCTTCGCGCGCGTGCAATATAAAATCAAAACGTCTTTCAGTATTTAGTTGTGCATGCACTACATGCAAGCACTCACCGAGTTTCAGTATTTTCTACATGCAAGTCTTATAATACAGTCTTCAGCTGGCTGTATGGATACTTACAGCCCACTTATCAGCCTACTCATATAGTAGTTACAGCCAGCTGAAGGCTGTATGATCTACCCCTTCCTCTCACAAAGTTTTTTGGTTCTTGTGCTTCAGCTGGCTGTAAGCTTACAGCCCACCTCTCTTCTCTCTCCTCCTCTCTCTCCTCCACCTCAGCATACAGCCAACTTACAGCCTCTTATAAGACTTGCTCTTAGTGGCTGTGACTTCAGAGTTATTAAGATGACCTAACATCATTTGCCCGCCATGCAAAGAGCGATTCAATTAACAGTGCCTACATCATCAGCATATGTCATTGTCATTTAGCCCAAGGAATTAAATTAGAGGAAAGAAAAGTGCCTCATCTGAAAAAGGAAATGAATGGGAAGTTGAGTAGTGGCCGTGTTGGAATTGGATGCTCAGTTGCTCACTGATTGGGTTCTTCCTGATCATGAGGATCTGTGTCAATCTCACAAGAATATTGCATGGGTTCGTCGTCTCCCACTCAGGTCGATCTCACAAGAATATTGCATGGGTTCGTCGTCTCCCACTCAGGTGGCCAAGTTCGGTAAGCATAATTTTTTTAAGAGAGTTGTGCCAAAAATTAGCCACCACAAGCGCATTTAAAAAGGGGAACATCTTTATGTATGTGAAGATCGTTAAATAAAGACTGCAAGCTCAGTTCGTTTCAAAATATAAGGTCGTATTAATTCGGGAAAAATCCATAAACAACCTTACAAGTCACTTGCTTTTTTCAATTTGTTCTCCATATCTTATTTTCATTTACTTTGCCACACATAAATTAACTTGGCATGCAAATATCCCTAGGTCATAAGTTCGCACTATTTTCTTCTGGTTTTAATTGTCTTTGGTACTTGTTTTAATGATTTTAATACTTATGTAAGTGATGTCGATACTTATTTCAATTATTTGAATGTTTTCATTTTTTAATACACGATTTCAGCATTGAAACATTAGCAATGAAATAGTGTATTACAAGTACCAAAATCACCAAATAATTTAAATAAATATTAAAATCATTGAAACAAGTATTGAAAGCACAGAAGCAAGTGTAAAAATAACGAAAACCATAATAAAAGTGCTAACATGCGGCCCAAAAGTATAATTAGATATGGAGCAAATTAAAAAAAGTATATGACATATGAGGTATTAATTGCTTTCTTAAAACAATAAAGGTCCTAATTCTATTGCCTCTACCACCACGACTAAACTTCGAATGATCAATTCATTTTGTCTACTAGTTTTAAATATGAATACGATTGTGCAATTTTATTAGCAAATGTCTCGAAACAATTAAGAGAGAGTGCATGCATATATATAGTATATTTTTTAAGAGTACAGGATAGATGCACACACTTAACACACATCATACCACCCACACACATTCACGTGTGTGTCCCTTATACACGCTATAATTATCGAAGGCACCAAAGACCTCAGGGAGTACTGACATATGCTTTCCTGCTGAATGTGCAAGCGCATGTGTCCACCTAAAATTGGTGAACACCAGTGTCAAATTTGGGATTTAAACCCTAATGGATCTAATCACAAACCAGCTTCCGCGTATAGTACATTTGGTAAGGCGCTCTGGTTCTCTTGGTCAATAATACCAATGATTCAAACCTGTTCTTTTTAGCTTATTTCAACTTATAGATTATAGTTTATGACTTTCTTCGAACAAACAAATGGAACGGCTTCTTCGTCGTCGTTTCAAAACGGCTTATCGGGATATCCTTTTAGAAATAGCTTATTAGTTTTCGGCTCATTCGCACAAACATACATATTAGAATAAAAAAATATCATAAAACAGAACTATAAATAATAAATTATAGCCTAAAAATATAGCCCTTGTATCTCACGAGGCCACAGCTTTGCAAGGGTTGTTTACGGGCTAGTTCCGAGCTCAGATATACCTGCAAACAGAATGCCCCATTTACTTTGTTCCCACACGGGCGTGCAGCCTTTCTACACGCATGTCTGCTACCAGCTGCTAAATTAGTTTAGGTGCGCTCCAGCGTGCTCGCAAAGGTGACGGACGGGCGACATCAGTCGACCTCAACCAAGGAAGCACATTCTCTGCTCACTTTCTTTGTACCGGCTAACCAGGAGCTGCCACGGGTTGATCTAACTGACGTCCTCGTGAGGTGCCAAATAATTTTGGCTCCGACGTGAGGGGATGCCTGGACACGTCATAGGATAACAGCGATTCTTTGGTCGGAAAGTGAGATCATAATCAAACTTTTAGCGCCGGTATAGCAATAGAGTAGAATAAATAGCGTATTTAAAATTTTCTATCAGGTATTCATTGATTTTCACTCAAAAGCTATAAAAAGCTATAAAGACGATATACTAATCACCATACCAAAAAATCCAAATAAAAACAGATCAAAACAACCTTCACTATACCTAACAATCTGATCGGATAAACAACAACCCTGAGCACATCCGTAAACAGTAACAGTCACACCGCTACAGTGTTTTCAGCACGGGAATAGTGATTTTAGTACTATTTTAAAACAAAAAAATTCATAAAACTTTTGATCCGTATATTCAAATGACATTAAATTTGATATGCACCTTATCTGGTATATCATGAACATATTCTAACTAACGATTGAGAAAAATCGTTGTCAAAGTTGACCTTTTTCAGTTTGAAGAAAGATTGCATCAAAAAAGGCAAAAACCAAAAAAATGAATATGATTTGCTCGTAGGTAGATGATGTCCAAAATAGTTCTAAATATATTCCCACATGTCAAACAAGTAAGAATACCAAAGCAATCGAGGCAAAAATAGCTGTATCAAGAAATCACTCGGAGCATCTAAAAGTAGCAAAAACCAGGCAACTTCAAGAACCTTGAATATCCAAAGACAAAGAAATTGCTTCTAGGTACAAGTTCTTCACACATTGACCCATGTTAGTCGCAACATGTCTTATCAACCTAGGCCGACAAAACTCATCATGAAACTCAAACTCCCAAGTACCAAAATCTAGCCAAGGCACCCATGCTCAGCTGGTCTGATCGGTATTGGCTATCGGTTGGACCACTGGGTGGGTCGGTCTAACCTCTCCCCTTTGCGGGTTTGACCGCCGAGTTGGGAATCCATTCCAAAATTCTGACAAAGTTTGTAATTCAAAATTTCAACCTCCCAAATTGTAATGGTTTATCACATTATAATTCTAGACCTTCTCAATATGGTTATTCAATCTTTCCCTTGATGAACCCATTGACAATTTATCATAAATACAATTTGGTGGTGGTTTAGAACTTAGGGAGGAAATTTTACAAATAAAGCTCAAAATGGTCACAAGAGGAATGCAAGAACTAAAAAAGACTATTTGAGACAGAGATGGATTTAAGCTACTGAAAATAGTATGTTTCTTTAGAAAAACTTTAAATACACCAAATAGGTTAGAAAATATCACCTTAGGTCTATATGAAAGAACAATTATTCTGTTTAATCTCAGTCATAGTGAGAAGAGCTTAAAACATCAAGAGAGTCACAACAAAATGTTAAAGCACCAATTTAGCAAGATTTGCATAAAAACTCTAAATCATGCTCTAGATATGTATTTTTACCAAATTTTCTCCCCTTTTAACACTGGAGTCATCAAGATGTATAGAAGAAGATAGAGCATGAATAAAATAAAATAGTCGTAATTTATTTATTTATTTATAGCATAAGGAGTCATAAAAATTATCCAAAATGACTCTGTAAGTATTACACCAAGCCATATTATGTGAAGTAGCTATTTTACATCATAGCAAACTATATATAGCAACGCCAAAGTCAAATGAGCAATAATCTGAAAATAAATTGTTTTTTAGTATGTCATGTTGCTCAAGATCATAGTTTAGTGAAAGTTATCCAAAGTGAGCCAAACCATGTCAATAAACTAAATGGAATTAAGATGCTACAATTGACTTTATTTAGAGTGCTACAAGTTTAATATTTAATCATTTTGTTCAAACAATTAGAATTAAGCATAATTAGTACATTTAGTGTTAGATGAAATTCATTTTTGGTTTTATCTTAACAAAGCAAATTTTAGACTAGAAGACATCTACAATTGCCTCCTAAGGTTTAACTATTTTTCATAATTTTTATTTTCTTAGCCACATGCTAGATTTCAAGCCTTACTATAACTATCCAAAGCAAGAAGCTTAAGAGAGATCTAGGTCATCCAGAATTCTCCCTAAGTTCATGTCAAGTACAATGGCAAGCAGTCTTATGAGAAAAAGTTTGTGAGATCAGTTTTTTACATAAAAGATATCATTTTTTTGCTTAGTTCAAGAACAAAGAGCTAATCTTAACTCATACTTCAATAAAGAACTAGCATAGCTCAATTTAAATTCAATACTCAACTTAGCTTATTTTACATGGCATGAATCATAAAAGGATTACTAGAACAAAATTAGTCATAAGGTCTAACAAGACATGATTTAACCCAAGTTTATCACATTTAATAGAGCTAGCATGACAAAGCTAAGTTACACATAGAAGGGTATGCTAAATCTAGCAAACTAGCACAAGACATGGTAAGATATAAAGCAAGATATCATGTCACACAAGAATAATAATCAAAACTCTATGTAATTATATTACAATGTAAGTTGCTGAAATTGAAAATGCAATATGATACAATAGATACAAAAGAGTCAAACTCCTCAAAATAGGCCAAAAGGACTAATAACTCCTAGCCCCCCACAAAAAACAAAATAAGAAGAATCAAGAGTCTTAATGAAAATACCTGCAACCTGTTGCTCGAACTCTACAAAGTGAAGCACAACACCACCCTTCTCTACATGATATCTAAGGAAATGGTATCTATTGTCAATGTGCTTGGTTTTAGAGTGTTGTACTGGGTTTTTAGTAATATTTATGACGTTAGTGTTGTCATAGAAGAGAGAAACACTATCTAAGGCCAACCCATAGTCCTGTAGAGTAGATACGATCCAGAGAACCTGAGAGCAACTAATGGCAGCAGCTACATACTCTGCCTCAGCAGGCAACAAAGGTCTACTTTTTAGGTGACCAAGAGATAAGAGATGTGCCTAAGAAGTGATAAGTGCCAGAAGTACTCTTTCTATCTATTCTACACCCCACAAAATTAACATAAAAAGCCCGAATAGAGAGTACAGAAAAATTAGCATCTTGAAGGTACCTGAGATGCAACACAATGCTTGACGATCTGAGGCACGAGGGAAAGCTTGAAATTGAGCTCATAGATACACATCAAACTATATATCCGGCCTTGGCGCCGTGAGGTAGAGGAGGAAGCCAATCGTATGATGGTACTCCTTCTGGTCCATGACTCTCTATGCTCATCAGGATCCAACACTGTAGAAGTGCAATGGGAGTAAACATTGGCTTGCTGTTTCCCATATCGTAGCACCGAAGAAGGCTCTTTATATACTTGCTTTGATGAATAGACACCAAAGTATGAGAGTAACCACTGAATATAATATCATCCATATAAATCTTAATAAGTAAAAGTCACTACCATGCTTGAGGGTGAGTAAGGTTTTATCTACCATTTTTATTTTAAAATCATTCTTAAGTTTATCATACCAAACTCTAGGGGCTTGCTTCAATCCATACTGGGCTTTGGAGAGCTTACACATATGATTTGGAAACTTGGGATTTTCAAAACTAGGGGATTACTTGATATAGACCTCTTTTTCTATAAAACCATTTAGATAACCATTCTTGATTTCTATTTGAAAAAGCTTAAATCACTTAGACACTACGAATGCTAGCAATAGGCGAATGGTTCCTAATCTAGCTACAGGTGCAAAGGTCCCTTCAAAGTCTAAGCCCTCTACATGAAAAAAACCTTAAGCAACAAGCCTAACCTTGTTGCAAACTACCAACCCATCATCACTTTGCTTATTTTTGAAAACCCATTTTGTTTCAATAGTATTATGATTAGGTGGAGGTTCAACTAAGGTCTAGACTTGGTTTCTTTCAAAATTTTGAAGTTTTTTTATGCATGGCATTAACCCAAGAAGAATCAGATAAAGTGTGGGTAACATCTTGGGATTCAAAAGACGTAACCAAAGCAGAATGTGTGTGAGAATTTGTAGAGAAAAACTAAGAGTGAGTAACTCGCTCATGGAGATCCCCAATTATATGCTCATGAGGCTGTCGTTGCTGAATATGAAGAGGAGGTCCTGCTACAGACGTGGCCTCTATTTTATGGATTGTGGAGATAGGGGCAGAGCCACTTGAAGCATTGGTGAAGATGGGCGGAGGCTATTTTGCCGAAGCTGGAGTAGTAGAACCAGGCTCTCTAACCAACTCAGGAGTGACTAGAGAAGGGATTGGGTCTTTATCCTCTATTCGGTGTCGTTGTCAATGAAGATATTCTCTTGAGCACTGTGTACCTATATACCTGCACTGTCAGGTCTAGTACCATAACTAGCCTCATCAAAAGTGACTTTAGAAGTCTTAATAATTTTATTAGTATCCAAATTAAATACACGATAGCTGCCACAAGAATGAGCAGAATATCCAAAGAAAATACCCTCATAACATCTAGATTCAAATTTATCTAATTTTCATATTTAAGAATAAAGTGCAATTGCAACCAAATATCTTGAAATGAGAGACACAAAGTCTATGACCAAATCTAAGCTTAAAACAAGTCTTGCCTATGGACGATCTCAAGAAAACCCTATTAGTCACAGAGCAGGTAGTAGGAATTATCTCAGCCCAAAATATCTTAGGTGTGCTATGCTCATCTAGCATGATCCTAACCATCTCTACCAAGGTTCTATTCTTTCTCTCTACAACCCTATTCTATTGGGGACTCTAGATGAGGAGAACTAGTGCTCTAATCCTCTCTCAATGCAAAAAAATAGCAAAAGAAGAGTTCTTGAATTCTATGACATTGTCACTCCTAATGGTTCTCAAGGCTCTTAAGAGATCAATTGCTAATCTAATAGCTAACTCTTTAAAGTAGCCAAATGCCTCATCCATAGAAACCAAAAAATACACCCAAAAATACCTATAGTAGTCATCAACAATGAAAAGCACATACCACTTTCCGCTTGCAGACTGGACTCTAGAAGGGCCAACTTTGTCTAAATGTAAGAGCTATCTAGAGCCGTCAGTCATCATTAGAGTAAGAGGTGGACGAAAAGTAGAAACCATTTTACCATGTCTACAGGTTTGCAGACTAGGTCTCTAGAACTCCTAAGCCTACTAAATCCTCTAATAAGATTCTTGCTACTAACTCTAGTCAAGTGGTTGAACCTTGTGTCTCCAAGCCTATGATGCCACAACACTAAATCCTAAGAGTTAGAAGCCACAAGACAACTAGGAAGATAGAAGAGATACTAAAATTAGCAATAAAGATCCTCTCAAACTTAGAAATCCCAAAGACATACTCACCATTTGAGAACTCTGTACTCTCCACTGTTAAATCTCACTTCTAGACCTTCATCAAGAAGTTGAGAAATAGATAGCAGATATACCTCAGCTTATTTACCAAAACGACATCTTTGAGCATAAAGTTATTATTGACACACACTTTGCCCTTTGTTGTCACAGTCCCAGTAGAAGCATCCCAAAATGATCAACTCATTGCCAGATGCACATGTGAGGAAGGAGAACATGTGGCTTGTTGACTCTACGTGTTCTAGACACATGACCGGAGATTCTAGATAGTTCTCCTTCCTGACACGCCGGGCCTACAGGGCATTAGCAGAAAACATCTGTACCTCAGTACTGAGATTAGTGATAAAAGATTGGGAATCCGGTACTGAGCCATATGATGTCTAGGAATAGCAGTAGAAGAAGGAATAAAATAGTTAGCAAGATAATCATGAGAATGCATATGAGAACCACGTAGACCTCTCCAAATCAGCCTACTAAAAGGTCATACTCTCCATGTCTAGATGCTACCTGTGATCTACCCTCACGATATCCTAACCCAATACACTATCAAGAGCCACCAAAAGAGTCAAAAAATCATTTACAAACATAGACCTATGTCTAGAAGGAAAGACAAGCTGACTAGCTCTAGAGACACTCATAGGTAAAGGAACTCCTCTAATGGACCTCAAAGCACACATCCCCTCTTTTCTCAACACTCATAGAGAAACTGGCTTTATGAAAGCAGAACTCAACTATGTAGCCATGTTTCTTGCAAAAAGTGCAATGGTACTTGACCTTTTGAGGGGGTCTAATCTGCTGATGTAGAAGCATCTGTCTTGTTATAAGGGGTATGGACAAAGTCTACAGACCTAAAGACGGTCTTAGATGGCTCAGGGGATTTTATCTCAAGCTTGCCACCTCAATAGCTCTCACAACCTTAGCCGGCTGGTTTTTGGAATGCACTACGGAATTAAATCCTAAGCCTCTCTTCTTCAAGCTCATATTAGATTGGTCAAAGATCATATTGAGCTTCTTCTTCCTACTATAGAATCTCTTAATAGCCTTTTTGAGGTAGTTATTTTCGTAGGCTAGGTTCTCACATGTGGCACACTCATTTGTCTTAGTTATCCTATGATATCTCTCTTTACGAATAGCTACCTCAAACTTCAAAACCTCATAAGACATATAAGAAGAATTTCTAACTCTATCTAACTGATCCTTATACTTGACTCTAAAAGTCTCATGCATCTAATCTAAGATAGTCCTAATTTTAGCACAAAATGCACAAGAGATAGAATCAATGACTTTTCTAGATGCAGTCGTGGACATGGATTTTTCAGTGTTACATTTATTCTCTAGTGTCTTGTTAAGAGCATCATTCTCAGCTATGAGTTTAAAACAATTTTCATAAGATGCAGAATGAAAACGTTTCAATCACTTCTTTCATAAGAGCAAGTATAATCAGAATTAAATTTTAGCAATTTCTTAGTAGCATTATCCAATTTTAATTTAAGCAAAGCACAATTTGAGCAAGATGAAGGAATATCATTTACAGAAATTACATGTAAAGCAATAGCATCTAAACAATCATGATCATGACTAGATTTGAGATATTCTAGTTCATCTAGAATATTGTTAAGTTGACCAACAATAGTAGAAGGAGCAATTTTCAAATTAGCTATTTCATTATGCAAGCACAAGCAAGATTCATAATTATCATCGGGATTAATGGATTTGAGCCTTACAACTTCTAGGTTCATGTTGTCAATCATAATGTCCTAATTCCTGATCATTTTAATTTGTTTCTTAATTTATTGTTCAACAACAACAAGAGCACATTTCATCTCTTTAGAGGAGGGGCATACCTCATCGAAATTGATGTAGGTCTTGTCATCAGGGCAGTCAATGTCAGTGCTACCCTTGGTCATGAAACATATGCCGGTAAAGTCCTAAGTCTTCTTCTTGCCGTGGGAGTCATCCTCATCATCTTCTATCTCTGAGTCCACATCACTCATAGTTGATGAACATGTGGTAGTTGGGCCTTTTGGCCTTCACATCACGAGCTTGAGGATACCTTTGAAAGAACTTCTCCTACTTGTCCTTCAGCTTGTGGCACTTGGCTTGAATGTGGTTTGGCTCACCACACTCAAAGTAAGTGACCAGGCCAGTTCCCCTCTTATTTTTCACTTTTTTGTAGGCTCTCATGAATTTTATGGATAAAAGGGCTAAGTCATCTTCAGGTAGCCTCTCTAGCTATTCATCACTTAAGGAGTGCAAGGCGAACAATAAAAATCAAGAAGAGCCAAAGTCAAAGGAATATGAAGAGCTACTCTGATAAGGGTCAACAGCAAGTACTATCGACTCTGTCTTGGGGAGGCATGAGAGACTTTGCGACAAGTCATTGGGGCCATGTGAAAGATAGCGAAGCATCAATGATGCTTTGTAGCTAAGAAAGTGGGAAGCTTCATGGAAGGTAGTAGAGGGGCATTTTAGTAAATTAGCCAATATCGAAAAGTGGTGGTTTTCGAAGCCGTGGTGTTAGCCTTAGTGGTTTAGGGGTTAATGGGTCAATGTTGATTTACTAATGGGTTAATGAGTGTGAGCGCTTTCAGAAGCGTGTAGGTGTTGTAATTGTAACTAGGTTAAAGGGGCATTCTAGACAAGAGAAAGAGTTAGCTGAACCCTAAGTGTATATGAATAAGTGAAGATAGTTGCTCTTAGCCCTTGAGGTTATCCAAGGGATGGGATTGCTCTCAAAGGGCTATAAATAGGGGGTGGATGTTTGCCTCTACCACCAAGTTTTTGAGAAGAATTTAGGGTTTTTCTTATGCTCCTTTGAGCTTTACCCACCAGGAAGTGTGGTTTTGAAATCCTTCCTCTCGAAACAATGAAAGTTTCAAGTTCATACATTTTCTGAAATTTGTTTTATTTCTTACAATTTCTAGGTTTTCTTTGTTGTAACGAAAGTTTCAAGTTCATACATGGATCAGGTGTTGATTCACTAATGGGTTAATGGGTATGAGTGCTTTGAGAAAGTGCATGTGTTGTAATTGTAGCTAATATAAAGGGATATTCTAGGCAAGGGAAGGAGCTGAATGAACCCTAAGTGGATATGAATAAGTGGATAGAGTTAATCTTAGCCCATGAGGTGATCCAAGGGTTGAGGTTGCTTCCAAAGGGCTATAAATAGAAGGGTGAAGGTATGCCTCTGCTACCAAGTCTTTGAGATGGATTTAGGGTTGTTCTTATGCTCCTTTGAGTTTTGCCCACCAAGAAGTGTGGCTTTGAAATCATTCCTCTCAAAGCAATGAAAATTCCAAATTCATACATGTTCTAAAATTTATATTATTTCTTGTAATTTCTAGCCTTTCTTTATTGCAATTTGAGTTTATATTTCCCTCCTACTTGTTGTAGTTCTATTTGATCTAGGATGTGTAAGAGATTAGAGAGTTCATCAAGAAAATGTCCTCAACCCAATAAGATATGTTAGGCCTCATTTTTGCTCAAGTTGTGTTCATATTAATAGTGTTCTTGAGCTAAAATTACTATTTTTGATATAGTTTGAACTATTTGCATGATTGGTTGAGATTTTGGGTATATCTTTGCAATTTATTTTGGAATCATAGCTCTAATATCATTTTCTAGCCATGTTCAAATTTCATCAACTTTGGATGAGTAGATCTTGAGTTATTGTTGTTTCTTCATAGTCAAGTTTGTTGAAATTGCTGTTTTGATGCACCGTAATTTTTGACTAAGAAAGGTCTCTCTCTTGGGCTTTAATTTGTAATTCCTTTTAGAATCATGACCCTGAGAACCTCATCTTGCCAAGATTCAAGTTTCATCAACTTTAGATGAGTAGTTCTTGAGGTTTCTCAATAGCCAAGTTGTTTATATTACTACTTTGATGCAATATGGACTTTGAATAAGAAAGCGTGCACTCTCTCTCTCTCTCTTGGGATTTATTTTGCAATTTCTTTTAAAATCATAACTCTGATGACCTCATCTTGAAATGGTTCAAGTTTCAATAATTTTGGTTGAGTACATCTTGAGTTCTTGATGTTTCTCAACACCTAGGTTGCTGAAATTGCTATTTTGATGCAACGTGAACTTTAAGCAAGAAAGATCTCTCTTTTGGGCTTTATTCTGCAATTTGTTTTGGAATCGTAACCCTGAGGACCTTATTTTTCTATGGTTCAAGTTTTATCAATTTTGGATGAGTAGATTTGGAGTTCAAGTTTCTGAAATTCCAAATTTTGGTGCAAAACGTGAACTTAAAGCAATAAAGGTATCTCCATTGGGCTTTACTTTGCAATTCCTTTTGAAATCTTAACCCTGAGGACCTTACCATAGTATGGTTCAACTTTCATTAATTTTGCTTAAGTTTATCTTGTGTTCTTGAGGTTTTTTGGTGGCTAAGTTTCTAAAATTCTTATTCTGTTCACTCTGTTCTTAGTGTATTCTTAGTGTTCTTTAATCTAGTGTCTTTCTAATAGCACTAGAGTTTAAGAGAAGAAATACTTGAGTAGGGGAAATTTAATTTGTGCGTATTCACCCTCCCTCTAGTCGCCATAACCAATCCTTCATCAATGTATAAACCCTGACCTTATTCGACAAAACTCATCACGAAGCTCAAACTCCCAAGAATCAAGATCTAGTAGTGGCACCCATGCTCAGAAGATCTGAATGGTTGTCCATACCGGTCGGACTGGTATTGGCTACCGGTTAGACCACTGCGGGGGTCTGACCGTTCCCCTTTGTCGATTTGACCGTTGAGTCTGGAATCCATTTGACATTCTGACAAAATTTGCAATTCAAATTTCCAACCTCCTAGATTGCAATGCTTCATCATAACATAATTCTGGTTCTTCTCAACATGGACCTTCATCAATTAAATCCAATCAAATCTCTGGTGGTACGTGGCAATCGACTGGACTCTTTTCATACAACTAACCTAGTTGAATCATCTAATGAAAAGAAATACTATGTTCGACTACATAGTTTTGCAGCCAAAACACAAAAAACTAGCTTAAACTAACCTCCTAATTGCATTAGGGCTCTGCTATGCTTTTGTTTTGCTACGTTATAGAATATATTTAGCTATTTGAATATTTGCCAGTCATAGAAAAAATGTTGTTAGGCAAAACCAGTGCTTTGCAGTAGTACTTATATATATAAAAAAGTAAAATAAAAGTGCTTGCGTATGCTAATGCAATGCCAAAGATAGTCTTATTTTAATTTGCAATGACACACTATAACATCCTATTTTTGGGGCCTCTTTGATGTATGCTTAATTTGAATTTTTAGAAAAATAAAAAAATCTAATGTCACTAAGTTAAACTTCAATTAATCCCAAATTATTTTATTTGGATTTATCATGTTGCAGGGAATTTTTCTGTATTTATGGGATTTTTTTGGATTTATTGCTATTTTCTAGAGCTCAAAAAGATTTAATCCAATTTATGAAATAGTAAATCCCTAGATTATGTTAAATACCCGTTTGGGCTGAAATCCTAGGGCCCAGCCCATTTCTCTTCCAGCCCATTCTTCCTCTCAGCCCAACCCACTAGCCCATTTCATCTGCAGCATCCACGTGTCAGTCATCCAGCCGTTCACTATGTTAGTCATCCGATCCCCATGCCTTGACATGTGTCATCCATCGGGACCCATGGGCTCTATGCTTCATCCAAGCCAGAGATGCCTCGATGTCCGTGCCTAGACATTGTGTTGTGCTCGTCTCGGCCTCCTCGGCATTTTTGCCTTTAAATTAGGTTTGTGCCCTTTCGTTTAATGCACCCAAAGCCATCATTGCCCTCACCATGTGTGCCATCGATGTCCTCACTGAGTTTGCACTGAGCACCCAAGTTGGGTTCTTCTTCGTTGCCAACATCTTCCTTGTCGTACCTTCTTTTTCACTTTGTACCGTTGCCGTTGTTCCCGTCATCGGTAAGTCGTCGTTGAGCCGCTTCGTCCTTTGCTGCCAACCAGAGCCCGCTTTGCCATGCCCGTTCGGTCGGGTCTGGGCACCAATCCAACTAATCCCTTGTTCCCAAACCTAGAAACCTCTCGGGTCAAAAGCTCAAATATCAAGATCTTACCTAATTTTTATCCAAACACTTTTAAGTTTTGTATGAGACCTATTGAAGGTAATAGGAATCTAAACCAATCAAGAATCACAACGTTCTTGAGCTCGTGTTCACCAAATTGAAGAGAATCGAATCTAGTACACAAGAACACCAAAAGCTCTAAAACTCAAAATACTTCTTACCCATGAGGATCTAATATATGATGTCAACCTGATCTATTCTTACATGTCCTAGCAATTTAATTTAAGTAGGAGATTTGGCTAGAACACCCATGAAACGAAAATCACAAATCTAGCTTAAGAACAAGCAAAACTAAGTAAGAATACAAACAAGAACTTGATGGAGACAAAGTTTTGATCTATTTCAGTGGAGGACGAGGTTTATATACTCATGGATGATTAAAAGGAAGAGCCAAAAAACCATCCTTTCCTCTCTTAACTTCTCTCTCTTAAAACCATGGAAGGAGACAGGGTGGTAAAGCAAAAACTAAAATATAGAATCCTAGGATCTACTACCTCCTCTCCTTCCCTCTAAATAACTAGCACAATCCTAATGCGCCCAACTCATTAAACTTACCAGGAAACCAGTCAACCCCACTAACATAATTTTTACACACTCACATACGCTTCTCAAAGTATTATAATACTCAACCCACTAATTCTTTACAGATTGATCCACTTATCAATTCTAGCTTTCCTTGACCTAAGACACTTCTCCTTTGCATCTCTCTGTGCTACCATTTTGATCAAGGTACCAACTCGGTATTCGGCCAACTACTAAAATACTCTCGACGAAGCTTCTAAGCACCTTCTCTTGACTCTGCCTTCACTTTCACATCAAAGTATCTCCACATGCTTTGACACGCAGCCTATAGTACCCAATGACTAGCTATCATGCCTTCACACATTCGCACTCCCCTGAACCGTCTCTACATGCATCGATTTTGTCACTTGGCGCACCATATGTACCAACTTGCCTCTTCACCATCCTTATATTCTTTGTACTTTTCACTTGAGCCATGTATCCTCACGTAGACTTGCATAACCGCTTGGACCTCAGCCCCATGCCTAGTCCTAGTCTATTACCGTCAACCGCTATGTCCTCCAAGCCACCAGCACATCCAATTACCAAGCAACCATATTGAGCATAAGTTCTATACACTTGACTCATGTTAGTCCAACACATGCATCATGCAATGCAACACAAAACCTCATAGCTCCCAAGCTATGAACCAACATCAAACCAACTCAGGTCAACTCAATCTATTTCTGGCCACAGCCTTTGGTATAACCACTATCTTTAGGCCGGTCGAACCAACGTGGTCAAATTACCAGTCATTAGGTGGTCTGACTACATTTTCAATGCCGGTCACACCAACCAACTCACCCCAGTCCAACCGCCAACCATGGCTACTCCGACCACATGCGACCAAAACCAAAACACACTCTTTGGAAAAATGCAGCTGCTAACTAAAAATCGGTCACACTAGACCACTTATCGAACCACCATTCACAAGTCGATCCAATCACTTCCTCCCAATGGTCTGACCAGTCTAATTGACCACTTTGATCAGAAACACTAATAGTGAATTTAAGACTATGTGGTGACAACCCCATGTTGCTGATAAGTATTTGACTATGCTCTTACTATGTTGTCATTAGTTGAGTTTGATTTTGTGTTTTGAATTCTCTGGATCTTGTTGTCTTCGAGTGGCAGTATGATTGGCCCTGGAGTGGCAGTCTGATCAAAGAGCAGAAGTACCGGTCCATTGTTAGTGGTAGCTTTTTTGTAGAGAGGTCTTCGTCGAGTTGCGTGAGATTTTTTGTTGAGCGGCCTGACTGACGAATGTAGGGTGGACTAACTGCTTTGTGGTTGTGGTCAAACCGGGCCTTGTTGAGCTGTGCCGAGTTGAGTTGTTGGTTTATGTTTGGTTTTGGTTGTTAGTCATGGTGGTGTCCATGCAAGTATCAGTCATGGGGTGTCCATGCAAGTGTGATTCATGGCATAGGTCCATGCATGGTGTATTGCTAATTAAGAGTGAAGTGCATGTCATTTATACATGGATCGATTGCTTCTTCTTTTATACGCATGTTCTTGATGATTGTTGCCGCTAGTGGCAAGACCGAGGCTTCGTGGCTGAGGCGTGTCTTGTAAGTCTGGGTGGAGCATCATGTCGGGCCCCGGATTTCAAAACCCGGACCCTCTGTGTATTTCTGCACTAGTCCCAGATCAAAGCTAGTGCACACAGTTAAACAGAAATGATTCATGACCAACAACGTATTTATTACAATTATAAAGAGTACTGACCACCGGGTCACCTTATTACATTGGAGGTTTAAGACCTCGCACACAAGAAATAGAGCGGAAGCAAATAAAACTCGAGGACGACCCATCAATTCGCCACAGGCAATTGACTGGGGAAGCGCGACCTAGTCCTCCGGGAAGAATCCATCACAGCCACAAGCGAAGCAGTAGTCGTAGTCACCTTCTTGAGCTTCAACTTCCTCTGAGATTTTATTTTTAAGTGTAGCATGTGAGTACATAAAGTACTCCGCAAGTCTTGGGAAAAATGCATAGATGCAAGGCTTAACAAAGGAAGGCCATATGGTTCTTTTGCACAAAGCAATATTTAAAATCTCCATTACTACTAATTATTTTCGAAGGCATCACTTTAATGAAGTAAATGTTTTAACAGAATTAACTTTCTAGTGAAGGTTCCAACTACCAACACTAGCTAACCAATTACCATTGGTCAAATTTTAAACTTCGGGTTCCATCCACCCTCTCTGGCTCCATCCGCCAGGGTTCCCTTCCGAGAGTTCCCTCCACCCTCGGAATACAAAACTTTTGATTTTAAATCAAAACCAGAAATCTACCATGTGAATGCATTCCTTGCCCGCCCTTGACCGTGGGCACGGCTATTCGAATAGTTTTACACTCTGCAGAGGTTGTACAACTTTACCCACAAGAGATAAATTATCTTAATAGTCAACATGCTTCCTTTGGCATGAGACCCAGATAAAATATCACAAAGCCTTTCATTTACTCCAGTATAGCTAGAGACCACCCGCTGAGGTTTCACCGCAGAAGGGTTAAATCCGCCCAATCTGAAGCCCCCTCTTGCGCCATATGAGTACAGTAACCCTGTCCCTCACTATGAGTAACCAGTACGCCCTGGCACTCAATACACCACTGGTGATATCTAAACTACACCTTTATAGGTTAGTTAGCTAGGTCGTACCCATATAGACTTGTGGTTGTACGGTTAATGCTCAGTTTGGACAAACACAAGCGTCGGTCCTTAATTGACTAGGGTGGAACATACACTTAACAAGTTCTCGTGCTTACTGCACCAACCCAAACAGCCATCCACCCTAATCTAAACCAACTTTCACATTTTTATTTTATTTTAAAATCACAGTGACAACTCCAATTGCCACTTCACTTTCAAACACAAGGATTTAATAATAAATCATAATTTCCCATTTTCAAGATTTTCCAAAGTTATTAGATAGCATGACTAAGCATTATCCTACCATACTAACATCAACAAGTAATTATAATACTCTCATTAATGAGACAAAGGAAATTCTATGGTGACAAGGGTACATGACAATCAATTCCAATGGAGGGCATAACAAGGTTGGATTAACTACTACCTTAAGATTTGAATTATCATTTTATGTAAATAGCAATGCATAACATTTAAAATAATTAAAACATTTCAAAATCATAGGTTCAAGATGATCAAAGGAGACTTGCCTTCTTGCAGGGTTTCTGGGTCTTCTTGCTGCTGTGAAGAGGGATCGTCGACAATGTTGGAATCTACGCGAGGAAAGACGAAGCAACAAAACAAATAAATACAAAAGAAAATTCAAATAAAATCCAAAAATTCAACAGAGGCCATAATTGGGTAGATTATGATTTTAGATGAATTTAGAAATTTGAATGGCTGGAATTGGAGTTAAAATGAGAAAGTTATGCTCATTTGAAAATCTCAGATTTGAATAAATCAAGAAATTCGGAAATTTCTGACAGGTGGGACCCACTGGAGAATTAAATTTTAATCTTTTATTTTAATTCTGGGAGACTGACAGGTGGGGCCCACTGAACAGTAACCACTGGCGGTCACTGACATGTGGGACCCACTGGACAGTGAGCCCAATGAGTCAACCTCTGACACGTGGGACCCACTGGTCTTCGGGCCCACTTGTCAGAGTCCAGCACAGAGGGGTGGGACCCAGGCGGCAGTGGCAGCGCAGACCGGCGGCCGCTGACGGGTGGGGCCCGCTTGTCAGTCGCGAAAATTAAACGAAAAACTCAACCCAGCGCGCGGAGCCGAGGGCTCGAACGCGCACCGGGGAGTTGAGAGAGAGCGCGGCTAACCAGATGGGCGGGGGAGGCTTTGCCTACCCATATAGGGCAACCATACCTTTTGAGGTACCTGCCGGAGGGGAGGTCGGGGAAGATGGTCGGAGGCGACGGCGCCGGCGACGAGGGAGTGGCGGAGAGGTTCGGGCGGCGCGTGAAATGTAACCCTGGCGCGAAGGGGATCCGGTTGGAGGGGTCGGCGAGGCTCGGGGGTGAACGGAGGCGGCCGGCGACGAGAGGGAGGCGGAGCTGGCTCGGGTCCTCCGGCGCGACGGCGCTCCGGCGGCGGGGAGGGGCTGCTGAGGTGTCGGGGAGGTTCGCCCGGGCGCGAGGAAGCTCGAGGTGGCGACGGCGGGCTACGGAGACGACCGAGGCGGCGGCGAAGGCTCGCCGGAGTTGGGCGGAGCTCGAGGGGAGGAGTGGCACGGTGATCGGGCTCTAGAGGGCTCGGGAGCTGCGGTGGAGTGCGCTGGGATGCGGTGCGGGAGAAGGCGAAGCCGATGGGGGCATTTATAGGGGCTGAGGGGGAGCAGGGGCGCGGCAATAGCTCGCCGTTGCTGGCGGCCGGAGAAGGAAGGTTTGGGGGAGGAAAGGAAAGAGGGGGGGGGGGGCCAGAAGGAAGGGAGGCGCGGGGATTGGGGGATTTGGTCGCGGCGGCGTCCGGGACTTCCAAAACCGAGGAGGGCCGGGTAAGGCAAGGCGGGATCCGGCGCGGTCTCGGTCGGCCGGCGAAAAAGGAAAGAGGGGGGAAGAGAAAGGAAGGGGGCGATTCCGCGGGGGAGACGGATCCGACAGGCGGGGCCGGGGTGGCAACGAGAGCGGGACGCGTGCGGCTGACAGGCGGGGTCCGCGGGTCAGCGAGGCGAGAGAAAGGTGGGAGCGGGCGGCTGGATGACCAGCACGGGGACTCGGCTCATCCGAGCCGTCCACGCGTCGGGCGGGGAAAAGGGGAAGGCGGGGCTGGCTGGGCCGGGCCCGCTGGCAGCGAGGGAGAGGGAGGTGCGGCCTGGATCAGGCCGAGCGGCGACGTGGGCGGTCCTGGGCCGTCCACGCGTCGGCTGGAGGGAGAGGGGAGATTTTTATTTTTCAGAATTTGATTTCTAATTTCAGAAAAGGCTAGAAAATTATTTAGGCCTCAGAAAAATATGAAAATACCTCCAAAAATTCCAGAAAAATTCACAGAAGCTCCTGGACATATTTTGGACTAAATAAAATTATTCCAACTACTGTTGATATTTAATTTTCATATTTTGAATTACTTTTTAAGCTCTAAAAATAGTTTTTAAATTCCAGAAAATCCAAAAAGGCAAATAAAAGCCAAGTAAAATCCAATTACCTTAAAATAATTTATTTGAATTTAAATTTTTCAAAAAGCCAAATTTTTGGGATGTGACAAACCTACCCCCCTTAGAAAGAATCTCGACCCCGAGATTCGGATGGACTGGGAAAAAGGTCGGGGAACTCTTCTTTTAGATCCTCTTCACGCTCCCAAGTTGCTTCCGATTCTGAATGGTTGCTCCACTGCACTTTACAGAACTTGATAACCTTGCTGCGCGTACGGCGCTCTGCTTCCTCCAATATCTTTACTGGATACTCTGGATAGGTGAGGTCCTCCTTCACGTTTATTTCATCTAGAGGCATCTGCTCTTCTGGAACTCTGAGACACTTTCTTAGCTGAGACACATGGAAGACGTCATGCACCTTTGACAGCTGAGGTGGAAGCTCCAACTGGTAAGCCACTTCTCCTCGTTTCGCCACAACAGGAAAAGGTCCGATGAATCTGGGAGCTAGCTTTCCACTGACTCCAAAACGTCTCATTCCTTTGAGAGGTGACACCTTCAAATAAACATGATCCCCAGGTACGAATTCTAAGCTTCTACGGCGATTGTCCGCATAGCTCTTCTGTCTGGTTTGTGCTGTTTTTAATCTGTCTTGGATTAGACGAACCTGTTCTTCTGCTTGCTTCAGCACATCGGGTCCAAACACTTGTCCTTCTCCTGTTTCCTTCCAATACAATGGAGTCCTACACTTTCTGCCGTATAGGGCTTCGAAGGGAGACATTTGCAAACTGGATTGATAACTATTGTTGTAGGAGAACTCTGCATAGGGCAAACTCTGATCCCAATTACTCTTGTTTGCCAGTACACAAGCTCTCAACATGTCTTCCAGGATTTGATTTATTCTTTCTGTTTGACCATCTGTCTGTGGATGATAAGCTGTACTGAAGTTTAAGTTTGTGCCCAAAAGTTCATGTAGTTTTTGCCAAAATCTCGAAGTGAACTGGGTTCCTCGATCTGACACAATCTTCTTTGGGATCCCATGCAAGCACACAATTCTTGACATTTATAACTCTGCAAGCCTATCCCCGGAGTATGTGGTCTTTACTGGAATGAAATGGGCGACTTTTGTCAAACGATCCACTATAACCCAAATTGAATCGTGCCCTGTTTTGGTTCTTGGTAATCCAGTTATAAAATCCATACCAATTTCTTCCCATTTCCACTCAGGGATCTGCAATGGCTGCAGAAGTCCCGCAGGTCTCTGGTGTTCAGCTTTAATCCGTTGGCATACATCGCACAAGGCTACGTATTCTGCAATTTCTCGTTTCATACTTGACCACCAATACCTTCCCTTGAGATCTTGGTACATCTGGGTGCTCCCAGGATGAATTGAATATCCAGATTCATGGGCTTCCTTCAATATTAGCTCCTTTACCTCTTTCTTTTCAGGCACAATAATTCTTTTCCCAAACCAAAGGGTACCTTTTTCATCCTCTGAAAATCCCGAAGCTTTTCCTTTCTTCATATTATCCTTGATCTCCTGGACATACTTGTCCTCCTTTTGAGCTGCTCTGATTTGATCTTCTAAGGTTGGTTGAACTTCCAAAGTGGCTAGAAATCCTTCCTCCACTACTTCTAGGTTGAGCCGTTGGAACTCTTCTTGAAGGGCAGGCATACTGTCCTTAATCCACAGCTTGGCACAATAACTCTTTCTGCTCAAGGCATCTGCTACCACATTAGCCTTTCCCGGATGATAATGTATTCCAATATCATAATCCTTTATTAACTCAAGCCATCTCCTTTGCCTCATGTTGAGATCGGGTTGAGTGAATATATATTTCAAACTCTTGTGATCCGTGTAAATTTCACAACGGTTACCAATCAAGTAATGCCTCCATATTTTCAGTGCATGCACTACGGCAGCGAGCTCTAAATCATGCGTTGGGTAATTTCCTTCATGGGGTCGCAGCTGCCTTGAGGCATATGCTACTACCTTTCTTTCTTGCATCAGTACACAGCCTAGTCCCTGCCTTGACGCATCACAGAAGACTTCGAAATCCTTCCTAATGTCCGGAAGCGTCAATACTGGTGCAGAAGTTAACCTCTTCTTCAACTCTTGGAAACTATCCTCACATGGTTTACTCCATTCAAACTTCTTTTCCTTCTTCAGCAACTGGGTCAGAGGTCTTGCGAGCTTGGAGAATCCTTCAATAAATCGACGATAGTAACCAGCCAATCCAAGAAAACTCCTGATCTCGGATACTGACTTTGGTTGTGTCCAATTGAGCACATCATTAACTTTTTCCGGGTCTACGGATACTCCTCCTGCCGAAATCACATGGCCCAAGAAAGCTACTTTCTTCAACCAAAACTCACACTTACTGAACTTGGCGTACAACTGATTTTCTCGGAGCTTTTCCAAAACTATCCTCAAATGTTCGGCATGTTCTTCCTCATTCTTGGAATATATCAAAATGTCATCGATGAATACAACCACAAACTTATCCAAATATTCCATGAACACCTTATTCATCAGATTCATGAAGTATGCTGGGGCATTGGTTAGACCGAAAGACATCACTGTATACTCATACAATCCATAACGGGTGGCAAATGCGGTCTTGGGTATGTCCTCTGGTCTTAACTTCAATTGGTGATATCCTGATCGAAGGTCAATCTTAGAGAATACACATGATCCTTTCAACTGATCAAACAGATCATCTATTCTGGGTAAAGGGTACTTGTTCTTAATAGTCACATCATTCAATGATCGATAGTCCACACACATGCGAAGACTACCATCTTTCTTCTTTACTAGCAGTACTGGTGCTCCCCAAGGTGACGAGCTTGGCCTTACAAATCCTTTATCCTGCAGTTCTTCAATTTGTTTCTTAACTTCCGCCAAATCATTTGCAGACATCCGATAAGGTCTCTTGGAAATTGGAGCTGTTCCAGGTACTAGGTTGATGACAAACTCTACTTCCCTGTCTGGCGGCATTCCGGGCAAATCTTCAGGGAATACATCTGGGTACTCACTCACTATAGGTACTTTTTCCAGAGTCACTCCCTTTACACTGTTCAAACTACACCTGCTCTGGGTAGGGGAGTTTGACTTATACCTTACTTGAATCCCATCAGAGTTAGTGATTGTAACAGCTCGATCAGCACAATCTATCTGCCCTTTATACTTGGTTAACCAATCCATTCCAAGTATTACATCTAAACCCTTGGAGTCTATTATAATAAGATTTGCTAAGAACTTAACTCCATTTATATCCACAGTTGCGTCAAGGCAAACTGTGTTAGTCCTTATTTCCTTTCCAGGGGACTGGACTAGCATGGGGTTCTGTAGTTTACTCACATCCCAATTATACCTTTCAACCACATCTTTTGACACAAAAGAATGCGAAGCTCCAGAATCAAATAATGCTGATGCAATTACTGAGTTGACAAGAAACTTACCCAGAACTACGTCAGGTGCATCCTGGGCTGCTTCCGCGGTCACATGGTTGAGATGCCCTCTGCTCACCACTTGTGGAGTCCTTGGGGTTTGTGGTGCCCCACGGCCTTGACCTGCAGTCGGAGCTCTTGCTGGTGTAGTCCCCAGATTGAAACGAACTGGAGTCATTGCTGGGCGTTTCTGGGGACAGTTGCTGGCATAGTGCCCCATGTTCTTGCAGTTAAAGCACTGCACTCCTGCTGCTGAAGTCTTGTTCTGCGGGGGTTGGCCACCATTGTTTGCCCGGGGAGTTTGTGGATTTGGGCGGGGTCCTGAAAAAGGAGTCCTCGGCACGCTTGACTCTGAGAGCTTGTGATAGTGAGGTGCGTTGGGGCGGAATCGAGAGCTGCTTGCTCCTTGCTGGGCTTGAAACTTCCTCTTCCGATTTTCGTACAGCTGGCGCTGAGCATCTTCTTGGACAAAGGCCTTGTTCACTAGGTGCTGGAAGGTTGGGAAGTCATTGGACACCAGCTGCACCTTGAGGTTGGGGTCAAGTCCCTGCGTGAACCTCCAAATCTTGGTCGCCTCCGAGGTGACCTCTTCAGATGCATACCTGGACAGTTGGGTGAACTTGTTCAGGTATTCGGAAACACTGAGGTTTCCCTGTTGTAGTTGGTAGAATTCTCTCTTCTTCATTTCCATTATCCCAGTAGGGATATGGGCAGTGCGGAAAGCTTCGACAAACTCCTCCCAAGTGATGGCTTGTGCATTTTGATGGGCGGCGCGGTAGTTTTCCCACCAGTTGGCAGCCATTCCCTTGAGCTGATGAGCAGCGTACAACACCTTTTCATTATCGTTGCACTGAGCTAGGACCAATTTTCTTTCCACATCCTTGATCCAATCATCTGCCTCCAAGGGATCCACTGATCCAGCAAAAGTGGGAGGCCTTGTCCTCATAAATTCCCCCAATCTAGACTGGGGTGCCTGGTTGGGTGCATGCTGGGCTGGCTGCACTTGGTTCTGGGCGAGAGCTTGAAGTAACTGCAGCTGCATAGCCATCATCTGTTCCATGTTGGGGGCCTGAGCGGGAGGTGGTGGAATGTTGTCCTCCGGCTGGTTGTTGGCGTCACGGCTGCTGCCAGGGTTGCTCCTCGTGTTCACCATCTGAAGCGGTTTAGGTTAGCAGAAGGTAAGAGGGAAATAGCAAAGGTAAGAGATTAGGGGAACTAAACCACATCCCAAGCCAACACACAAGAAAGAACTAGCAACCACTTAGGGGAAAACTTTTATTAAAATCAAGATAACTCCAAGGATGGCTGTACCACAAGTGCACATAGGCCTGGTACAGTCCATCTAGCACACCAAAACATAACAATAAGCGTTCTAAGGACGCGGACATTTTATTTGGGTACTACGGACTCAAAAGACTACTAATCCTCTCCAAAGACGCGCTCCTCAGGGTCTTCTTCCGGGTCCTCTTCTGGATCCTCCTCCGGGTCTTCCTGGCGCTCTCTCACATGGTGACGGGAACAGTCACACTCGGCTGAGGCACGGTTACGACTGGAGGCAGTCGACCGAGAACGCGAAGGAGAAGGCTTGCGCTTCTTGAGAGTGATGACAGGTGGCGGACTGGGGCGTCGCACCTTCTTGCGTGCTGTCATCCTGATGCGGAGTCCCGAGAGTCGAGCTGGTGCCGGGTTGTTGGGGATGACAGCTGGTACTGGGGAAGACGGCGTGTAATCAACTACGGGTGAAGACGGCGCGTAGTCGGCTGCGGCCCGGAGACGTCCCAACTCAAACTCAGCTGCCTGGCTCTGGAGAAGCTGTGTGCGAAGCATGTCGGAATGCTGGTAGCTGGAAGTGAGAAGCATCCGAAGTTGTCCAATCTCCTCCTGAGCTCTAGCATAAGTGACGGCCATCGCCTGGGTGAGTTGCACCTGATGTGACAGTCGAGGATCGTCAGCTGGAATATCAAAGGGATCTGGATACCTCTGTCCTGGGCGAGGGTTGATGAAGAAGCAAAAGGGGGACTGATGTACAGCATCTTTGTGCAGGTGGCACAACTCGTCAATGGCGAGGCGTGCTGCGTCCTGGACAGCGTCGAAACAGCGGGACCGAGGGTGCTTGATGGGGTAGGTGTGGGACTTGAATTCCTCTTCCCGTGCATACAGGAATACCTCCATCGTCCAAGAGTCTCGATCCAGGATCCGCGTCTTCCGACCCTGAAGATGGGCGGCTGACCGTACTCCAAACACTGCATCAGCTGCCGGAGAAGGCTAGCGAATGCTCCAGCATCCTCTCCATGTGAGTAGTAGTTCCACGGGACAGCGGAGGATGAACCAGCCATCTACAAAGTTGAGTGAAAGAAAAGATTAGTAAAAGTTTTAACAAATGGAGTTGGAGACAAGAACGAGATTCTAAGTAGGAAGAGAGTAGAAGCAAAGAAGCTTACACATTTTTAATATACTCTTTTTATAAACATAAGTCCTTATGGTTTGCCATTCCTAATCTAGGTCACGTCCTACAGTCAAATTGGCTCTGATACCATCTCTGTCGGGCCCCGGATTTCAAAACCCGGACCCTCTGTGTATTTCTGCACTAGTCCCAGATCAAAGCTAGTGCACACAGTTAAACAGAAATGATTCATGACCAACAACGTATTTATTACAATTATAAAGAGTACTGACCACCGGGTCACCTTATTACATTGGAGGTTTAAGACCTCGCACACAAGAAATAGAGCGGAAGCAAATAAAACTCGAGGACGACCCATCAATTCGCCACAGGCAATTGACTGGGGAAGCGCGACCTAGTCCTCCGGGAAGAATCCATCACAGCCACAAGCGAAGCAGTAGTCGTAGTCACCTTCTTGAGCTTCAACTTCCTCTGAGATTTTATTTTTAAGTGTAGCATGTGAGTACATAAAGTACTCCGCAAGTCTTGGGAAAAATGCATAGATGCAAGGCTTAACAAAGGAAGGCCATATGGTTCTTTTGCACAAAGCAATATTTAAAATCTCCATTACTACTAATTATTTTCGAAGGCATCACTTTAATGAAGTAAATGTTTTAACAGAATTAACTTTCTAGTGAAGGTTCCAACTACCAACACTAGCTAACCAATTACCATTGGTCAAATTTTAAACTTCGGGTTCCATCCACCCTCTCTGGCTCCATCCGCCAGGGTTCCCTTCCGAGAGTTCCCTCCACCCTCGGAATACAAAACTTTTGATTTTAAATCAAAACCAGAAATCTACCATGTGAATGCATTCCTTGCCCGCCCTTGACCGTGGGCACGGCTATTCGAATAGTTTTACACTCTGCAGAGGTTGTACAACTTTACCCACAAGAGATAAATTATCTTAATAGTCAACATGCTTCCTTTGGCATGAGACCCAGATAAAATATCACAAAGCCTTTCATTTACTCCAGTATAGCTAGAGACCACCCGCTGAGGTTTCACCGCAGAAGGGTTAAATCCGCCCAATCTGAAGCCCCCTCTTGCGCCATATGAGTACAGTAACCCTGTCCCTCACTATGAGTAACCAGTACGCCCTGGCACTCAATACACCACTGGTGATATCTAAACTACACCTTTATAGGTTAGTTAGCTAGGTCGTACCCATATAGACTTGTGGTTGTACGGTTAATGCTCAGTTTGGACAAACACAAGCGTCGGTCCTTAATTGACTAGGGTGGAACATACACTTAACAAGTTCTCGTGCTTACTGCACCAACCCAAACAGCCATCCACCCTAATCTAAACCAACTTTCACATTTTTATTTTATTTTAAAATCACAGTGACAACTCCAATTGCCACTTCACTTTCAAACACAAGGATTTAATAATAAATCATAATTTCCCATTTTCAAGATTTTCCAAAGTTATTAGATAGCATGACTAAGCATTATCCTACCATACTAACATCAACAAGTAATTATAATACTCTCATTAATGAGACAAAGGAAATTCTATGGTGACAAGGGTACATGACAATCAATTCCAATGGAGGGCATAACAAGGTTGGATTAACTACTACCTTAAGATTTGAATTATCATTTTATGTAAATAGCAATGCATAACATTTAAAATAATTAAAACATTTCAAAATCATAGGTTCAAGATGATCAAAGGAGACTTGCCTTCTTGCAGGGTTTCTGGGTCTTCTTGCTGCTGTGAAGAGGGATCGTCGACAATGTTGGAATCTACGCGAGGAAAGACGAAGCAACAAAACAAATAAATACAAAAGAAAATTCAAATAAAATCCAAAAATTCAACAGAGGCCATAATTGGGTAGATTATGATTTTAGATGAATTTAGAAATTTGAATGGCTGGAATTGGAGTTAAAATGAGAAAGTTATGCTCATTTGAAAATCTCAGATTTGAATAAATCAAGAAATTCGGAAATTTCTGACAGGTGGGACCCACTGGAGAATTAAATTTTAATCTTTTATTTTAATTCTGGGAGACTGACAGGTGGGGCCCACTGAACAGTAACCACTGGCGGTCACTGACATGTGGGACCCACTGGACAGTGAGCCCAATGAGTCAACCTCTGACACGTGGGACCCACTGGTCTTCGGGCCCACTTGTCAGAGTCCAGCACAGAGGGGTGGGACCCAGGCGGCAGTGGCAGCGCAGACCGGCGGCCGCTGACGGGTGGGGCCCGCTTGTCAGTCGCGAAAATTAAACGAAAAACTCAACCCAGCGCGCGGAGCCGAGGGCTCGAACGCGCACCGGGGAGTTGAGAGAGAGCGCGGCTAACCAGATGGGCGGGGGAGGCTTTGCCTACCCATATAGGGCAACCATACCTTTTGAGGTACCTGCCGGAGGGGAGGTCGGGGAAGATGGTCGGAGGCGACGGCGCCGGCGACGAGGGAGTGGCGGAGAGGTTCGGGCGGCGCGTGAAATGTAACCCTGGCGCGAAGGGGATCCGGTTGGAGGGGTCGGCGAGGCTCGGGGGTGAACGGAGGCGGCCGGCGACGAGAGGGAGGCGGAGCTGGCTCGGGTCCTCCGGCGCGACGGCGCTCCGGCGGCGGGGAGGGGCTGCTGAGGTGTCGGGGAGGTTCGCCCGGGCGCGAGGAAGCTCGAGGTGGCGACGGCGGGCTACGGAGACGACCGAGGCGGCGGCGAAGGCTCGCCGGAGTTGGGCGGAGCTCGAGGGGAGGAGTGGCACGGTGATCGGGCTCTAGAGGGCTCGGGAGCTGCGGTGGAGTGCGCTGGGATGCGGTGCGGGAGAAGGCGAAGCCGATGGGGGCATTTATAGGGGCTGAGGGGGAGCAGGGGCGCGGCAATAGCTCGCCGTTGCTGGCGGCCGGAGAAGGAAGGTTTGGGGGAGGAAAGGAAAGAGGGGGGGGGGCCAGAAGGAAGGGAGGCGCGGGGATTGGGGGATTTGGTCGCGGCGGCGTCCGGGACTTCCAAAACCGAGGAGGGCCGGGTAAGGCAAGGCGGGATCCGGCGCGGTCTCGGTCGGCCGGCGAAAAAGGAAAGAGGGGGGAAGAGAAAGGAAGGGGGCGATTCCGCGGGGGAGACGGATCCGACAGGCGGGGCCGGGGTGGCAACGAGAGCGGGACGCGTGCGGCTGACAGGCGGGGTCCGCGGGTCAGCGAGGCGAGAGAAAGGTGGGAGCGGGCGGCTGGATGACCAGCACGGGGACTCGGCTCATCCGAGCCGTCCACGCGTCGGGCGGGGAAAAGGGGAAGGCGGGGCTGGCTGGGCCGGGCCCGCTGGCAGCGAGGGAGAGGGAGGTGCGGCCTGGATCAGGCCGAGCGGCGACGTGGGCGGTCCTGGGCCGTCCACGCGTCGGCTGGAGGGAGAGGGGAGATTTTTATTTTTCAGAATTTGATTTCTAATTTCAGAAAAGGCTAGAAAATTATTTAGGCCTCAGAAAAATATGAAAATACCTCCAAAAATTCCAGAAAAATTCACAGAAGCTCCTGGACATATTTTGGACTAAATAAAATTATTCCAACTACTGTTGATATTTAATTTTCATATTTTGAATTACTTTTTAAGCTCTAAAAATAGTTTTTAAATTCCAGAAAATCCAAAAAGGCAAATAAAAGCCAAGTAAAATCCAATTACCTTAAAATAATTTATTTGAATTTAAATTTTTCAAAAAGCCAAATTTTTGGGATGTGACACATCATCTCAGTTGAGAAGCATGAGAGAAAGACAAGGATCGTGAGGAGGCAATGCGTGCATGTTGTATGCCAATTGGACTTGTGTGGGATGTGGTGTGCCATAGGATTCAGGTGTTTCAAGTGGTGATGTCCTCGGTGCAGATGTACGATCTTCGTTGCGAGGCGTTGGGCATCGCATCTTCGTGAAAACCAGTGGGTGGCAATTCGAAAAATTATCCAATACTGGATGGAGTGGCGGTTTGCAAAACCATGGCATTGGCCTAAGTGATTTAGGCCACATCTTTGTATATGGAGTGTCTTATCCATGTGGAGTCAGGCTTTGAAAAGTATGCAAATGTATGTGAATGTAAAACCCTTTTGTGTGTGGGTTATTGAGATTTTCTATTTGTAAGTGGTGTGATCTACTAACGAGTGGCCGGTTGTTAGGGTTAAGTGAAAGGTGACAAGCTTTCACTATATAAGCCATTGTGTTGAGAGAAAGACTAAGGAATGAAGTCTAGGGTTAGGGTTTCCTTGCACTAGAGCCTTGTATGAGCATTCTAGGCTTAGAACTCTGTCCTCTACAGGAATGGGCTGTAAAACATTAATCTCCAAGTGAAATGAACAACCAAAGTTTACTCAAAGTGAGATGTGCCATAGATCCTTGTGCTTTTGATTTGCTTAGTTTTCTTATTTGGATTTCTCTCTTCTTAATCTTTGCTGTATTAAGGATATATAAGAGGTGGAGATATCGTTTGGCGATCAAATCCCATCCATCTAGACACCTTCTAGGGAAAGTTCTTGGATTTGTCTAATTTTTCTCAAGGGAAAAGATTTTGTGGTTTTGATCTTGTGAGTGATTTGGATTAAATTCATGGTATGATCTAGCTTACTATGACACGTGAGAATCCATCTAAGGTCATCTAGATCATTTAAGACTCACGAGCAAGAGTAGATCAAGGTTTCTCTCTTTTACTCAGTTTTGGTGCAACTCTCCTAGTTTTCGATAAAATGTTAGAACTTTGGTAGCAATCTTCATGATCCATGATTGCAATAGGTTCCTAACATTCTTGGTTGGGCTTGTGCCATGTTTCACTACATTTGGATCAATGGTTTGAGAGTTGAAACTTTTTTTGGGGGTCATGTGTAGTGCTATTTGCACTGTTCCTCATCAAGCAATCAGAACAGAGTGTTGCCGGTGGTCAGACCGGTTTGAGGCAGATTGTCTCGGTGGATTTTGGCTTTTGGCTCTATAAGCTTGTTAGTTTATGTTTCCACTACGTGTCGTTGTCAGTACTTGGGGGAAGATTTTGAAAGTGTCATTCACCTCCCATCTGACACGCCATACCCACTCCTACAACAAATCTAAATTTTGAGTTTTCTGAAACTATTGTAAAATTCAAATTCAACCCAACCAAAGTGTCAATTGTTCATCACAAACATATATTAGACTTTGTACATGGTCTCTCAATCTCTCTCTTGATGAACACATTGACAATTCTCCTAAAAAATGCAAAGTTGAATTAGTTTTAGAATTTAAAAAGAGAATTTGCAAAAGAGACTCAACTTGGCTCAAGAAGTGAATAGAAGCCAAACATGGCCAAGTGAGCTAGAAAATGGAGTGAAGAAACTATAAAGAGCTAGTATTCAACATACGCACTCCAACCCATTTAGAACTTGGGAAATCATCACTCTAGATCTATATGAAAGAACAATTGTTCATTTCACTACTACAAAAGGGGTCATCACAGACAGTTTTTTAAACCATTTGAATTTGATAAATACAACATAGACGGTTTGTAACTAGAGCCATCTATGAAGAACACTAGAGCGCCGTCTTGGTAGCTAGCTGCTTCTGCAGCATCTTACTACCCGTAGACTTGTGTGTCATCTACTTCATAAGGGCCACCAGGGTTGGGGGGTCAAGGAGGAGGTCAGTGCAGAGATATTTTGTCATAATTTTGAATGTTGATCCACCACAATCTCATCCAAATTCGAAGGCCTTGACAAAAAGTGGCAGTGGCGGTAAAAGCAAGACGACGAGTTCACCGATCCATTGCACTTTAGGAAGGCAGTAATTGTGGCACTAGGAGACGTGAAGAGGAGGAGGGTGAGGGAGTAGCGAGGCCATGGGTGAGTATGTATAGGGGAGGGAGAGGCGGGAGTGGGAAAATTTTTGGCAGAATGGGTGCTACAATCTGTGGGGTGGGGACTGGTGGGTTTCTATTGGCTAGGATTGGATTGGGGAGGATCGATGGGCCCAGCGATCAGGGATAAATAATTATCACAGATGGTTTCTGGTTCAAACCATCTGCGATACATAATTATGACAGACTGTTTGAACCATAAACCGTCTGTGATATATAATTATCAAAGACAATATATGTATATACCCGTGCAATGTAAACAGATAGTCTCAAAAGATAAAAGATAATATATGTATATACCCGTGCAATGTAAACAGATAGTCTCAAAAGATAAAATGGCAAAGTTCTATATGGCTTATATATGCTCGTTTGAAAGGTTTCGATGAAATTTACAACTTTGCAGCTGAGGCAACCCTATATTCCAAATGGAAAATTGAAAATTTTGGCAAAAATAGAAACTGAAAACTTGTGACACAAATTTGAGGCTAAAGATGGGCGATTTTGGAGGTCTTAGAGGGCAACTGGTATATGCAGTCATTTTTTTGGACCGAGCTCATCGTTAGTTTTTCAACAAGTATAAGAACGTCGAAAACGGATACTGTATGCAAAAGTTATGCTCGTTTTACTAAAGGTGTCTCAGAACAGAATCCTACTTGGACTTTGGCGAGAGATTATGAAATTTTAGGGGATTGCGAGGAGGCCGTCTGTGATAACTTCATTATCACAGAACCGTCTGTGAAGTATCACATACGGTTTTATGGTTTAAATAAAAAAGCATCCGTGATATTTTGCAATATCACAGACGGTTTAAATAAAAACCATCTGTGATATTTCGCAATATCACAGACAGTTCTTGGTAAGAACTGTTTGTGATAGTATCTCTTCATAGACAATTTTTAGCATTAACATCAACATAGACGGTCTCTAAACTTAAACCGTCTATGATTGCATTCAACACTGACGGTTTTGGTCAACCATCTGTGTTGAGACGTCTAATATAAGTCTTTTTATAGTAGTGTTTTGACCTTAATCATGGTGTGAAGAAGCTAAGTAAATAAAAAATTTGTAATAAAGCTACAAAATCCAAACTTGTTTCATTTTCTCCCCCTTAGCCCAATTCATATATTTTTGCTACACTTTCTCCCTATTTGATCATGAATTCATCAAGTGAAGAAGGGAATGAGTTAATGAAGACTAAGAGGCAAACATGACTATTTTTTGTAATTTTCTTATTTTTGTTGGGTTGATAGCTTTAAAAATTGTCCAAATCAATTGGAAGGTATTTCACCAAGCCATGCTAATTGGTTTACATAATCATGTAAAAATATATATGGCAAAACAAACCAAGGCTAACTAGAAGTTATTACATTGGTTAACAACATGTCAAGATGTCTCAAAATCATAAATATAGGTAGAGAGATCTAATTCTGAGTCAAGACAAAGTAGAGTGCAAAAATGAGCTAAGACACTAAGTCAGGCAAGAAACATGCTAAAGAGCTCCAAAATGACTCACTTAACCTAAAAGCCTATTTGAACATTACAATTAACTAGATCAACAACTTATGTCACTAGACCAAGTCCTAGACTATGAGCTGTCTATAATTGCCTCCTAAGCTTCAAACAATTCCTGATGAACATGCATGTGTGTGTCCCCCCAAAATTAGTATAAGATAGATGCACATACTCAAGACACGTCACACTCACACGACCCATGCACATACACGCATGCGCATCATTGCATTAGCCATCTGGGCACAGTGCAACTTGCGTGTAAAGTACATATGGTAAGGCTCTCTCGTTCTTTTGGTCAATAATTGGTGTGTTCATTCAAGCTATAATTTTGGCTTTTGGCTTATGGTTTTAAATTTTGGCTGTTTATGAGATATGGCACGTAGAGCGAAATAGTCACATGTGACTTTGATCGGTACAACTAAAGTCGGTACAGTGTCTACTACAATCTACCTATAAACCTCATCTAAAAAAGGCGTATCATCTAAAAGTTAATTACTATAACAGAAAGTAAACAAACCAGCCAATACCAATGCCTCGAGGGCACAACTCTGCAAGGGTTGTTTACGGGCTAGTTCTGAGCTTAGTTGTGCCTGAAAACAGAATGTCCAATTTACTTTGTTCCTTCAAAAAGAAAGTTTAGTTTGTTAGCCACGCGCGCACACGCTCTCTGCATGCATGTACGCTAGCAGCTTAGGGGCGGTCCATCGTGCGCGCAAAGGTGATGGACGGGCGGCATCTGGAATTGCCACCTTGGAAGCACATTATCTGCTCACTTTCTTTGTGTTGGGAAATCTGGGCCTGGTCCTTCAAATTCAGCCTATTGATGAACATCCTCCCCATTAGTCTATAAATAGGAGGTCCTTATTGTCATATGTTATACCTTGTGAGAAGAAAGTAATAAAGAAAGGAGCCCCCTTCATCTCTTGTGTTCAATCTATTATTATATTGCATTATTTTATGTTTTGATCCATCTCTTTCCATAGGAGGAATTGATTGGATTGGACTCGCTAGTGATGGTTCCTCAATACATTATTAGCACGAATTGCTCCGATGGATCAAAGGTAATCGTCAAGCACTCGTATATTGAATTGTGTATTGCTGTCTAGATCGCTTTAAATTCCACAAAATTTTCGCTTTAGAGATTATTTTCTACGGTGCAAATCCACTCTAATCTACTGCCAGTAGACTTGAAGTCACCGGCACAATGTCGATCGGTAGATTATATGAGAGAGTAGATGTTGATTGCACTACAGATTGGAAAGAAAAAAATCACATGTGTCATCGGCCGTCGGGGCACCAGTGCGCGTCGCCTGAATGCGACCGCGCCACTGACCATAGCACAGCGCTGCTCCCACACGAGCACCGCCGGCCCGAGCGCTGCTAGCCCGATGCTGTCGCCGAACAGCACGGCCGCAGCTTAGCCTCGCACGCGTCGTCGCTCACTCGGAGCAGCACCGCAGATCAGCCGCTGCTCGCCCGCACGACGTGCCCTCGCACGGGCTACCAACGACTCCCTAGCCGCAACTAACCCTGCATCGGTTGCCGCCTCGTGCGCACCACGGCTTCGCTCGACATGGAGCCACGCCACCGCTCTGCAAGCCACCGCCACCAGCCACTTGGCCGCCGCCGTGTTGCACCCCGCATGGGCCGATGGCTCCTGGCACGCCCACCGCTGTTTAGCCTCAGGCCACCGCAGCCTCGCGCTCCCGCATGAGCGTCGGTCACATACGCCACGTGAGCCGCCGGCCGCACGTGCGGACACCTGATCCACTGGCAGCCTGCATTGCTGCTCCCACACGATTTGCCAGCCGCCCTCGTCGTCACTCCCGTACGAGCCCCGACCGAATGCGCCGTCACCGTCGTGTGTGAACAGGGGTAGGGGAACCCTACCCCTTCCCCCGTTTTAGTCAGTTGTGGGCCATGGGCTAGGTTGGGCCAATGAAAGAAAAAGAAAAAGCGGGCATGCCGGCACTCAAAATTTTGCAACAAGGCCCTTCCAATTCTGAAAATTATAGGAGGGTGCACAGAACTTTTAGACAGGTCCCGGATTTTGCAAATAAGCCTTCGAAAATTACAGAATTCACTGAAAATTCATATTCCAGCATAAAAGGGCCTCAGAAATTCAAATTTTGAATTATTTGTCGCATTTGAAGCATGTTTAGTATTGTTATTATTACTTTCTATGTTTTATGTGTTTATTTACTGTTTTGATTAATCATAGTTGTTTAAATTGCCTTTAATCGCTGAAATCAGCAGTAAAATTATAGAAAATGCATAGAAAATTCTGAAACACTACGAGAATCCTTTTGTACCATTGTCCAATTTATTTTATGCATATTTACCTGTAGTAAATTTATACATTCCTTTCATGCACGTGTAGATAATAGGCATCACGAACCAGGAGTTCGAGGAGCTGGCCTAGTATGGCCAAAATTACTTGACTTGGGCTTTTGATGTCGAGATCGTACATGGAGCTAGGAAACTCCATGCTGCCATCGGGATTGGTGTACCATAGGATGCCAAACCCACACCTGACGAGAATGATCAAGTAGTTTACTTTCTTAGACACCACCTTTGTGTCACACTATCAAGAATGTGTACATGGCAGAGAAGAACACGCAAACATCGTGGACTGCACTCAAGAAGTGGTTCGAGAAGCTAAAGTACACCATTCTTCCTCAGGCAGAGTAAGAGTGGATTCGACTGAGGTTTGCTGATTTCAAAACGGTCAGGAAGTACAACTTTGCATAGAATTTGTACCAATCTTCAACTTTGTGGCAGGTAGATCACAGATAAGCAAAAGATTGAGAAGACCCTCTCCACCTTCCACCCCAATGCAGTACAGTCTGCACGCAATTATCATCAAGACGGCTACAAGGAGTACAATGAATTGATATTATGCATGTTGTAGTGGCTCAGGATGAAGTTCTCCGCAAGAACTTTATCGCACAGCCACCTGAGAGCTCCATTGGCCGTGAGACCAACGCTGGGAGCTATAAGGTGTGGAAGCCTATAATGAAGAAAAGGGGAAGGAAGGGTAAGGCAGCAACTCAGAAAGGCAAGTCAAATTCTCCACAAGAGACTAAGGCCAGCAAACCAAAGCAGGACGACGAACCATATAGTCAGCAAGACCAAACCTGTTACAAGTGTGGCAAGTGGGGGCACTAGTCGCAAATCTGTAAAGAACCACAATATGTCGTTGATGCCTTCCAGGCCAAGAAGAAGAAGGGCATCAAAGGACAGCATGAAACCCATTTTGCCTTTGTTAAGAGGGAGAGTTCTCAGCAGTCGCCTGCACCAATGGAGATTGACTCCACTTCTACAGTAGCACTCTCTCGTGACATTGCAGCTGCCGCTGCCATGATTTCCCAAGAAGAGGATCTCATCCCTAAGAAGATCACAACCGAAGTCTCTAGTTTTTTAGCAAACTCAGTCAAATGCACAGAATGCATTTAGACTTTAATTATCATTTATTTAATGTGTGGAAGGAATAAGCTAGATTTTTGCATTGTCGATACTCAAACAATTAATTTTCTCGTGATGGTTGGATGATATTGAATAATTCATTCATTTATTCAGTTAATAATGGCATGATATGTTGTGATATTCGAAGTATTTTATTTGTGTATTGAATGTCTTCTACTACATATTAACAAAGTACTTTATATTAGAACACGTGTGGCGCTCATTGGAGGAAGTGTGCTTAGCTGACAGTGGCACAACGAATACCATCTCGAGAGAGACAAAATTCTTTCAGTCGATTAGCAAGAATACCAGCAGCCTTACAATAACTGTCGGTAGCGATGCTTGTATAATAGGCTCAGGAAGAGCCACAATTATACTTATAATGGGCACAACTTAGGTCATTCAAGAAGCCTTATTGTACCTAGAATTGACTAGAACTCTCCTAAGTTTAAGGATATTCACGCTAACGATTTCCATGTTGAGACTAAAGAAGAGTATGGTAAGGAATACCTACTTGATATGAAAGACAATATTGCAATGTATACATCGTATGGTTGATGTTATATTAATTGGTTTGTGTGGAACAACAAGAATGACACAATAATTGATTCATACATATACCATGCATATGTATTGTTTTTTTTATCTACTACACCGTCAGATGTTCTTCATACGCTATGCAAAAGAAGTGTTGATGACAAATATATATACCATGCATATACGTTGTATTCTTTGCTTAGCATAATTTCAGGCTACCAAAAGCCGAGGACGGCTTTTCTTAAAGAAGGGGAGGATGATGCGGATACGCACATGATTAGTACTTTTCAATCAAATATATTATTTCACTGGAAAGAAGTATTGAGCCGCATTAAATATTGTCAGGTGAATTTGTTTCTTAATGAATTTCTTTCTATTCGTGGGAACGATATACTACCTTATGCCAAATTCTTGTTTATTATTAGGTTTGAATATTGTGATGATTCCGGGGCCAAAGCAATGGAGAAGCACAAGGAGGTTAATCATATTTGCTACCAAGAACAAAAAGCTCAAAGCCCATGGGAATGGGAAGGAGAAAGCCAAGCAGCTCATGCAGCTGATCAAGGAGGAAAGAAGCTCATACAGTGGGAGAGCAAAAGGGGAGAAGCTCAAGAACTTAAACTACAAGTTTGGGATAAGATTTTCAAGCCAAATTCGGACTTCCCACGTGCTCAACCCAATTCAAACTCGGATTCAACTCAGAATTCAATTCGGATTCGGTTCGGGACAGCCTGACAGGAAGTTACTAAAAAGGCCATAACTTTCACAAACGGAGTCCGATTCAGGTGTTCTTGTACTAGTTGGAAAGATAATTTCAAGGGATACGCAATGGATCTAGTCTCACCTTCAAATTCATCACGGATAAAAAAGTTATGACCGAAACAATATGACGGGTGAAAAATATAGTTTCCTTTTTGTGAGAGTTCGTATCTAAAACTATATAGGGTTGAGTTGTACTTGGTTTGGGGACCATATGGATGTCCCAAGGGGATATATAAGCCTTGTATTGGCAGCCTTTAGGGCTCAGACCACGTTTGAGAATAATCAATCTACTAAAGTTTTCGAGTTTAGCATTGTTGCCGAAATTCCTTATGGAATTAGGAGTATCTTCTTCAATCAAGATTGTTCAGCCTTTCCGCTGGGAATTGGGTGCACGATAGATCTTCACTTGGTGGTCGGCGAAATCAACACGAGTGTGTTTTGGCGGATTAAAGAGTGTTCGTCCCTTGCACTGGCATTGGAGGATCATTACGATTCATCAAGACTCCCGTGAGTATCCATCCTACGTCGAGAAGATCGGGCGACCCCGTGTCACTACTCATTACAAAGCGTGAGGTAAATGAGAAAAGGGTATTAGAAAGACTTTCTTCATTTGAGACTGGTCTATACTACACTAATATTAATGCACTCACAGATTATACTACCCTGAAAATAATATTTACAAGCTCTGAACTCTTCTGTCTCTGGCATGATAGATTAGGCCACCCAGGTCTTAGGATGATGATAAATATAATTAACAATTCATAGGGACATAATATCGATATAAAGAATTTTCTGAATCAAGAAGATTTTATGTGCCCCGCATGTGCCACCGAGAAATTAATTACTAGACCTTCTGCTCTAAAAGTGAAGGATGAAGTCCCTGCATTCCTGGAACGCATCCAAGGAGATATTTGCGGACCTATACAGCCCCTGTCAGGGTCATTTAAATATTTTATGGTGCTCATCGATGCTTCCTTGAAATGGGCACACGTATGTTTATTATCTATGAGAAACCATGCTTTTGCAAAGCTGATTTCACAGATAATTCAAATTAAGAATAATTTTCCCGATCATCACATAAAGTCCATCAGAATAGACAACGCTAAAGAATTTACTTTAAAGACATTTGATGATTATTGCATGGCAATGGGAATTAAAGTTGAGCATTCTGTACCACATATCTACACCCAGAATGGACTAGCAGAGGCATTAATTAATAGAATTAAATTCATTGCCCGACCGATTTTGCAAAATTGTAATTTGACATCTACATGTTGGGGACACTCGGTCTTGCTTGCAGTAACTCTCATCAACCTTAGACCATCAGCATATAACATCTATTTACCAATGCAACTAGCATAAGGGTCAGCACCGAAAATTTCTCATCTTCGGAGGTTTGGGTGTAAGGTTTATGTACTACCCCCTCCACAGCGTACTGCAATAGGCCCTCTCCGAAAGTATGGGATATAGTTGGTTATGAGGCTACATCCATAATCAGGTATTTAGACCCCATGATAGAATATTTGCATACTACCCATTTCGTTGATAGTATATTTGATAAGGATAGTTTCCCGACATTAGGGGGAGGAAATCAACCCCTTGATGAAAAATATCAGGAAATTACATGGCAAGCCACGAGAATTCATGCACACGAGCCGCGCACTAGTGAAGCAAATAGAGAAGTCCAGAAGATCATTGACCTGCAACATTAGCAAACCAACTACCGGATCACTTTAATGATTTTAAAAGCGTGACCAAGTCGCATGTGCCTGCACGCAATGCCCCAAGAGGGTTGAAATACCAAAGAAAGCTGAAGGTATTCCTAATCCCATCTAGAGGCCTCAAAATAAAAGGACAAGAACTCTGGCCCCTTAAATCCCAAGTAACCAGGGACGCTTGGAGAAAAAGGATAAGAAGGACTTGACACAGCCAATCACTGAAGTTCCCCAGAACCAGAAGGGTAGCCAGTTGAGACCTAGCACCAGTATGGCACCTTCAGAAACAGGCATACCGGATCTGAACATTCCCATGAAGGGAGAAATCAGCATGAATGTGTTCGCACACATCGGAACTGAAAAACTAAAGGGACTTGCCCTCGCGATTGGAAGGAGTGGTGAGCAAGTAGAAGCACTAGAAGAACCAACATATGATAAAATAGCTATAAACTATATACACACGGCAGAATCTATGAGCAGGACAACAACCAATGTTGATATTTATTTTGCAAAGAAAATTATCACAATCATCGATCTTGGTCCAGAGCTTGCATCGCTCACTGAATGTAAGAAAAAAAATTAGATTGGGGAGATTGGAAAAAGGCAATAGAAACTAAATTATTATCTCTGAACAAAAGAGAAGTGTTTGGGTCTGTAAGCCGCATGCCTCCCCATGTGCACACCATAGGGCATAAATGGGTATTTGATCGAAAGAGAAATGAAAGAAAGAAAGTTGTAAGATATAAAGAAAGACTTGATGCATAACGTTTCACCCAACGACTAGGAGTTGATTATGAAGGAAACCTATTACCTGGTCATGGGTGGTATTACCTTTAGATATTTAATCTCAATAGTAGTAAACCTGAATTAAGAAGTGAAATTGATGGATATGGTAACTGCATACCTTTATAGAGACTTGTATTCGGACATTTATTTGAAGGTGCCTGAAGGTATCCCTGTCCCGAACCAAGGCAAAGCAAATAGAGGCCTATACAGTATGAAACTCAGAAAGTCACTGTATGGACTTAAACAATCAGACAGGATGTGGTATAATTGCTCAAGCAACTTTCTATATAAGAAAGGCTACACAAACAATGAGGACAGTATGAAACTCAGAAAGTCACTGTATGGACTTAAACAATCAGACAGGATGTGGTATAATTGCTCAAGCAACTTTCTATATAAGAAAGGCTACACAAACAATGAGGATTGTCCCTGCGTATTTATATGACGATCCCGGAATGGATTTTGTATAATCTTAGTGTATGTAGATGATCTAAATATCATCGGAACCTTGGAAGATATAATGGAGGCGAGTTCTTATCTGGAGTCAGAATTCGAAATGAAAGATTTGGGTAAAACCAAATATTGCTTAGGCTTGCAGCTTGAGCATGTCTTGGAAGGAATATTACTACATCAATCTGCATACTCTCAAAAGGTGTTAGAAAGGTTTAGTTTTGAAAAGGCATACTTGTCGAAGGTACTGATGGTCAGGAGATCTTTGCAGTAAGGCAAGGATCCATACAAACCTAGAGAAGAGGGGAGGAAGTCCTGGGACCAGAATTCCCGTACTTAAGTGCATTAGAAGCACTTATGTATTTAGCAAACTGCACTAGACCGGACATTGCATTTGCCGTAAATCTATTAGCAAGGTACAGTGTAGAATCTACCAAAAAGCATTGGTAGGGAATAAAGAACATTTTCCGATACCTCTAAGGAAGAAAAGATCTTGGACTATTCTACAGAAAGAACCAAGACTTGAATATGACTTATTGTGCAGATGCCGAGTACCTGTCGACACGCATATAGGTAGGTCGCAGACAGGCTATATATTCCTATGTGATGGAACTATAATTTCATAGAAATTGTCTAAACAAAGTCTTGTATCGACTTCGATAAACCACTCAGAAATCATAGCGTTGTACAAGGCCGCAGGAGAATGTACTTGGCTTCGACGAATAGTTCACCATATCCGGCAGTCATGTGGATTGAACATGATACAAGCTTCCACAATTATATATGAAGATAATGCAGCTTGTGTTGCACAAGTGCAAACGGGGTTTGTGAAGATTCAACTTACAAAGCACATCAACTCTAAGTTCTTCTATGCTCATGAATTGCAAAATATGGATGAAATTAAGATATTGCATACTAAGCCATGTGAAAATCATACAAATTTATTCACTAAGTCACTTTCAGTATCTAATTTTGAAAGATGTATACGTGGAATTGGAATGATGAGACTTAGAGAAGTGCATAATTCAGGGGGAGACTCTTCACGAGTTCACTATTAAAACTTAATCACGAAGATCAAGTACACAAAGAATAAATCCGGTAGATTGAATGGATTGGGTGGGTTGTACTCTTTTTCCTTTGACGAGTTTTCCTGAAGTTTCTCGACCGAGGTTTTTAATGACGCAATTCGTGCAACACAACATTACACGTATCATATATTTTTTCTCCAAATTTTTCCACTAAATTTTTATGGAGTTTTGATGTGGCATGATCGTGTCGGATGAGTGCCCAAGGGGAGTGTTGGGAAACATAGGCCTGGGCTTGGACCTGCAAGCACAGCCCATTAGTAGGCATCCTCCCCATTAGTCTATAAGGGCCTGTTTGGGACTGCTCCGCTCCAGCTTTTTCGACTCTGCTCCAAACTTGTCTAGCCAAACAGGTTCAACTCCAAGAACTCTGCTCCAAGAAAAAGGTGGAGTTGAAGGCCTACTCCACGTTTTTTCTGGAGCTCCTCAAGGGGTACTCCAGAAACTGAAGTTTTGTATCTCCTCATGGAGTCTCTACTCCTTAAAAGGAGGAGTTTAAGGTGATGGTGCATTCTACACATGTGGGCCCCACATGTGGCCCATCCCACCCCGAAACCCGTTCGCTGCCCCCGGCCCCCCATCCCCCATTCCCGTGCGGCTGCCTCCCCCCGCACACCTCGTTTCTTCCGTCCTGAGGTCCTCCCCTCCCTCCTCCGCCGTCGCGCCGACCTCGCCTCCTCCCCTCCCTTCGTCGCCGCGCCGCCCTCGCCTCCTCCGCTCCGTCCTCCGCCACCGCGCCGCCCGCGCCTCCTCCGCTACCTCCTCCGCCACCGCGCCGCCCTCGCCTCCTCCGCTCCCTCCTCCGCCGCCGCGCCGCCGCCGCTCCTCCGCGCCCCCACCCTCCTCGCCAGCCCGCGCTCCCGCCCTCACCCCCCCGCCCCGCGCCGCCGTATCCTCCTCCCCGAACCGCCTCCCCCTCCCGCCGCCCTCGCCTCCTCCCCTCCCTCCGCCCTCACCACGTCCCCCCCCCCCCCCGCGCCGCCGCCGCTCCTCCGCGCCCCCACCCTCCTCGCCAGCCCGCGCTCCCGCCCTCACCCCCCCCCCCGCCCCGCGCGCCGCATCCTCCTCCCCCGAACCGCCTCCCCCTCCCGACGACCGAGCGACGACGAGCGGATCTGTTGTTCGACGCCCTCCCTCTCGCCGGCGGCAATGGCGACTCCCAACTCCGGCGGCATCCCCATCAAGGTCAGCGATACTTGAGTTTTATTTGTTATTATTTTGTTGTTGGTTTGTGTGCGCGACTGGATGGGATGATTACCTTAAGGAGTAGCCTCTTATCAGATTATGATGGTTGATTAGCCAAAACAACTGGTCTTTTTTTTGCGAAATATCTTAAACAGCATATGATTTTGATTGGGTAGAACATGCTGATTTATGGGTCAATTTGTGAGTTTGATGTATGATTTGCGGATTGATTCGGTTAGTAGCTGGCACATCACCTCCTTGCAGTGGATTAATGATATGACGCGCGACTGGATATTTGAATTGGTGTGCTGGTACTTCAAATTTTGCTGATTTTATTGGGGATGTTGCTATTAATCTGTAAGTGTTTGTTGGCTACCTGAGGTAGAATGGAGTAACAGAATGTTAGATTCAAGTAATTTGTTCAAAATGCGATATTTTCTTGTGGGTCAGAGCTAGATAACTGATAAAATTGGGGGATCCACTAATACCTTTTCTGTTCTTATACAATCTGCTAAACACTTAAGTTTACTAAAAAAAATTCTCCATGTGTTAAGTTTACTAAAAAAATTTCTCTATGTGTTGGGTTCTTAGGGCTCCGCCCGGTAAGAAGAAGAACAAGGACACGACATGGCGCATCTTCTCACTGAAGGAACTACAGTCAGCGATGAACAAGCTTGGTGAGGGTGGGTTCTGCAGTGTGTACTGGGGCCAGCTCTGGGATGGATCACAGGTGCAGTGTTCCTTTTGAAAAAGAAAATGAAATGTAAGAATCTTGCGTTTTTGGTATTGTCAGTACTTGGTAGGAACATGACAATGTAATGGAGGGACCTGCTGATGTTGATGATTGTAGTTTAGCTTATTTAGTTTCACCTTCTACTGTTGTTGACCAGATGCTCACATGTCTAACTGTACTAGCTAAACGGATAGTTCTCTGACATAGTTGAGGTTTACAAATTTCCTGGGTTGATATTATTTAGATCCAGAAGTGTTCTAAGGCTGTATTTTTCTCAATATACATACCCTTAATCCGATTCATCGATGCCGAAAGTCATTGAGAAGAAAGTAAAGCATACTATAGAAGTAATATCTCTACAATGTAACATAGTTTCATCCACGAGCGAATCCACATGTTGATCATGTCATCTGTTATTAGTTAGGCTCAGTTTGTGGTGGTTGTGCTGCGTGGTGCTTACTTTGAAAGTTGTCGTGGAAAGCATTTGTGAAAAATGTAGCATTATAGTTTGTGGTGATTGTGCTGTGGTGCTTGTTTTGAAAGTTGCTATGGAAAGCATTTGTGGAAAATCTAACAGTATGTCTGGCAAATCAGATTTAATTTAGACAAATTTTGTTATCCAATGGTTGTTCCTCTCACATATTCACTTATTTGTTATGCTATTTTGGAACTGAAATATCTCTCCATTTGCAACATTTTTTTCAAAAAAAAGTAGCTAGGCAGGCACCAAAACAACTTAAAAAACAAGATAACCACAATACCAAATGAAATCAAATAAATATGTATATACCGAGAATGCGTGGCTAGCAACCAAACAACTACCACTGAGTCAAAGTTGCCTGCAAACCAATCATGCCCATCTTGCAATGGCGAAGGCAGGACGGAAATAGATAGCGATTTTAAAACCTCAAAAGACTAAGTTAGATTGACATAAATATAATATTTTATTTTTATGTAATTCAAAATTATATATGAAATGTCTCGTTAATCGTACAAAAACTGAACATGAATGTGAAGGTTGATCTGCGCCTGCCGCTGGCAGGGTACATGGCTGCTATGAAGTTGATGGTGATAACTGTTCTACCACTAGCATGTTTTCATCTCCAGAATTTGAGGAATCAATTTACTCATGCATTTGAATGTTTTGATATAGGGGGGAATGTTTCTATCTTTTTTTTGGGGTTAGGAACTGAAAAAACTGGAGTCTGCACTTGATTCTGTGGGATGCAAAAAGTTGTACATGTCATTTATTGTATCACTTATTACTTATTTCGTGTAACGATGATAATGGAATTTGTGCTATGTAATTATCTTGAATGTTGTAAAGTTATACATGCCAGTATAATTTATTTTCTTTGGGGATGAAATTATGTTTTGAACAACCATGTCCTTGCGACGAGGCTAAATTTGCCATTTGTATCATATTTTTTTTGTCTTACACCTTTCATTTTAGGGAAAGATATTTTAGCAAGATGTCACAGCCATCAAGCCAAGATCTCAAAGGGAAAAAAGGTTCCTATATTGTAATTCTTGAAGTGCAAGTTTTCAAAATAAAACATGAGCTTGCATTCATATTTTAAATGAATATTTCGAACAGTGCTTGATGAAAACTTGGCAAAGGGAATGAGATCTTTCCCCATTGTTATACCACGAACTCCAACAGGGCTCGTAATACACGAACCATCGGATGGTGTAAGCCCAAATTATGCTTCCTTAGATAAGGAAGTTTTGAACGAAGCATCTATGACTTTTCTTGCTCATAGTACTCTCACTTCAACTAACTTGCATGAAGAAGGAGAGAGCTCAAATGGTACCACCTTTAGCTACACATTATATATATGGGAAAACATGTTTTTAATATGCATCAATAAAATTTACTTTGGTTATATCTTAGGACGAAAGCGTTCTCGTGAGCAAGGGAAAGCAAGCATTGGTGAACAAAATATCCAACATGAAATAGCTGCATATAAACGAATCCAAGCGCGACGTGATCGACAAAACAGGTGGTATGCAAAACTTACACCTGAACAAAGGCAAGCAAAGCGAGATCGTGAAAAGGCACGTCGACAGAGTTTAACAACTGAGGAGAGACAAAAGATTAATGCTCATAGAAGAGTACGTAGACAAAATTTACCACCTGAGGAGAGGAACGCCAATCAAAGAGCTCGTAGGCAGAGTTTGACACAAGAGGAGAGAAAAGAGAAGAATGCACGTCGTAGAGCACTTAAGAAATGTTTACCACCAGAGGAGAGGCAAGCACTCCTAGATAAAATGAATGCAAACTATGCAACTAGGCGAGATACACCATGTCTTGAATCTCTCGCAATGCAATGCCCAGATGGTGGCAAATCATCTATGGAATGCCCGGAGGGTGGCACCTCAATACCTCATCCATGGAAAATTCATCACTATGGCGCCAAACCCACAATATTTCAAATATGGATGATGGTAACCTTCTTTGCTTGATTTTAGCACTCATTTACAAAGAAAAATGCCATTCTGCTTATGTATTCACATCTAAAAGTGATCGTAGATCTAGATACAATTCATGAAGAGGACATGGACGAAGAGTACTACATGTTCGCCGGTGGAGGTATTATTTTTATTTTTGTCAATCATTGTTTAATCATGGATAGCCCGAGCTGGATGCTTATACTCTAACCCATTCAGACTTGGATGTGGGAGAAGACAGATTTGAACGATGTAGAAGACGCATCTATCCAACATGATCCCTATGAACATGTTTACAGTAACATACCAAATAGCACACATGTGCTAAAGACCGTGGCAGACTGCAGCCATTGCGGTGCAAAGAAATTTCAATATGAGTCGAAGGGGTTTTGTTGCCGAAATGGGAAAATAAAATTGGCTACGCCTGAACCTCCACCTGAACTTAGAAGGCTTTGGTCGAGTGCAGATCCTGATGCAAGGCATTTTCGAGATAACATTATATTTTTCAACGGCCACTTCTCCTTCACTACCTTAGGCGTTAGTCTTGATGAGAACTACACCAACATGAGATCAGGGGTTTACACTTTCAGGGCACATGGCCAGATTTACCATAATGTACATTCATTTGGCCAAAGCGACTCTGGTCCAAATCATTTGGAGCTCTATTTCTATGACGATGATCCCAACCTCAATCATCGATTCCGTCACTCACCTAACCTTGACCAAGCAATCATGAGGAGTTTAGTCAATATCCTTCGGGGAAATCCCTACTCCGAGACATTCCGCAGCCTAGGCAAGGTTGAAAATCTTGAGGAATATCGTGTCTCACTAAACATCGATATAAGGATGGACCAACGAGTATATAATAGACCAATAACATCGGAGGTGGCTGCTGTGTGGGTCGAGGGTAATGAGCTACGTAGGGAATTTGACTGTAGCATTATCCTATATGGGAACAACAATGAAAAATACAACATCAAATCGTACTATGGATGCTATGACCCTCTATCATATCCACTCTTTTTCCCAAGAGGGGAGCTTGGTTGGCATCCACAGATCCCGAAGGATGGTGTGCCCATTGAAGATATAATTCGAGAACATGGTAATGATTATGGTTTTGAGGATCCAGGTTAGTTTTCTATTAACTTTCCATGACACATCCTTTTTGTTGTGCTTATTCGTGGCCTAATATTATGTGGCTCAATCTTGTGTTTAGATTTGAATAGTCGGTTGTGCGTCTCCGCCAGAGACTACTACTGTTATAAATTCCAAATGCGTCGTGGGATTTTCAATGCCATACTGTACGACAAACGCTTATTCCAACAATATGCGGTTGACATGTACATCAAGGTTGAGAGTACCCGGTTGGACTACATTAGGCATCACCAAAAGGAGTTATGTGTCGACCTGTACAAAGGCGTGGTTGATAGCATACAAGCTGGAGAGAGTCGAGCCGATGCGGTGGGAAAGCGCGTTGTTCTTCCAGCATCATTCATTGGGGACCCAAGAGATATGAAAAGAAGATTCAGGGATGCTATGGCCTTAGTGCAGAAGTACGGGAAGCTAGACATCTTCCTAACAATGACATGTAATCCTAACTGGGATGAGATAATACGTGAGCTAGAACCAGGTCAATGCCCACAGGACCGCCCAGATCTCATTATGCGTATATTCAGAGCCAAACTAGAGCACCTCAAGGAACAGTTGTTCAAGAAGCACATCCTTGGTAAGGTGGCTGCTTATGTGTACATCGTTGAGTTCCAAAAGAGGGGTCTTCCACACGTGCACTTCCTTCTAATCATGGAGGGACGGTACAAGCTCACTTGTCCAGAACAATATGATTGTGTCATATCTGCTGAGCTACCAGACAAAAACAAATACCCAGAGCTATATGAGATGGTTGTCAAACACATGATGCATGGTCCTTGTGGGGTCCTAAATCCCAAGAATGTGTGCATGCAAAATGGCACATGCAAGTGCCATTACCCGCGTCCTTTCAATAGTACTACTTTACAGGGAAAGGACTCATACCCTGTTTATAGAAGAAGAGATGATGGCCGTCGAGCAAAGGTTCGTGGACAAATGCTAGATAATAGATGGGTTGTGCCATACAATCCTTACCTCTTAAAGACGTTCAATTGCCACATCAATGTGGAGGTCTGCTCGAGCATAAAAGCCGCGAAGTATCTTTTCAAGTACATCTACAAGGGGCATGATCGAGCATCAGTTTCTCTTGATGAGCTCGATAGCAATGGTAATATTGATGAGATCAAGCAGTTCAGGGATGCAAGGTGGGTTACCCCACCTGAAGCATTATGGAGGATCTATAGCTTTGAACTTAGCAAGGTCTCCCCACCTGTGATGCAGCTACAACTACACCTCCCAAACATGCACATGGTCTCATTCCGTGCTGGACAAGATCTCCACGATGTTGTCGAACGACATGGCTCTGAAAGGTCCATGTTGACTGAGTATTTTGAGATGAATAAAGTTAATGAAGGAGCTCGTGGCATCCTGTATAAGGATTTCCCATCAGCATTTGTTTGGCAGGCGGGGCCAAAACGGTGGAAGGAAAGGGAAGAAAGAACACAGGTTGGCAGAATCGTGTCAGCACATCCAGCAGAAGGGGAGCGATACTATCTCAGGGTTCTCCTTAACCATGTAACGGGTGCCACGTCATTTGAAGACCTCCGAACGGTAGATGGGGTGGTATATCCATTCTTTCGTGAAGCTGCTGAAAAGAGAGGGCTTGTTGAGGCAGACAACACCCTTGACGAGTGCCTTAGTGAGGCTGAGTTGTTCCAGATGCCATCTGCTCTTCGGAGACTCTTTGCAACAATTTTAGTGTTTTGTGAGCCTAATAACGTGCGTGGCCTTTGGGAGAAACACTTTGAAGGAATGGCGGAAGATTACCATCATGTGCACTCATGCTCATGCATGGTTGAGCAAATGGTGTTGTTGGATATCAAGAATATGCTCCAATCGATGGGGAAGGACATAACAACATTTCCTCTACCCGAGATTGACGATTCGCTCAACACCAATGAGACTAGGGAGATCATGGAGGAGTCAATAATCCAGGTTGACCATGAGCATTTGTCTCTTCCATCATTCTTGAACACTGAGCAGAGGGCTGCGTACGACGAGATATTAGCTGCAGTGGACAATTGTGATGGTGGTGTCTTCTTCGTAGATGGTCCAGGTGGCACAGGGAAGACATTCTTATATAAAGCACTCCTTGCAAAGGTTCGAAGTGAGGGAAAGATTGCCGTGGCAACCGCAACATCAGGTGTTGCTGCATCCATAATGCCTGGAGGTAGGACCGCACACTCAAGGTTTAAGATCCCACTGAACATTGAAGATGGGGCTGTTTGTAGCTTCACAAAGCAGAGTGGGACTGCCCAGCTCCTTCAGCGAGCGTCACTAATAATTTGGGATGAAGCCTCGATGACAAAACGGTAAGCTGTTGAGGCGCTAGACAGTAGCATGCGAGACATCATGGGCCGAAGGGATGTGCCATTTGGGGGTAAGACGGTGGTCTTTGGTGGGGACTTTAGACAAGTGCTACCGGTTGTTCGGAAGGGATCAAGGCCTCAAATTACTGATGCGACACTTCGTAAATCCTATCTTTGGGGGTGCATGCGGCAGCTTAGGCTTGTCCGTAACATGAGGGCCCAAAGCGATCCATGGTTCGCAGAATACCTACTCCGCATTGGGAACGGCACCGGGGAGGTTGACGAGCATAGTTATGTACGTCTTCCTGATGATATATGTGTTCCATGTACCGGCAACGACAACGACCTTGACACACTCATACAAAGTGTGTTTCCGACCTTGGATGAGAATCTTTCAGATCCAAACTATATCACATCTCAGGCCATTTTATCGACACGAAATGAGTACGTTGATGATATTAATACGAAGAATACATCCCATACCCGACTCCATTAGGGTATTTACCCACGGGTACAAAGGTAAACGGGCGGCGACGGCGAGGGCCAGGCCACTGGGAGTCAGGAGAGCCAGATCTAACGGGGCCCGGGGGAGGGGGGAGCCGGTCGGGGCACGGGGGCGGCGAGCCGGCGAGGGGCAGGACCGTGGGAGCCCACCGGGGCGCGGGGACGGCGAGGGCCAAGCCGCCGAGGTGCGAGGGGGCCAGACCGCGGGAGAGCCAGATCGCAGGCAGGACAGTAGCCGGCCGGCAGGAGCATTGCGCATTCGCGTCGCAGAGAGTGGAGAGACCGAGAGGCGAGAGCGGAGAGCGGACAGGCGGCAGCGAAGACTGCGAGAGTGATTTAGAGGAGAGACCGAGCGGATTGTGGACAGCGCCGGAATCAGTGCGTGGTAAGTGGTAATATTTTCTCCCTCTTAATTTACTGTTTTAGACTTAAAGATAGTTAATAGTTTAATCTTTATAATTTATTTATAGATTTATAGTTTTAAATCCTACCCGTGATTCAAATTTATCTTATGATTCAAATTAGTTTATTTGTGATATGTTTTATATGATCTAAATTTTTATTGTCTTTCACAAGTTTCTATTATATCACTAATTTTCATATGTTTCATACACAGGTGACTTATCGCTAATCTGCACTCATGGTAGAATAATTATATATTCTTGAGTATGCGTTTCGTATTATCGACTTTCGAGGTACCTACTTTATATTTCTTTATTTTGCATTATTTGTCTCTAATTGTGTGTTTCTATATGAATTTGAAATTCTGTAAAAAGTAAAACACTATATTTATGTCAATTTAGTTTAGTCCGACAAAAGATTCAGCCTAGCCTCAATTGTATTCCTAGCTTCACCACTGATCTATAGTGTTCTTGTTTGATAGACTAATTTTAGAGTATTTTCTTTGCTTCCTATCATTTTGCAATTAGACTTTTTAAATGTTACGATTATGTTTAAATCCGTAGCAACGCACGGGCATCCAACTAGTTAGAAAAAATTACCCACCTCTGCCATTACACAATTCCTCTCCTCCATACCGATTCGATTTCTTTTCCTTTTCCACGCCCACCCGCGTGCCTCTCTCCTTCCCCCCACCCGCGCCGCGCTCGCCGCCGCTCTCCTCCGCTGGGAGTGGAGTCCTTCCAACGGGAGTGGAGTCAGAAGCACACCGCACCGCAAGGCCAGGCGCATTCCTCTCCTCCGCCGGCAAAACCCCTAAACCCTATTGGAGGCGGACACCAATAGGACATAGCAGGCGAAGATGCCGCTGGGGCAGCGCGCGGGGGACAAGAGCGATTCCCGCTACTGCGGGGTGGAGGTGCTCGACTTCCCCGCTGGCGGCGGCCTCCCCGCCGTCCTCTCCCACTCGCTCTCTTCCGCCTTCGACTTCCTCCTTGCCCCACTCGTAAGTACTATGCTTCCTACTGCTACCTTCTCGCCTCCGTCCTCTGAGACCGAGGCTTACTCACACTGCTCTGCTCGGCGCTGCAGGTTGATCCCGACTACCGGCCCACGCCCGGCGCCGTCCTGCCTGTGGCGGCGTCGGACCTCGTCCTCGGGCCGTCGCAGTGGAGCAGCCACATCGTCGGGAAGATCAGCGCGTGGATTGATTTGGATTCGGAGGACGAGCAGCTCCGGTTGGACTCGGAGGTCACGCTGAAGCAGGAGATCGCGTGGGCGTCTCATCTCTCCTTACAGGTCTATTTGGCATCACATTGCTCGTAATTCACTCGTCAGCCTGATTCTAACCAATAGATGTTACGCATAATTAGGCATAGAATGTATCATGTGTACAACTAGGAAGTGCAAGACATTATTTGGGCACTGTAAATTGGCAATTGGCAATTTGGCATAACATAAGAATTTCCCTCGTCGTCAAGCTTGTCAGGGTGTCATTGTGCCTCAAGAACTATAAACATGAATAATTCCCATTCAGCACAAAATCTTTGGATTTCCCTAGTTGGCGTGACTTTGTAAGCCTGATCGGTTCATATGCATATTCTGATCCTACAAAAGAGGCGAATTGTGGCGCATTTCCTTGCAGGCATGCGTTCTTCCTCCTCCTAGGAGATCTTCTTGTGCCAATTATGCTAGAGTTGTGAATAATATTTTGCAAGGCCTGACCAATATGCAGGTATCGTCCTCCATCTCCAATTCCATCTTTCGGTTGTTGTATGTATGATATATATGTTTATATTTGTTTAACATTTAACTTTTATTTGTTCTGTTTCTTTCTTAAGTTGTGGCTTAGGTTACCTCTGGAGAAGTCTGAACCTTCGGATGAAGATCATGGCAAAGTAAAGAATAATAACCACACAGTGAACTTTTGATCCCTCTAGATTGATCATGTTAGGCAGCAGACTATTAAGGATTAGCGTATGCACATGCCACATAACTCTCTTGGTTATTGGCCCCCCTCTTAAATTACAGAGTGAAGTAGTAGACTCGTGGGAATGGTGGAATGCATTCAGACTATTATGTGATCATAGCAGTCAACTGAGTGTAGCATTCAGACTATTCACTTATCAGGAGCATACTGCCATCTATGAACTCACTAGGGAGATGGTTTGGGGAGCCTGTAAGAGCTGCAATTCTTCAAACAAATGTAATCATACAACTTGATCAATACATGTTGATATGCAATCACCTCCCTATTAGGAGATTAAAATATGTCCTGCATGTTTGCCATTACCTGGAAGGCTGCAACACTGAAGTATGAGGCACAAGCTGTATATGTATCTGCAGCAAACATCAGCAATTCAATTCTCTAGCTTGGAGCTAGAATTATGTATCGGAACACTTGCATTCGTAGTTATTTTGGTTTAAACTACTCTCTAGTTATCTATGGACAATTATTTGTATTCGAATGATGGACTTTATTAATTATCTATCATGCACGTTGCAATTTATGGGAAAAAGGATGGAATTATTTGACCAAAATATTTGTTTTTTGGTTTTTTCGAATAAATTAATTGCGATTATAATATTTTACATCATATTTCAATTGGCAACAAAAAAAATTCAGTTACATATGCTCCGCAGACATTAAAACATACACCAAACATCATTCAGGGGCACATTGGACCTTTCTTAGGGAAACCTCACATTCCTGGAGCTGGAGCTAGCTGCGTGCCAAACAGGACCACCTGCTCCAGAAACTCCACAGTGGAGCTGCTCCATGGTGGAGTTGGTGGAGCAGAGCTGAAAAAACTGGAGCAGAGCAGTCCCAAACAGGCCCTAAATAGGTGTCTATTGTCATATCTTGTACCTTGTGAGAAAAAAGTAATAAAGAAAGGAGTTTTCCTCATTTCTTGTGTTCAATATATTATTGTATTGTATTATTTTATGTTTTGATTTATTTCTTTATATAGAAGGAATCGATTGTACTGGACTTGCCAGCGATCGTTCCTCAACACTTTGTACCGGCTAACCAGGAACTGCCACGGGTTGATCTAAGTGATGCCCTCGTAAAGTTTGGCTCCGACGTGAAGGGATGCCTGGACACGTCACAAGATAACAGCGATTCTTCGGGCGGAAAGTGAGATCATCGTCAATCAAATCAAATCTCTGGTGGTACGCATCGATCGACTGGACTTGGTGGCCAGTCACCCAGAGACTTTGGTTTGGGGTTAAAATTCAGTTCGGTTGGGTTAAAAAAAACCTGTCAAACGCCTCTAATCTAAGTTAGGTAGGGTTAGTTTAACGTGATCAAGAACTCAAGTTTATCACCACCAAGTGTCCCCAGATATCTAGGGATAGAGTACAACTCGGCAATGAGGTGGAATAAGCTAACCATTTTAAACTGATTCATCGGAACTATTTCATACCACCTACCTAGCTGAATCATCTAATGAAACGAAATGTTATGTTGGACTACGTAGTTTTGCGGCCGAAACACAAAAAACTGGCTTAAACTAACTTCCTAAATGGATTAGGGTTCTGCTACGCTATGTTTTGCTACGTTATAGAATATATTTAGATACATGAATATTTGCCAGGCATTGAAAAAACTGTTGTTTGGCAAAAGCAGTGCTTTGCAGTAGTGCTTATATACATAAAAAAATGTAAAATAAATGTGCTTTTCATAGGCCGCTGCAATACCACACATAGTCTTATTTTAATTTGTAATGACACACACGTATGCTAATGGTCAGTTTATGATTGTTGCGCGCGTTGTGTGTCACTATACAATAATCTCTACATAGCTTGAGGCTCCGTGAATTATCCTAGCAGAATCTCCAGGTGAGTTAAGCAGATCGACAGTGGACTGTGTAGTGGGCATGACTGGGTATCACTATACATTGTTTGCTAACATTTCCAATCATGGTAAATAGGCACCAATAAACTATTGGCCCACGAGTACATGGCCACAATCTACTGAATGGTGACATTATGATCCACCGGTACCAGTCCTGAATAAAACAACCAAGTCTTCCAATGATGGTAACACCCCAAACATGAAAATCACTTCAAATTTAGTTTGCCCGAAGGATCGGTGTAGCAAGTTACAGGGATGAATGGTTTCTATAAAATCTTTCTCTTAGTATTATTAATCCAATGCACTGAACACATAAACTCATAAATTCACCAAAACCAAGAGCTAAGGAACATAAACGAACGTAGACTTCTCTGTCTCACCTTTTTTACCACTAACCAAGGCATGGTTGAACTGCTTGGCCAGTCTAATCGCTTGGGTTACGACGGTCTAACTACTCGTCGAGGCAGATGCACAGAACAACACTGCACATAATCCATGAAAAAGGCTAACTCCTAAATCACTGATCTAAACATAGTGAAACTTGATACAACTTCTCTTTAGAAAGTCAGGAACCTATTCCAATTATAGATCGTGAAAAACAATACCAAAGTTCTGATCTTTATCCAAAACAAGAAAAGTTGCACCAAAACTGGGTAAAAGAGTGAAACCTTAATATGCTATTGCTCGTGAGTCCTTAATGATCTAGATGGCCTTAAATGCATCTCACAAGTCATACCAAACTAGATCACAACATGAACTAAAGCCAAATCACACTCAAGATCAAAACCCCAAAATCACCTCTTTCTTGAGGAAAACCGGACAAACAGAAGAACTACCCCTAGAAAGGGACTAGATGGATGGAATTTGATCTCTAAGATATATCTTCTCCTCTTACACGTCCTTGGCACTAAAAAAGATCAAGAATAGATACAATCCAAACAAAATAGCCAAGCAAATCAAAAGTACAAAAAGAGTCCATGGCATAACTCTCTTAGACAAACTTTAGTTGTTCATTACACTTTAAGATAAATGATTTACAAACACTCCTTCATGAAGAACAGAGCTTTAACTCTAAAGCGCACACACACACACACAAAGTTTTCAACACAATAAAACCCTAAAACCTCTCTCACAAACCCTAGATCTCTCTCCTAGAGTCTTCTTTCTCTCAACACACATAAACCTTGTATAATGCAGGCTCCTCACCTCACACTTAACCCTAGCAACTAGCACACATTTAGTAGATACAACCATTTACATGTGGGGAACCCTGGTAACCCATACACAAATAGGTTTTACACTTACACACACTTGCACGTTTTTCAAAGTGTGACTTCCATATGCCCGATATGACGCTCTATCCTCCAAAACATGACCTAAACCACTTAGGTCATCGTCGTGTTTTTGCAAACCGCTACTCCAATCGGTGTTGGACAATTTCCCCCAATTGTCACCCACCGAATTCCATGATGCTTCTCCTCAAAGCAATCATCACATGAAGATGTGATGCCTAATGACTTTTGTCGCCAATATCGTGTGCTCCTCCAAAGGACCGTCATCACTTGAAACGCCCCATGTCCTATGGCGCACTAACCACAATATAGTTCGTGATGCCCAATTACTTACCACCAAGATTGTACGCCTACTTCGCGGACCATCACCACTTGAAACACACAAGTCCAATTAGTACACCACATGTAGACATTTGCTTTCTCATAATTCTTGCCTTTCTCCCGTGCTTCATCACTTGATATGATGCTCTACCTAGACTTACGTGAAACGTTGTAGCATCAGGGCATCTCCTCTAACCTCGATCTTGTCATTGATTGTACCAATCACCAAGCGTCTTAAACATCAAAGACCAAGCAACAGTTCTGAGCACAAATGACATGCACATGACTCTCATTAGCAAGTGAACACATGCATGGACTCACACCATGGCTCACACTACCACATGGACTCACACCATGGCTCACACTACCACGTGTATTGACTCTGCCACACAACCAAAACCAACTCAAACTCACTCCACAACCAGTGGCCGATCTAATCGCCAACCATCGGCCGGTTAAACCATCAACAACTAACTTAAAACTCCTCTCAGTAATAGTGGACCAGTCTGACTGTAGGACCCATGCCGATTAGACTGCCCGACTCCACTCCAGTTCAACTGCCAACGTTTGGTCAGGCTCACCCCTCTCAAAAACTTCACACAACACAATGAGCATCTCTCTGAAAAATAGCTACCGCCAACTATGGGCTGGTACTACTGCAATTTCGGTTGGACTGCCTCCCACGGCTGGTCGAACCATCTCCTTTAGCCGGTCACACTACTTGCTGGTCAGACCGCCTTTGCATATCAATTAGACTGCCTCTGCACAGCGGTCATACCATTGTCTCCCAAACAGCAAAAACCAGAGAGCAAAAGGCACAAAAGCAAACTCAAACTTTGACACCAAAACACAAGCACTCCACGTAGTCTCACGTAGCCATACCTGCTTGACATGGCAAACTACGTCTCTAAGACTTCAGAGTAGATATCTATCGTGGATGTATCTATCAGCTTAGTTTAGTACAATAATGCATCCCATGGCTATTGTTCTGATAATAACTCTTCAAGGTAGCTTGTTTTGATAACAACATGTGAGATTGTGGACCATCTCCCTTAGCTGGTCACACCGCTTGTTGGTCATACTACCTTTGCATATCGATCAGACCACCTTTGCACAGCGGTCATACCATTGTCTCCCAAACAGCAAAAACCAGAGAGCAAAAGGCACAAAAGCAAGCTCAAACTGAAACTTTGACACCAAAACACAAGCACTCCACATAGTCTCACGTAGCCATACCTGCTTGACATGGCAAACTACGTCTCTAAGACTTCAGAGCAGATATCTATCATGGATGTATCTGTCAGCTTAGTTTAGTACAACAATGGCTATTGTTCTAATAACAACTCTTCAAGGTAGCTTGTTTTGATAACAACATGTGAGATTATGGACTTCTCCTCCAATGAGAAGTGGGAATCCTACTCAAAACAGAACTAGGAGTCCTAAGAGTATGTATAATGATGTGAGATCAGTTGTTTATATGCTTTGCCACATAAGACACAAAATGATATGGAGGAGAGAGAGGAGGAACATAGAGAATTAAATCGTCTTTTATGCAGTAATCACCTGTAGCACGGGAAATAAGACATATTATATATGGAGGAACTGTCTATAGAGACATGTAAAAAAATACTCTATTACATAGGCTATCTTTAGTGTTATATATAGATGATATAAAATATATTATAGACAACAATTATCTGTACCATTATACATACATTTCTCCTATTAGGATTTACTTAGAAATTAATACATCACGTATCTTCAAGTCGCGTATAAGTCGCCATATCTCGCAAAGTCTTTTCGGGACTTCCAAGGCTGTCTTGGAATCCTACATAACCTCGTTGATTAAGTGGAGAAAAAAAAATGGTGAAACTCAACCACCTGATATTTGGATTCAAACATGCTCGATGATGTTTTTGGAAGTTGCTCTAGAAGAGTTCAGCTTCCAAAAGCACTAATTTAACTTGAAGTATCGTCGTGTCTAATCGCCTTAGCATGTTAGCTTCCAAGTTCTAGTCACTGACAATCTGCAAGAATCCCAGAACCCAAAATGAACATAGTGACACCACAGCCCACTGCGTTCTTCAGAGTTTGTGCACTTGTAGACGTAGGTCTTGCCCTCTGTCTTGTGATTCAGCCATGGCGAAACCACATAAAAGAACATGATTAGTGATGGCTTTTAGCATTCCACAGGTTGCTTTTTTGTTACACCCGGTTTGGATGTTGGAATTGGCCTTATAATTCAAGAATTGGAATTAGAAGAGGTGGATATCTGCTGCTTAGATGTCCTTCGAAATTGGAATTCGAATTGAAATTGTGGACCAATACTAGTTGAATTGGGAGACAACTAATCATGGGAGCCATCTGAATCAAGAGGAATCGACATCTCGACTAAAAAGCTATGCCTCGACTCGCCAACCTCTCGATGCAAAGAAGTTCGATGCCTCGGCTCGCTGCCCACCTCGCCGGCGACTCCTTGTCTCCTCCAATGGACTGTCACCGGCGACTCCCCTCCTTCTCCGGTACCATCGTCGGCGACTGTCCTTCTCTGGCGGTCCGGACGCCGTCCACCGCTCAAGCTGCTCCGCCCTATTCCTCTCCAGATCCACCGCCACAACATAGTTTTCTTCGTCACCAGCGCCGCCACGATGCCGTCTTCACCATCACGGCACAACTACCTCTTCTCCCTTTGTTGCCGATGCCCCTCTTTGCTTCCTCTCCACAACTGCTGCTCCCGGCTTGCTGATCCGGCCACCACTCCGGCAAGATTCCAGTCACCGCTCCGGCAACCACCCAGCAAGCGGCATCTCCGGCCACCATACCCGACATCTAGATCTGGTATCAATCTAGCTTCCGGGTTTGTTTCCTCCCATGTGCCAATTCATTTTCATGTTGCATCCAAACAAAAGTTTGATTTGCCTTGGGAGTTCATTTGCATGTAATGTTTTCTTTGACAACCAAACACAAAATTTGGAATTAAGGACCAATTCCAATTTCAGCTGAAATTGAATTGGGATCCATAAGCCCAATCCAATTTAGAGATCCAAACGGACCTTAGTGGAATTCCACATGTTGCTAAGTAACTACTAATTTCTATTATAATATATTTATAAAACTTAATAAAATTATAGTATTATGAAAATATTGAGACAAATCTACGTATATAATTTTTATGTAGTTAATTTAAAATATTTGAAAGAATATTAATAATCAATATTTCTAAAATTTAACTAGAATTCAAAACGACTTGGATATGCGACTGTAGTAAGTATTGCACTTCTATGTGCTTGATCCAGCTATTAAATGATTGTGACAATCTGACATCCAAGGCCCGGTTTGGAATCGAGCCCAAAAGGCCCGGTGTGTGCATATACGAGAGAGAGAGAGAGAGGTGTGGACCTTGGGACCAAATGCAACAAGCAGCCGGATTAACCCGTTTACGCAAAAGCGGTGACAAAAATGCTAGTTGTTGCGTTGTGTCGATGGGTGGTCTATCCAGTATAGAGATAGACTGTAGACTTCACATATGATTTCACTCTCGCGTGGTTGATGCATTTATACAGTGATTCTGAGATATATGTGCCTGACCTTTCCCCTCAACAAGTTGTATTGCTGCAACTTTCTGCTACAGGGCATCCCGGATATCCAGTTAGCACCCTAGCCGTACCTGACATTTTAGCGGCCCTATGCTAAATTTAAAATCGCGCCATACGCTTGATAAAAATCAATTACATGTCTATAAAATAGCAACAGAACTTTTACTTGAAAAGCATCATTCTTCTAGTACTCCTTGAAACAAAATCTTCAATTATCTTTGTGGTTAATCTTCGCCAACTTAATCATCAATTGCAAGGCCTATCGCTGAGTCTTTCCTTAGTACATCATTGTAGAATGAAGTAGAACTTTAACAATTTCAAATTATATAAGCTCAATTTTATAGATGCAATATTCGTTGAAATAGTCAACATAATTCTATATGAAATAATGACATTGTGAAAATAATTTAGCTGTTTCATATATTTAAAAAAATTAACAAGACCATATGTTTCTTAGCAATGAATTTTTAGAATATTTAGATCTTACTCCTACTAGCACAAAGATTAGCAAGCAGTAGTCACTTAAGAATGCATAAAAAATAGGGCCCCCAAATTTTTTGAGGGCCCTGTGCAGTAGCTCATGCTGCACAGTGCCTCTGGTAAATGATTTTTTTATTATTTATTTCCAATTCTGACTCTTAGCCATGCTACATGCTACCTACCGTGACGTGGCCAAAACGTTATGTCACGCCACCCATAGAGGCGTGGGCAAAGCTCTCACGCGAGCTCTCGGCCACGTGCCGTGCCAGCGTGGAGGCTTGCGTGGCATCTGTCACACTATAACTCTTGGCGTGACAAAACCTTGTCACGCCGTTATACTTCGTATGATAGGTTGAGATTGTCACATCACTAGACTTAGCGTGGCAGGGGGCAACTTGCGTGCGACCACCGCTGCAGTTGCCATTTTCCCCACGTCCTCTTCGTCACGATACGTTCTCTGTCAACCCCCAAATCAATGAGATTGAGACTTGATTGTTTATTTACTCTGTTTGCTCAGAATGCCCTCAGAATGCCCATAGCAAGTCTCCTAACAAAATGTAAACCATTGTGTTAACATGCACTCCCCAGCCACATGGGTTTTAATGTTCACGAGTTGATTTCCCTTGTTGATTAATCATTGCGTGCGATTAAAAAAATTGAAGGTTTACATATTATTTTAGAGTTCCATTTGAGTAATTTTATCCAGTACCTACTTAACTAGTTTTACTGCCCCCCTTTAGTCTTGTCACTACACAAGAATGTTTTATTTGGTATTGTCACTGCACAAAGCTGCCCTGTCTGATTGGTGTAATTTCACGTTTGCTAGGCAGCGAGCCCAAGGATGTATTGTCATGTCATTTCATGCGCGTGGTTGTCATTTCGTGCGCATGGCCGGTGAAGCGGGTCAGGGTCACCCACTTCCTGTGGTCGTGGAGCGCAGGTAGAAAGTACACAGTAAAATAATAATTACTGTAAAGTATGAAGCGGGAATTAAAATTGGCTTTATAATAAAGCTGGGAATAACAAGGTGCACATGGTTTCATTACATGCATAACAAACAGCATCATGCATGATGCAGCAAACCGAAATACTCCTATGATACATATGCACCTTTTCTGAAAGGAAATAAAATCGACTTTTGGGGGACTAGCTCGGAATGATCCGACCTACTCTGTGGACCGGGGCCATTTCTCTTCCTTGCGCGCTCGGCATTGAATTCCTCGGTGGCCTCTTTGACCTTGGCAGCCATTTCTCTTTTTTCTGATGCTCCTTCTCACGAGCCTCGCTCTCCCTGCGCGTGCACACCTCGAGATGAGCTTTTGTCTCCTGACGTATACACTTGGTTTGCTCATCATTGAGCCGCTCCACCTCCCAGATCTCACAGTCCCTTTTTTCATGCCACTCCTCGTAGTCGAGAGTCCACTGGTCATGTGGGTGGATCTCTTGATCGATCCACTTGCAGTAGCCACATAGCGGTTGCGGGGACTACAGGTAGATGAGAAAGGTTGTTAGTGCATACTTTGAAAGATCAATAGTAGGGAAACACACTGTAACTTACCCTTACCGGCTGCTGATAGCTGCTCGTGTCCCAACGGCGGCCGGGATAGGAGTAGTTTGCGCAACACCAGTAATACATGCTCAGGCTGAGTTGGTGCTTATACTTGAATAACTTGCATGGGTCCTTACACCAACAGAGGGGTGGCATCTCCCCCTTGGGCGGGTGTTGTGGCAAACGCTCGGATAAAATGTTCAGGACGGACATGATTCTACAGGGCCGTCATTGCGGGGGAGTGACCTCCTGGCACGCTCCGCTTGTTCAGCCTAGGCCGCAGCAGACCTTGCTAGGTCATGTGTCTCCTCCCAATGCTTCATCATCTTGTCCCATTGCTTCTTCTGCCTCCTGTCCATTGCAACGTGGTGAAGTAAGCTTTGGTGTAGTGCTGGGTTTGGTTGTGTAGTATTTTCTTACAGATCTATTCGACCATATTTTATAAGCCAAAGGGTTGGCATGGTGTGGTTAATTTTATGTGACTAGCCTGCTACGCAGAGTGTTGCCTTGTCTTTTTGGAAAGTACCTGGCGAGGCAGAGTATTGTCACTGCGCAAAGATGCCCCTTTGGTCTTGTCACTGCGCAAAGCTGCCCCCTTTGATCTTTTCACTGCACAAAGCTACCCTGTCTGATCTTGTCACTACATAAAGCTGCCATGTCTGGTCCTGTCACCACGCAAAGCTATCCCCTTTGGGGTTGTCACTGTGCAAAGCTACCCTTTTTGGTTTTATCACTACGCAAAGCTGTCCCGTTTGCTATGTAATGCACGAGCCACCCCATGAAAGTAGGAGCACTCGACCCGAAGAATTACTTTCTCCATCGTATATTAATATACTATGATAGACGCCGAGGGGCCAGTCGGAGCGGTGTTGCCAAAGAAAGACTTTCCTTCAGAAAGAAGGGAGGACTTTGGCCCTAACTACCGCTTGATGCTAAACAGGCATGCTCAACCGGTATGGCCGAAATGCAGACACAGGGATGACATAGTCGTGCAGGTCACGAAATTCCATTTCAATGGCGACCGACGTTTCTTTTGATGCCCACACTCTGGGATACAATGTACTAATAATTTACTTTCCCTTATTTCTAATAGAGCTTCCATGTTAACCGTCCTTTCCAACAGATAGCGAAATGCGACTTCATCCGCTAGATCGATCCTCCCCATGAAAGGTATGTTCTGAGGTACATGGATATATTGTGGGAGCGAATCTTAGAGTTGGATGTGTGGATCAACAGTCTCAATGAGGAGAACGATGCCATCTGCCAACAGATACAGCGTGAGAAGGGCGGCGAGGAGGTCATCAACACAGGTTGTTCATATGATCCCATATGCTACTGCGCGAACTCTAGTTGCATATGAGGTTGCCACTGCAACGATGGGCGGCCACATCCAAGGCTGCCCCTTTTGCAACACTCCATGTGGGTAGTGCGAGGTACCTTCTACCAGTAGGCACACACCGTTCTGATGACTAGAGAGCATGATTAACTTAATGTAGTGTACTATTTCCTTTCTTGTGTTCATTATTATCGTGAAGATATAATGCTTAGAGTGTTGTTTTCATTCATGTTTCTACGAGGTATCTTCTACCAGTAGGCACACATCGTTCTGATGACTAGAGAGCATGATTAACTTAATGTAGTGTACTATTTCCTTTCTTGTGTTCATTGTTATCATGAAGATATAATGCTTAGAGTGTTGTTTTCATTCATGTTTCTACCTACAGTGCTTTGTATGCCATATGTATGTGCAATGCATGTTGTTCTTGATTCAACGTATTCGCATCGTAGTAACTTGTTTTTTGTCCATGAATGGATGACTACATCGTGCAAGGATGAAGTGCAATTTAGTTGATGCATTTTCGCGTCCGGTCGTCATTTCATGCGCGTGGCTGGGGAAGTGGGATTCCAGCATCATGAGGTCGGGTCTGTGTGGAATCTTCATGCGTGGGTGGGGGCACCACTACTTGTGGTCATGGAGCACCAGTACCAAGTTATTCAGAAAAATGCTGAGCGACTTAGCCAAAAAAAACTAGAAGATATGTAGCTGCATCTTTGAGATTAAAAATACAAGAATTATAGATATCTATTTCATCCAAAAGATATATTTGTCAACCATTTCAACATGCACACCAATCTGCAGGTAAGAAGTTTAAACAGCTAAAGGAGTATGCCTATGGACCGTAAGAAGACCAAACTTCTCTGTCATACAATAACATACAATGGCAGACGCGGAGGGAGAACGCTGTCGTGCAGGTCCTAGATGCCCCAATCGATGGCGGATGACGTTTTTTCCAATGCCCACACTCTAGGGTACTACCAGTGGCTTCCAGTGATCGGTTTTGTCATGCTAGAGTCCTCGGTGTGGCATCACTTACTGTCACGCCAGGAAAACTGGCGTGACAGTATGTGTTAACATTAATTATCAGTGGCTTCCAGTGCAAAATAGACATATTCCAATGCAAAACAGACAGATATGCATGCAATGGACAACAATACATTTGTTACTTCTAGCAAGTTCGTGCCAAAAACTAAGGTCACCTAGTTGATAAAAAAGCTTTCTCATATTCTATCTCTGTAGTTCAACAAATGTGACATAGATCTATTCACCTGCGCTTTCGGCGTGCACCCGACCCCGGTGTGAACCTCGCTGCTGGGTGTTGGTCTCGCGTGCCCTCTATGACATTTTCCGAACTGATGTCCATGCGATCACACCATTTAGGGCGGGGAGGCATGGCCTGAGTCAACTGCATGGGGGCCGTGCACCCACAAGGTCTCATAGGACCATCTCGTCCGGAAGCCTAGCATCCACATCCACCTCGTCGGCCTCCTCGTCCTCGCCGCCCTCGTCGTCCTTCCCGCCCTCGTCGTCCTTCGGGTGCTTGTCACATGCGACCAAAGTGGATATCGTAGCACATGAGGAGCCACTCCATGCCGGGGCAGGTTGCACGACGTGGCCTGCTGACGACACGTAGTTCATTTTTGTAGCTAATCGTTGGCATCGCCCTCAAGCCATCTGCAAGGTTTACCAAAAAATGAGATTGAAGTTTTGTGAGATCACATGAGGTACAAAACATTATAGAAAATGCAAATGAGTGAACTCTATCGGCAAAACAATCATCTCCGTACAACAATAATAATGGTTATCTCAAGGGGGCTACACACGAGAGTGGCGCCTCCTTACCCTACACAGCTGGGAGTCTCTACTAACATGCTTTGCTCTGGTGTGTCCGTGCTTGTGACACTCCGAGCACCTGTTGCTTATTGTGGCGTCGTCGAAGTCCCCAAGACAGTACATGTCCTACCGCCTTGTTGTGAGAGGTCCTTGTCATTGCGAAGCCTCTTCCTCTTCCTTCGACCATCTCTTTGTCGGGAATGTATCATCACCCACGTGCGGTGGCCAATGCGACGGATCAAGGTAAGGCTCGAATCTATCCTCCCAAGTCATCATCGTGGCTAGCTTTAGGAATTCTTCCACAATGAACATGTTAGAAAGTTAACTTACGCCACACACACGACAAGCAATGACAATGTGAGTGCATAGTACATGTAACAGCGTCGGGACCATGCAAGTGCAGTCTCCCATTATCAGGTTGACTTTATGGTTTCAGCCACCATAGCGTTCGCCCCCTATCGATGTGTGCTCGGCAACCCTTATGGCGTATATATGCAAAATGGGATCGTATTCCTCTGCTTCTTGATTGCATTCCTCTGCCTCCACTATAGCAAGCTGCTTGGCAGTAGCCGCACCCCAACAGTGGCCGTCTTTGTACGCATCCCTTGCACGGGTCTACCGATCCACAAAATATGTGTTGGTTTTCCGAAATGAGTACTCTAAGATAGCTGAAACTAGCATAGCACGTGTCGGAACCCGGAGTAACGACTCCTGGATCCTCTGTGTAAATCGCACTAGTCCAGGATCTACTAGTGCACACAGTACAACAAAGATAAATACCAAGTACAAATGACCAACTTCATTAATTTAAAGAGTACAACCTTATGGCCAAGTCTTACATCAACGCCCATTTGCAAAGATAAATAAAGTAAATAACTGCGGAAGCAACTGAAAAGAAACGAAGCCCAAGCCTGCCCACAGGCAAACGACAGTAAGACGCGGCCTACTCGTCCTGATCTTCACCGTTGTTGATGACATCTTCCCTTGTATGGATTGTACTCCGCAAATCACATGAAGAAATGCAACATAATGATACAGGCTTCAATGGAAGGCTTATAGGGTTAGTTTGCATAAAACGATATTTAAAGAAATATAGTAGATAGATTGAAATTGCTGAATTTAATATTGTAGATACAAACAATACTTGTAATTAAAAATAATACCGTCAGTGCTGACTTCGACCAAACACCAACCTATTCACGGGCATCCCACCCGGACCATCTTTTCCAAAAGATCACGCATGGATTCTATCCATCCACACGCTTTCACTGCGCAACTCTGATGGATTCCATCCATCCACCAGGTCTCAATCTCTCACGGATTCCATCCATCTGCAAGGTTTTCATCTCTCATGGATTCCATCCATCCACAAGGTTTTCAAAAATATTTTTGAAAAACAAAGTCTAATCCATGAAAAACTTTTACTCAGCATGCCCATAACTGTGGGCACGGCTATCCAGGATAGATTATACACTCTGCAGAGGTTGTACAGCTTTACCCACAAGACACGATCATCCCTTTTTGCCACTAGATTACACACTTCCTTATGTGTGCGGCGAGGATTCGTGACAAAGCCTTTACAATACAAAGCCTTCAACCTGGCCAAGCCAACTCTAAGGTTTCACCCTAGAAAGGAATCCACCAGACCGGGACCCCCTCTTGAGCCTGAGAGAGACTTCACATGGCTTAACCACGCTCCCTCAAGTGAGACTTCTCATGGCACCAACCACGCTCACTTTCAACCTACAACTTGACTCAGGTTGGGACTTCGCAAATTATTTAGTCAGGGCTGTCCCATACCAGCCATGTGGTAGTACGATAGGGCTTTGCAACAGTAGCTCACAGACCGGTCCTTAATTTGACTTAGGCCCAACCACATACCCCTGTGCACGACAATCAACCCTGCGGCAACAACCAACAGAGCATGCCTGCACCCACCATCTAACCAATTGCCTAAGTCTAAACCAGTTTGTATATTTTATTTTCAAAATATTTCATAAACCACCTTGACTCACCAAAGTCAAGAGTAGCTTTGAAAAGGTTATCATTTTATGTGAAAAGGTCATCATTTTATGTGAAAAGTATCCCAACCCAAAGTTATTTCTATGCCAGACTAAGCATTTGCTATCCATAAAGTCTCTAGCCATACTATTGTACCAACTAGAGTTTTTGTCTAGGGTGACAAGGTATCAGGGAAATTCAATAACAATGGAGGAATTACCAAGTAGGCAATAACTAAATTTAAAACTGAATTGAAATACATTGAATAAAAATATGCATGCAGAATAATTTAAAACAACATAATTTTATTTTGAAATCTGGGATCAACATGATCAAGGATGTGACTTGCTTTGCTCTTCAACTTGGTGTGAATCTTCGTCGAAGAATTTTCCCGAATGGTCGAAGTCTACACGTGAAAATAACCCACCAAATTTAAATAAATTCAAATTGACTTAAAATATTTGAATTGAGGCCAGAAATGAATAGAGGGGAATTTTTGATGAATTTAGCAATTTGAATGGGCTCAATTGGAGTTAGGACGAAGGAGAACGGGCTTCGGGAAGTTTAAAATCAGAGAAAAAAGGGAAAACTGGATTTTTGGGAATTATTTTTCTAAAGGAAAAATCTGGGATTATGACGTCAGCGAGGAATTTCTTTTCGGCCGAATTGTTTTTCAACTGAAAATTCGGATTAACTATGTCATGCTGGCGTCAGCCCGGGGGTCTGACTGACCGGTGGGCCCCGGGTCTATGGACCAGGTCCACGGGCTCAGGAGGAGGCTGATGTGGCACGCGGGCGCAGTGGCGCTGACCGGGCGAGGAGGGTGCCGATGTGGCGATGACGCGGTGCCACCTCACCTGCCACGTCGGCACGGGTGGCAGCGCCGGCCGAAGGCGACACTCGGGCGCGGCGGCGACGGGGCTCCGGCGCACGGCGGCCGGCGGCGAGGGTGGGAAACGGGAGAGGAGGCCGAGGGGAGGCGGGCTCACCTTGTCGCGGAGCTCGACGGCCACGGGAGGCTGCTGGCGACGAGGAAGAAGCGGCGGCGGCTCGGGTGCTCCGGTGCGACAGCGATGGAGGGGCCGGAAGGGGAAGGGGAGTGGAGGGGGAGGTAGTGCGGAGAGAGGGGAGGCTTTTATAGGGGCGGAGGGGTGCGGGGGCGGTGCGAATTGCTCGCCGGAGTGGGAGGTGGGCGGCGGCGGTTGCGGGAGAATCGGGGGAGGTGGGCGGCGGTTCGGCGCGGGATTAGAGGGAGGTGGGTGCGGGGAGTGGGCACGCGGCTTGCGGGAGGGGGTGGTGCACGTGAGGCGAGGGGTAGTTGCGGCGGCGGTGGGCATGCGCGAGGAAGGAGATGGGGAGGAAGAAGGAGGCGGGCTGACCAGTGGGGTTGGGCGGCAGTGAGAGAGAGGTGGGAAGAGGCGCGCCGACAGGTGGGGTCGGGCAGACTGAGAGAGAGAGAGGGGAAGGGAGGCGTGGGCGGCGGGGATGAGGCCGCGTGGCCTCGGGTGGATCGGGCGACCGAGAGCAAAAGGAGGGGTGGACGGGCCAGATGGGTCGGGCGCACAGGGCCGGTGAATCCGGGCCGGACATGTGGCGAGTGGGGAGGGGAGGAAGGTGGGATCTGGGTGGGGCGACGTAGGTGGGATCTGGCCGTCCACGTGGCGTCCGGAGGAAGGGGTTTAGGGTTTGAATTTTCTTTCCAGATTTTGGATTTTTCAGAAAAGCCTAGGAAATTCAAATAAGCTCAGAAAAATATGAAATAAATCCCAAAAAATCTAGAAAAATTCACAGAAGTTTCTAGAAATGTTTTGGACTTATTAAAAATATTTCCAACTAATGTTGGTATTATATTTTTATAATTAAAATACCTTTTATTTCAAAAATAGATTTTAAACTTCTGAAAACTCAGAAAACCAAATAAAAGCCAAATAAATCCAAATAATTAATTTGAATTAGGATTTTATATAAAATCAAAATATCATTTTATTTAATAATATTTTTAGGTTTTCACTTAATTTACTTTTCAAATCAGGCTTTTTTCAAAAACAGAAAATCCAGGGTAAAACCAAAAATCAAATTTAGGCAACAAAAATACTTATTTAATTTAAATTTTTTATTATAATATTTTATTATTATTATTTAATAAAAACCTGGCTGTTACAGCACGGATGCCCTTAATAATGTTGTTGAACACTTCTGAGATGTTCGTTGTCATCGTACCATACCAACAACCACCTTCATCGTATGCTTGTGCCCACTTCAGCTTGTGCTGCAACACCTCGTCCAACCACTTATTACCCTATTCGTTCATCAGTCCCCTAAGCTCTGTCAACTTGACCTCGAAGTCCCTCTTCTCGAAACATCCGCACAACAGCTTGAACTTTTTGGTGAGATCTTCCCTACAACATTGCTTAAAGAAATTAGCACCTAAGTGATGCATGCACCACCTATGCACCACATCTGGGTGTCCCTCAAGTCTACTCATAGCATTCAAAATCCTGTAGTGCCTGTCCGAGATGATGCAAACAACTTGTCCTGGCCCAATGAGGCGTAGCCGAATTATATCCATGAACCATTCCCAACTCGCATTGTTCTCACCCTCTATCAGTGTGGATGCTAATGGAACCAGCTGGTCCTCGGTGTCAATACCCACGCTTGATGGTGCTCCCACGACACTCGAGCAGTCCCACAAGAGTGAGGCTGCTTCACGTTCACTATTTTTCATTACTTGTCCCTAGTTTTGCGCCCCTATACCTTCCATCCGCACCCCCTTTCGCACCTCACAGTATACCTCTTGTTCGCATATGAATTCAAATTTTCAAAAAGTCAATTGTCTGCTTAGGAATTTTTCCTAAAAATCTTGTGTGCAAATACCTCTAGTAATTCAAATTAGAAATTCAAACTCAAACTAAAAATTATAATTTATGTTTAAACCCAAAAAATTTGCCACCTTTCCTATGGGCCAAAACCCATTAGCTGGCTCATCCCATCTTCACTTTTCCCCCACCGGCCCGCTCGCTTACACTAGCCCAACTTTCCCTACGTTGCCCTCTCTCTCTCACGTTGCTGACAACCGAGCCCCACAGTCCTACCTATCAGCCATCACTGTGCTTCTTCTCTTCTCTCACGAGTGCACCCAAGCTCATCTCTTCACATGTGTTCACATGCAAATAGCGCATTGAAGCCCTTTGCACCTTGAGCCTTGCATGCCACGACCTCATCTCATTGCCGTGACCTTGTCCCATCGCCAACTCAGCCTCTCTTGCTCTCTCGCCTTGTGCCTAAAGCCAGTCATGGTGCCCACACCTTCTCTCCCGCCTCGTCCTATTTAAGCTGACCCTTGGGCGTCAAAAGCTTCACACTCACTTGCTGTTGTTTCCCCCAAGCTTACACACCCACATTACCTTCAAACAGGAAGAATTTCCCATTCTCCCCCAGTCCAACCACGAGCTCCGCTGCTCGATTTCCTGCCATCCGGTGAGTCTCTAATGATGCCATCATGTGTGTTGAGTTTGTATCATCCCTCTCTACCTTGTGCTCATCTCCCCTTGCCCATTTGCCTTTAGGGAGCCCTCACCACAGTGCGCAGCACCGTCATTGACGTCATCGCCCATTCCCTTTACTTGAGTGAGCTTGGCCATAGCCACCATGTCATTCTTGTTCGCCTTGACTTCCCATTCTAATGTGCCCTTGGAATTGCCTTGCTGTACCCTAGAGCTGTCGGGACATGCTTGTTTTCTCCAACGCCAACCCGGACCCGTCGCTGCCGTCGATCTCCCTCTCTACTCCGTCTCGCAGTAAGCCCTTTTGCCCCTTTGTAATTCAGCTTAAAGCCAAACCTATAGGCTAGCCATCAGACACTAGAACCAGCCACGTTCACCCCCTTCCTCGCTGCCATCGGGCATCATGGATAACACGACATACCTCGTAATAAGCCATGAGTGTTGTTTTTATTAGCTTCGCCTCAACCTGTAGATAATGGAACCACCTCTAATTTGAAGAAGTTAGGTAGAAAATCCAAAGTTTTCCATCGCTGGCCATGTCGATGCTGCTTTCCTCGCCGCCGACCTTAATTCGATGACCCTAGGTCCCCGCAATATGCCCAAAACACTCTAAGCAACTCCTTGAACCTTTCTAGCACTTGGCTTTGGCCTAAGTGTGGCTCTATGCCATCATCACCATACTGCTACGTAGCACCGCCGCTCACCGCTAGTTAGCCACCGTCGTGGTATGCCTCACTGAGCACCATCACCATCAAAAGCTAGCTCTTGGTTCGCGCATTCCATTTTGGCCCTTAGCTAAGCATGCGAACATCTCCCTTACCGCTGGAACTCCTCTATTGCCCTATTTAGTCTTATTGATATGTGGATCCGACTCGTTAGAAAGTTAGTTAACTTGGTGATTAAATTAACCGTTAAGTAGGTGATTAATATTAGTATGGCATGTGGGCCCTATTGGTTAAGAATCCTAAATAACCCCGGTTTAAAACCCAGCAGGCAGTAACATGTGGACCCTACCCCCTTGAACCCGTCATGTAAACCCAGTGCATGGGCCACTGTTTCCGACATGTGGGTCCGCTCTATGTAGACAGGAGCATCGACCAAGTCCATATAAACCGTGACCCTACCTGTCAGCCTCTCTGAATTTCCCGAATAAAAATAATTAGAAAATAAATTAAAAACCCTTTGGGCCCTACTTGTCAGCCACTGGACGATTTCTCAAGAAAAATAATTGAAAAAGAAAATAAAATACCATCCGACCCCACCTGTCAGAAATATTCGAATATTTAGTAATTCATTTCGGTTCAAACTTTGAAAGACCATAACTTTTCATTTTAAATCCAAATCTAGTGATTTTTGTTTCTAAATTCAAACCCTTTCCATAAAACCATAATCATAATTTTTGGAGTTCATTTGAAGTTTATTTGAATTTTATTTGATTGTTGGGTTGAATGCAGTTAATTTCACGTATATAGACTTGGACGCTTTGGACGCTCCTGTCACTAACGAAAGAGATCCCACCCTAGCCACATGTGATCAAGGCAAGCCTTTATAATTGACATTGTTGAACCCATATTTCAAATGCAAATATTTTGCTTTCAAATACAAATGCATGCTTGTTATGGTTATTTACCTAAATGCTATGTTAAAGGTTCATTGCCTAGTTATACCATGCATTTGATACCTAATGTTACGCATCCTTGATTTGTTTATGTTCCCTTGCCATGTTGACCTAGGATACTTATAATAACAACTCCACCATTGATTAAGTATTACCATTTATGTTCGTGCTTAGAGATGCTCTAGTGACGAAATGAAATACAAAATAAATATTGCCAACTAAAATTAAAAACATGATAATGGAATGGTAACATAGGTTACCACTGGAAACAGAAAAAAATTTCTAAAATGGTGGAGATTTGGGCAAGTGGTTGGTTGAGACCGGTGCAGGGATTGCACGTGTCATTTTTGGCTTAGCTGCGTAGGGATTGTACGTGTCATTTCTGGATGGGCCATGCAGGGATTAGACGTGTCCTTTCTTAATAGCTATGCAGAGATTGCACGAGCTCTGGGTTTGTGGTTGGTCTCGCTTGAGTTGTTTAAGGACTGGATTCTTGTGCTTCTCTTTTCTTTACACAAATCATGCAACCACAGTCTAGTTATAGGATAGACGTAGCCCACTAATTTGCTTAGCTTGGTGTGAATCCTGTGTATTTATATTGGTATGTGGATTTCTGTTATGATTATTGGGAATGACCCATAACAATCACTGCTCTTGTGGATTTTGTAAACTTGAAAGGTCATAGACTCCTTAACAACTAGATTCCTCATTGAAAACATAGCCCAAAAAGAGAACATTTTGGTGGTGAGGTGTAACCCAGGATAGGAATGGTCACTATCACTAGTGTTGAGGATTCACCCTAGAGTGGTAGTAAGTATCGAAGTTAAGTATTGTAAAAACCTTGTTATGATTTTCTCCATTGCATACCTACGGAAGTGTGTAATAGCCAATGTTATGAGTTAATCATATCTTGTGGGTAAAACTGTACAACCAATTCATAGTATTAAAAATCTATTTGAATAGCTGTGCCCCCAGACATGGGCAAAGTATAGAAATGTCATACTTGCGTAGTTTTCATAAATTAATGATAACATGGAAATGGTTGTGACAACTAAATTTGAAAGAAAATGAAAGCAGAATGATTTCACTTTCATAATGATCTTGATTAAAAAAATGGATATTGGTTTTAATGTGAAAATGGCTAAGTCATAGGTTTGGAAATTAACTAAATTAGTGTATATTTGACAAATTGGCTTTGTGCTAAAATAGTCATAAGACATTCACTTGGATAAGCCTTTATACACACACACACACGGGCGCGCTAACGTGTGCCTGCGCATTCCTTGCGCGCTAGTTTCACGCCAGAAAGTTACTATTTGTTATGAGGAAAGTAATTACCAAATACATAGAGAGTTACTAACCAGTGTGTACTTTGAGTGTTTAGCAGTAACTTCACTCGCTACCAATAGTAATTTCATTTAGAAATGATAGCAACTTTCCAATGCACATTTTACACCTGTGCACTGATTAGTAATTCTATACACACAAACTTGCATTCTACTATAGGGACTTGCTAAGTACTTTTGTACTCATTGTTGCCTAATATGTGGTTTTAGATGGCGAAGTTGGTGACCTGGTGTATGGATACATTCATGCCTCCGGCTATAATGTGGAAGACAAAGGCCAGGACTAGCTTTAGTCCCAGTTAATTGCCTGTGGATGCCCTTTTTATGTACTTTTCACTCCTTTTTTATGGACAAACTCATTTGCCCTGTTGGCCTGTTATGTAAAACTTGATCATAAGATATAATTACATTTGCTTATGTAACATTAAGTACTCCTTTCATTATTACGCTTGTATGGAGGTGGTAATTGCAGACGTGTATTGTGTGAGCTAGCTATTAATTCAGAGATTAGCTCAAAATACACAGGAGATTTAGATTGTCAAATATGAGTCCCCACAAAAAGCCACCCGAAGCTCCCCATGCTACCTCATCCCTCCTCCAACCTCCCTTATTTACACTTCTCTTCCTTTCCTTCCTTCCCGAGCCAAGCCAATCTCAACTACTCAACACACTCATGCTGGCGTCACCTTCACCTCACTGTCCAGTCGATTTCGGTGAGATCCCTCAATGCCATGTGCGTCAAAAAGTGCCCCGCACCCTTGTCATCACTTTCCTTCACCCAATTGGGTTATCATCCACAGGAACTTGCCACACCGTCGTCTTCCTTCTGTTCGGCCGAAGAACACCACCATCATCATCACCATTCCCTCTCTGGTGAGCTCTCATCTGATTCCTTTCGACTAGAGCCATCCCCTGGCCTCCCTCTTACTGTCCCCGCTACCAATTTAGGTAGCCATCAACTCCAATTCGCCGCCACCATGAAACTCACTGCACCACCCTAGGTTCTCTTCATTGGCTCTCCTATGACCTTTCCCAACCTTGCCATCAGCTCCGATACACTCCCCTCCGCTCCCTCATGCTTTTGTGCACCTTCTTTTCTCTCTCTTTCCCTCCAACACCACCCCACTTTTCGCTCCCTTGCTTCGACCGCCGCGCTTTGTCATGTGCTCATTAATTAAGGTTAATTAGTCACTAGCATGTGGCCCATCTAATTAAGAAATTAAATTAAAACTGAGTAAATTTAAATTATGAGCCATTGACATGTTTGCCCCTTTTGTGATTTGGTCCCACCGGTATCTCACACCAAATATTTCCTTAAGAGAAATAAACCATAAATAAATTAAATATTAGTCACCCCACTTGTCAGTCACTATAAAATTTTCTTAAGAAAAATAATTCAAAAACAAAATAAAAAGTTGGCTGGTCCCACATGCTAGCATCTGGTGTACTTTCAAAAAGGAAAACAAATTAGGAAATAAATTAACTTGTGGGGCCCAGTTGTCAGTGAGACATTATCTCTCCTCTGTTTATTTTTGGGATTTTTCTTGAAATTAAACTTTAGAAGGTCTGTTCTCACTCATCTTAAATTCAAATCAAATGAAACTTATTTCTAAATTCATCTAAATTCAAGATCATTCTAACAACAAAACCATGAATTTTAGAATTCCTTTGGAGTTTTATTTGGATTTATTTGATGCTCATGTATTTATTCATTTTCGTCACAATCGTTCGAGCAGATTAGGAAGACCCGGAAGAGTAGTAGTTCAAGCCCAGCCAAGACCACCAAGACCAACAAGCTTGTGATTAAGGTGAGTCAATAATTTAATCATTTTGCACCTATATTTTGATTGTAACTTATGTTGATTTAAATTATTAAATTTGCATGCTTTAATTTATTAGGCAAATTTTATTCATATTAAGCTCATAGTTAAGTCCCAATTAATAATTGTGCTATTACACCCCACTCCTTGAATTTGGAGATAAAAGCTTGTCATCTTAAAAATAATAGTAAATATACTAGTGGTAAGTTCATATCTAAGTACCATGCTTAGTCTTGCTTATATACCCGGGATATTAAATTGCCCTGAAATCATTTTAAACATGAAAATTTGTATTTGGGCAATCATTGGATGGAAGTGACTGGTATTTGAACTAGAAGGATATTTTGGAATTTCAAAACTCTAAACTTTCTTAAATATCTGGACGGATGATAAAAGGGGTTGGTGCGTGTTGTGGCTACAGGCCAAACAGTAAAGAAGGGGGACTAGTAGAAGAGGAAGAGGAGAGCCAGATCTGTGAGAGAGCTTCGTGAGAATGAGAGGATGTCCCCCCCCCTTTGCCCCTCCTAGGAGTTTATATATATGAGTGGGGTAGAATGGGAAATCCCCATTCTACCCCTTAGTACTTACAAGGGATGAGGGTACATTGGTATATTTACACTGGTATATTCCTCTACACTATTGGGCCTATTACATGTTAGACTAGTTGCACGGCCCAGTCACGGGGGGTTGGGCCACCCCCACAACAGTACTCCCTCGACAGCAAGCGCTGAGGTCCCGATGGGCGAGCTGACGTGATCAACCACCCCAGCCCCCCGTTCCCCGACAGCAAGCGCGAGGGTGCCGAGTGGTGAGCTGATGCAACTGGTAGCTTGCAGACCCCAGAGGCAATGCCTACGAAGAAATCAGCGAACTCCTATGCTGAATCCCGCGCCGTCCTGCCGAGGTGATGCCTACGAGGCGGACGGCGAAGTCTTGCACCGGAGCCGTGCCGTCCCACCGAGGCGATGCCTACGAGGCGGACGGCGAAGTCCTGCAACGGAGCCGTGCCGCCCCGCCGAGGCGATGCCAACAAAGCGGACGGCGAAGTCTTGCGCCGGAGCCGTCCCATCCCGCCGAGGCGATGCCTACGAGGCGGATGGCGAAGTCGAGCGCTCACGACGTGCCGCCCCCCGAGGCGCTGCATACGAGGCGGACGGCGAAGTCCTGCGCCGGAGCCGTGCCATCCCGCCGAGGCGATGCCTACAAGGCAGACGACAAAGTCCTACGCTGGAGCCGTGCCGTCCCACCGAGGCGATGCCTACGAGGCGGACGACGAAGTTGAGCGACGACGACGTGCTGTCCCGCCGAGGCGATGCCTACGAGGCGGACAGCGAAGTCCTGCGCCGGAGCCGTGCCTTCCCGCCGAGGCGATGCCTACGGGGCGGACGGCGAAGTCCTGTGCCGGAGCCGTGCCGTCCCGCCGAGGCGATGCCTACGAGGCAGACAGCGAAGTCCTACGCCGGAGCCGTGCCGCCGAGGCGACGCCTACGAGGCGGACGGCGAAGTCCTGCGCCGGACCCGTGCCGCCCCGCCGAGGCGATGCCTACGAGGCGGACGGCGAAGTCCTGCGTCGGAGCCGTGCCGTCTCGCCGAGGCGATGCCTACGAGGCGGACGACGAAGTCGAGCGACGACGACATGCCGTCCCGCCGAGGCGATGCCTACGAGGCGGACGGCGAAGTCCTGCGTCGGAGCCGTGCCGTCCCGCCGAGGCGGTGCCTACGAGGCGAACGATGAAGTCGAGCGACGACGACGTGTCGTCCCACCAAGGAGATGCCTACGAGGCAGACGGCGAAGTCCTGCGCCAGAGCCGTGCCGTCCCGCCGAGACGATGCCTACGGGGCGAACGGCGAAGTCCTGCGCCGGAGCCGTGCCGTCCCGCTGAGGCGATGCCTACGGGGCGGACGGCGAAGTCCTGCGCCGGAGCCATGCCGTCCCGCCGAGGCGGTGCCTACGAGGCGGACGATGAAGTCGAGCGACGACGACGTGCCGTCCCACCGAGGAGATGCCTACGAGGCGGACAGCGAAGTCCTGCGCCGGAGCCGTGACGTCCCGCCGAGGCGATGCCTACGGGGCGGACGGCGAAGTCCTACGCCGGAGCCGTGCCGTCCCGCCGAGGCGATGCCTACGGGGCGGACGGCGAAGTCCTGCGCTGGAGCCGTGCCGCCCCGCCGAGGCGATGCCTACGCGGCGAACGGCGAAGTCCTGCGCCGGAGCCTTGCCATCCCGTCGAGGCGATGCCTACGAGGCGGACGACGAAGTCCTATGCCGGAACCGTGCCGTCCCGCCGAGGCGATGCCTACGGGGCGGACGGCGAGGTCATGCGCCGAAGCCGCGCCGTCCCGCCGAGGCGATGCCTACGGGGCGGACGGCGACGTCCTGCGCCGGAGCCGTGCCGCCCCGCCGAGGCGATGCCTACGAGGCGGACGGCGAAGTCCTGCGCTGGAGCCATGCCACCCCGCCGAGGCCATGGCTACGGGGCGGACGACAACGTCCTACGCCGGAGCCGTGCCGTCCCGCCGAGGCGATGCCTACGGGGCGGACGGCGAGGTCCTGCGCCGGAGCCGTGCCGTCCCGCCGATGCGATGCCTACGCGGCGGACGGTGACGTCCTGCGCCGGAGCCGTGCTGCCCCGCCGAGGCGATGCCTACGAGGCTGACGGTGACGTCCTGCGCCGGAGCCATGCCGCCCCGCCGAGGCGATGCGTACAAGGCGGACGGCAAAGTCCTGCGCCGGAGCCGTGCCGTCTCGCCGAAGCGATGCCTACGGGGCGGACGGCGAAGTCCTGCGCCGGAGCCGTGCCGTCCTGCTGAGGCGATGAGCCGCCATTCCCCTATCTTCAAAAATAGTGCCCACGGAGAGCGGGCGCTGCGGCGTAGGCCGACGGAACTACGCACGCCGATGCAGGGAGGTGGAGCCGCCGTTCCCCTAACCTCAATAACAGTGCCCGCGGAGAGCGGGCGCTTGCGGTGTAGGCCGAGGGCACTACGCACGCCGGGGTAAGGAGGCGGAGACGTCGTTCCCCTACCTTCACAAACAGTGCCCGCTGAGAGCGGGCGCTTGCGACGTAGGCCGAGGGCGCTACGCACGCCACGGTAGGAGGTGAAGCCGCCGTTCCCCAAACTTCAAAAACAGTGCCCGCGAAGAGCGGGCGCTTGCGGCGTAGGCCGAAGGCCCTACGCACGCCGAGGTAGGGAGGCGAAGCCGCCATTCCCCTGCCTTCAAAAATAGTGCCCGCGGAGAGCGGGCGCTTGCGGCGCAGGCCGAGGTCGCTACGCACGCCGAGGTTGGGAGGCGAAGCCGCCGTTCCCCTACCTTCAAAAACAGTGCCCGCGGAGAGCGGGCGCTTGCGGCGTAGGCCGAGGGCACTACGCACGCCGGGGTAAGGAGGCGGAGAGGTCGTTCCCCTACTTTCACAAACAGTGCCCGCGGAGAGCGGGCGCTTGCGGCGTAGGCCGAGGGCGCTACGCACGCCGAGGTAGGGAGGCGAAGCTGCCGTTCCCCTACCTTCAAAAACCGTGCCCGCGGAGAGCGGGCGCTTGCGGTGTAGGCCGAGGGCGCTACGCACGCCGAGGTAGGGAGGCGAAGCCGCCGTTCCCCTACCTTCAAAAACAGTGCCCGCGGAGAGGGGGCGCTTGCGGCGTAGGCCGACGGCACTACGCACGCCGAGGTAGGGAGGCGAAGCCGCCGTTCCCCTACCTTCAAAAACAGTGCCCGTGGAGAGTGGGCGCTTGCGGCGTAGGCCGACGGCGCTACGCACGCCGAGGTAGGGAGGCGAAGCCGCCGTTCCCCTACCTTCAAAAACAGGGCCCGCGGAGAGCGGGCGCTTGCGGCGTAGGCCAAGGGCGCTACGCACGCCGAGGTAGGGAGGCGAAGCCGCCGTTCCCCTACCTTCAAAAACAGGGCCCGCGGAGAGCGGGCGCTTGCGGCATAGGCCATGGGCGCTACGCACGCCGAGGTAGGGAGGCGAAGCCGCCGTTCCCCTACCTTCAAAAACAGTGGCGGCGCACTCCCTGGTGCAACACGTGCGAGGGCGCGATATCCTAGTGGTGTGTCGCTAAAGCGATGCACTCCCTGGTGTCTCCGCCATCGTGCAGTTTTTATACTCCGTAGAGTGCGTGGGATCAACATCCACGTCCTATTTATACTCCGGAGAGTACGCATAAGGACAATGTCCATGCATGCGCGGCATCCGCGTCTTGTTTATACTCCGTAGAGTGCGCAGGGACAACATCCGTGTCTTATTTATACTCCGTAGAGTGCGTGGGATCAACATCCACGTCTTATTTATACTCCGGAGAGTACGCATAAGAACAATGGCCATGCGTGCGCGGCATCCGTGTCTTGTTTATACTCCGTAGAGTGCACATGAACAACATCCGCATCTTATTTATACTCCGTAGAGTGCGTGGGATCAACATCCACGTCTTATTTATACTCCGGAGAGTACGCATAAGGACAATGTCCATGCATGCGCGGCATCCGCGTCTTGTTTATACTCCGTAGAGTGCGCAGGGACAACATCCGCGTCTTATTTATACTCCGTAGAGTGCGTGCGGAGGCGGACCTCGACGCTTCGTCTTATTTAGAGTCCGTAGACTGTGCGCGGCGGCAAGCCTCCGCGCGTTGCGGGCGGTGAAGTTGCGTGCAGAGGCGGACCTCGACGCTACGTCTTATTTATACTGCGTAGAGTGCGCGCGGAGGCGTCCCCCAGCTGCGTCTTATTTATACTCCGTAGAGTGCGTGCGGAGGCGGACCTCGACGCTACGTCTTATTTAGAGTCCGTAGACTGCGCGCGGAGGCAAGCCTCCGCGCGTTGCGGGCGGTGAAGTTGCGTGCGGAGGCGGACCTCGACGCTACGTCTTATTTATACTCCGTAGAGTACGCCGACGCTCGAGGCAATCGTGCGATTTAAATCAAAAACGAGGACCAAAACAGAGGCATCAAAGAAATGGTCGAAGGCTTGTGACAACAAAACGCTCTAGAATGCAATACCAGGAAAACATTAAATGTTACGGGAGCCCAGAACAAGCCAAAACCGAAGACGCAAGCACGGCCAAATCAAATGCTCTCAGAATGGAACTGCAGTCGCCATAAATGATATGATGCACAAGCACTTCTTTGCTGCCATGCACGCAAGAAATGCAGCGGCGATTATTAAAGCTTGGCTATGCCTGTACTGACCTCTGTTTCAATTCACATGGAGATGAGCGGACTCCCACTGGAACGTCCCTCTGAACTCGGATTTGCCCGTCGTGGGGCGCACTGCTGAGGTCACCGCCGAGGGAGGCTTCGAAGCATGACACAGCGCGGAGGCTCAGAAGCAACGGCTCAATGCAGGGGCGCTGGGGCAACGCGAAGCCGAGACCTTCGTCGCGAAGGTGTGGTCCTGCGCGGAGCCGAGCACACGGGGGTGAGCGGAGCACCGGGCGACCTCGTCAGAGCCGTCTCCGTCTCCGTCGGAGGTGATGGCTCGAACTGAAGGCTCGCTGCGAGGCACTCTGGGCGACGCGCCAGGATCGAGGTCATGGAGCCTTGAAAAGTACTGAAGCGAGGTCCACCGCATGGAGTCGAGGCTGACGCTGCCCCTGCAAAGTCCATCGTGCGGAGCTGGAGCCCATGTCGCAGACGCCGAGCGGAGGCCGACACCGCCCCTGCGAAGCCCGTCGTGCGGGGTCAGAGCCCTTCGGAGGCGCTCGATGACGCGGAGAGGACACTTCGGCCGTAGTGCGGACGGTCGGAAGCGAGGCGCCTGACGACACGGAAACTTCGGAGATGAGGTCCGAGAGCTTCGTCGCGGAGGCGAGGCGAGGTGAGGCGCGGAGACGAGCGTAGCCGGGGCTATTCGTCGACCGTGCAGAGACTAACGAAGTCGGAGCCAGTCGTCGGTCGCGCGGAGACGAGCAGAGACGGAGCTGGTCGTCAGTTTGCGCGGAGGCAAGCGGAGCCGGGGTTGGTGCGGAGGCCGACGCGGAGCTCCTCCTGTGGCTTGCGCTTATCTGTCGAGCTCGGTCGTGTAGAGCAGCGTGGGCGGCGCAATGAGGTTTAGACGGGTGAAGAGGTAGCGCGGGACGCCGGGACGCTAGGCTCCACGACGTGCCGCTCCAGGCCGTCCTCGCTGTAGCTCGCATGCCAGCACGTTGCGGATCTCCCGAGAGAGCAGCTGCTGCTCTACGACATGCCGCTCCGGGCTGTCTTCGCTTGCGGGACACCAGGCTCCATGGTGACCTCGAGCGCCCACAGGCTGTGGAGGTCCGCCATGAAGACGCCATGAATGCTCTACTGAGGCGCTTGTCCTTTTCCTGCATGAAAACGAGCAGTACTCTTGCATGCATGGATTTCACATATGCATGGATGGATACGTGAAGCCTGCTTGCTGCATGCATGGGCCTTCCCCTGGATTCTGACAACTTCTCATGGGAGGAAGCTTTCGATGCCGTCGCCATGCATGCGTGCGTGCATGCACGCGTCTTCGTCGATCGCTTCCATTCGTCACGCGACGCGGAGGCTTGACGTCGCATGGAGAGTCGACGCGAAGACTCGTCAGCTCGCGGATGTGCGGAGACTCAACGGAGGCTAGCGAAGCTCGGCGAGGTCTCCGGGAATTGGCGCGACGGCGACACGGGCGGAGGCACGGCGAAGTCCAGGTCGTGGAGCGAAGTCCTGCACGGAAGCGACGTGAGGCCTGGAGCTCGACGGAGAGCGAAGGCTCGGCGAAGTCCTGGTCGCGGAGCGAGGCCATGTACGGAGACGACGCGAGGCCGGGAGCTCGACAGAGGGCGAAGTGGCACGCAGAGTCCAGAGTAGAGGCCTGTCTCAGAGACCCCGACGCCGCCGAGGCTCCGTAGACGCTCGACGACGCGGAGACTTCCAGACGGCAAAGCGCTCGTGGACTTCAGAGGGACTTCGGAGGCGAGGCGCGCGCGGCGCTTGGGGTCCCGCCTTGCACATGCGAAGTCTGAGCGGAGGCCAAGGCCGTGCGTGCGCGGTCCGGTGCGGCGAAGACTTCGACGTCACGGAGGCACCGTAGACGTGGAGATGTGCCGGGCGAGATGTCCCCTGCCCGCGCGACGTCGGCGAAGACCCAGGAGGCTCGGCGAAGACTTCGGAGAGCTCAACGCGGACTTCGGCGCTGCCCGCGCGACGTTGGCGAAGACCCGGGGGGCTCGGCGAAGACTTCGGAGAGCTCGACGCAGACTTCGGCGCTGCCCGCGCGACGTCGGCGAAGACCCAGGGGGCTCGGCGAAGACTTCGGGGAGCTCGACGCGGGATTCAACGCTACCCGCGCGACGTCGGCGAAGACCCAGGGGGCTCGGCGAAGACTTCGGGGAGCTCGACGCGGGATTCAACGCTACCCGCGCGACGTCGGCGAAGACCCAGGGGGCTCGGCGAAGACTTCGGAGAGCTCGACGGAGCGGAGGGTATGGAGCCGGCGGTGCTGCGCCGAGGCATGGCTTGCTCGGAGGAGACTTCGCACAGGGCGGAGGTTTGCGTAGCGCCCCAGAGCAGGCTGTCCACGGCGGAGTACCCGGGCGAAGATGGCCACCAGGCCTGTCGACGCGCCATCCGAGCTACGGTGGCTGCAATTCCTGCATACATGGTTTGCAGAGCGCGGAAGGTTGACGATGCGGCGGGGGCTCAACGGCACACAGAGGCTCGGCGCGGATGGTTTTCCTGGCATACCCGTATACTCATACCCGTATCTTTGACAGAGAGTGCGCGCACGAACGCGTGTCTTTGTTTATACTCATACCCGTATCTTTGACGGAGAGTGCGCGCGCGAACGCGTATCTTTGTTTATACTCATACCCGTATCTTTGACGAAGAGTGCGCGTGCGAACGCGTGTCTTTGTTGTGAAGAACAGAAATTTGTGCAAACGGTGAACTTTATTAAATTCCCGTTTGCGCGGGTAAGCAATTACAAAAGAGGGGGATACCGACCACTAACTGCTATGAGGACGGGGCGACCGCTGACGAGCCGCTGCTGCCGGGGCAACCTTGTGCGCGAGGAACGCGAGACGCTCTCGGGGGGTGCCCGAGGGCTCCGCATCTGCGCTCCCGGCTCAGGTGCCTTGGCGAGCCGCGTGGCACGGACCTCTGGCGCCAAGCTCTATGCGCCGAGCCATGTCTTGGTCGCCATGGACGATGATGATAGCTCGCGGCCCGGGAAGCTTCGTGCATAAGAAGCCATGATGCGGGACTGCCCCGAGAGTATTTAGGAGCGGCCGCCCTATTATGGCGTTGTAGGGGTATGCAATGTCGACCACGTCGAAGATGGCGTCTTCGCTCCTGACGTTGTCGTTTTGGCCGAAGGAGACTTGGAGGCATATCTGGCCCAAGGCGCGCAAAGGCTGCCCTCCAAATCCTTGCAGCGGGATGCCTGAAGGGCCCAATCGACTCCGAGGGATCCCCATTTGGTCGAAGGCCGCGGCGAACAAGATGTTCGCGAAGCTTCCTCCATCAACTAGGACGCGCCTGACTTCGCATCCGGCTACGAGGACCCGGACGACCAAAGGGTCTTGGTGGGGAAACTCCACGCCCTCGGCGTCAGCGGGCGTGAATGTGACCTCGTGTTGTGCCCATTCTGGGGGCGCCTGCACCGGGTATGCTGCGACGTGGTGCAGCCTCCTCGCGTAAGCCTTCCGTTGCCGTGCCGAGGCGAACTCCAGCGAGGAGCCTCCGGAAATGACGTTGATGATCCTGCGTTGGGCTCCTTCCGGGGCTTGTAACTGTAGGAGGCCCTCCCGAGGTTGTTGCACATGTGCCTGAATTCGCAGGAGGCCTTCCTGGGGTTGTATTCCTTGGTCCTGGGGGTGTTGGACGTGGGCCACAACGGGCGCGCGCGCATCCGGGTTTTTGTCCCTGGCGACGCTCTGCCGTAGCGCTGCGATAGTGGCGCAAGCACGCGTGTCATGGTTGCCTCGGCCATGGATTTTGCACCACTGCCCGTGGTGCTGGTCGCCATATTCTTCGCGGGTTCGGTCGTCTCGACCCCGGCCACGTCCCCGTCCTCGGCCTCGGCGCCCTCTGCCTCCGCGACCCGCGGAGGCGTTGTCTTCGGAGCCGCCCTCGATGTCAAAAATGTAATGAGGTTTCCTGGACTTGCGTTGGTCGCTCTTGGGCCTGTCGCCTGGCTGGTCATTGTGTTGGGGGTCCTTGCGTTTGGAGGCGCCCTTCGGCTGCTCTTGCTTGCGCTTACCTTTCGAAGAGCCCCGCTTCGGCGAGCCTTCGCTCTTTGCCGAGCCTTCCGCCTTGTTGGTGTCGGAGTCGTCACTGTGTCGCCTCCGCGCATCCTCCTCCGCTCTGGCGTACTCTTCCATCTTGTCGAAGAGCTTCATGACCGTCTTGATGGGCTTGCGCGCATTGTACTCGGCCATTGGTCCCGGTCGGAGGCCTTGTATTGCTGCGTTGATGACGATTGTTTCGTTGACGTCCTTGACCTGGCAGCATACTTTCGTGAAGCGCTTGAAGTAGTCCCGGAGCCTTTCCTCGGGTTTTTGCTTGACTGCGAAGTGCTGGTTCGCGTCGACACGCTCGACATAGTTTCCCTGAAAGTTGTTGTAGAGACGATCGCGGATCTGTTCCCACGCGTAGATGGACTGTGGTTCAATGGTGAAGAACCAGGACAGCGCCACCCCTTGCAACGCGAGAGGGAGTCCTTTTGCCTTCGTGGTGTCGTCTCCGCCAGCGGCTTCGATAGCGGTCTCATACACGCGCACGAACTCTCGCGGGTCGGAGTCGCCTTTTGTAGGCCTCGATGACGCTTGGGAACTTGAAATCTTCAGGCCATGCCGCCTGCTGGAGGCCTGCAGAGAGCGGGGACTCCGGGTCTACGCGCCGTAATGGGACGCGACTAGACGTAGGGGCGTCGCGGCTATCCACCCTCTCCGGAGCGGGTTCGGATGCCATTGCCGGGGGGGCGTGTTGGCTCCGAGCCTCTTGCATGTCCCGCACAGCTCCGCGGAGGTCTGTTAGCTCCCGCTGAAACGCGCTGCGGGCCGCCAGCAGGGCAGTCTCCACCGCGGGCGTGGCTGGGGCCGTGGGCTTTCATTTTCCTCGGCCCAAATCACGCGCAGGCCCGAATCACCGCGATACCCACCGATTGGAAGCTGTCACACGCAGTAACCCTAGTCATTCTGTCGTTCCTCTCTGAGCTCGCGTGGAGTGCTGGCGGCGGCGTCGGATGCTGTTGCTGCTGTGACCGGCGAGCGGCGGGGGTGCAAGGCCGGCGAGGGGCGTCGGGAGTGCGGGCGGCGGCGATCTGCGGCACCGGCTGCTGCTGTTGCTGCGAGGGTCGGCGGCAAGCGGCGGCCGCGAGAGTATGTGTATGTGTCTATGTGATGTATCATGTATGAACTATGAAGCTATGATCTGATGTGTTAGTAAGACTTTGAACTATCTGTCACTAGTTAATTGGTAATTGGTATTTGTAATGTCTTCACCTTCTATGTTTATTATAATATTATGTGTAAAATTACCTGATGCTTGACATATTTTTTGGTCAGCCGCTAAATGGCTTAGCCCGTTATTTAGCCCGCTATAGCCTTTCTTAGCCTTTGGGAGAGGCAGCCGCTAAGGGGCTTAGCCCGCTATTTAGAACATTGGGTCTAACAATACCAAATAACAACTTAACCTAAATTCCATTTATACAACTATCTATACTATAGTTTCTCAAACTGACACTCAATTGGAGTACCACAAACGCACAACGCCAATCATCACTCCAAATATTGAGCCTGTCCTGAATTCAGAACATGGATATATAACACCTCTTCTGACGTAATCAATCTCTGATCACATGTATACAGTTCCTGCAACTTGTCTGTGTGGTACGTTTCCTGGACTAGAAACATTTGCATATACAGTAATACAGCTGCAATTTGCTTAAAATGGAGATGCATGCCACTTGATCACTCAGATTAGCTTCAGGATAGCATATAATTACAGTAGTGAAGTCCACTCTCTACGTTTTAAAGAACTAGCATCGAAAGTGCAAAGAACTAAAGAACAAGAGACCGTACTACAAAGATTAAGTTTTACTCAAGAAGCACCGCGACAAGAAGATGGCCAAGTAGGACGAGAAGGAGGCAGCCAACAGCGGTGGACGCGGCGGCGGCGCCATTGATCTCCGATGAGGCGACGGCGAGCGGCAGGTCGTCAACGGGGAGAGAGCACGAGGCCGGCCGGCCGGTGCCAGCCTCGTCGGCCGCCATCAGGGCCTGGATCACCGCCGTGGCCGCTGCGCGGTGCCGCGTGGCATTCCTCTGCAGCAGCCACGTCAGCCCAATGAGCTGGCAGTCACGCTCACGTGGTTCTCCGCCATGCTTTGCCTTGACTGACGTGGCGTTCTTGCCGGCGCTGGCGTTCAGCTGCAATGCCACCACACACAAGAATGAGATGATTAATCCAGGCACAAAAATGAACTAATGTAACATTACACATAGGAACTGTTCCTAAAGATTCGAACGATGGATTTTACCGTACACATAGGCACATAGCAATTCTCAGTCCAGTACTAAGTGCTGATCCAAAATCAAAATTTTTAGGGTGGGAAATGGCAGCGTCAACAATGCACATTAACCAATTAAAAAAAATACAGTAAGTTTACCATTTTCCAGAGTCGAGACACCGTCGAGGTTGGTAATCCTTAGTACGATCATGTTGAGATAAAGGGACAAATCGGAGAACCGAGCGCAGTCGATCAAGCTTCGATCCTTAAGGCTGAATCCGGTGCGTCTTATCTCTACTAATATAATATGGGAGTTTATCTATTCACCTCCCTGCTCTTATCCCATGCGCGCAACGCACAGCCCCAACTCTCGTTCACCTCCCTCCTCACACGCAGTCCCTATCAGTTTTGGCTTATGAGTGGGCCTCCTTACTCTGGCCCGCGTGTCATCGTATGTATGTTCGTTGCGCGTTCCCGTCCAACAAATTCATCTCTCTCCCTCCCCCGATCTCTCTTCTCTCTCCCTCCCCCGATCTCTCTTCTCTCTTGGTGGGTGGCTGCTACCGGTGAGCAAGCGAACAACTGCGGCGTATGGGTCTCTGCGCCATGTTGGACCAACGTCTGCGGTGCCTCTGTCACTGCACTGGGACTCTTTGCTCTGCTATTGCCCCCTCCCCTGCCACCTCACCAGTGGTCATCCGTCCCCTTCCCCACACCATCGCAGATCCGGTGCCGGTCGACCTCCCATCTTCACTTTTGGCCCCCTACATCCATCTGGGTCCAGCTCGCCGAATCTGGGTTCCCCAAGGTTGACCTCACCGGCAACTCTACCGCCTCACCTATAGCGCTACCCCCTTCCCCAGGTCCGATGCCAGTCGAACTCTCCGCTCCTCTCTCGGCCACCCTCCCCTGCTGCCTCACTGACGGCCATCCATCCCCTTCACCACAGCGCCGCCCAGGTCCAGCGCCAGACAACCTCCCCGCTCCGCACTCGGCCCCCTACATCCATCCATCCCCTTCCCCCACAAAATGCTGCAAAATGCGGAGTCAAACATGCACGACGGTTGGAAGAAATGAGGGAACGTGCGTGACAGGCAGTTGCCTCAGGAGAGACTACAAAATCATCAGCTCCTCTTCCACTTCTTCTTCGAACACTTCAACTCCTCCACGAAAATATACAGGGTAAATACTTTGGACTTCTCTCTCTTTCCATTTTGTTCATGAACATTCTTTTGATACAACATAGATTTCTTGGTAGTGCATTTTGCCGGCGACACAAAGGCGAGCGGAGGGGGTGGGGACGACGTGGTGGGAAACGGGGGCAGGGGCAGACACTACCGTTCTAGCTACTTCTACTCATCGTCTTCGTGCGGCAGCATCTCCAAGATTTGGGTGTGTTGATGTTTGTGATGATTCTGTTTAAGTACATGAGATAACTTTGTTCCAGTATGCCTGAACTTCCCTTGCCTATGTTTGCAAATTATGATTGTTGTATGCTGTGTTTGCATTTATGTGAATATAAAATTTAGTTGAGTAAAATTAGTTAGATTGCTACTTGATGAACCTTATTTGTATAGAATTTTGTAATGCTTACTATTAAGAGAACATCACCTGTGTTGGTCTGGAAGCTCCTAGTTACTGGTCCGAAGTTCTGAACTGAAGAATTACCATCATAGATGACCGTTTTTGGTCTTTACTCATCCCACTATCCACATATATGTGTATTACAGAACATTTACCATCTCCCAAATCAAAGCAAACCAGTGGCTTGAGCTCTTTTTAGGTCGTTTGGGTGTGAAGGTTCTTCATGTTGTACCATTATGTCCAGAAATTGCTTTTCATGAAATGTTCAATGGATTTTATCAGTTTCAGTATATTTGTCATGTAGGTTGGCGCCCTCGTATCACTGCCTCCGCCGATGGTAGGTGCGCCACCGCCAACTGCAGTGGGAAGCAGTGTGGTCCATCGCCTGTGCCTTCCTCCCACTTGAGTATAGTTATGTGGTTCTGTGATTATGTTGAGCTGTTTTGCTTCCAATTTCGTAACATGCTTGTAGTGAGGGTTTGGGTCTGATGCCATCTATTGAGCGAATTGGACGGTTCCATATTTCCATGTACCATCAATTCGCCTTGTGTTTAAGCCTTGATTTTTCCATGTATGCTTACAAATCCACAATGTATGCACGTTCGTTGCCTAGTCAGTGTGTGTTGGGCATAATCTTATTGTTGAGTGTGGTCGTGTGTCGAGTACTCGTGTGTTCGAGTACTGAGTGGTTGTATGTTGAGTACTCATGTGTTCAAGTACTGTGTGGTCGGTATCGAGTACTCGGTGAGTTCAAGTACTACGTGGTCGTAGTCGAGTACTTGGTGTATTTGAGTAATGCGTGGTCGTAGCTATAGTGATCGTAACCAAATGTACTCGGTGTGTTCAAGTACTACGTTATCGTAGTTGAGTACTCCGTGTGTTCGAGTACTACGTGGTCATAGTCGAGTACTTGGTGTATTCGAGTACTACGTAGTCGGTGTGTCCAAGTGTGTGTAGGAGTTGAAGACCCAGAGTCAGAGTGTGGACGGAGACTTCAGACTAGTCGAAGGTATGGTTGACAAGCCGTGATCGATGCCATGGTTGAAGGCATACTCAACAAGCCATGGTCGATGCCATGGTTGAAGCCGTGGTCGATGCCGTGGTCGAAGGAGTGGTCGAAGCCACAGTGACTTAGTCGGTACTCCGGGGAGTACTGTCGCAGTCATTAGTCAAACTGTGCAGTGGTCAATGGTTGATAGTCATAGCTACAGTAGTCGATAGTCGTAGCTACAGTGGTCTATGGTTGCTAGTCGTAGTTACAGTGGTCGTTGTTCGGTAGTCGTAGCTACGGTGATTGACGGTCGTAGCTACAGTCGATAGTCGATGTTGGAAGACCTGTGTGGTCGGAGATGTAGACGAGGTGCTATGGTCGACAAGCCTTGGTCGGTGATGTGGTCAACAAGGCGCAGTCGAAGCCGTGGTCGAAGGAGCGGTGTGCTATAGCAGACGTGTGTGGCATATCACTGTAGCAGTCGACATTCACTGTAGCAGACGTGTGCACTTGTTGTGGTCAAAGGCCTGGTCAATGCCATGGTTGAAGGTATGGTCGATGTGTGATCGAAGCCACGGTCGCAGCTATAGTAAGACGATCGGTGCTCGAAAATCTATGTGATCAGTGAAGCGGTCGAAGGGAGGTTATGGTCAAGCAGCTGTGGTTGTGAGGTATGGTCGAGACACCGTGGTCGAAGGCATAGTCAAAGCTGTAGTCAAAACTGTAGTTGGAAGACTCGAAGCCTATGGTTGTGGTTGTGGTGCTTGTGCGTGGAGTCGAAATACGTGGTCACGGTCGCAGCTGCGAGGAGTACTATAGTAGTTGTGCGCGGCTGGTCATTGTAGAAGTTGTCAATCATTGTAGCAGTCGTCAGCATACTGCGCGGTGTTTCCAGGCGGCTGAGCAGCATGGGTAGGTGGCTAGTCACTGTAGTAGTCGTCAGGTGACTGAGCGCCGTGGACAGGCGGCTAAGCGACATGGGCAGACGACGCGGTAGTTGAGGCCAGAAAAACCGGATCAGAGTGGCCGTATCCGATATGTAGGTGTCTACCTCCCCGATCCGGTTTTCTCATATGGAGAACTATATGTTGCTCTCTCACGAGCTACTGCTAGGAGCAATATCAGAATACTTGCTATGCCGCGAAAGGATGGCAGCTTTAATTCTTCCGGTACATTTACCAAAAATATTCTCTGCAAAGATGTCCTTACGTCCTAGATGTTTTATATTTTTTATGTTTGATCGTGTTGCTCAAGAAACAATATCAGCTACTAAACATGAACATCTATTTTCAATTTAATTTATTTATGAGTTTGTACATGTGTGCTTTGATTGATACATGTTTTGCGAAAGATAAAATTGTTGTTCAATGTTTAGTTTGGGATCATCGTTTGATAATATGAATTACGATCATTTGATACTCCGTTGCAACGCACGGCCATCTTACTAATGAAAATAATTAGAATACAGTATGCATATGTATGTATTTTTTGTAGAAAAGTACATGTTTATGCTCTATAAGATTTTAGTGTCTTCGGAAAATTTCTAATAGGTATACTATGTACTTGTGTGTGCACATGTGATGGCGTAAGTTACGTGTGTGTCTGGCCTTATACTTAAAGGGTAAAATCGGGGGACGGGGTCTCTCCTGTCCCTCACGCTCTCACACTAGTTGGGAATTTTGGACATATCTAGCACTGTTTGAATCATAAATTCCAATTCTAGCCCCCTACGTATGGTAATTCCATTTCTGGCTCCTGTTCCGACCGCGGGACCGTGCGGTCTGGGACCGCACGACTGCACTGTAGCTAGGTCATGCGGTCCCGAACCGCATGACTCCCGGTCTCGGACTGCCAACCGCACGTTTGAGCCATCCGACCGCACGTCTCCTCTGCTATCCAATCGCTCCGCCAAAAGCACCGCGACCTGCATTTCTTCACGCCCGCTCGCACACGCGTCGAATTTTGGACATATCTAGCACTGTTTAAACCACAAATCCTAATTCTAGCCCCCTACCCACGGTAATTCTATTTCTGGCCCCCATTCCGACCGCGGGATCTCGTGGAGGTGACAAGTGGCCGGTTGTGCGGACGGGGACCGCACGACTGCACTATAGCACGGTCGTGTGGTCCCAGATCGCACGACTCTCCTGTAGCAGCCGGTCATGTGCTACCCGAGCGCATGTATGCACTGTAGCATTGAACGTGCGGTCCCCGGGCGCACGAGTAAGTATTTTTTTTGGGGTTTGCTCTGTATATTGAATTTAGGGTATAAAATTTATATGTATTTATAGAGTTTAGAATATAATTAATTTTGGATATATGAAATGATGTTTGAAAAATATGAATTTTATGTAGAGTCTTGTTTACTTGTTTGTGTAATTTTTTTTATAATTACGAAAATTAAGAATTTTGTTTGGTAGAGTATGAACGAAATTTGTGTGAAGTAATGATTGATCTATTTGTAATTTTTGTACATTGGTGACCGTGAAAAATATGTTCAACTCACAATAACATTTTGCGATCATGTTATATTGTTTTATTGGAAGAAATTTAATGAAATTTTTTTGAGGACAACTGGGATATGAACAATTGGACGAAAGGAAGGAAAGTGATATTGAACACGTGGAAAAAATGAATGCGAGATTTTATGTTGATAATTAAAATAGACTTCATAATAAACATGGGAATGACACGGCGCACAGGATTTGGTTACGTGCATAAGAAACAGAACAATGCACGATGTAACAAAGTAAAGTAGTCGTACGATACATATGCACCTTCTTGGCATGGAAATAAACTAGACATTGAGGGGAGTAGTGCGGAATGGCCCAACCTACTGCATAGATTGGGACCATTTTCCCTTCCTTGCGAGCTCGGCATTGAAATCCTTAGATTCCTCTTTGGCCTCGACCCTTCTCATGAACTGTATATTCTCAATTACGTGGATACATTATGGGATCGAATATTTGAGTTGGAGGAGCGAATCGAGACACTCAATGAGGAGAACAATGACATCCGCCAACAGATGCAATGCGAGGGGGGCAACGAGGAGGTCGTGAACATAGGAAGCCCGTATGATCCCACATGTTGCTGCACGAACTCTAGTTGCATATGTGCATGCCACTACAACGACGGCAAGCCACGTCCGAGGCGCCCCCCTGCGAAACATTCCATGTGGCTAGCGCGAGGCACTTTCTACCAGTAGGTGGCCCCCTGCGGAACATTCATTTTTTCCACGTGTTCAATATCACTTTCCGTCCTTTCGTCCAATTGTTCATATCCCAGTTGTCCTCAAAAAAATTTTCATTAAATTTCTTCCAATAAAACAACATAACATGATCGCAAAATGTTATTGTGAGTTGAACATATTTTTCACGGTCACCAATGTACGAAAACCACAAATAGATCAATCATTATTTCACACAAATTTCGTTCGTACTCTACCAAACAAAATTCTTAACTTTCGTAATTACAAAAAATTACATAAACAAGTAAACAAGACTCTACATAAAATTCATATTTTTGAAACATCATTTCATATATCCAATATTAATTATATTCTAAACTCTATAAATACATATAAATTTTATACCCTAAATTCAATACTTACTCTGCGCTCGGGACCACACGTTCAATGCTACAGTGCATACATGCGCTCGGGTAGCGCACGACCGTGCTACAGTGCAGTCGTGCGGTCCCCGTCCGCACGACCGGCCACTTGTCACCTCCATGCGATCCCGCGGTCGGAACGGGGGCCAGAAATAGAATTACCATAGGTAAGAGGCTAGAATTGGAATTTGTGATTTAAAAAGTGCTAGATATGTCCAAAATTCACCGGTTGGTGCATGCTGCCCATGCGACATGATGTCACTAGCTCACGTTTCTTGGAACTCTGAAAACCTCATGTGACACACTGTCTCAAGAACTTAACAATCCATCGTTTCCTTCCTTGAGGTAAACCTACATCTTATTTTACAGGGCCTGTGCTGACAAATTGCTTGTAAAGCAGAGCCATTCGTTCTTGTCGGAAGGGGTCAGGGTCGGAAAGCAAATGATTCGGTCTGGGTGCAAGGGGAAGTGGTGACTTGCGAGGCTTTCTAGGTGAAAGGAAAAGATAGGGAAGGAGATGGAACGGAAGGGGGGGGGCATCGAGTCCTGAACCCAAATGGTAAAGGAGGAGGCCAAAGCGAAAAGTGGCAAAGTGGGGAGGCATGGTGTTCTGGAGCAAATCATGCTCCAGGCCCTACACATCAGGCCGGGATTTCTTATTAGAAGAATCTCACCGTTCCGGGGGCATTTCGGTGAAATCGGCAAACACAGTACCGGTGCACCATGTCTATTAGACTAGCGTTACTGTACAGTGTATACCGGTTGCCATCTAATTAATTCCAACCTGTACAAGTCTGCAGAATATAGCTAACCAGCATGCATGTGCCATCTCTGTCATCAAGACTACTCTTAGGTTATGCATTTGTGCTCGATGCCAAAATCATTGAAAAGTAATATTCAGGAAGTATTCATCACACTAACTTCCCAGTATAATTGAGCCTACAAGGACTAGCATTCAGAAGAGTCAGAGAAGAACAAAGGAAGGAACCTTCGGTAGAGAGGCACACTAGTCCATGAGCAGCATATACAAGCTGTGTGCTTCGTATCTGTATGATAACTGATAAGCCGCTCAGATTTCTTTCATCACTAACTTTGTTCAGAAATCCGAACCAAACCCTCCAGACTAGCAGTACATGTCACTCTTGTCAGTGATTTACTTGTTTACATGGGCCCTACTGTCTTTTCTTTAGAAAGAGATGCCGTATTGTATTCTGTAGCATTGTACGTAATGGAGATCTTGTGAACTCTGCACAACGTTTTCCCGGACCTTTTGCTGGCAATCAATAAATACTGGGACCGTCCATTTGTCTATTGTGATGGATACGTATGGCTCATTTTCTAAATTAAATATAAATCCAGCTTGTTTGCTCAAACTACAATACAAATGGTAATGGCTTTCTAAATTTCACAGAACTGATGCTACAAATAATAGAAAGCGTAATTTACAGCTGTACATGGACACATAGAACAAACACGTTTTGGCATATTACATCTTCGATTTTTTAAACCTGTCAAGATTATATTTGCAATTTTGTAAAGATGCACCCTTTTTTCTCCCTAGTAAAGATGCACCCCTTCACATTTTCCATTGAAAATGGAATGTAACGTTGACGACAGATAGGGCTCTCCCATATCGTAATTTCACTAAAAGTCTCATCTGACATATTTTAGGATACTAGTATACTACGTAAGCTTTTTGTATGTTATAATAAGTTAATCCTAGATGGTCAAGACCAAGGTTCTGGGATTCAAAAGCCCAAAAAATTCGGTGGCCACCGAATTGGACGAATTTCGGAAATTTCGGACCAGTTTTCAGCCACATTGACCAGTCAAACATTTCGTATTTAACCGAATTTTGATCGAATTTTGACAAATTTAGTACAAAATTGACAAATTTTGACAAATTTTCAGCTACACTGTCCGGTTTACACCTTTCTCGGGGCTGTCCGAAATGGACGAAATTCGGTGAGATTAGTTCCTTTCGGGGCGAATCCCAGATCCCTGGTCAAGACTACATTTGTTATGTTTGATGCTATGAACTATTCAGTACTTATGGCTTGAAGAATATTAAGAAGTTGCTGTGAAATGATTTGTATCATACTCCCTATCAAGTGTCGTTGGCATCTAAACAGTAACAAAAGAAAAAGAAAAAGAAAGGGTTTCTTATCTTAAAGAAAAAGGAGCATGATCAGCATTCAGCTATTCCCGTGATCAAAGAAATGTTGGTAGCTAATTTGTCAGTCGTACACTTAGTCCACTGCACCAAAGAAGCATCCAAAGAAAAGAGAGCGAGCTCTCGAGAGTGAAGGCTCACCTGGTTGAGCGCCCGGAGGCACCTGGAGCAGCCGGCGAGCCCCGGCCGCGCGCAGTCCCTCTGCAGCCTCCTCGCCGCCCTGCCCGCCGGCTCCGCGCACGCCGGCCGCCTCAGCCTCACCCCGCAGTAGCAGAACGGCACGTCGCACGCCGTCCCGTTGCTGCCCGCCTGCGGCCGCGGCAGCGACGCCCCCGCCGCCCTCAGCGCGCGCTCCGCCGCGCCGGCGCACTCCTCCGCGTCGTCCGGCAGCACCGGCATGTCCACCACCGCGGCCGCCTCCGCCAAAGCAGCCGGACGCTCCGGGCCCCCGCTCCCGCCGACGCCTGCCAGCGCGGTGGGCGCGTATGCGGCGTACAGCCACGCGGCCAGCGCGGGGCAGCACCGCAGCCGCGGCGGGAGCGCGCCGCCGGCGTTGCAAGAGGCGAGGACGGCCGGGAGGAGCGGCGGGGACGGGGTGAGCTGGCAGACGGAGGATGCAGCGGCGGCCTCGGACTGCTCCGGGAAGGCCGGGATGGTGGACTCGGCCGCGGGCTGCGCCGGGGAGGCGCCGACCGAAGGGAAGAGCAGCGACGGCTCGAGCGACGCCGGGTCCGGCAATGCCGGCGACGCCGCGGCGAGCAGCAGGAGGCAGCTCACGGCGAGTAGGAGGGTAGTGAAGGGGAGGCTAGGCATTGTTGACGGGGTGCTCAGGTGCGAGGTGGTAGGGTATGGTGCTATTTACTAATTGGCTTATAGGAGGTAGGGTGAGACTCAGCGGGAGTGTGAGAAAGAAATACTAGGAGAGATGGGATGGAATGAATTGGGGTCTTGAGAATTGAGACGATGGATAATTCATGGATGGTCTTAGGGCATCTGTAGTGTATATAACCCAAAGGGTCTTAAGGTGGGTCCCATCTAAACCTTAAGATCAACTCCATAGTGTATATAACCCAAGGGGCCTTAAGACGGTCCCACTTGGCAGATAAAGAAAAATTGTATTTTAATACTTATGGCCAGGTCTTTAGCTTGAGGACCAGCCTTAAGCTTTTTTTGCTTAGGGTCTGCTTAAAGTCACCCCTGTAATGTATAAGATTGACCTTAAGGTGGCTTAAGACCTCCTCTTTTCATACACTACAGATGCCCTTATATATGGTTTGGTTTGGGTCTGGCTCGACCAGACCAAGAGTTTATTGGCCAGGGGGGCAATTTTTGTCCCACTAGAAAAATGGAAAACTGATAGAAATGTAAGAAAAATAGCAAGAACATGAACAAGTTTTGGGGGTGGCAGAATTGGATTGCAATTTGCAAATATCAGGAGTTGTGCTTCTCGAGAGTGCATGTTTTAGGGGGGTATTCGAATAGAATCGTCCAAAATTGCTCTGATGTAAACAGAAAAAGAAAATAAAAGGGAGCCAGGTGGTACAAAAGCCTCTTGCAGCCTCGTCCGCCGCCAGCCATTCCAGTCGCGCCGCCCACTCCCCCACCCCATCCTCCCAAGATTCGAAAACCCTGCATCCGACTCCCCCAATCCATGGGGTCTTTGCGACCTTGCCCCCCAGGCTGTGGGCAGGCCCAGCCCCCACCACCCCCCTCTACCGCCCTGGCGCCATCGGCGTCAAGCCTAGCCTTCCGCCTCGTGCACGCCTTGTCATTTTCCTCCCACCCCCAAGAGAAGTTACCCCTTCCTACCCTAACCGGCCGCATTGAAGTCCAACCATCGGTTGCCCAAGCCTCCCTCGCACTTGCTCCACTTCAATGCTACATTCAAGGAAAGCCTCTCCGGATCCTCCAAAATCCCCTTCAGGGCATACATTCGGTGCTCCTTCCTTCCTTTGGTTGCATCAAGTTCGTGGTCGTCGCCTACCGCATTTCCTCCAAGCTCAAAAAGCCGACGCCTTGGGCAGTTCAAGCCCTACTCCCCCTACTCCCCAGTGGCGCCCCCTTCCCGAGGAAAGCCTACCTCTCCGACCAAGGTTCCATCGCCTTCACTACGCAACCACCCCCCGGTGCCTCAATGGGTGCTCGTGAAGCCCAAATTATGGTGGCGTTGTGACCAAAGGCGTCCTTTACCCTCGCCCAAGACCTCCTTCCCCTCCAAAAGCTCCTCTCCCAAAGCTTCAAGCCACAACTTTCAGTACTACCTAGCGCGCACGAGAGGAAGGTGCTTCAACTGCTTGGCTCGCGACCATAGGGCCCTCTCTTGCTTCCGTTGTCTTCGCTCAGGCCACAAGGTGAGGGATTGTGGCCGAGCAACACCCTCTTCAGGCCTCCCATAGCTGCCTTTCGGTTGACCTCGCCCTTCCACAACCTCCCTCCAACCGCGACCCTACTGGCTGGTCGCCCCGCAAGCTTCACCTACCATGGCTAGTCACAACTTGGGGAACCTGGCAACCCGCCCCATTGAGGACGCGTCACTACAAGAGATATGACCTTCTACGACAATTTTCTCATGACGATGGCTAAATTTGTCGCTAAGTCATTCTGTTTTATGACGTTTATTGATGGGAGTATGACTTTATGACGAAAATTATATGTCTGTCACTAAGATCTAGTAGCAGTCGTCGTAAACGAAAGGATTTCCATATTATGACGAACTGCAATTTGTCATGCTATGCCAACAGACAATCGTCACAATTTATTATTTAAATTTGAACATGATAAGCTCAACTCCACGTATCATATTTTGGAATACAATTTTTTGAATTGTCCAATAGTCTATTTGAGTTGTCACATGTTGAAATTCAAAATTTTTAAACGACCTCGGATGGAAAAACAACCAGAAGAAAAAGTGTATATATCGACAAGTTATAAAACTTTCCAGTTGAAACTTTTTTTTCATTTGAGTTCGTTTAGGGCCTCAAAGAATCATTACAATATCTAGAAAAGTCAATACTTTCCGTCCTCAATTTTTTCCGTTCTCAAAAAACCAGCCCATTAGACCCACCAGTCAGGCACCCGTCTAGCCAAAACCCTAGCTAAAAACCGTCCCCAAAATTTTCAGCCGCCACCGTCTTTTTCTCTCCCGCCGCCGCCGCGCTCGCTTTTTCTTCTCCCGCCGACGCCGCGCGCTCGCTCTTTCTCCCGATTCCAAATTTTTCAGCCGCTTCTGTCTGCGTGCTCGCGATAACAAAATCACCGTGTCGCACGCTCTCACCGACCAATCCTCCAAATCCGCCCTCCTCCGCCGCCGCCCTCCGCCCTCCTCCCCCGCCGCCCGCCGCCCTCCGCCCTCCTCCCCCGACGCCCTCCGCCCTCCTCCCCCGCCGCCCTCCGCCCTCCTCCCCGACGCCCTCCTCCCCCGACGCCCTCTGCCCTCCTCCCCCGCCGCCATCCTCCCCGACGCCCTCCTCCCCCGCCGCCCGCCGCCCTCCTCCCCCGATGCCCTCCGCCCTCCTCCCCCGCCGCCCTCCTCCCCGACGCCCTCCTCCCCCGACGCCCTCCGCACTTCTCCCCTGACCGCCCTCCGTCCTTCTACCCCGATGGCCCTCCGCCCATCTCCCAGGTGAGCCTTCCTCCCCCGGTGAGCCTTCCTCCCCCGACGAGGAACCGACGACGCCGTCCGCACTTCTCCCCCGACCGCCCTCCGTCCTTCTCCCCCGACGGCCCTCCACCCATCTCCCCAGCGAGCCTTCCTCCCCCGACGAGGAACCAACGACGCCCCCCGCCTTCCTCGTCCGCCAACGAAGTCTGCATCAAGATGGGTCCTGGCCGGAGGGCGAGGAACCGGATCTCAACCTCCCGTCAACCAGTAGGTAATACACGTGCACTGGTGAAATTGAGACTAGACTGTGCCACAATCTGTATGTTAGGTGAAATTGAAGGATACCTGTCTATTGTCAAAGTAGAGAGCAGCATGTGCCACAATTTGGATGACATCCTGTGTGCTGATATATGCATGTTAGATTTGAGACTAGACTTTTATAAATTAACTTGCTGTTACATTATATAGTTAAATTATAAATTAACTTGCTGTTACATTTGAGTCTAGACTTTTATGTGTGCTGAAATCGTCCAAGTATTGTAATAATAAAGTATATATCATAGTTAATTCATTCCCCTATTGTAATAATAAAGTTTTAGGCCTTCTGCTGAGACAGCTGCGTACTACTACTGCTCCATTTGTAATCAGTTATAATTAATAAGTTAGATCCCTAGTTAAGAGTTCTGGAATAATTAATAGCTCTGGAGTAGTATATATTATGTCTATGCTCAATTAATAACTTATCTGGGTAAACGAGTTGTGCATGAAGTTAGTTTTACAAAGCCTGTGTTTACTGGCTAATGGTTCTGATATGTTAATCATGTTGTCGGCTGTACTTGAGAGTAAACGGAGAGGTTTCAAGTGTAATCTAGTTTGAATGTTTTCAAACTACACAAAACTTAAATGGCATTTATGTGTTTTTAAATGCATTCTAGAAGTGAAATTTTATGAAACGATTAAAGAAAGAAAAGAAAACACTGTTATAGTGCTTCTAAAAGCCGTATCATTTGAGAACATTAATTACAGAGGCATATAATTTCATTATATTCCAACTTTCTAACTATTCTCAAATGATTTTACAGAGGCGCCTACTAATGAATATGAGCGTTTAAGGGCTGAAGAAATAATAAGAAACAATCGAGAGCTACAAAGGCTTGGTATCAACACATTAGTGTCCATAGTTAACAATGCATCAGTGAAGAGAAAGGGTGAAGACCATGAAGTTTCTGGGTCGTTGTATACCGGTGAGGAGAGTGAAGACTATGAAGAAGTGGAGGTTAGCAAGGTAGCTAGTCTTCTAAGCATATGTTTGTTTGTCCTTTATTGTTTCTCATTATGTGTCAGTATGCTGTTTACCAAATTTGGCACCAATTCTGCTTGTTTTCTGCCTATTGAGGCTTCACAGGTTGCTAAGGTTGCACATACAAAGAATCCAACCAGTTCTGAGAACATCTCTGTTAGAGGAGCACAAGCATCAAAGAGAGTGGTGGCACAAGCACCTCAGGAACAACATGTGCCTGCAAGAATGACTAGGCAAAAAATAAGGGATCTAGCCCCAGCTTTGAGCCCAGATCCACAGGAAGTGCTCAACTTAGGCCTGTCTAATGCCACACCCACACATGATCCCTCCCAGCAACAAGACTTGGTTGGCATTACAGATGAAGGCTAGTGACTGTATCTACCTTGTGCATGAACCTTTCACTTTTTTCATTATTTGCAATTTATTCTGATGTAATGATTAGTTTTTAGTAATATCCTTTGTCCACATGTGAATGTATCTACTAGTACAATGCTGAATGCTAATATTAGTATGTCATTGTCATAAATTTAGTGCCTTCTAAATTCAGTTGTACTTCTAACTAGGTTTTCTTTACTTTCAACTATTCCTATCCACAACCTTTGAATTGTGCATGAATGGACTGGTTCAAAAATTGCAGTCTGAATCTAGTTTCTTTAGTTCTTGATGACATGCTGTATTTTTGTTACATGTAAATCTATGAACCAATGTTGCCATTGTATTGTCATTTGTGCTTCACACCTGTGTAAATGTATGAAACCGTGCTGTATTTTTGTGTTCAATTAGTACAATAGCAAGAAATATTCTTTTTTGATAGCTTACATACATGAGTTGCATGTGTACTGCGAATAGCAACTACGAGATTAACACTAACATTATATTGTTGTTAGGTGCACTTGTTGCAAGAAAAGATCCGGATAGGATAAGGGGAAGAAGCGTAGGCAGAGAACTAGAAAGGCTAAGTAAAGGGTTATGCATGAAGATGCCAATCCATGTTTCTGAAGGGAACAGACGGCCAGAGGCACCTATCCAAGCTGCCAAGCTTGCATCAGAGGGTGGGATCGCACTTAGGCAGCACATACCAATCCTTACACACTGGAAGGAGTACAAGAACAATAAGTCACATCTTGAAAACTACATTGGCAAAATTGGTGTAAGTTAAATTCAATTCTGCTTGTTTCATCAAAGTTGATTCAATCCTTTGCATTCACAAATTCTAATTTTCATGCTCTTTACTAGGCCCAATTCACCATTGACACCAATAGTGACGCAGTCCAATATGCATGTGCTGATTTGCTTAAGTGTGGACAACGTCAGATGAGGCACAAGCTGAAAAAAAGTACTTCAATGGGGTACCAGCAAGTCAAGTGAGGACTACATCGCCTGTGGATCATATGACTGACAACGAATGGCAGGCCTTAGTGCAAATGTGGTCAGACTCGAAGCACAAGGTGCGACAAACCTCCAAATTTCCTGAACTATGGTTATTCCATATGCTTTGAATTGTGCCATATGTAACTAATATGTGAGCATATGTTTATGCATCAATTTAGTACTGTTTTAGATACCTTCATTATCTGGTTTCTTTAGGTCTTGACATGTGATTTTTTTTACAATTTGGATATTCCATATGCCGTATATAAAATCCATTCTGTCATAACATGGTAGGTAAGTGCATGAGCCTGGCTGCATAACAGAAGGCTTCTTTTCAGTTTTCAAACACAAACCTGTATCTTTTTTTGAAGCAAAAGCAATTGACCTGTGTCTCATGAATAGTATGGATATTTGATAGACTTTCTTATTGGTATCTATAGCTTAGATAGACTTTTTTTATTGGCATCTATAGCTTACTGATGCAGGTTCAGGAAAGAGAGGCCTTTTTTGCATTATAGCTTACCATGAATACTTTTCCCTGCTGCCCGACATCTACTCGCGCCCTTCTATATTTTTCATGTGTGCAGAAACACTTAAACAAATGTTTCATGTGCAGGACAAGTGCTTGAAAAACCAGCAAAATCGTGCGAAAGTACTGCTTCAGCACTGCACAGGATCTCGGTGTTACATTGCACAAGCCCATGTCTTGGTAAGAAACTAAACAACCAATGATTAGTAATGAATATATTATGATTTTTGTTTCAACCTAATTGTTTGTAATTCTTTGCAAATAATTTAGAAACAAGAGAAATACAAAGATGTAGAACCCACTGCGATTGATCTTTTCAAGGACTTCCACTGCAGCAAGAACAAAGGATTCAATGAGCCTATCAAGAAAGCTATTGTGAGTGATTGATTCCCTTTTATTCTTCTTTGCTACATGATGTACATATGAAAAAATAGCTTTGTGTGACATGTGTACAAAATAGTTCATACTTCATACATAGTTCTAGTCAGATGTGCAACATGTTGCAAACTAGTTTTGTTCTGTTCCCATAGTTCAGTGTAATTGCTAAAGTGGTCATCTTGCAAATGTATTCAAGATTATTTTCTAGTGTCCACAAGTCCATTATTTATATCTCAGCAACAACATTTTCCTGATGTTCTTATCTTTTCAAAGCAAGATGTGCTGTGTTGTATTATACTTTTTTTTTGGTTCAGTTCAGTTGAATGCAGCTGATTTAAGGAAGCAGCCAAGAAAGCACATATTTTTATTCTTTTCTACATGATGTACATATGAAAAAATAAACTGCACACAAGATTTAAGCCTCAATTGTAATTTTGTTTTGCTAGGCTGATATGGAAACGATCATGGCTAAACCAGTACAAGATGGAGAGCAACCAAAGTCAGCGAACCATGCTGTTTCTCAAGTTGTGAAATCGACTATGTTTCTTCAAGTTGCAGGAATTCAATCAAACTCCAATAATAGCTCTAAAGGTGGCACTTCCGCAAAGGTACAACTGCATCAAGTCCCTACCATGCATGCTCTCTGAAGTTATTTTCTGTACAGATTTGTGCTTCATCAAGACAGAGTATTGATATTATTTTTATTACCCAAATTATATGTTCAAGTGTTAGGTATCCAACACCAATTTTAACAGGCTGAATCTTAGAAAAAAAAGCTGCCTTGTGATGCATATGCATTTGATATAAGGAATAAATGCCTAGCTGTTCAGTTTGATTTAGGAATAAATACCTAGTTGTTCAGTTTGAATATACTAGTACCTAGCTGTCCTGCTCTTGCACATGAATTGTTGTCCCCTAGCTGGGCATATGCATTTGATTTAGGAATAAATACCTAGCTGTTCAGTTTGAATCTACTGGTACCTAGTTGTCCTGCACATGAAACAGTAAACCCAATTTGAATCTATTGGTACCTAGCTATTCAGTTTGCACACAATACTAAAGAAATCAACATATATGGTCTTCATTCACAGGTGCAAGAGCTTCAGGCTGAGCTTGAGATTGAGAAACAATCAAAAGAAGACCTTCGGCATGAGTTCGAAGCCATGAAGAAAGAATCTGAAATGGCAATGGACACTTTAAAGAAAGAATCAGAAATGGCATTGGCAAAACAGGCTGAGGAGATCGAAAATTTAAAAAAGGCATCACAAGAAACCATGTCCTTCCTTCGTCAAATGCTAGGTCCTAGAGATGGTTGAACTTGGTTTGGTGGCCGGTTGTTTACACCTAGGTATTAGTAGCTCTAACTTTTGGACTGTGCTGCTGATTGCATTGTTTTGCAACCTTTGAGCTGTGCTAGAAGTATTGTGTGGCCTATGAACTTTGAACTTGTGGCTGCTATAATTTTGGTCAGTGCATATGGTCTGTGAGATGTATTGTGGCCTGTGAACAAAACTTTGGCCTGCTATTGCTGTCAGTGGATATGGCCATTGAAACATGTATTGTGGCTTGCTGCTGTAATTTTGGTTGGTGAGTTTGAACTTTAGTTAACTGCTGAATGATATGATCAATTTGTGGCCTATATTTTATTATGTATTTGCTTGTGTTGATTTGTGTATTGATTATGGATTTAGCCCATAGATAATTGTGTCGTATATTATATCACTACATTTGGGCCTTGAATTGAGCCTAAAAAGGGTCTTAAGAGGCATTTTAATGAATTATGACAATAAAATTCGTCGCAATATCTTGCCACGTGGCATTATGGCACTTGATAGTTAGCGACGTTTCTTCCTGAAACAACGACAATATGGAGATGTCACAAATTTTGTGACAAAGCAGTATCGTCAAAAATTTAGCGACGAAAAAACTCGTGTTCGTCACCAAAGGTGTTTAGACACGTCAGATAGGCGACAAATGCGAATTCGTCACGCCACCGTCACAAAATCCATAACTTGACGTAAATTTACTCTTCAACGACAAAAGTTGATTGTCGTAGAAGGTCATATCTCTTGTAGTGCGTGCATCATCCCCTCCTCCAGGGAGCTGCAACAAGACCTTTAGTGGCTTGAAGACTACTTAGCGGTTCTTTGGCTTGGAAAGACAAGACCCGATGCAAAGCTCCACACCATCGTTCAAGTAATTAGGAGGAGGTTCAACCCTCGGTCCTCCAACTTCTCGGTGTATCATCACTACCCCAAGAACTACCTTGTCAACTTTGAGAACAAGCACCACCGCGACAAGGTGGCTAGCCTTCAGAAGTTCTCCTTCCATGACTTGGAGCTGCATGTCCACCCATGGAGGCCACTCCGGCATGCCTTCGAGGTGGCCCTTAGGTTTCATGTACGCTCCCCCTACACGCCTGGAATGAGGAGCTGACCAGCTGTGTGATCAGTAACAAGTGTGCTTTGGACAGCGTCGATGATAAATCACTCTGCCAAGAAGACGCGCGCACACTGGACTTATGGGCATGGACAGCGAACCCCAGCTCCATCCCGAAGGTAACGTGGATAACTTTTACTAACGGCTCCCTTCATGTTGCATCATCAGGCCCTCATCCAATATCAACAGATCCCGATCATTGCAAAAAAAGTCTTACCTTTAGAGTCCTCGTGCATCTTGACTTCATCGAGGACTTCTTGTAAGATCGAGGAGGCCGATTAGAGGGGGTGAATAGGATGTCTAAAAATTTCTTCTAATTTGTATCAATTTAAAGACCTATTTTATTTATCTAAACCGCGTAAACAATGTGGAAGTTTAAATCAATTTGGTTTAACACAAACACTGTTTATATCAATTAAGTTCACCTACGTGCACTAATAATCTAAGGCTATGTCAAGAAATTGAGTTAATTCTATGAAAGTAAATTACTTGAAGGTAAATAGGGAACAAGAAAACAAACCACAATAGACACTCTCTTTTTACCGTGGTGCTCAGAGACTTGCCGGTCTTCCCTAGTCCACATAGAGGTAAGCCCAAATTAATTGGACCGGCTCCACGAGTTAAGCCTTCCGCCTCAAATCCACTAGTAGTAGCTCTTTCCCTCTCCGGATAGGTGAGCTCCAACCTTCACACTTTACTGGGTCTTCTCACAACCTTCTTTCAGAAGATCATCGCGCACAATGCCTCCAGTGCCATCTAGAAGTCAACAAACTCAAAGAGTAATAAGTTAAGACCCTCGCTTGACTCTCACCATGTGCAACTAATGCACAAGCTCAAATGGACACTAAGTTCACCTCTAGATGCAACACATGCAATCTAGATCCTCTCCCCTTGCTCACAAGGTGCAACACATGCACAATTAAGTAGAGAGCTTCACACTAGCTCAAGAAACAGAAATGAGTCAATCAACAACATCTCCAACTGGCCACAAGGGGGTATTTATACCCCACAAAAGAAAACTAGTCGTTAGAGCCAAATCCTTGTAAAAATCAGGGCGAGCGGAAGTACTACAGTGCAATGGCTGGTACTTCCGCACTTGTTCCGACACAACAGTAATGGCTATTTCAGAGCTTCTGAATTAGCCGTTCGAAGTCGGCACGGAACTACCGCCATTATAAATTTGGTAGTTCCGATAACCGAAAGTTCTGAAACATTGGCGTGGTACTTCCGTTTGATTTGAGCCTGAGAGTTGGCGCTCTCTGGAAAATAGTTCTGCCCGAGCTTTCATGCTCCGGAAGTACCACTTAAGGCTGCGGTACTACCGCTCTATGGTAGTTCGGCCATTGAAACTCTGGTACTTCCGTTTGCCACAGACACAAAATCATCTCGAGGGTGCTCTCTGGAAAAAAGGTTCCGCTCGACTTTGACGGAGCTTCTAGAAAGCGGAAGTACCGCGGTTTGCACGTCGGTACTTCCGGTTGTCCAAACAGAGCACAGATCGATTCCGAGGGTGCTCTTTGGAAAAAAGATTTCGCTCAGTTTTTCGGAGCTTCCGAGCGCCACAAGTACCATTCAAGGTTGTGGTACTACCACTCTACGGTACTTCCATTTTTCCTGATAGGTGCAGATATCTCAACAGATTTTGCAAAACACATTTGCAAACAATAGTATCATGCACACAAGGATCAAACATGATTTCCAACTAGTTGCAAAACACATTTGCACATTTTTAAAATCATGACACATAGAATAGGTACATGGACTCCTCACTTTGCAAAACACATTCGCAAGCCTGAGTCACATGCTACAAGGATTATATATAGGCTTCAACCATTTGCAAAACACATTTGCAAACATAAGTCTCATACAATGAATGGAAACATGGACTTCAAGCATTTGCAAAACACATTTGCAATGCATAGTCCCATGTTACAAGGATTCAACACATGAGTTTCAATTATTTGTAAAACACATTTGCAAATACAAGCTTCATACCAAGATGAGCTATAGGAGGTGAGATTGAGCTATCAACACATGATGCGACTTAAACTAATAGACATGACCCCTTTTAATAGTACGGCAACCTATACTTAGCAATCCAGTTTTTCAACCAAACACTAAGACCGATAAAAGACTAGGAACACATTCTTAGCCCTAGCTAGTCATACATTTGTCTTAGGTCATCGTCTTGATATGCATCAACTTATGATGCATCATTTTCTTCAATTTCATCAACACATGATAATCTTTACTTGACTTGATAATTAACACATGGTCATCTCCTCTTAGACACGCATCAACTCATGATACATCTTTCTCTTAATGGTCTTCAACACATAAAACCATCTTCTATCTAGATTTGATGATCTTCAACACATAAAATCATCCCAAGTCATTCTCATTTGTGGTACCTAACCTATTCATTCAACTTATGAAAAATAATAGTCCACAAATCAATTGTCATCAATTACCAAACTTCACCATTAACACATAATGGAGGGACTAGATTCAACAATCTTCCCTTTTTGGTAATTCATGACAATCTCAACAAATAATGAGATAGAAATATTGAATTATGAGTATACAACATGTACACAACAAATGTATACTCTAAGATAACTTTTTTAAGAAAAACTTAATTATTCGGTTGTCTTTTAATCATTCAACCATTAACACATAATGGAGACGTTAAATAACAACCTGATTGCACACGAGTATATGTAAACCACACAAGCCATATATACTTAAGAATGCATTTCAGAGTAAAAGATCCTAAATATGCATATTAAAAAAAGTATGGATCAATACTTATGAAATCCTTTAATCATAAAGAGAGCTCCTCCTAAATGTGTGCATACAAGTGTGTATAATGAAGACATATGCACATATTCATTTGGACTATTTCTGGAGTTTAATATATATTTTGGATCCAAAGAATGCATTAATATATGAGAATATGATTTCGAATGCATACCTATTTGATTTCACATTTTCATCCATGTGAGACTAAGTAATATCATAATCAATGAATAAAGTTAGTCTCTTAAATGCATTTGTTATTATCACCAAAATCTCATAATGATATTTGTTATTATCACCAAAAATCAATTTAAATGGAGCTTAATCTTTCACTTCTCTGCTGCCCCCTAAAGCCGACCTTGCCTCAGCTACCTTCGTGCCATTCAAGCCAGTGAAACATAGCCTCACTTAGCATCTTGAAGTGGTGGACGGCACCCTAGAGCACGTCGACAATTGGCACAATCTCCATCAAAGCAATGAGACTGCGCGGCCAAAATGGGGTGGCGCTAGCACCTCTCACCACAGCAGGTCCAGGAGGCCAGCCCCTAAAGCGTGGCGTGGTGAAGACAGGCACTGTGACAAGCGGTATGACAGTAATGACGATGACGATCGTCCTCACCATCGAAAGCATGAAAAGTCCAGCCAGTGGAGATCTTCCACCCATGAAGATATACGCCGAGAAAGGTCAAAACCTCAAGAACGCCTCCGAGATAGGTCTCCATGGTAGCGCCACAACACTAGAGGACATTGTCGGTGATAGCACGACACCCCGGCTGACCCCCTCATCTTCACCAATTGGCCAAACTCAGACGACCACAAGAGCAAAATCTCCATAGACTCCACCTTGCAAGCCCTCTTCGTATCCCTACCGACCTACTCCACTGTGAGTTGGCCAACCTACTAGATACCAGGCTTCGCTAGTCCGAGGAGGGAGCGTAGAATAATCGTCTAGCATGGCTTCGCTAGGCCAAAGAGTACTTGGCAGTAGCTCAATAGGCAAGCGATCACTACTTATACCTTTTCACTACGACAAGGTCACTAATGGCCACTTGCCCACATGGACTGATCCATCGTGCTCCTTAGAGCAGGTTTAATAAGGCTGACTGTGCTAGCTACAAGAGAATCCATGTCAGCATAGTCCTATGTGGAGGGGAGAGAAAAGGAGAAAGAGAGAGAGACAAGCCGACTCCCATGCAAGAGTCAGGCTATAACACAGGAAAAGATGCATTATCCATGCATGTACCCATAGAACTAATTGCTATACACATGTATGTATTAAATTATCAATACCCATGTATGTATTAAATGATTGAGATCTCTTGTGGAGACCAGGGTTTAAAGTTTCGTTTTGAAAATAATTTCGGTGGGCAGCGAGATGAACGAAATAACGAAATTTCGTTAATTTCGTTCAAAATTCGGACGAAAAATTCAAAACGCTATTTGAATTTTGAATCTTAAAACTCAGGATAAATCACGCGTAAACTGAGTACCCATTGCAACCTCTGCTTTGGTCTGGTGGTGGGGGGCTTTCTTGGTAACGGAGAGGTCGCGTGTTCGAATTCCGGTTCGCTTCTTTTCATTTTTACTGTGTGTGGGACCCACATGTCAGTAAACTCTCTGGAAAAATACCGAAAAATGGGAGTAGGACCTGAGGGATCGATCCTACGACCTGTACGCAAGCGTAGAGGGGCTTAGCCACTGGGCTAGAAGAAAACATGTGACAAGCAATGGATTTCACGGTGCTTTAAACCTGAAAAATTCAAACTTAAACGAATTATTTAACCGAAATATTTTTTTCTCGTTGGGCAGCGAAACAAACGAAATTTCGGAAATTTCGGCGAAATTTCGCCGAAATTGTGAACCCTGGTGGAGACAACTTAGGGCGTCTCCAACAGCTGGCTATTTAGTTAGCTAGATCTGATGTGGCAAGGAAAAAGTAGGAGAGAGAGTAGTCACTAGCGACGAGCAAATAGCTGATCTATTTCACGTAGTCCAAAAACATGAGAGAGGAGCATGTGGGTCCAACAGTATAAAATAGTCTTTGATTTTGTCTCTCACCTCCACGTCAGCTGACTATATAGCTAGTACTAGCTATTACCATTGCGGACGCCCTAGCCAGCTTATTGTATGAGTTGACTGCATCATTATCTTTTGATGACATGGAAATGTATTAGAGGTAGCAGCTATCTGTACTATTAAACTTGCTCTTACTGCATCTTCACAGCAGCTTCATGGCACTCAACCTAGGCTACGCCTCTACTTCTATGCTGACTAAGGTTGTGCCTCTACTGGTTGAGAAGGCTACAACCCTGACTCCGCTGAGTTTTACGGTGTAGACTATAGCATCTAAAGTCTCTACTTCCCAGGCGCCACAAGTTGCCTACAACAACAATGGTCATTCCAGAACTGCAAATCCTGCCATCTGAACCGTCGCCTTTAGCCTCCACCAAACCGGTCATCTTAGAGTTGCTAGCCCCACCACCTGAAGCGTTGCCTCCTGGCTCCTCCAAGCCGTGGCTTCCTCGACTGTCTCCTTGTAGTAGCCCGATGCAGATAGCATGCTAGCAGCTAGCTAGCCCCGCCAGGGACGATGCCAGCTACAACACCACTAGCTGCCCAACAGACTGATGCCTCACACCAACTCTAGCATTCTACTCCGGTGCTTCCGCCACTAGCCCTAGTGGCCTTTACCCAGTATGTACGGCTCTTTGCAGACGCTACTGCAACCGAGACTACAACGTATACATTTGAGACGATCTTCGAAGAGACACAAGTCCAAGAGGCGCAAATCCACCCTAGGATGGCAGTCGTAGCCTCCACTGAGCTTCCCCTGGCTGTGGAGCTCCCCCTGGACAACAACTCCGCAGGCTACATCGGCTTCACCTTTCAAGAAAGCCGCTGCATTCACTCCTTGTCACAATGGGCGACTTGCTTCCAAATGGCGTGACACCCCTCTTATAGCGCGTGCTCAGGAGAAGATTGCACATAGGTTGGGGGTGCTGCATGATGAACAAGCCATGACAGACGATGCTTTAAATGGCTATGTGGCTTTGTTCAATGGGCCTCTTTCACAGGAAGTAGTCCAAGCCCAATCTGCATTGTTCAACTTTGACTCTGTGCAAGCGCTTTAGGTTGATGACGCCCTCGTGTTCCAAGGGAGACTAGGTGCCTTGAGGTCATAGATGTGCACACAGGGGAATAGACGCATTGCTATCCGGAAGGGCTTCTTTGCCAATGAAGTGTGAAGCCTTCTCCTTTATGGCAGGCCAACTTAGCCGCCGCTTTTGTTGCTTTTGGACACCCACTCTGGACTGCATATGTTCTGATCAACCTGCATGCTTTGTGTACTTCTCTATTACTGTGGCATTATGTTTTTATGTATTGGATCTCTGCTGTCGTTTGAGCTTCTATCTCTTCCTTTGCTATTGCTAATGAAACATCATGTTGCTCCACCATCCCCGTCAGCTGCACCACCATCCCCTTCAGCTGTCCTCCCCTCCATGCTCTCTACATACCCATAGCAGCATCCTCCAATGGTCGTCCAAAGTACAAGCCTTTACAATGTCAGGCACTTCCCTTGTAATCCTCTCCTGGAATGTTAGGGGACTCAACACCCTGGCCCGCCGCGCGGCCATTTTTGTGATTATCAATGCTAGCATGTGTCACTTAGCATGTCTACAAGAGATGAAGTTAGTCTCCATGGACCAATCTTTGGTTAGTGCCTTGGCAGATAATAGGCTGCAAGAATTCCTCTTCCTACTAGCGGAAAAGACATGTGGAGGCATCCTAGTCTTTTGGAACAGCGATATTGTTGACGTCTCAAACTGTCACTACAATCCCTACTCTCTAATGGTGGATGTCAAAATCAAGGAGTGTGCCATGGATTTGACGATGACAACAGTGTATGGCCCCTCAAGCCAAGGCAACATGGTGAGCTTCTTGGAAGAGCTTCATCTTCTACAACCACTAAACAGCACCAGGTGGCTGGTCCTAGGGGACTTCAATCTCATCTACAAAGCGAGGCATAAAAACAACTGCAACCTTAACGGTCGTCTCATGAGTCAATTCCACAACACTCTAGATGCTTGTGAGCTATAGGAAATCCACCTTCAGAATAGAAATTTCACTTAGAGTAATGAAAGAGAAAGCCCTACGCTAGTCCATTTGGATAGACTCTTTTGTAACAATGCTTGGAACAACCACCTTCAACTATCACACCTTGCATGCCTTGGCGACATCCATCTCGGACCATTGCCCCCTCCTTGTAAATACCAATGGACCATGACCCCCAAGGAGCTTCCGCTTCAAAAACTTTTGGATTCGGCTCCCTCGATTCGACGAGGTGGTCCAATAGGCTTAGATGGTACCAACGCAAGGCCGAGACCCAATTCTCTGCCTAAACAAAAAGCTATCAACCTCCACAAAATGGCTTCGAGCCTACAGTACATCCTTATTCCAACAGGCTTGGCTCCATCTTCATATGGCCCAAGAGATCATCCTTCGCTTAGAGGTAGCGCAGGAAAGTTGCTTGCTTTCCGTGGAAGAGTTTGAGATCCGGGCACGCCTCAAAAAATGGATCTTGGGCCTAGCAATAGTCGAAAAATCCCAGAAGAAATAGGCCTCATGAATAAATTGGCTAAAAGAGGGAGAGGCAAACACAAAGCTCTTCCACGTTCGAATAAACTCTCGTAGGCTGAAGAACTTTATCCACCAGCTAGCTACGGACCAAGATGTTGCTCTCACACACAACGACAAAGCAGAATTGCTATTCCAATACTTCGGCCATGTCCTCGGTCTTTCGCCACCCACAACGGTTGTCCTCAACCGGGACAACCTTTAGCTACCACAACATAACCTACATACCCTAGCCAGCCCTCTCATAGAAGAAGAGGTCCATGGTGCCATCCTTTAACTACTCGTAGATAAAGCACCAGGCCTCGATGGCTTCAACGGGAACTTCTACCGCACCTGCTAGGACATCATTAAGACAGATCTCATGGCTACGCTGAAGGGCTTTTTCAATTTGAGAATAGCTAATCTCCCATACTCTAACACGGCAAACCTAGTCTTGCTACCAAAAAAGAGGGAGCCCCAGCTGCGGCAGACTACAGACCGATTAGACTCATCCATAGCTTCTCCAAAATCATCACTAAAATCCTAGCTCTACGACTTGAACCGTTCATGAACGACCTGGTCTCCCCTTCCCAAAGCGCTTTCATAAAGGGTAGATGCATCCAAGACAACTTCCTCTATGTCTACAACCTGGCAAGGCAACTGCACCAAAACAACACCCCGACTATTCTGTTGGTGCTTGACATAGTAAAAGCTTTCGACTCCGTCCACTAGGATACCTCTTAGACCTACAACAAAAGAGGGTTTCCATCCATGTTGGAGAGATTGTATTTCATGCCTCCTCTTCACCGCCTCCTCCTTAGACCTCCTCAATGGTGTCCCGGGCAACAAAGTACAACACCATAGAGGTTTATGATAGAGCAACCCACTCTCTCCTTTTCTCTTCATCTGAGCTATTGATCCCTTGCAAAGAATCCTTAATCTCACACCTAGGCCTTCTATAGCCACTTGGAGGCCGAGTGGCCTCCCTAAGAACGTCGTTGTATGCAGATGACATAGCCATCTTCCTCATGCCTCAAATAGAAGATGTTCGCAGTCTAGTACAGATCCTGTAGCACTTCGGCCACGCTACAGGGCTGCAAACCAACCTGCAAAAAACTTGAGTGGCACCAATCATATGCGAACAAATCTACCTTCAATCCATTCTACTGGACCTGTCGGTGGTTTAAACACCCTTTTCATTAAAATACTTAGGCCTTCCCCTGGCTCTCAAGAGGCTTCGTTGGGTGGACTTCCAAGTCGCCTTGCTAGATGGCATGGCAAATTGCTGACCCTTGTAGGCAGGTAAACACTCATCAAGTCCATCTTAATAGCTCAATCTACCTACCTCCTGATGGCCATCAAAGCACAAAAGAGCATGCTCAAATCCCTCAAAAAGTGTACACGTTAGTTCCTCTGGGCAGGATCAGAACAACTATCGAGGGTAAATGTAAGGTGAATTGGGACAAAGTCTATAGACCAACCCATCTGGGTGGATTTGGCCTCCAGGACCTCGAGCGTTTTGCCAAGGCCCTCAAACTTAGATGTTTGTGGCATGAGTGAGCTCCTCAGCCCAGACTTGGAAGGGGATGGAAATACCATGCGATGACCAAGATCGAGAGCTATTCATGGTGGCTACCATGGTGCTCATCAGGGCTGGGAGGAAGGCATCCTTCTGAAACTTGCCTTGGGCTCACAGAAACAGGTTAGGTGACATTGCACCCACCACCTATGGTGTCTCAAGAAGAAAGAAATGTACCTTCAGATGGCACTGATAGATAATAAATGGATCTAGGAATTTGATCTGTTCTCCGGGCTCACACCTAACCTTATACAAGAGCTCATTATAATTTGGGGCCTCCTCAACTCGATGGTTCTCCAGGCCGCCCACGAAGACACCTTAATATGGAAGCTAACTCCAAATGGAATTTACATAGCCCCCTCGGCATACAGGGCACAGTTCCATGGAGCAACAAGCATGACCATGAACGCTCTTGTTTGGAAGACTTGGGCACCTCAAAGCTGCAAAATTTTCACATGGCTAGCCATTCAAAATAGAATCTAGATAGCAGATTGGCTAGCCCATCATGGGTGGCCAAATCATCCACTTTGCCCCCCTTTGTAGGCATACGCTAGAGTTCGTCATCCATCTCCTGGCCGAATGCTATTTTTCTAGAAGAATCTGGGCAGCCATTGCACTTTAGACAGCAAGTCCATCTCTAAACACAAACACCTAGCAGAGTCCTCATCCATCCACCATTGATGGGAGGTGGTCACCCTCTCTGCCGGAGCTCCCCACAAATCCACGGCAGCACTCGTCATGCTGGTGACTTGGGAAATCTAAAAGGAAAGAAATGCTCAGATCTTTAGATCTACCGCAAGCACAACAATGTCACTGTTAGCCCACATAAAGAAGGAGGCCGAATGTTGGGTCATGGCAGGAGCCAAGAGGTTGGCAAAATTGCCACTTAATTCTGTAATAGTCTAACTTAGGAATCCTTCCCGGCATCTTTAGTGGGCCCTGTAACCTACCCTCTGCAGCATCTTTGTCTGTTTTTGTATCTTCTATTCCCCCTTTAATCAAATAAGAAATGCTTCTGCCTCACTTTCAAAAAAATTGCTTTGATGTTTGGTTCCCTGCTACATGAGGCAAAGTGTGGTACTCTACTCAGAGATGAAACATAATCTTAAAAGATATCGGCAAAGAGTTGTAGCCGGAAGCACCTCAAGTAGCCACGTTTGACTCCAGTCAGTGCAAACACCTTTGGACACCACAATGGTGCAAGTCAAGGCAGAGTCCATCATGGGCATGAATATCCTAATAATAACCTCTGACCGGTTACTAGTCTAAATAAATCTTTGAGCAATATCTGACTAGACTTTTAAGTGGTCAGACCCAACCAAATTTGGATCATAAAATACATCAATCCCCACCTTGAGTTGAATTCCTCCTGCAACGAAAAAACAAAGCAATTCTTAAATAACTTGTAAAACACTTCTTGTGCATCAAACGTCTGAAAGGACTAATGATTAACACTGACCAAATTTGAGCAAAGCTCACATTTAGCAGTAGGAACTGGCTTTATTATCATATCGGCTAGATTATCACAAGTACTGATCTTGCAAACTTTAACACCACCGTGAGAAATAATTCCTCGGATGAAGTGATATCTAATTCAATGTGCTTTGTTCTCTCATAGAACATTTGGACTTTTGTAAGATAAATAACAGTCTGACTATCGCAGTGGATATTGGTGCAAAATATACTTTCACAAAGCTCAATGTATAGACCTCTTAGCCAAACAACTACTTTACAGTCTTTTCAAATAGCCATGTACTTTGCTTCAATGGTCAAAAGAGCAACAATAGTTTGTACACAATCTTTTCAACTTACAGCACAGGCTCCAATAGTGAAAATATAACCAGTAAAAGATCTCCTCTTATCTCCATCAAATTTAGAATTCACATATCCAACCAATCCAACACTGCTCTTTCCAGTCTGCAAACAAGCATTAAAAGTGTACCTCAAATATATGAAGATCCACTGAACTGCTTTCTAGGTGTCTTTCCCTAGATTGGCCATATATCTGCTAACAACACTCAAAACATGGGATAGATCAAAGTTAAAGTAGACCATGGCGTACGTAAGTGATTCGACTACACTTGCATATGGAACACTTGACATGTGTTCAACTTCTTCAACTATTTGCGGATTTAGTGATAAAGAGAGTTTGAAGTATGTAGCTAATGGATTACTGGTTGGTTTGGCCTTGTGCATGTTGAAACGATGAAGCATTTTTCAATATAACCTCTCTGACTCAGGTATAACTTTCTAAACCAATGATCTCTAAACATTTCTATACCAAGAATCTTCATTGCTATACCGAGATCCTTCATCTTGAATTCATTGCTTATTATACATTTGACTTTGATATTTCAGTCTTATCTTTTGCTGTGATCAACATATCATCAAAATATAGAAGCAAGTAGATAGCTAAATCATTGACAGTCTGCAAATAAACACAGCTATCATAACCAGATCTCTTGAAGCTTTGAGAGATCACAAAGGGGCCAAATCTTTTGTAAACCCATAAAGAGACTTCTTCAATTCGCATACAAAATTCTCCTTTCCCAAGACAACAAAACCTTCTGGCTGCTTCATATAGATATCTTCTTCTAACTCCCTATGTAAGTACGCATAACACTTCAGCTCAAGACCACATTTTGGGTCTTAGGATTCCACAATTTATAGACTTTAACTCCAGGCTTATGGCTGAGGAAGATGCACTTAATAACTCTTAGCTCAAGTTTACCTTTATCAGAACATTTGGCTACCTTTAGGTTGATGCTAACTGTCTAGTCTATGTAAGGCTCCTAGGAGCATGGTTTCGGGCGCTCTTGGGTGCGAGGTTCCAAGCAGCTATATATATGTGTGTGTTGCTTAAATTTAGCATGAAAGGAGAGAGTAGTAACATTCCTGGCTCAGTATTGGGCTAGGGTGTTACAGAATTGATGTCTACATTCTAGCATGGAGTATTATCTTCTATTAACACTAATCCACTTGGAATGACCTCATAAGTAATGAACTAGTCACGTTTTAGATTGATGTGGAAAGTACAGGCTGAATCAAGAATCCATGCATCATGGTTTTGAAATCACCAACAAAGGCAACAAGAAGTAGCCTTATTGATATTTCTTGGAATTATTATTCCTCTTCTCCTTATTCTGGAGTTTTCAGCACTCGGAGATATCGTGTCCACCGTTCTTGCAATAGCGGCATGATTTCTTGGTCTTCGACTTTGAACGACCTTTATATCTGCTCAAGCTTCTATCTTTGTAATCACTGGTCAAAGACATCTCAATTGGGCTGTCCTGGACGAACAACCTACATGCGAACCCAAGATCTCGCTTGAAACCATACTTTTCATCTTTTCTTGTACATACAGAGCTTCATAAAGTTTCTTCAGAGTAAGAGTATCTCAACTGTAGAGAATTATGTCTCTAAACATAGAGAACGAAACAGCAAATAGTGCAGAATAAGACCCAAATCTTCATCATCACATTTAACCTCCATGGCTTGAAGGTCGGTGACCACATCTTTAAACATGATCAGATGATCTTGCACCGATCCTTCTTTAGCAAACTTGAGTGAGAAAAGCAAATTGTCAATTTTTTTGACAACCGGTAGTCAGGCTGGTCTGATCGGCCAAAGGGTGGTGATCAGACTGGCCTAACTGCTAGTTAGACCGGATGCTCCCAGTGGTCTGACTAGAGTCCAATACTGGTCAGACTGAACCCCGTCAGTAGTCTGACCGATATGGGGGGTCAGGTCATATCGTCTTTGGCATGTGAGCTCTCGGCAAAGTGTTTGGCTTTTGGGGTTTTTGAATCTCGCGATGAGTTTTGTCGACCTAGGTCAAGGCTTGTATGTTGCATGAGGCATGTTACATCTACTATGGCTTAAGTTGTAAAGAACTTATGCCCAAAAATGATTTCTTGTCTTTGAATGTACAAGGTCACTTGGATTCAACTATGGTCAACGACAGGGATCTAGGCTACGCTCATGTAGGAGCTGAGGCCCAAAATGATCAAGAATGTTAGATGAGATGGCTGAACTCAAGCATGCCACAAGAAAGGTGGCAAATGTTGAAGTGAAGTTCGAAGTGGCGAGTTGCATTGTGTGGGTTGGTCAATCCAAGTGAGACGTGGTCCGGTGGAACCAGAATAGGAGAGACTTGCCGACACGTGGTAACACTACTTCAGAAAGCCTAATACTAGACGCCAAATCACAGACGGTTTTTATTTGGAGGCCGTCTGTGGTATTTGTGGTGGGAAAAAGGAGTATCACAGACGGTTCTTACCACTGAACCGTCTGTGATACTGGAATATCATTTACGATTTTTAGTTAAGAACCGTCTGTGATATTTACATATCACAGACGGTTCTAAACTAGAACCGTTTGTGATAACTATATATCACAGACGGTTTTTAACTAAAAATCGTCTGTGATTATAACTATCACAGACGGTTTTTAGTTAAAAACTGTCTGTGATATTTGCCCCACAGACAGTTCGAAAGCCGTCTGTGATGACCTCGTATTATTACTGCCTCATAAATTCAGACGATTCACAAAACCGTCTGTGATGACGTTTTTGATGTGATGACCTTTTCTGTAGTAGTGTAAGCTACACGTGGTAAGTGAGACGATTGCTTACAATGGAAGATGAAGACCAAGTTAAGAAAGAGTATTTGGGTGGTTTGACCAAAATATCAAAAACTACTTTGGAAGAAAACAACGACGCTTGGGAGAGCGGTTTAGATCAATGAGAAGCTAGAAAGATTAAGGGCCTGTTTGGAACAGAGGAATTTCACAGGAATTTTGCAGGAATTTTGCAGGAAACAGTTCAATTCCCGCAGGAATCGGGAAAAATTCCCGCATTCCAAACAGGGCCTAAGTTAGATCAAGGCTAAGGATTTAGCTTATTCAGGCGTATGCGCTTTAAAAGCGTGCTTAAGTGTAGTGTGTGAGTTTAAAACCTGTGTGTGGTTATCGGGTTTTTTCCAGATATGCTAAGTGGATACTATCTACTAAGGGTTACATAGATGTTGGTTGCTCTATCTATTTAACGGGTTAGGATGAAAACTTGTAGTTAATCATCCAACCTCTCTCTTGTATTGAGACCAAGTGTTCTAAGGTTAGGGTTAGAGAGAAGTTGAGTTCTGTGGTGTACTATCTTATTCTCCAGGTAGAGTGGCTATAAAACCTTCATCCTCAAGTAGCAATACACCAATTTTTATTTATCTTCCATAGATTCATCTTATGTTGATTGATTTACTCTTGATTTAGTTCATTTTGCTCTTCTCTCCCTCTCTTTCTAGACCTTGCTGCGCCAAAGACGTGTAAGAGATATAGATGACTTTTGAAAATCAATCTCCATCCATCTAGACACCTAGGTAGCAAGTTCTTAAAAAAAACCCGATTTTGTTTGGATTTGATCCTCATGAATGATTTCTTGATCCGAAAGATTTTGCCTCAATCTCTTTGGTACTTCTTACTTGTTATGACATGTGAGAATACATTTAGAACCATCTTGGTCATTTTTTACCCACGAGCAAGTCATCCTCACCGTTTTCAATTTTTGCCCGATTTTGGTGCAATTTTGTTTAATCTTGATAAAGGTATGAAATTTGACATAGATTTTTACAATCCTTGGTTCGAATATATTCTTGATATCTTAAACAAGGTGTGTACAAAATTTCATATCATTTGAATTTGTATTTTTAGAGTTGTACCAAAATTTGGATCACCTCGGGTTGAATTTACAGTTAGACTGCTCTGCATCGGTCCAATCGCCAGGAGGCTAGTCAAACCAGCTTGGTGCTGGCAATCTGACCGCCAGGAGGTCACACCAGCACACACCAGCACCAAGTAACCGATCAAACCGCTAGGGTTGTCAATTTTTTGAAGTTTGATTTATTTGGACGATTTAATTTGGGTTTTTGGTTGTTAATCCTAATCTCAGTAACTCTGTAGTTATTTGAGTAAAGGGTTAAAAACACTTTAAAGAAAATTTAAATAATACCATTCACCTCTACTCTATCGTCTCACGGTCCTACAGTATGGGATCAAAGCAAGCAAACACTCCGGATTTCATCTCCACCTCTGCTCCAGCCATGTGCGATGTAGACAAGCCGAGAAAGAGGAAGGCGGTTTTCGTTCTCTTTTGTCTATCCATATTTCCTCCACACTGCTGTACCGGACGCGTGACGAGGAGATCGATCGAGGGCTCCTTCCGGTCCTACCTTGGCATCCATCTGTGGATGCGTGAATGCTCGCGTGATGCATCTGGACGTACGTGGTCTCCACGACGAACAATAATTGATGTGGATGTCTCACGCATGTGATTGTGCTAGCTAACTCCGCTTCTCCCGTGCATGTCGGCCTAGGGGTTTCTCTTGTCACGATGCTGTAGTACGCTCGTAAGCTCCGACAGGGGCGGAGGATGGCTACGTTCGTTCTCAACTTTTAATTTTAATTTTTATTTTTTTCTATAATAACTAATTTTTAACGAAGTATCTTTTTGAAATAGAATCTACTAGTTAATTGTAGTACATACTATACCGACTTCATTTATATCGGCAAAAACTGCACGTGAGTTTCTGTTACTCTGTAATCTCTTGCATGAACAGCCTGAAAAATAAACGAAGTGTCTTTTCAAGATAGGATCTACTAGTTAATTGTAGTACATATTGTACCGACTTCATTTATATCAGCAAAACCTGCACGTGAGTTTCTGTTACTCTGCCTAAAAACTATAAGCCGTAGCTAAAAACCATAAACCTCACCCTAAAAGGACAGGCCTATAGGCTACCTTCTTTTGAGCTTATGGCTTTTGGCTTATCTACAGTAACTGGTTTTTAAACGAAGTATTTTTAAGATAAGATCTACAAGTCGATTGTAGGAGACACTGTACCGACTTCATCTATATCGGCTAAAATCGCGCGAGAGTATCTCTCTTCGTACTTCTTAACCCATGCTAGTTATATCTTTACCTTGGAGTTGAACTAATATTTTTGGAGTTGCAACAAAACAATCAGAATTCAAACATTTCAACTAAGGGGCGCTCAGTTTGGCGATAGCTTATGATTTTTCACTGCAGCTGACTTATTTTTCACTATAGCTGTTCTATTTTTTTACTGTACCTGATGGTGAATTATTTAACGTAATTAAATTTAAAAAATTAAAAATAGAAAAAATATGTCGGCCTAACAATACGAAGGAATAAAAAAAGCAAAAAACTACGAAGGAATACGAAAAAAGCAAAAAAAAACTAAAAAACAAAATTAAAAAATAGTGAGTTAAAAGTTAGAAATTAAAACTAAAACGAGCGGTAAAAACTATAAACCGAAAACAAAAAAATATATCTAGATTTCTGGTTCTGCCCTGAGCTCCCACGTGACTGAAGGAATCCTATGAATTTTGGACGCTTTTGGCACTGTTGCTACCCAAAATTCCGAAAATAGCCTCTTCGGAAACGAAATTCCAACTCTAGCCCCCACCTGACCGCACCATTTAACCGCGTCGCGACACGTGTCCAATGGTGCGGCCGGGGAGCGCACCACACCTGAGTGGTGCGGTCCCCGACCGCACCACTCACTCTGATGTGACCATGTGGTGCGGTCGGGGAGCGCACCACTCCGGTGTGGTGCGGTCCCCGACCGCACCATTGACACGTCTCACACTCCCGTTAAGTGGTGCGGTCAACAGGGTGCTAGAATTGGAATTTTGTTCTCCTCAACGCCATTTTTGGTATTTTCGGGTAGCAACAGTGTCAAAAACGTCCAAAATTCGAATCCTATTACATGTACTGCGTGCGTACACGTCGCTGCCCAAATTAATGTAGCTAGCTTACAAGCTGGTTGTGTTGCGTGTGAGATCTGCTGTGCAAATTAACTTGAAAGCTTCTTTGGAGTGTCAGCACTGGTTCGATCGACTAGTAGTACTGCAGAGTAAAAAAAAAAATGGAACGATTTTTTATTTTTATATTTGAAAGCATCTCGAAATAATGAGAAGTCTTTATCTTTCTTTATCTTTACTAATCAGAAGTTCCTCCAGAAACCTCACATTAATTATAGAAGAAAAACAGTTTGAAGTTCCTACATTAATTAGAAAAGGCTAGAATCTCTCAGATTAATTAGAGAAAAACAAAATCGTGGCCACTTATTGGTTTAATCTACAGTCTGTGTTAAGTTATATCTGTCCAACACTAAACAATACAAAGGAAGAAGTACTCAAGCCACTGAAGAATTTAGACCCACCATTATAAGTTAGTTATGTTTTGGTAATTAATGATAGTTATATTGGATAGGTTCTTTTAGGCTATGGCTTATGGCTTAAATTTTTGAATTATGTCTATTCGCAAGAGAGAATATGGAGAGACACACTCTCATGTTATTTTGGTCGATGTAGATGAATTCGGTATAGTGTCTACTACAATCAATTTGTAGATCTTATCTTAAAAAGGCACATCATTTGAAAGTTAGTTACTGTAACATAAACCAAAAGTCATACGCCCAAAAGAACCCAGCTATTGTGAGACTAATATTTTCTATAAGTTAGATGAATAGATTATGTCCCATAGTGATAGATAACTTAAGATGATTTTATGTGTTGATTACCACCAAGTCAAATGTGAGGCGCCAGGTGTTAATGCTCAAAGTCAAGAACCTGAACTTGAAGTGAAGATATCCATCATCAAGTTTCGATAGGATGCACAAGGCAAGGATATAACTAGCATAGGCTAATGATATGTTTTTGGTCATTTTATCCATCTTGGTGTTTCATGAAAGCTCGAGTTGCTAACATAGGTTGCCGTACTATTAGAGGAGTCTTGACTAGTAACTTGAGTGTGTCATATGTTGATAGCTCATTGTGCTTGCTCTAGCACTTCTAGGCATGATGCTAGTATTTACAAATGTGTTTTGCGAACAGTTAAGGCTCATGCATGACTCTTGTCATATGTGACTTCAGTTTGCGAATGTATTTTGTAAACGGCTTAAATTCATGTTCCAAATCCTTGTTGCATGAATAAAGAGCTTCGAGAATAAATCCTTGTTGCATGAATAAAGAGCTTCGAGAATGTGTTTTACAAGTTGTTGTGGATCTTATTTTCAATCTTTGTTTGCATGGTACCAAAATTTACGAATGTATTTTAAGAGTTGTTGAAGTACATGCTTCCGCCATTTGTGCTGAAATATCTTCAGCCACTCAGACCGCCATGTGTTGGTGGGTTTGACCAGAGGAGGCGGTCTGACCACGCCTTTGTGGGTGGTCTAACCAACTTCCAGAGGAGGCGGTCTGACCACACCTTTGTGGGTGGTCTAACCAACTTTGTTTTGAAATGTCCGAATCTGGATATTCAAATATTTTGGCAGGGACCTTGTTCTCTAGCCTTCCTAGTGGCGGTATGATCGGTCCCTTTGTTAGTGGTCTAACCGACCTGGTCTATAACAGCTAGTTTTCTAGTTGTTCCAGTGGAGCCATGTGTTGGTAGTCAGGCTGGTCCATACCATTTTTGCTAGAATCTTGCTCCAACGGCTAGTCCGTTGGTGTGGGGTATAAATACCCCCCTTATGGCCGGTTAGGCAAGGTTGCTGGTGCCCTATTCTTCATTTTTGAGCTATGAGCAAGCCCTCTTACCTCTTGTATGTATGTGTTGCACTTAGTAAGCATAGAGAGAAAAATCCTTATGCTTGTGTTGCACTTAGTGGTGGATTTTGTATCCATTGAGTTTTGGCACTTGATTTATTTAAGTGAGCATTTCTGACTTATTATTCTTAGTGTCTGCCAACACCTAGACGGTTTGAAGAAGTTGTGCCAGTGATCTTCTCAAAGGTGTTGTGAGAAGGCCCAGACAGTTGTGAGTAGTTTGGAGCTTGCCATCTTAGAGTGGAGGAAGAGCAAACTTAGTAAATTCATGGTGTTATCTTAATTCATGGAGTTGGTTCAATTCGTTTGGACTTATCTCAATTGTGCAAAACTGTTTTCATTTACGCTTCTGCATATAAAACCAGTTTTTGCCTAAAGACACATTTAAAACCACCTATTCACCCCCTCTAGTCGGTCTCCTCAACCTTATAAGTGGTATTAGAGCTTTGTCTCTTAGTTTATTAGGCTTCACCGCTTAGAGGGAAAGGATGGCATGCTTCACCTCTTAGAGGGAAAGGATGGCAACTATAGAGGTTGTTCACCCCAGTAGGTTCCACACTTTGATGGCACAAATTATACTTATTAGAATGTTAGAATGTCTGCCTATCTTAAGGCCATGAGTCTTCAAAAATGGAGAATCATTGATGCGGTTTTTACTCCACCTCTTGTTCCACTAAATCCCACTCAAAGGGAAGCGCAAAACTTGCAACTGATGCTCAAGCTTTGAATACTCTATTGAGCACCTTGAATATGGATGAGTTTAATAGAGTGAGCTATTTTAGAATGATCATGATATTTGGACAACCCTTATAGAGATCATGATAGACATCCTCAGTCAAGGAAGCAAAATTGCATTGATTGAGAATCAAATATAAGAAATTTACTATGTTGCCTCATGAGAGCATCAATGAGATGTATTCTAGGTTGAACAACATAGTAAATGATCTCAAGGGTCTATCTTGTAATTTAGCTGATGTTGATATTGTGCGTAAGACTCTTAGGGCTCCACCGGACAAATATAGGACTTTGGTGACATTATTCCTCAACTCCGATTTTCCAACAATGATGCCTACCAGTCTCTTAGGCAATCTCATTATAAATGAGTTGTACAAAAAAAATAATGACGAGATGACATCATCCTTAAGCAAAATAATTCTTGCATTTAAGGCCAAGTATGAATCAAGAGAAGATGAGGATGAAGGGTGTCAAAGTAGAAAGATTGTGACAACAAAGAAGAAATGGTCACCCTCATGAGTAAAATAGAGAAACTCATGAAGTAGCATGGCTCTCAAGGAAGTAGAAGCACATCCTTTAAATCAAAGCACTACAAAATTCTCAAGTGCTATGAATGTCAAGAAAAGTGACACATTGCTTCGGAGTGTCCTAACAAAGAGGAGGAGGATAAGGCCAGGTCATCATCAAGAAAGAAACAGGATGGCAAAAGAAGGCAATTTGCTGGGCTAGTCATCAAGGATGATCCATCAACCACCTCAAATACAAGTGAGGCTCTATTATTTTATGACATGTCCACATGCTTCATAAAAAAAGATAATAATGAGGTAAATGATGATGAGCCCAATTATCATGAATTTATGGATATGCTAGAGGAGCTTAAGGAAAATCTTAGGAAAGAAAAGACTAAATTTAAGATTTTGAAGAAAGAGTATAATTATTATGTGCCAAAAGATAAGAACGAGTCTCTCCTTCTCAAGGAATTCACTATGCCTAAGGTGGACATAGGCATTACATATGATTTATTAGATGATATATCTTGTGTAGTTGCTAGCCCCTATATTTCATCTAAGGTAAGTATGTCCACCTCATGTGATGACTTGCTAGATATTCCTTCTAGTTCAAATATGGATGTTTGTACTTCATCTATGCTTATTGAGACTAACCTTGTAGAGAAAAATGAAGAGCTCAAGGTCCAAGTCAATAAATTGAGAAATTACTTGGATAGGTGCTACAAGGGCAAAACCTCTCTTGATGATATTTTGAGCAAGCAATGAAACTCAAATGACAAGAGACGACTAGGATTTGTTCCCAAGAAGAAGGAGAATAGCAAGACAAGGCATAATGCAAGACACTCAAACAATATCAAATGATTTAGTTGCAATGGGAAAGGTCACTTCCCCCATGTGCCCCAACCAAGTGGGCATCAAGTCAAAATTGGCATCAAGTCAAAATCATCTAGAAAGAGTCAAGCTGGCAAGGAACAGGATAAGAAGATAAGGGAAAGCAAAAACCCAACTTACTAAAATTGTAGAGAAAAGGGACATATTGGTAAAGAGTGTCCCATGAGTAAAACTCCTAAGCCTACTCTATATAATGATAATTATTTACTTAGGAAGACTAGAGATAGCAAGTTTATTGCTACATGTGTTTGTTCACACAAGACTACTGCTAGGGCCATTTAGGTGTTCAAATCACTTGTGATTAATATCCATGGACCCAACCGAGTTTGGGTATCAAAAAGTACTTAAATGCTTAATAGATACTTGGAGAAGCATTAGAAGCTTAACTCTTTCATGAAGACGTGGACTCCACCATGTGCTAAAATGGAGCCAAGCATGAGGATGATTACTTCACATCATGAACCAATGCCATCTATATCTATAACAAATATCTACATTGAAGTATCTAGTCCCTAGCCTTGTGTAGGTTGCATTGCATGAAAAATTTTTCAAAAAGTTTGTTCAAAACTTCATTATTGCAATCTTGAGCTAGAATGGGGAGTTGTACATTAAGGGGGAGTGGTAAATCCCTATGTGTGCCCAAATTAATTAAGTACAAGTGTTGATTTTCAAAATTAAGCTATTTTAGCCCAAAGTCCAAATTTTGTAATTATTTGTATATCTTTGAAAAACTAGTTGAAAAATCTATAAAATATGCATTTCAAATGTTTTCAAAAGGTTTGACATTAGAAAAACTAATTTCAAGTAAATATGAATTTCTAACCCCAAACTAGATATATGATATCTTCTTTTAGCTTTAAACACAAAAATTGCCCAAGATTGATTCTAAAAGGAACTTTGAAAAGTGTTTAATACTAAAACCCTAAAGTGGTCACAATCTAGGACTAAAGTGAGTTTTGCCTCTTGAGCTACACACACACACACACACGCATAAAGGGATTTTAAACTCATACATGCAAATGGATGCTAGAAATACCCTCACATGATCAACTTGGCAACCTTAGAGAGATTTTCTTGAAAATGAGTTTGTTTTGCAAAATCAAAGCATAATTCAGTAAAAATTAATTTCAAAATGAATTTTGTGGCCTATCCTAGGTGGAAATGCTCTAAATATGGATTATGATTGATTGTGTGAAAGTTTGGAGCAAACTACAACATTACTCTCAATCTTTATTTTCTTAATTATATGTTGTCAGCCTATCCTATCATGTTAAATCGGTTTGCTCACCATTGCTAAAATGATCCGGGCCATTGCGGTCTAACGGGCAATTGTATACCGATATGACCACTACTCTTTCCAACGGGCAAGCCTTCTAGTTGCGCCAAATAGTTTCTCTCCCCCCTCTGGTTAGACGCCCCTTAGGCCAACTCCTCTCTCTCTCTCTCTCACACACACACACACACGTGTGCCCCTCCAGTTAGCCCTCCCTCTCTAGTCATCGTCCCTCACCATCGGCTGCCTTCAACCTCATCAAAGCTGTCCAAAAGGTGATTCTCCACCTCCTCACAACCTGTTGAGTTAGCCGAGCTAACCAAGCCATGCCTAAATGGGTCATGCCTAGTCGGGCTGTGCCAAGCCACCTATTTGGCTAGGTCTAGCTGGGCCCATGTGACATACTGAGAGACCATGTGGTCGTGACTCCATGAGAGTGATGAGTAATTGACAAGGGTTTAGGTCAGTCGAGTTTGGTTTGAGTGGTTCGGAGTCGAGTCGTTGCGTGGCGCAATCGGGCTCGGTCGGACTTTGGTCAAACTTGGTCGTATGGGATTAGGATGCATATTCAGATGATTCGAGAGGTTGGACTTCGTCTGTGGTAAGTGTGATGGTATTTACGCTTTCATGTGTCGAGCGGTGCTATTTGACGTGTTTTCTTGTCTGTGTGACTGTAGGACGTCGAGTTGGAGTCGTGGCGAGACACGTGGACCGGACTAGGCGCAGGTGGCGCTGAGGTCAGAACGGTCGGGATGTGTCGAAGACGACGTAGACTCGAGGTGGTTGCGAGGCGTGCGAGGCAAGGAGCGCGGAAGCTTCCCGGAAGGTGCAGGAGGGGCGAATCGGGAAATTCGCGAGGCTGCACAAGCGGGAGCGGGCGCCGTTGGATTTAGCAGGCGTAACGGGGCGGAGACCCGTTAGCCAAGGCTATAAATAGGATTGAGGGGCTGCATGCCCACTTGAACACTTGAAGGGATTTTAGGGTTTCCTTTAGTCAAAATAGGCTTTAGAGTTTGTTTTGGCTTTAGGCTTTAGTGGTTGAGAGTTGTTGGTGGAGGCAGAGTTGTGTTCCCTCTGTGTCCCCTTCGATGGGTTTCTGAGACCTCTCTGTGTTGGTGTTCCTCCCAAGATGCATGTGTAGCTCTTGGTGTTCTTGAGGATTGAGAGGGTGAGGAGAGGGATTGAGTAGTGAATCCATGTAATCATTCATCCGAATGTCCATGCGTATGGGGACGTAGTTCCTTGTATCCCTTGTAATCTTTGAATGGTTGGAATGAAATTTGAAGTTCTTCTCCCGTGCTCTCTGTTTCCCTTCGATACCTCATTTCTTGATTTCTTGAGTCTTTGAGTTCTTGTGTTTTTCTTGTTGAGAAGGCCCAAAATGGGTTGCTCTAGGTTGGGATGATTCTCCAAGATCATTTGATCAAGTTTCCCAAGAGCAAACTTCATTTAATCTCAAGATTTCATTTTTGAGGCTTCCCTGTTCTTTAGAGCTTTTCTAGGGTTTGGTTGAATTCTTGATTCTCTTAAGGAATTGCCCTGAGTTTTTGTCTGAGGAGTTCTATGGCTATTGCTAACATATCTGCAAAATCTCTTGGCCATAGGATCAAAGGTTGGGAAGCAATTTGATTTTTGGCTCGGGTCTCGCAAAATTTCAGATTTTTACCCATAATCTGAAACTCTTGCTTTTTTGGTTTGATTCTCTTGTTTCTCAGGGTCCCCTTACTATTTGGTACATTGTGGTAAGGCTTTGGATCAAAGAGATTGAGAGCAAACCCTCTTTTTAGCCAAAAATCCGAAGTTTCGGTCTGCTGCCCGAAAATCCTGTTTGCTGTTTCTCTCGAGAGGTACTACCGCTCCTCGAGAGGTACTACCGCTCAGAGGTACTACCGCCCGTCCTAGCGGTTCTACCGGTTTTGTTCGGACTAGTCCGATCGGCAGCGATGAAACGTTCGGACAGTCCGAACGTTTCCGGCAAGAGGTACTACCGCTCGGTATAGCGGTACTACCGCCCAGAGGTACTACCGCTCGTCACAGCGGTACTACCGCTTGTAGCCAGACTTGCGCTGAATTTGTTTTTCTTGATTGCTTCTTTCTGGATCTGGTTTTTCCTTGTCTCTGTGATTTCCAGTGAGGGCTTATTTTCTATCTTTATAGCTCCCATAGCTATTGGAGAAGAAGCTTAAGTGAGGATACTTGTTGGGGGCGATTTTTAAAGATCGACATTCACCCCCCCTGTCGCCATTTCAGTCCTACAATTGGTATCAGAGCCAGTTAGCTCTTTTCAATAGATCTTAACCGGTCTCAAGAGCCATGGCGACGGACAAGTACTCGACCAAGCCTCCCGTCTTTGATGGCCTGGATTACCCCTTCTGGAAGAGCCGAATGGAAACATACATCCAGGCTCAGGGGTATGCCATTTGGCGGAAGGTGAAGGTCAGATTTGTTGTTCCTGCCGATGAGAACATTAATGCTGGAAATATGCATGATGTTGAGGCAAACGCTAAGGCAAGGAACATCATAATCCAGGACTTGCCAACAGAGAATGGGCATGGTCAATAGTGATGAAAACCAACAAAATGGAAGGTGGGGTCAATGATGAAACTGCGGCAAGTGACGATGGGGAACGAGGTGCATAGAGTCAGCCAACAATGAAGAAGGGTGGTGATTGGAGAGGTAAAATAGTGGCAGCACAAGAGAGGGCCCATTAGGGGAATGGACTGCGTAGAAGCATCCTGGGGACTCCAAGAACCTACCTTTGTTGTCGGTGAGGTCAGAGGACAATGGTGGTGGCTGGGCGACGATGAGCAGAGGTGGTGGTGAACGGCTTCACGACAGTTGTGAGCTATGGAAGGTGTGGGTCAGATTCCTTGCTAATCGGGGATGGTGCAAATATGATGAATCAAAAAAGGGCTCATTGGATTGCAAGGGTGAGCATAGATGGTGACGGCAGTTGCAAATAAAAGTGATGGCTTAAACTCAAGAAACCACTATAGCAAACATGCAATGGGTTGAGGGGTTCACACAAGTGGATGGTGGAATACAAGGTGATGTAAAAGGAGGAGGAAAGATCTCACCGAAATAGGGAAGTCATGGCGTCTTGGAACGGGCGCTTCCATTGGATACAAAGAAGACAATGACCCAACTCTATAAGGTCAAGGATGCCAACTAGAGGGGGTTAATAGGTTCTTTTACAATTTCTTTAGCTAAAAGTGTAAATCAAATCGGTTTTGCTCAATTAATGCCTAAATCATCTAGTTTCACTGAGTGCACCAACAACATAAGTTAATGTCAAGATTTACAACCCTAGGTAATAAGCAATCAATAAATTATAGGAATGTAAATTATAAGAATGTAAATAGACACAAAGAAGAAAATCATAATTAACATGATCTCTTTTTACCATGGTGTTCAAAGACTTGTTGGTCTCCCTTGCTCTACATTGAGTAAGAGCAAACAAATTCGGTAGGCTCCACGAATTAAGCCAAATATCTCAAATCCACTAGTGGTAGCTCTTTCCCTCTTCAGTTAGGTGAGCTCCAACCTTCACAACCAAACTAAGTCTCTTCATAAGCTTTTAAAGAGATCACTAGACATAACTCCTCCAAGCATCTAAATGGCAGCAACCACTAAGAGTAATAAGCCAAGACAATCACTTGACCCCACCAAGTGCCCAAGATTAATCTTGAATGCAATGCACTTGAATCTTGCCTCAAACTCTCACTTGATGCAACACATGCCTAATAATCTTGTCTCTAGACCTCACAAGGTGCAAGACATGCACTAGAATCTTACTGCAATCTCTCACTAGATGCAACATATGCACTAGAGAGTGGAGAGGACTTACTCTAGCTCAAGGATGTTGCAATAGAGTGCCAAAGGCTTTAAAATGACAAGCCAAGTTGGCCTTATATAGCCCTACAAGAAAAACTAGCCGTTATTCACACAAATATGCACACAAATGACTGTCTGGACATGTCCACACTTGGGCAAGTGTTATGGCTAGACATGTCCACCGAGCTTTCTAAGGGCCAGTACATTTAATACAAAGGTATGACCATTAAGGGTTGACTTATACTCGGCTGAACATGTCCACAGTGTAACACATGCTCCGGTTGGACATGTCCAGCGACTCCTCTATTAGAAGAAAGCTTCTAGCCACTTGACCACTCAACTGGACATTCCAATGGACATGTCCAACATCCTCTCTATCCACAATTCTAAAACAACCTAGCACAAGGGTGGACAAGGCAAAAAAGCCATGCATGATACACCTATAAACAAGTCAAACCGCACGCATATCATGGACATCTAGTTGAGTCTAATCAAAATCAAGATCTAAAACCATCTCTTAGATGCCAACTAACCATAAACTAAATACACATGTCTAGAGAAATATGCATTATGCATTTGAGATTAAGTAATCGGCACATGATGCAAATCAAGCTACTGGTCATCAACCCCTCTTAATAGTACGGCAAAACTAGAGACAAATTTTAGTAACCTGGTCTATGCACCAAACATCTAGACCTGGAAAAATCATTAAGAAACATATCCATAGTCTTCATTATATACCTTTTCCTTGAGATAATCCAAGTTGGGGTCATGACATTGATCTTCAATGCCACTTCTCAATTTTTTGGATCTTGATCCAATGACAAACATTGCTTTTTCCAAGTCCGAGTTCTTGACTTGTTCATCAACACATGAAGAACTTCCTTAATGCCAGTATCTTGACTTGATGACCATCAGTTCATAATGTTATCTGAAGTCTTCAACACCAATTGAAACTATACCAATTTCACCAACTCATGGAGAATGTTAGTCTAACACATCCAGTTGTTATTAATTACCAAAGCACACCATTAATACATAATGGAGGGACTAGATCCTCCAACATTACTCTTTTAGGTTATTGATGATAACTCGATTGCAAATAATTAAATTTAAATCAGCATAAGTATAATTACAACTACGAAAAATTCATATACTCAAAAGATGTGTTTCAATGTGAAGATCCTCTATATAAGTAGATGAAGAAATGGGTCAATACTAATGAAACCTTAAAACATAGAGTGAACTCCTAAATATGTGCACACAAGAATATGTAATAAAAACATATGTACATATTTAAGTTAGACTTTTGGTAGAGTTCAACCTATATTTTGGATTCAAGAAATACAACAAGATATAAAAATATGACATGAAATATATACCTCCTCAATTTTTACCTTTTTATCTAAATAAGACTAAACAATATCATACTTAAGAAATGATTTAGTCTCTCATTTAGATATGCCATTAATCACCAAAACTAATTTAATGGAGCGTGAACTTACAAACTCCACACAGCTCTATCTATGGAATTGAGCATGGGAAGGGAGTCTATGAGGCTCTAGATGAAGAGTAACGCACATGTCGAGAAGAGAAGCTCTCCAGAGCAGCTATGGCCCTGACGGCATGCTCACCGGTGTCCAACCGAATGTTTTGTGTTCCTGGCAAGCCAAGGGGTAAGAGTCCTTGGTTCTTGGAGAAGAAGGTGAGGGGCAAGCTGGGAAAGGATATGGTGTGGATGGGCAGCTTTTATACCCTAGAGATTTCATGAGAAAATGAGAGAAGGGATGGTCATGATGAGTTATCGTGCTATGTGCGCTCTCTGCTGCGGGGACAAGCGGGAAATTACAAAGAGGCATGATGCCTCCTTGCTTCAACATGATAGGATGCATTGCACAGTTCGATGATTTGCATGAGCTTGGCTTCGGCGGGAAGGCAGCGGACAGATGCAGTGGGTGACAGTGGCGATGACACTGCTCAACGTCTACCCATGTGACTATTAGCCCTCAAGGATTGTGGATGGCAACGACTATGGCGCAACCTCTAGGACTACTAGGTAGCGGTAGAGAGTGACGACGAGTGAGTGGAGAAGCTCCAGGCAAGGTCACACTGTTGCTGCGTGTGGGCAAGAGGTGGAAGACAACTTCTACTGCGTGGGCCAGGGTTGTTAGTAACTTCAGGAGGACGACGAGAGAGGAGGCACATGCACGGAAATACGCCAACTATGCGAAGGAGGAGGAAATCGAAGATGCGGGAGGCATCTCTGTAAGAGGATGGCGAGTAGGCTAGAATGGGCCAAAACAGTAATGGGTTGGGCCAACAGTAGTGGATGTGGCATGAGAAAAAGAGTTGATTTCTAATTCTTTTACAATTGATCTTATTCTGGAAAATAAGTTTTGATTTTTAAAATTAGCAGACCAACACAAAAAATTATGAAACATTTTGGAGAGGAACCTTAGATTATTTATAACTCAAATCAATTATTAGTAGGTTTGATCACATTTTAATTAATTACATAAATTCAATTTTGACTTCGTGAAAATTAAGCAAACCTTTCCTTTAATGTTGAAAATTTTGAAAAACCAAGGAAATGCAAAAAATAATGATTTTGAATTTAATTAAAAATCTTTTAGGAAGTTGGATGTTACACCACTCTAACCACGTTGCTAGAGTTGGTCAAACCGTTGTTGGTCAGACTGTGAACCACTGGCCAATCAGATCACCCACATATCACCTAAAATCACCTCGATCAACACTAGTCAAATGCTAGTAATAGGAGACCAGTAAGAACACGTGCCCAACGCTAGTCAAATAGCTCCTACAGTACTCCAACTCAAACCCGGTATGACCACCAACCAAAGGCCATCATTCCACACTTGACTCAACTTAGAATACTCTCTTTAAAAATATGATCACCTAGCATCGAGCAGTCACACCACTCACCACTAGTCAGATCGCTTGCTAGAATACTCCAACTGACTACCATGGCATGGTTGAACTACACTTGTCAGTTTGATCACTTCCTATGTACCGGTCAAACTACGCCTTCCACACCTCACTCTGACCAAAATGCATCTCTGGTCTGACCACCTCTGTAGATTAGTTAGACCATCCTCAGTCTAATAGCAACACAAACTCACAAATTCAACAAAACCAAACTCAAACTTCGACACCACCTGCCAAGTAGAGTCAATTGCTCATCACAAAATATTGGAGTGACCTCTATATGGTCACATATGACGTTACTTGATAAATATTGGCACTCAATATTTCACAACTCTGACTCTCCATTCCCCATATTTCATGATAAAACAATGGCAAATTATTATTTATTTATACTAATCTTCTTCAATAAAAGACATTTTTATCGAAGCTTTGTTTTGTAGAAAATAGGTCGAAACTACACCGAATACAAGAAAAGCCAAAGATCATTTTTTTTGCCATCTAGCACTGTGACTGGTGTGGACTCCTACTTTGCACATTCATGTTCCCTCACTTCTAGAACCCTTCCATTGCCTTCATTGGGAAAAAATTAGAAAGATATACTAAGGCCTTGTTTGGAAGGCCCATTCCTGGCTGAGATCCACGTGGATGGGCCGGGGTTTTAGTTTGTGGATCCCGGCTAGGAATCGGTCTCCTAAACAACACTTAAAAATATTTCCCAGCTTAAGAGAGTAAAAATTATGCTCATGATTAGTACACTATGCCATTGTGTAGAGAAGAAGAGTATGTGCTTTGTTGGCAAGTTGAGTGATTACACTAGAAATGTAATTACATGCATCATTAATAAATTAGTAGAGCAACTACATAGGAACATAGTTAATTGATTATACAAGATGGGGCAACATAAGAAAAGGAGGAAGAAATTGAGAAATAGGTAAGGTTTATCGCTCCAAAGCTTAAATTCATTCACTTCTTAGTAGCAGACGCTACTAACGTAATGGCCTGAGTTCTAGAAAAATATATGGAATTTTTTATTAATATTACATAATATACCATCACTTGAAAAATTATAAAAATAATTGCAGGACTTCATCTCTAGTCCAATTGGTGATAGAATCGATTGGCTATAGAGACTCTATTGCTACTTGAACCAGCAATAGAGACAGAATCGATTGGCTATAGAGACTCTGTCGCTAGTCGAACCAGCAATGGAGACTCTATCGAACCTCCTAAGCTTGTTGCCCAGGATTCACCTCAACAACGCCGAGCTTCTATCTCATCTCAATAAACTTGACTCGCCCAAGCGCCTTGGTGAGTGTATCGCTGAGTTGTCCATCCGTCTCGACTTGGTCGACATCCACCTTGCCATCTTCAATGCATTCACGAATAAAATGAAAATGAGTATCGATATACTTACTCCGTTCATGATGCACTGGGTTCTTTGTTAGTATGATGGCTAATTTGTTATCCACCAGAAGTTTTACCATTTTTTGGTGCTCTTCCGACCAGTTTTCCATATAGTCAGCTCAGCCAAACACCCTGGCATGCTGCCGTTGCCACCGTGATGTATTCCGCCTCACAAGGCGAGAGCGTGACGACCTTGTACTTCTGGGATGTCTAAGTAATCACACTCGTGTTGAGGAAGAACACAAACCCAATAGTGCTCTTGTGATCATCGATGTTACCAGTGAGGTCACTGTCGCTAAACCCTACCAGTACGGGCTCCAGTGTTCCCATCTTCTTGTAGCAGCACCCGTAGCTCGCCGCTAATGTAGCACAAAATCTACTTCACCGCTACCCAGTGTGATGCAGTCGGTGCCTCCATGAACCTGCTCATGATCCCAACTGTGTAAGCGATGTCAGGCCTCATATTGCAGAGGTATCGCAGACTCCCGATGATGCTCTGGTACCATGTTGCATCCATAGTGGCATCGACGTCCTTCTTACTTAGCTTCAAACAATTCACCATAGGTGTGTGGCACGAATTACACCCCGCTATGCCGGATGATTCCAGAATCTTGCCGGCATAAGCACTTTGGCAGAGTGTGATCTCGCCAGCGTCTTGCTTGACCTCGATTCCCAAGTAGTAGCACAGGAGACCGAGATCGTTCATCTCAAATAGGTTGCGCATTTGGTCTTTGAATGCGGCAATATCGTCGACACTGGTGCTAGTGATGATCAAGTCATCGACATAGACACCTACCAATAGCGATGACATGCCACTAGTCCTCCGGTACACAACATGTTCCAGAGGGCTGCACTCAAAGCCAAGGGAGATGAGCGACACGTCCAACTTGGCGTTGCACGCCCACGGCGCCTGACAAAGACCATACAGGGCTTATGTAGCTTGAGCACCCTATGCTTGTTGTTGGGGTCAACGAAGCTAGGCGGTTTGTGCACATAGACCTCCTCGGCAAGATCACCGTTCAAGAACGCCGACTTGACGTCCATGTGGTGCACCTCCCATCCATTGTCCGTAGTGAGTGCTAGCAGGAGTTGCACCATCTCCATCTATGCCACTGAGGCGCAAACCTCGTCGAAGTCCACCCCCTACCGCTGAGCATACCCTTTAGTGACTAGACGTGCCTTGTGCCTCACCACATTCCCTGCAGGGTCCTTCTTTACCTTGAACACCCATTTGAGCCCAATAGCCCTGTGTCCGGCTAGGAGTGCAATGAGCTCCCACGTACCATTGTTGCAGATGGTAGCCAGCTCCTCTTCCATCGCCTGCTTAAGATGCTTCTTCGAGCGCTTGGTTGACGTTGGCTAGCTCCTCGGCACCCAGAAGACAAACTGCGCTCTGCTCAACGTCGACTTCCTCCGTAGTGTTGTAGATGTTCGACGGCTCCCTGTACTGATGCGGCCTAGTGTCGGTGTCGAGCGCGTCGTCATGAGTTGGTAGAGTCACCCACTCAATGCCCGTAGACGACGATGGAGGTATTCATGGCTCTGTCGCTTGCGGTGCCTCAGGATCTGCTCCGGATGTCGATGTCGTTGCCTCTCCAGTGTCGACGTCCGCCACACCTTGCTCCGTGGTGTATGTCACGGTGAATGTGGCAGCGGGTTGTATTCGCCTGACTCCCAGTCCCATTGCTTTTGTTCCTCGAACATAACATCGTGAGTCCCATGAAGTTTCTTCGCCACCGGATCGTACACCCTGTACGCGTTTGCTCCTTCCTCAAAGCCGATGAGCACCATCTGATGTGACGATGGCCCGATCTTCCGAGAGGTACTGATAAGTTGATTGTGGAGATCTCGACGTTGATGATCCACAGGCTCCGACCAAAACATATCGAACCCCTTGCAATCACTACACCACTGCTCCGTTGGTTATCAACCGTGCCAAACACGATTGACCTCGCCAAGAAGGCTATCTCCTGCAAGCGAATCGAGAACACGAGCAAGAGAGTAAAAGATGCAATCTATATTGCGAATAAAGATTAAGTTCACAAGTTGGGGTTCCTTAACCGAACATGCGGCGAAACTGCTAAGCAGAATAAACTCTTAAGAAAAACCCGAAGAAAACTAAAGGGGTGTGGCCTCCTTAAATAGGAGAGGGGGAAGCCACACTTATCTAATGAAAAGGGATGTGGTACTATTCCTAGTTACTGTTCACGCGTGTGGTACTGTTCATGTGAACAGTACCAGCCCAAATAGCCCAAGTTACAAGGCCCTCGGCCTACTTTGACTCGGACTGGAAAGGTAACGTGACTTGTTTTCCATTTTCTGATTTGCTCGAGTGGAGTTTGGAGGTGAGACCAGATCCATCTGAAAGTAGACTCCAAGAGCTTTCCAACGAGTACTCACAGGCCCCGAGAAGCCTTGTGGATCAAAAGTTATGACCGTTTGAAGTTGGTCTGTCAGGCTGAATCCGAATTGATCTGGAGGCCGAATTGGATTCCAAAACCTGTCCGACTTGAACCCTTGCTTCAATTGGTTCCAAAGTGATGTGGTGCTACAAATATATTTATTTTCATCATTAGGTAGCATCATATTCTCATTTAAAATATGTTGAAGTTGAAGAAACGAATTCACCTTTAGTTCATTCTTGATATTGGCCGCTATGGTCGTACGTGTTGGTGGCGTGGTCACATCATCCTCCCCTTCTTGATGGAAAACCGTCCTCGGTTTTAACATATGTGTAGTGTCACGTATTGCATGATCTTGGTCATAAATCTTGGTGTATGATAACAAACGCAACAAACTCTCATTATGTAATATCATAAGTTCTTTATCAAATAAAGTAAAATCTCTTTGAAACGAGCTCACCTCATAATTTAAGTGATGCGTAGGAGCTCTTGTAATTGTAACAACAAGTAGAGCAAATATGGTTGTATCCATAGGGTTCATTTCTTATCATCCTCCCTTCTTGCAAATAAAGCCGTCCTCGGCTTTTGATAAGCTGAAAATATGGTAACAAAGAAGCCAAGGTGTATGCATGGTATATGTATATGTCATCCGTTTTAACAGTTCTTCGTTGTTGCACAATTGATGTTATAAAACAGCAATGATCATAAAAGCTCATTGTATTATTAACCCAAAAGTAATCATATATGTTAATGAGCAATTCAAAATTTCTCACACAGTAATTATTGCAACTTATTTTGCAAATGTATGTGAAGCATTTATACAATTCAAATCTTTGATTTTGTAAACTTGTAGTGGTGGCATATATGGACAAAACTACAACCTTTGGAATCAAGCAAAGTTCATCCATATAATCGTATCTCAATCGAACAATAGTAAATTCATCTAGCCAGGGTGAAGAGATTTGTATGTTCTGCCATAATTTATCATCTTTGTTCAGATTGTCCATACTAGACAGTGCAAAAAGCGATGAACACATAGGCATTGGATGAGTACTAAATTTTACTTCCCTCTCACATTGAACATGATTCAGCATACAAGAATTGTTGTCCCAAACAGCAAGTTTCAATTCATCCATGTGATTGCAAGTTATGCATATTCGATATACAAGAAATTGATTTTCCACACCATAATCTCCAATCAAATTAAACTTATATCCAGGGGTGTAGGTACTAAATAAGAATTTTGAACATGCAAGTTCAGAAACTTTTTCCATAGCATGTGACAATTTCATAGGTAGATCCAACATGATGTAACACAATGAATTAGCAGGAGAAATTCTAGTCAAAACTTTTTTATGTGTTATTAATTCGACATGTGCAAAATTATGAGAATTTAGATCAGCACATGGTTCATTTAAGTCAACACAAGGAATATCAAAAGATTGCACTACAGCAGGTATATACTCACAAGGTTGCTCTATGTCTTGTTGTAGCACCAAATCAGTACCGTGAGCTATGATAGCACCATGTTCTTTACCTTTTGGCTCTCCTCGGATGATGTAAGTGCATCCATCTCCTTATCTTCATTCTCAACCAATGGGGTTAGTGATTCAATCAGCTCATGCTCCTCTTCGGTATGGTTCTCAACTACCTGCAAATTGTTAGTCACAGAAAAGGGCACAAACACATGTATGTTCTCATGATCATCACCATTACCTGCAAGGTTAGCTGCAAGAGCATATTCATCCTCAATATCACTAGCACTTACATAACCACCATCTTCTATCGCAATGTACGCCCGCTGACTTGGGCAATCTCTCATGACGTGGCCCATCCCTTTACAACGGTGGCACACAATACCCGTCGTACGGCCCGTGGAAGCAACCGATGAAGAGCTCTTTGCTGGTGTTTGCACACTAGTAGATTTGCTCGTCTCGGATGCGCGTGATGGTGGCGGCGGTGCTGCTGAACGCGCCCTACTCACAGAGGGGGCAGCAGCTCGACAAACAGGAGGTGGGGCTATCTTGGCTTGCCCAGGCGTCGATCTCGATGTAGATGTTCCTCTAAAGTTGCTCCTTGTCCTTTGTTGCCTACCCTGCAATTCTTTTTCTGCCAAACAAGCAAGCTGGAACAATCTATTGATATCGTTATACTCTTTGTAATCAATTATGTCCTGAATTTCACGCCTTAAGCCCCCATAAAAATGATCCATCTTATCCTCCTCATCTTCTACAACATTACAATGCAACATGCCTATTTGTAGTTCTTGATAATATTCCTCGACAGATTTATGACCTTGGTCTAAGCACTGCAATTTCTTATGCATTTCATGTTCAAAAGCAGGAGGAACAAATCTAGCACGCATAGCTACCTTCAATTTATCCCATGTATCAGGTGCTAAACAAGAATTAACTACATGAGTCCACCAAATGATAGCACGATCTTTAAATTCACTAGTAGCTTGTCTAACTCTATACACTTCAGGAACTAGATGGGCATTAAATTTTTGTTCAACTGTCATCTCCCAATCTAGATAAGTTTCAGCATCATAAGTACCCGCAAAAGATGGTATGGTAAATTTAACTTTAACAAATGGTTTATCATTAACACGAGCATTGTAGTGCTGAAAATTATTATCTCCCATACTGTGACGGTTGTGATGTAGGCGGTGTCGTGGACGTGCATCTTGGGCAGCAAATGCAGCGCTGGCATCACGGTTTTGTCTCTCATTATCATCTCCCTCCTCGAGATCTTGGCCTGCATAGTGATCATACTCGCGTCCATTGTTTGGTGGTCGATTCACCATTCTTTCAAGGCGTGCAGTGAGTGCTGCAAATCTCTCATTGATGGAGTGCGTTGTAGCTTGAAGTTTCCTATCGATGTCCTCAGTAATGGTAGTGCGTTGTTCATCCAAAAGCGCCATGAGCTCTCTCTTTAAAACACACTCTTGATTATCAGACGACTCACCTGTCATGGTTAGTAGAAAACAAAGACAACACAAAGGTATTATCCCTATCAACTACTAGGTGGTGGAAGGTGGAATCACACATTCTCAAGCGTCTTACCACACTCTTACAAGTGTTCTTACCAATGCAGCAGGTGGTACAACCGGTGGCTGGTTCGTGACACCGTGTCGAGCGTGGGTACGATTGCAAGAGGGAACCTGCTCTGATCAAGAGTAGGTGTAGCTTGGAAGGCACAATATGGTAGCAATGGAGAACAATCAGTTAATTTCAGAATTGCATAGAATTGAATTATAGTCCGTATCTAACACTTAGCCTATGTTGCTGATCAACCAAGAATGGAACAAGGCTAAAATCAAGTGTATGGCAATGTGTAGGAGTGGTAAATACAAGATAATTCAATCCAATGCAATCTCGAATTGAAGAACACAAGGATTGACCCAAAACTGAAAACGGAAGATTTCTGTCCACTTATAGCACGTCGGTATTTTGGCCGTAACTTTTTGTCAGATACATCTTTTTCACTGATTCTTTTTTTCTCTATTTTCTGACGGCTTTTTATACAGATTTTCTTTTGGAGCCAACTTCTGAAACCCGACACAGAAATTCGCACAAAAATCACAACTGCTGACTGTTGCAGATTCAAAACAGATAATTGGGTCAACTTTCACCGCACATATCTCTTAACTGACTTGCTGGAATGACGTGAAATTTTACAGATAGATGGATAAGGGATTTTTGAATCTAATGGCGGTGGTCCCACTCAAAAATAATCTCGGAATCAAAAGATATGATGTTTTTAGTGGCGGCTGCAGAGAAAGAAAAAATCAGCCGAAATTGGAAATTAGGGTTTGGGGTGGGGAATTTTTCTTTTGTTTGGATTTTTAATGGAACAAAGATATGACCAGCAACTAGACAATGCTAATATGGACATAAATTCAATTTAGCAAACCAAAACTAACAGATTGAAAGGCACAACGGGGTTTGGACAGCGGAATTAATTCTTTTTGTGGGGCAATTTTTTTCTGGACTATAGGAAATAAAAATCAATCTACTAATTAGGGATACAAGAATTACCTCACGGGCAACCGTTGCTCTGATACCAACTGATGTGACGATGGCCCGATCTTCCGAGAGGTACTGATAAGTCGATTGTGGAGATCTCGACGTTGATGATCCAAAGGCTCCGACCAAAACAGATCGAACCCCTTGCAATCACTACACCACTGCTCCGTTGGTTATCAACCGTGCCAAACACGATTGACCTCGCCAAGAAGGCTATCTCCTGCAAGCGAATCGAGAACATGAGCAAGAGAGTAAAAGATGCAATCTATATTACGAATAAAGATTAAGTTCACAAGTTGGGGTTCCTCAACCGAACATGCGGCGAAACTGCTAAGCAGAATAAACTCTTAAGAAAAACCCGAAGAAAACTAAAGGGGTGTGGCCTCCTTAAATAGGGGAGGGGGAAGCCACACTTATCTAATGAAAAGGGATGTGGTACTATTCCTAGTTACTGTTCACGCATGTGGTACTGTTCATGTGAACAGTACCGGCCCAAATAGCCCAAGTTACAAGGCCCTCGGCCTACTTTGACTCGGACTGGAAAGGTAACGTGACTTGTTTTCCATTTTCTGATTTGCTCGAGTGGAGTTTGGAGGTGAGACTAGATCCATCTGAAAGTAGACTCCAAGAGCTTTCCAACGAGTACTCACGGGCCCCAAGAAGCCTTGTGGATCAAAAGTTATGGCCGTTTGAATTTGGTCTGTCAGGCTGAATCCGAATTGATCTGGAGGCCGAATTGGATTCCAAAACCTGTCCGACTTGAACCCTTGCTTCAATTGGTTCCAAAGTGATGTGGTGCTACAAATATATTTATTTTCATCATTAGGTAGCATCATATTCTCATTTAAAATATGTTGAAGTTGAAGAAACGAATTCACCTTTAGTTCATTCTTGATATTGGCCGCTATATATGGTCGTACGTGTTGGTGGCGTGGTCACATCATCCTCCCCTTCTTGATGGAAAACCGTCCTCGGTTTTAACATATGTGTAGTGTCACATATTGCATGATCTTGATCATAAATCTTGGTGTATGATAACAAACGTAACAAACTCTCATTATGTAATATCATAAGTTCTTTATCAAATAAAGTGAAATCTCTTTGAAACGAGCTCACCTCATAATTTAAGTGATGCGTAGGAGCTCTTGTAATTGTAACAACAAGTAGAGCAAATATGGTTGTATCCATAGGGTTCATGTTCTTATCACCATCAGTGTTGAGCGATCCACCAGCTTGTTCACGCCTGGCCCGACGTTCCTGACGTGCACGATGCACCCAAAGACTCGGAGATGGTGCACCTTTGGCTTCCGCTTGTGCCATGCCTTGTATGGTGTTTTGTGTTGAAACTCCGTGTCGGTACCCTGTTGAGGATGTAGACTGCAATTTTTACTACCTCACCCCAGAATGTCACTGGCACATCCATGGTCTTCAGTAGATAGTGTGCCATCTCTACCACCATCTGATTTCGACATTCGACGACTCCATTCTATTGCGGCGAATATAGCGTAGTGGTGCAGTGCTTGATGCCGAGCTCGTTGTAGTACTCGTGGAACTCGGCGGAGTTGAACTCACCACCACGGTCTGAGTGGAATGCCATGAGTTTGCCACCGTGCTCGGTTTCCACTAGCGCCTTGATCTTCTTGAAGAATTTGAACGCCTTGTCTTTGGACCTGAGCACCTCGAGCCACGTGTATCTACTGTGGTCGTCTACGATCAATAGGAAAAACTTATTACCGCCTACCATCACTGGTGTGATCGGTCCGCACACGTCGCTATGGACCAACTCCAATGGGTGCTCGGTGCGGTAATCTGTGGCCTACAGGAACGCAGCTCGGTGCTGGTTGCCAAGGGCGCACTCATCACAGAACTGCTCGATGTGATCAAATAGTGGAACCCCAGCCGCCATTCCCTTCAATGCCAGGTTCCACAGTGCTCGCCCCTCCTTCAAGTTAAGGTGGCCGTAGTGCCACAGCAAAGCTTCGTCATCCACTGCTCGCCCCTCCTTATAAAATTCACTTCTTTCAACCAATACTATTTATTTTCAGTCAAAAATATAAGTCATAGCTAAATACTATCAGTAAAAACCAGTTCGTAAAAACCAGTACGAACTTATCTCTAGATTATCATTCGAAGCTTAGGAACCGAGCACTCGGTTGGAAGAGAAGACGTCGAGCACCCCACCCACCCGACCCAAACCTAGGTGTCTACCGTTTTTCTCACGATGAATGCTAGAGCTTTGAGACTGTTTTTTTTAAAAAAAAAATCACAAGCCTGACTTATATATGATTTTTGGCTTGTCATTACGAGAATCACTATGTTTTCCGGTCGCCATTTCACTAATTTTGACTACCCCTTTTCTCTGTCATTAGTTCACAAGGAATCTAACAGATGTGCTTCTGTTGTTAATTTGTTTGATCATGATAGATGTTGAGATATGTGGCTATGCTTCCTTTAATTAACATGACGACTTGCAAAGTCAGCGCATTAGGTTGCAGGTTTACTTTGGCGTTATACCTGATGAAGCTCCCGTAGGTCAACCAATATTATACATTCTGATGCAGCAAAAGTCAAAAGCAAAGAGTTGCGAACATGTGTGATGGAATGCAAATGCAATGGTCATCTTAAGCTGTTACTGATATATTGAACATGGTACAGGGGATATCCCAAAATTCCCAGATGTTCGTAGTATTATACTGCTCCGGAGGTATTGAAATTCGCACCTTCCTCTGTTTTACAAGTAATCTGATGCAGCGGTTGGTGAATTCAAATGGCATGAAGAACGCAAAAAGATTAGCCTGGTTCGTCCCATACGAAACTCCATCTAGCAATGCTAATTGCGCGAAAGAAGTACTCCCTCCGTAAAAAAAATATAGAACATATTTTTTTTAATGGTTTGTGTTGTAGGGGTGGCTCCCACCTAAGCCCAACCGGCCTGCCAAAAGATTGTAAAGCCCAAAACGGGATATGTATAATGACATAAATACCCCTACGAAGAGTATATGAGTGTAAGGACATAATTGTAAAATATCCCCATGTGAATATATATATATATATATATATATATATATATATATATATATATATATATATATATATAATACCTTCATATACGTATATAAAAAGGAGTATGTCAAAAAAAATATACATACCACCTCTGAAAAATTGTTCATACTACCTATATGGTCTTAAATACTCGTATACTACATGTATATACCCTCCGTTACGCGAGATACTCTCTACGTTGTGAGATACGACATAGGGTGTAATTACACCCGGAAGTAGAAAAGAGGCTTCCTATATATATATATATATATGGCTGCCCTGGACATGGGGAAGGGGCAAGCATTGTTCATTTGTCATCTCCACTACTATACTCTTATTTTACTGTTTGGTCAGTAGCCACAATAGATCTGAAGAAGGATGGCACCCAAAAAAGGTTCATCATCGGCAGCAAAGAAGAAGAGGAGCACAGCGGCGACGCTCGTCAACGCCAGAGCCTTTGCATCGGTAGCTAGCGCGGATGGCAACGCTGGTGTTGCGATAGTTGACGCCGACACCCGCGGCATGACGGCTGACCCCACCGCTGGCACAGCGATTGGCGCTGGTAGTACCAACCAGGTTATCGGGAGCGGTGACGCCGATGCCCGCACTGGCACGGCCACCGCCCCGCACCCGGTGTGGGAGCGACGAGTGGCTTCGGCAGCAACGTCGGTCTCGTCACCGACCCTGGAGTTCAACGCGCTGATGCGCCAAGTAGCTCCGGAGCACACACCGTAGTCGTCGCCAACCCAGGGGTTCGTGCCGGCGCACAAGCCAGTGCAACCACGTTGACGGTGGAGAACGCCCTACTAACGGCCCTCGGCACACTGCAGCAGGAGCTGACGGACCTCCACGGAGCCGTGCGGGAGATACAAGAGGCTCGAAGCCAACAAATCCCGCTGGCGGCAGCGGCAGAGCCTACGCCAGAGCGGGCGAACAGCCGCAACGCCCCTATATCCAGTCGCGTCCTGCTTCGGTGCGTGGATCTGGAGTCCCCCTTTCCGTGGGCCTGCAACAATCGGCGTGGCCAGAGGACTTCAAGTTCCCCACCACCATCGAGCCGTACAAAGGCGACACAGACCCCCAGGAGTTCGTGTGCGTGTACGAGACCGCCATCGAAGCCGCGGGCGGAGACGACTCCACCAAGGCGAAGGGGCTATCCCTCGCGTTGCAAGGAGTGGCGCTCTCTTGGTTTTTTACCATAGAGCCGAACTCTATCTACGCATGGGAGCAGATCCGCGACCGCCTCTACAACAACTTCCAGGGAAATTACGTTGAACACATCGACGCGGATCAGCTCTTCATCATCAAGCAAAAACCCTCGGAAAAGCTCTGAGAGTATTTCAAGCGCTTCGCCAAAGTTCGCTGCCAGGTCAAGGACGTCAACGAGACCACCATCATCAATGCAGCAATCCAGCACCTCCGCCCAGGGCCGTTGGCTGAGTACAATGCACGCAAGTCGATAAAAACAGTCGCCAAGCTCTTCGACAATATGGAAGAGTACGCGAGGGCCGAGGATGCACAGCGGCGCAAGGGCGATGACTCCGACACCAATCAACCGGAGGACTCGTCAAAAAGCGCCGCCAAGCGCAAGCCAGAATCCTTGAAGGACGCCTCCAAGCACAAGGACACCACCAAGCGCAAGCAGGACTCGTCGAGTGACAATTCCAAGCGCAACCAGCGTAGATCCCAGAGGGCCCGTTATGTCTTCGACATCGAAGGCGGTTCCAAGGACAGCGCTCCCGCTGGCCGAGGGCGAGGTCGCAGAGGTTGGGGACGAGGGTGCGGCTGGGGCCGGGAAGATAGACCCCGCGCGGAGGAGGACCATCAGGTCTACAGCTTGTGGTGCAAGGTGCGTGGCTGCGGTGATCACCTCACGCGGGCATGCACCGCCATCGCGGCGCTTCGTCAAAGTGTCGCCAGGGATAGAGCCCTGGAAGCGGGGCCACCAACTGTGGCCCACGTGCAGCAGCCCCAAGAGGGCCCCTTGAGGATACAGGCTCCGGAGGGAGCCCAGCGCCAGATCATAAATGTCATCTCTAGGGGGCTCTTCGCTGGAGTTCTCTTCAGCGCAACAGCAGAAAGGTTACGCGTGTAGGCTACACCACGTGGCGGCGTACCCAGCATAGGCACCACCGGCATGGGCCCAGCACGACATCACCTTCACGCCTACTAACGCGGAGGGCGTGGAATTCCCTCACCAAGATCCCCTGGTCGTCCAGGCCGCCATCGCAGGTTGCGACGTCAAGCGTGTCCTGGTCGATGGAGGTAGCTCCGCCGGCATCCTATTCGCGACGGCCTTCGACCATATGGGGATCCCCCGAAGTCGCTTGGGCCCTTCGGTAATCCCACTACAGGGCTTCGGGGGCCAACCGTTGAAGGCGTTGGGCCAGATACGCCTGTAAGTCTCCTTTGGCCAGGGCGACAACTCGAGGAGTGAAAACGTCACCTTCGACGTCGTCGACATCCCATACCCGTACAACGCCATATTGGGACGCCCAACTCTTAACTCCTTCGGAGCAGTCCCGCACCATGGCTTCCTATGCATGAAGCTCCTGGGCCCACAAGGAATTATCACCACTTTCGGTGACCAAGATCTCACCCGGTGCATAGAGCTTGGTGCTCGGTGCATGTCCTCACCGACACTCCCAAGGCAGACACACCTTCCGCCCCAGGGTGGACGCCTAAGCCCCGGTCGGACGACGGAGTCCAGAGGGTGCCCCTCCAAGCCGAAGGCCAATGTGTGTCCATCAGCGAGGGCCTTCCCCCGAAGGTTGAGAAGGATCTACTTTGGGTCCTCCGGGACAACGCAAACGTCTTCGTGTGGTCCCCAAATGACATAAAGGGCGTCGATCGTGCCCTCATCGAACACACCTTAGCAGTCCGTCCCGACGCCAAGCCGGTCAGGTAAAGACTCTAGTGTATGTCAATCGAGCGATAGCAAGCGGCCAAGGTGGAGGTAGCGAAACTTCTCCAGGCCAGGGTCATCCGCGAAGTCCAGCACCCGGACTGGCTTGCCAACCCGGTGCTGGTGAAAAAGGCTAGTGGTGCCTGGCGCACGTGCATTGATTTCACCTCCCTCAACAAGGTGTGTCCGAAGGATAACTACCCCTTGCCGTGTATAGATCAGCTGGTGGATGCCACGGTAGGGTGTGAGCTCATGAGCTTTCTCGACGCATACTCCGGCTATCACCAAATCCACATGGCCAAGGGCGATGAAGACAAGACCAGCTTCATAACACCGGTAGGGACATACTATTTTATCAGGATGCCCTTCGGCCTGAAGAACGCAGGCGCCATTTTCACTCGCTTCGTCGCGCTTGCCTTGGCCTCCCAACTCGGGAGGAACGTTGAGGATTACGTCGACGACGTGGTCGTGAAGACTAGACAGCTCGCCTCCCACGATCAAGATCTTCAAGAGACCTTCGACAATCTTAGGCGAGCAGGCATCAAGCTCAACCCAGATAAGTGCATCTTCGGCGTGCAAGCTGGCAAGCTCTTGGGTTTTCTGGTGTCTGTGCGCGGCATCCAGGCGAACCCCGACAAAGTTGATGCGATCCTCGCCATGGAGCCGCCCAAGACGACGAGGGAGGTCCAGAGGCTTACTGGATGCATGACCGCATTGAGCCACTTCCTGTCCAAGGCGGCTGAATGGGGCTTGCCATTTTTCAAAACCCTTCGCGGCTGCGACGGGTTCCACTGGGATGATGACTATGCGAAGGCTTTAGACGACTTCAAGAAGCACCTTGCAAGCCTTCCTACCTTAGTCACCCCAGCACCAGAGGCTCCCCTCTTGCTCTACCTCGCCGCTACAACGACGACGGTCAGCGTAGTCCTCGTCCTCAAGGAAGGTGCCCTTCAGCAGCCCGTGTACTTCGTCTCCGAGGCCCTTCAGGGCGCCAAGATGCAGTACACCAAACTCAAGAAGCTGGCCTATGCATTGGTCATGGCCTCGAGGAAGCTTCAGCACTACTTCCTAGCCCACCCCATCACAGTGCTGTCCTCGTTCCCCCTGGCGGAGATACTGCACAACAAGGAGTCCACGGGGCGTATCGGCAAGTGGGCGGCCGAGTTCGCACCATTCTCGTTGACGTATGCTCCGTGTACGGCAATAAAATCTCAAGTCCTCACTGACTTCCTTGCCGAGTGGACTCCGGCGTCTTAACATCACGTGCAACAACCAGAAGAACCGATCTGGATGCTCAACACTAACGGGGCCTACGGCGCTCCGAGCGCCAGAGTGGGCACAATGGTCACTACGCCGGAGGGACACCGCATGCTGTACTCGGCATGTCTGGGGTTCCCGACGACAAACAGCATGGCTGAGTATGAGGCGCTGCTCTTTGGCCTCGCGAAGCTTAAAGCCCTAGTGCACGAATGGTCCTGGTCCGCACCGACTCGCGTTTGGTTGCAGGCCACATCGACAAATCCTACCAGGCCAAGGACCCTGAGTTGGCCAAGTATCTGGCGACGGTGAGGGGAAGGAGCGCCATTTCTTGGGCATCACGGTCAAGGCCATCCCACGAGCGGATAATGAGTAGGCCAACGTCCTTGCCAAGGTCGCCAGCCAGCAGCTCCCTCTCCCTGAGCGGGTGTTCTATGAGGTCTTGCCTATGGCAGCCATCGCTCAAGACAACCGCGACGCGGCCCTCGTCCATCAAATTGCCCAGCAGAGCGACTAGCGGGAACCCATCTACGGCTTTTTGCAAGGCATAGCGGAGCCGGATGACCCCCTCGAGCTCTGGCGTTTGCAGCACCGCGTCAGGTCCTTCCAGGTGCTCGATGGTGTCCTCTACAAGAAAGGAGTCTGCGCCCCACTTTTACGATGCCTCTCACATGACGAGGGTAAGCACCTCCTTGCGATAATTCATGTCGGGCTCTGCGGCTCACATATTGCGCCGAGGTCCCTAGTCGGCAAGGCATTCAGACAGGGCTTCTACCGGCCAACCGCCATTTTAGATGCTTAAGATCTCGTGCACCGATGTCGAGGCTGCCAGTGGATGGGACGAGTCATCCGCAGACCTCCGGCGAGCTTGCAGCCCATCCCACTGGTGTGGCCGTTGGCGCGCTAGGGCATTGACGTTGTTGGGCCACTCCCGCATGCCCCAGGGGATCTTTGGTTCATCGTAGTCGCCTTGGAGTACTTCTCCAGGTGGCACGAGGCTATCGCGTTGGCTAGGGTGACCTCCGCAGCCATGCAGCAGTTCCTCTGGCAAAACATCATATGCCGCTTCGGAGTTCCCAGGGAGCTCACCATTGACAACGGCCTGCAGTTTGACTCCACACTGTTCAAGGTGTTCTGCGACAGCATGGGCATCACACTTCGATATGCCTCAGTTGGGCACCCACAGTCCAACGGAGCAGTCGAGCGAGCAAACGGCGCCATTTCCGCCGGAGTCAAAAAGTGCCTCGTCGGCCTACCGAAGGGCAAGTGGCCAGACGAGCTTCATAGCGTACTCTAGTCCCTCCGCACGACGGTCACACGTCCGATGGGGTTCACGCCATTTAAGCTTCTCTTCGGCGACGAAGCAGTCACACCGGAGGAAATCAAGGCCGGCTCGAGAAGGGTCCTAGTCCAGGCCCTAGTGGAAGAGCATGAGCTGTCTCTCGATCTTCTTAACAGTGATCGGGTGAGTGCCACCCAACATGTCACGAAGTACGCGCGCCAAATGGCACGTGCGCGCGACCGCACCGTATACTCACGCGAATTCCAACCGGGAGACCTCATCCTCAAAATGGCATTTCACGCGGCGACGGTTGGCAAGCTGGAGTCCAAGTGGGAGGGACCCTACATTGTCGCTGCGGCTTTGTAGCGCGGAGCATATCATCTGGCAACGTTGGAAGGATAGACTCTCTGCCACAAATGGAATGCAGACAGGCTACGGCGATATTATGTATGAGGCCGAAGGGATGCCCACAGCATGGTCGGCACCCTAACCCTTGTAATCGACCACCCGCGCAAATGGGAGATCAATAAAGTGCACCATTTGCAAAAGTGGTCTCATTCTGTGTAAAGACACGTGAAGGCAAGCCTCCGCGTGCACTCTTTGGAGTATAAATAAGACGCGCGGAGGTAGGCCTCTGTGTGCACTCTTCGGAGTATAAATAAAATGGACGGAGGCACGCCTCCGCGCGCACTTTTCGGAGTTCAAATAAGACGCGCCGAGGCACACCTCCGCGCACACTCTTCGGAGTACAAATAAGATGCGCAGAGGCAGGCCTCCGCGTGCACTCTTCGAAGTATAAATAAGACGCGCAGAGGCGCACTCTTCAGAATATAAAAAAGACACACGGAGGGATGCCTCCGCACGCACTCTACGAAGTATAAAAAATCGCGTGACGGCCTCAAGCCTCCGCGTACTCTGCGGAGTATAAAGCGTCGGGAACTTGTCGTCCCGAGCCACTCTACGGAGTATAAAGAAATCACGTGACGGCCTCGAGCCTTTCCATACTCCACGGAGTATAAGGTGTCGGGAACTTGCCATCCTGAACAGCTACGGAGTGTAGCTAGTCGCTAGCGCCGCTGCTGCCACTTCGAGGGGTAGGGGATGGAGCGCTCGAGCGTCTACTTTGGCTAGTCGCCAGCTCTACTGTCGCCACTTTGGGGGGTAGGGGAAGGAGCACTCGCGCGTCTACTTCGGTTAGTCTCCAGCTCCGCTGTTGCCACTTCGAACGGCAGGGGACGAAGGCTCGAGCGTCTACTTCAAGTAGCCGCCAGCTCCGCTGCCGCCACTTCGAGGGGTAGGGGACGGAACGCTTGAGCGTCTACTTCGGCTAGTCGCCAGCTCTACTACCGCCACTTCAGAGGGTAGGGGACGGAGCGCTCGAGCGTCTACTTGGGCTAGTCGTCAACTCCGCTGCCGCCACCTCGATAGGTAGGGGACGGAGCGCTTGGGAACGCTCGCGAGGTCTATGCCTACTCGGGCAGGGTCATCGCCCTTCGTTCCTGCCCTAGCTACGGCATATCCCGCACCGTGCGCTAAGGGCAGGGCCAATGGAGGCCGCTTCACGCCCGAAGTCCTACACGCTGGTCGAAGACAAGTGCAATCGCAAGAACGACACAGACGTATTTACTTCAACCAAGGTTTTTATTGCATTTATGAAATAATGGTTACAGAGACATTCGGTTATTACATTTGCGAAGAACAACATTTATAAATGCCTTTGAGAAGTCAAGGTCACTACTCGCCCGGCTGTTCCAGTTTAACATGTTCTCGCGCCGAAGTCTCCCCTCCGACCTCCGGGTTCCCCAGAAGTGCAGCGAGTCCTCCACCCACCCCAATGCCGAAGGCGCCGCCAGACCATGAGGTCCGAAATTAGTAGGCGGCCCCTATCAAGCACCTGCCCACAATAGAATAACACATATGATCAAAACGCTTGACAACACTTGAGCAATTTCATTGATAAAAGGGGCAGGGGCACCGTTTTACAAGAGGTAACGGATACAGGACAACGCACACCTACACCCCTACACCCCTAAGACTTCGGCGTCACACTTGTGGGTCGATGCCTTACTCCGCGCCAACAGCGCCATCTTCGTCATGCCGTGGGACTTCGTCGAGCCACGCACCGAAGTCCCCTTCACCCTGCAGGGTCCATCGCCGCGCCACCTTCGCTGCGGCCTTGCCGATGTAGTCCTAGATCCTCTGGTGGAAGGCCCGGACAGAGTGGCGGACGACGTTCACGGCACCTGACATGACCCCGGCTCTAGCTGGCATCTCCAGCCGAGGGTTCGCCAGCTCGCCCATGTGGAGGCACCCTCGATGATGGAGCAGGGTGAAAGTGATGCGGGACGTCACCACAGAGCAGTGGTTCCCAAAGGATTGAGCAGCGTTGAGGGCGAGGCCGGAAGCTTCTCCGATGCGCCAAAGTGTCCGCGACAGGTCCTCGGGGTCGAAGGTGCGGGGCGGCATGATCACGGACAGGTCTTCAAGGGCGCCTTCCAAAGCCTCCATCGCGTCCCATGCCGCCACCGAGGCGTCGCCCAACGCGCGGTCCTTCTCCCCAAGCAACGCAGCCAGTCGGGGCTTCTCCCCCTCTAGCGCTGCGATCTGCTGAAGCAAACCATCGCGCTCTTCGGTGGCCGCCCGCTTCGCTTCCTCCATGAGCTCCTGGGCCTCCACGATGGCCTTTGCACCCTCCGTCTCGAGGAAACGGATGCGGTCGTCCTTGGCGGCGTTGGCCTCTTCGGTAGCGCAAAGGTGATCCTCTAAGGCCTCGCACTCCCGAGCGCGAGCCGCCCGCAGAGCGCGAGTGACGACCAGAGCCTGCAAGACAGTCGTCAGCGCAGCTTCACGCATGAACACAAGTACAAATCGACAGTACCAACACTTACCCGTATCTACACGGCTTCCAGAACCCCCTCCGGTAGCTACAAGCTGCACGACGCCAGTGCCCGCCGGTCTAGCCCGGTGTCTACGCAATTGGCGGCCACTTGCAGAGCTCGTAGTGCCTCCGGCCCGGGGACAAAGTCAGAGACGGTCAAGCGTCGAGTCTCCAAGATGACGATTTACATGGTGGTGGGGGCGACGTAATGTCCGGAGCAGGTGCGTCAGAGACCTCGCGCCCGCTCCCGTTGGTCGATCCTTGTCTGTGCCCTGGAGACCATGTCTCGGCTGATGTCGATGATGGGATTAGCGAGCAGATCGGGGAAAGCTTCGCGAAGTCCTAGGGGGAGAAAGAGTTGTGTCTCCCTTCGGTGTGGCCCAGTGAAGCACGTTGGGGTGTTCGCTCCGTCTCGGATCGGACCGCGGGGGCACCGCCTGCATCTGGGGTGGCGAAGTCCTTTTCGAGCCTGACGACCTCCATGTTGGAGTCCAACTCCAACACGTCCCCGACCCCAACCGCCACTGCGAACGCCTCCTCCAGCCGGGAAGGCGACCGTATCCGAGGGCGCTTCGCCCTCGGGGACTTGGACGACGATTCCTTGGCCTCTTCGGCCAGTGTGGGCGAGGAAGCTCTGCCCTTCTAGATGTCCGCGCTGCGCCCCTTGTCCTGTGTGTCGCCCAAGGACTCGTCGCCGGGAAAGGTATGCTCCACCCCCAGATCCGAATTGGCGTACTCCGCCAAGTCGAAGCCGGTGACGATCGCACCTTCGCTCTAGTAGGATTTACCGGAGGTGCAGCCGGCGGATGGGATACGGTGGCGGGGACCGTGCCCTCCGCCAGGGGGGACGCCTTCCCCTTGTCGTCGCCGTCGCGGAGGCGAGCCCGGCCCGAGGTCGGAGTGGTGCGCTCCGGCACAAGGATGCCCAGAATTTCACACACCCGATTTACCCGCCCCAGCTTCACCGCAGCGGTCGCGGACTCGCGCAGGCTGTGCTCCTTGGCCATGTATGGCCCAAGGAACACAACCACCGCGCGCTCCGCATCTTCCAAGAGGAGTCCTACATGTAAAGCAAGGCAAGGTTAAAAAACAAAAATCGAAGAAGCCTTTGAAGTTAGTATACGGTGAAAAGAGCTTACGAGGGTCGGAAGGCGCCGGCAGCAAAGACACAGACGGCCGAACACCATCGGGCCGGATGGGGCCGGGCTGGAGGTGCCACCGGTAGGAAAGTGGCACCACACCGTACATCACGAACTCCTCCGTGAGATCGCGCATGTTGAACCGAAGGGTGATCCCCACTAGCCTCTACGCCCTCTACTCGTCGTCACGGTCGGGCTCCACGCTGGGTGAGGAGTTGAACGCCATTGGCCGCCCCGTGCATCGAAGGCTGCTGCCGCTCACCACGCAATGGTAGAACCACCGCCGCATCCTGTTGGATTCTCACTTCGCTCTGGTCGAGTTAGCGGGGAAGATCTTCGCGCATGGTGACCGTAGGACGAAGTTGACGCTGCCGAAGTTGGAGAACTCCCCTCCATCGAGCTTCTTTTGCTGGCATCGCGCGTTGTGAAGGCGAATAGGGAGGCGCTGGGCCAAACCCCCTCTGTCCGCGTCGCCCAGCTGTAAACAGCCAAGCAAGCTATCGCGTTTGGCGTTAGCTGCGCTAGCTCCAGCTCATGGTCCGGAGGACGTCGCTGACAAGCTTGGCCGACGGGATGCGGAGGCCAACTTCAAAAAATGCGACGAAGACAATCGCCTCTAACTCCTCTGGGTACGGCTCCGTCTCGTCGCTGGCAGGCAGGCGAACCGCGCTACGGTCCGCCAACTTTCCCTCATGAAGAAGAGACCGAATCGTCTCCTCCGTCATGAGAGTCTGCCCCAGCACGCTGGAGCAGGGGCCTTCCATCTTCTTCTCCACGGTCCACCGCTTGTTGGACAACGAGGGGTCGAGCCCCACCAGAGCGTAATCCACCTCAATCGACGATGAGCTGCGCCGGCTGGAGGAAGCGCCACTGCTGGGCTGGCGAGCATGTTCCTAAAAATATTGGTTTTGGTAATTAATGACATTATGTGATCATGAGACTAATTTGTGTGTTAAGTGTTTAAAAGGATTAGTCTCAAAGGCAAAGAAAGAGGCACATAAAAAGATTTCACAATATTCAAAGATCTCCAAGTCGACAAGGTAAATAGTTTAGGGATCTTTTATTTTTACCTGTCTTGGAGAAAGGTTGGAAGACCGGATTATAGGTTAGATGCCGTACTATTAAGAGGGATCATGGTTAAATGCTTGATCATGTGCTTATGGGCCTTATGGATCAATTTAGGATCATGCATGCTTTTAGAAATTAAATTTGAATCAAAACTGTGCATTGTCAGAAATTTCGGAAGTACCGGCGTTCAAACTGCGGAACTTCCGATCAGCCGGAAGTACCGGGCTCCCGAGCGGAACGTTTTTTCCAGAGAGCGCCCGGAATTGAACTTGGCCTCTCGGAAATCGGAAGTACCGCAGGATGAACGGCGGAACTACCGCAAGGCCGGAAGTACCGGGCACTGAGGGCGGAACTTTATTTCCAGAGAGCATCCTGTTTCAAACTTCAACTCTTTGAGATCGGAAGTACCGGAGAAATATCGGAACTTCCGGGATTCCAGAAGTACGCCGTTTTTAACGGCGGAAGTACCGCACTCATTGTCCAACGGTTACTTCTGACCCACTGACATAGCTGTTTTGTGCGTTCTGCCAAAAATCAGAAGTACCGCCCCTAACACTGCGGTAGTTCCGATTTCCCTGAATTTTCAGGGTTGTTTATTGCAACAGCTATTTGAGGTTGGTGGGGGTATAAATTCGACCCCACCAGCACAAGGACATGTTGTTGAACCATTATTGAGCATCCTTGAGCATAAAGCAACCTCTCACACCTCATTTCTTCACTAGTGCATTCAATTGAGGTAGTTGAGTGATTTCAAGTGCATTGCATCCGTAGATTGATCCATTTGGCACTTGAGAGTGATCAAGCCCACTGTGATTCATTACTCTTGGTGCTTGCCGGTACCTAGACGGCTTGGAGGGAAGGTTCGGTGATCTTCTCAAGAAGATTGTGAGAAGACCCGACAAGATTGTGAAGGTTGGAGCTCGCCTACCCAGAGAGGGAAAGAGCTACCCGTAGTGATCGAGGTTATTAGGCTCAATTCATGGAGCCGGTCCGATTCGTTCGGGCTTACCTCAACGTGGACTAGGGGAGACCGGCAAGTCTCCGATCACCACGGTAAAAAGTGATCGTGTCTTTTGTGGTTTGCTCTCTTGTGCTTATTTACTTTCAAGCAATTCATTTCATTTGAATCATTTGATTGCTTGTGATTTTAGAGTAGCAAACTTTGACCTAGGCTTGAATTGTAATTGTTCTTAGGTTAATTGATATTGTGCTAGTGATCACTTGAGCCATTTCATATTGTTTTAGTAGATACATTGTTTACTTGTTTTAGGAAATTCTTAAGTTTAAAATTGTTAGCCTAAATTAGAAGAAAAATTTTAAACCGCCTATTCACCCCCCCTCTAGTTGGCCTCCTCGATCTTACAAGTGGTATCAGAGCTTGGTCTCTCATTTTTGGACTTAACCGTCTAGAGAGAAATGGATGGCTAGCGAGGGATTTGCTATAGGGAAAGCACCTTTCTTTGATGGCTCGAATTATGCTTATTGGAAAATTAGGATGTCGATTTATTTAAAGGCCATGAGTCCTCATATTTGGAAGGTCGTAAATGAGGGTTATGTCATGCCTCTTGATCCAGAGCACCCAACGGAACAAGACGGGCGTAACGCTCATTTAGACGCCCAAGCTACGAATTCTCTTTTTGGAGCCTTGAACGCGGATGAATTCAATAGGGTGAGCAATCTTGAAATGGCTCACGCTATTTGGACTACCCTTTCGAAAATACATGAAGGGACATCCACGGTCAAGGAAGTCAAATTGCATCGGCTAAGGATCAAATATGAGACATTTACGATGTTGCCCCATGAGGACATCAATGAGATGTACACAAGGCTAAACAACATCGTAAATGAGCTCAAAGGTCTTGGTACTAATCTTTTCGATGTTGACATTGTAAGGAAAATGCTAAGGGCGTTGCCGGACAAATATGAAATGTTGGTGACACTCTTCCTCAACTCTCCCGAGTTGCCAAGAATGATACCAACTCAATTATTGGGCAACCTCATCACCAACGAGCTCTACAAGAAGGACAAGGAGGAGACCATGGAGCAATCCTCCTCCAAGAGCAAGAAAATCACCGCTTTCAAGGATAAAGCAGTGGTGAGTGAAGAATCCGAAGATGATGAGGATTCCGATGAAGAGTTGGCCCTTCTTATGAGAAGGATGAAGAAGTTCACGAGGAGGCGCTCAAACCGAAGCGCAAGTCATGAGAAAGACAAGAAGGGGAACTCCAACTCAAACAAGAGGTATAGCAACATTCGTTGCTATGAATGTGATGAGAAGGGGCACATTACATCACAATGCCCCACGAAGAAGGATGACAAGGAGAAGTCATCCAAGAAGAAGGGCTACCAAGGCAAGAAGAAGCTCTTCAAGAAGCTTCACAAAGACGGGAAGAACCAAACCCACATTGGTGAGTGGGATTCCGAGGCGGAGTACTCCGACTCCGACTCAAGTGAGGATGAGTTTCCCAAGAAGAAGGGACTCGTAGGCATTGCAATCAAAGATGCTCCATCGCTATTCTCCACTCCTACATGCCTTATGGCTAAAGGAGAAAAGGTAACATTTCTTGATGACGATGAGCCTTCATATGATGATTTGATGGATATGCTAATTGAGTTAAATGAATTTCTTGGAAAAGAGAAAGCTAAATTCAAGTTTTTAAAGAAAATCTTGGAATTTAGCACTAGCATTGGTATATCTTGGAATTTCTTGAATTTCTTGGAATCATATAATGAGCTAAAAGAATCACATGATTTGCTTATTCATGAAAATCAAAGAAAATCTAGCACTAGCATTGGTATATCTTGTGATATTTTGAATGAGATGTCTAGTAAAGAAAAATCAACATCTAGCATGTCAACTTCTTGTGATGATCTTCTTTCTATGACATGCTCATCTAATGTTGATTCAAATATTCTTGTTCATGAGAATGTGCTTGCTAATGAAAACAAGAATTTAAAAGAACAAGTGCTAAAATTGAACAAAAGTTTAGAGAGAGCTTACAAGGGTAAGGATACCCTTGATAAATTGCTAAGCAATCAAAGATGCTCTTTTAACAAGGAAGGACTTGGGTATGTCCCCAAAAAGGGTAAGAAACCAGCATACAAACCTCCAAGGTTTGTAAAAGAGAATGGTAAGTATTGTACTAAATGCCGGTAGATTGGACATATGCAAAGCAATTGTCCTAAGGGTAAGACTCACTCTATTGGTTTATTTGATTCTTGCTATATGCTTAAAAAATCTGAAAATGGAAAAATCATTGCTCATTTCATTGGCACCTCAATTTTGGGTGCTAAAAAGAGATCTATTTTGGTACCCAAGACCTTGGTCACTAACCTCCAAGGACCCAAACAAATATGGGTACCTAAAAGGGCTTGATTTTATTTTTTGTAGATGAACTATAAAACCAGTGGAAGGCATTGGGTGTTGGATAGCGGATGCACTCAACACATGACCGGAGATCGGAAAATGTTCACTATATTTGAGGGTGGAAGCAACGCCAAAATCACATTTGGAGACAATAGCAAAGGAAAGGTATTAGGTTTGGGTAAAATTGCTATCTCAAACGACCTTTCAATTTCAAATGTGTCACTAGTTGAAACTTTAAATTTCAATTTACTTTCCGTTGCTCAATTATGTGATCTAGGTTTAATTTGCTCTTTCTCAAAAGAAAATGTAATTATCTCAAAAGAAAATAACAATCAACTTGTTTTCAAAGGTTTTAGATTTGGAAATCTCTATTTAGTAGATTTTACTTCAAATGAGTCTTGTTTAAAAACTTGTTTAATTGCAAAAACCTCTTTGGGTTGGTTATGGCATAGAAGGCTAGGTCATGTGGGTATGGTTCAACTCAAAAAGCTTTTCAAACATGACTTAGTTGTTGGCTTGAAGGATGTGAAGTTTGAGAAAAATCGACTTTGTAGTGCTTGTCAAGTCGGAAAACAAGTCGCTAATTCTCATCCTTCCAAAAGTATCATGTCAACCTCTAGGCCATTAGAGCACTTACATATGGATTTGTTTGGGCCAACAACCTATAAGAGCATTGGGGTTAATAGCTATTGTTTAGTCATTGTGGATGATTACTCTAGATATACATGGGTATTCTTCCTAAATGACAAAAGTGAAACCTCCGGGATTTTCAAAAGTTTTGCTAAAAGGGCCCAAAATGAATTTGATTTTAAAATAAAGAAAATTAGGAGTGATAATGGTTCCGAGTTCAAAAACACTAAAATCGAAGATTTTTGTGATGAGCTTGGAATAAAGCATGAACTTTCCACAACCTACACTCCGGAGCAAAATGGAGTTGTAAAAAGGAAAAATCGTACATTAATTGAAATGGCTAGGACAATGCTTGATGAATATAATACTTTCGATAAATTTTGGGCGGAAGCTATTAACACCGCTTGTCATGACATAAATCGCCTTTATTTGCATGGTCTTTTGAAAAAGACTTCCTATGAGCTTCTCATTGGAAGAAAACCGAACATTTCTTACTTTAGAGTATTTGGTTGCAAATGCTATATTCTAAAAAAGAGTGTTCGGCTCTCAAAATTTCAAAGTCGATGTGATGAAGGTTTTCTATTAGGTTATTCTTCAAATAGTAAAGCTCATAGGGTGTTTAATAAAAATTCGGGTTTAGTAGAAGAGTCTTGTGATGTCCAATTTGACGAGACTAGCGGCTCTCAAGAAGAGCATGAGAATTTGGATGATGTAGGAGATGAAGGATTGCGTAAGGCAATGAAAAATATGCAAATTGGAGACATCAAACCAAAAGAGGACCCAACTTCGCCAAGCTCATCAAGACAAGTGGAGCCACCCACCTCTTCTACAACAAGTGATGTTCAAGTCATAGAAGATGATGAAAATGGTCAACCACCAAATACCATCAAAATCCATAATGCAATCGCCAAGGATCACCCGATAGATCAAATATTGGGTGACGTGAGTAAGGGCATCCAAACTCGCTCTAGAGTAGCTTCATTTTGTGAACATTACTCTTTTGTGTCTTCTTTTGAGCCAAAACGTGTAGATGAAGCCTTAGATGACCCGGATTGGGTAAATGCTATGCATGAAGAGTTGAATAATTTTGCTCAAAATGAAGTCTGGACATTGGTGGAAAGACCCAAGGGGCACAACGTCATTGGCACAAAATGGGTCTTCGCGAACAAACAAGATGAGAACGGAATTGTGGTAAGAAATAAAGCAAAATTAGTTGCTCAAGGTTATACTCAAGTCGAGAGCTTAGATTATGATGAGACATTTGCACCCGTGGCTAGACTTGAGTCAATTAGAATCTTGCTTGCTTTTGCATCATGTTTTGATATTAAGTTATTTCAAATGGATGTCAAAAGTGCATTTCTTAATGCAACAATTTCCTAACTAGTATATGTAGAACAACCCCCGGGATTTGAGGATGCAAAATATCCAATCATGTTTATAAACTTTCAAAGGCTCTTTATTGTTTAAAACAACTCCTAGAGCTTGGTATGAACGCCTTCGAAATTTCCTTGTCTCAAAAGGCTTTAAAATTGGTAAAGTAAACTCTATTCACAAAAATTATTGATGATGATTTCTTTGTGTGCCAAATTTATGTGGATGATATTATATTTGGTTCTACTAATCAAGACTTTTGCAAAGAATTTGGTGAGATTATGTCTAGAGAATTCGAGATGTCGATGATTGGAGAGCTAAGCTACTTCCTTGGGCTTCAAATCAAACAACACAAAGATGGAATGTTTATAAGCCAAACAAAGTATGTCAAAGATATACTCAAGAAATTCGGAATGGAAGAGGCAAAAACCATCAAGACACCCATGGCAACAAACGGGCATCTAGACCTCAACGAAGGAGGTAAGTCGGTAGATTCAAAGATTTATAGATCCATGATTGGTAGTTTACTCTATCTTACCGCATCTAGGCCCGACATTATGTTTAGTGTTTGCATGTGTGCACGTTTTCAAGCTTCTCCAAAAGAGTGCCATTTAATGGCCGTAAAGAGGATTCTAAGATATTTAAAACATTCCTCAAGCGTAGGGCTTTGGTATCTCAAAGGTGCAAATTTTGAATTAATTGGACACTCGGACTCCGATTTTGCGGGTTGCAAAGTGGATAGAAAAAGCACTTCGGGTAGTTGTCAATTGTTAGGTAGGTCCCTAGTATGTTGGTCATCCAAGAAATAAAATTCCGTAGCCCTATCAACCGTCGAAGCCGAATATGTTTCCACCGGTAGTTGTTGTACTCAATTGCTTTGGATGAGGCAAACATTGATGGATTATGGAATTAAATTTGATAAAATGCCTCTTTTGTGTGACAATGATAGTGCTGTCAAAATATCTAATAATCCCGTCCAACACTCAAGAACCAAGCACATAGATATACGCCACCATTTTTGAGAGATCATGTGAGCAAGGGAGATATTGAAATTAGTCACATCCGAACCGAAGATCAATTAGTGGACATTTTTACCAAACCTTTAGATGAAAGCCGCTTTTGCAAATTGAGGAATGAGTTAAATGTCATAGACTACTCAAATGTAGCTTGAACTCTTGCCGTACTCAATTTTGCTCATTTGATGCCCTTTTGTGGCATTTCAATGAATTTTATCCTTTCTCGGGCAAAAACTTGATTAATTTCATAAAACCTATGTTCCAAGTCAAGCTATAGTTTTATTTATGCATAATGATCCTGAATGACTTTATTTGAGTGCAAAACTAGGGATCATTTGCATTATTTCAAGTTCTAAAGTTCATATCCTGAGAAATTCCAGAAAAATCAGAACTACCGCCGTTATTCATGCGATACTTCCGTTTTTGCCAGAAAATTCGAAACTACCGCCGTTGTTCTCGCGGTACTTCGAGATTTCTGAGAAATCGGAACTTCCGGCGTGTTAAGCGCGGAACTACCGTTTTCTACGGGATTTAATGCAGTTTCCAAAACCGCCATCCTCCTACCGTTACTCCCTCCATTCAATACCCCTTTATACTCTTTCTCTCCTCTCTCTCCCATAACTGCACGCACCCCTCTCCTCTCCTCTCTTCCACTATCTCTCCCAAAAACCACTCCTCTCTCCCGATATTCAAATCCGAGAGTTCTTCGTTTTTGGGCAATCCTTCTCACTTCTAGGGTTCATCTCCTTCAAATCCTCAAGGTAAATGAGATCAAAACACTCTTTATCTTGCTCTAAGAATCCTAGGGAAGGCTTAGGTCAAATTTGAAAATGTGACGATTTTTGTTGTAGTTTCTTTCGGCAAAATAGGTTATTTGGTTATTATGATGTTTCTACATACATGCATTGGATTCAATCCAAGTGATACTCCAAAAATTCGAAAATTGGACTTGCCCTAGAAATGCTCAGTAAAATCGGAACTACCGCCCGAGCGGCCGGAACTACCGGGGTCCTGGAAGTTCCGCATTTTCAATGCCGAAACTACCAGATTCCCGGAAGTTCCGCGGTTTTGCCGTCGGTACTTCCGATTTTTTTTAAACAGCAGAAACTTCATTCCTTTCAATTCAAACCTGTTTCTCTTGAATTCTAGCTTATTCCTTGATATCCTATTATGTCTTTGAAGATGCCGAGGATGAAGAACACTTCCCACAAGACTTACGTTGGGGTTCAAGGGCAATCCTCTTCGGCGGCTCTTCCTGAGCCCGACCATGAGGATAGGGGCAAGGGTCCCGCCTCCGACTCTGAGAGCGAGTCCGAGGCATCTGAGGCTTCTCAAGAACAGAGTGAGTAGTATGAAGAGTCATATGAGGAAATGCCAGCGGCAGAAGATCAGCAAGTGGATCTAAACAAGATCACAAGTGAAGACTATGCCATTTTGAGACGCCGTAGTCAGTATGTGCTCCCCATGAACTCGCAGAATCCGAAGTTCCATACAAAGTTTCAGGAGCAAGTCTATGTGCAGATGTATGGTCCTTCTCGCAAGTTTGCTCAGCATAAGTATGTGGACTGGGATCACTTGTCGCAAATCGACAAGTTTGATGGTGCATACCGTCTCTTTCAGCGAGCAGGGATTCACCACTTAGTTGCTCTTCAGTCCAACTATAATGAGGAGATGATTAAGCAGTTCTACGCCACCCTCTACATCTCTCCCAACTTTGAACACTTGTGTTGGATGACTGGACAGCAGCTTGTGGAGTGTACCAAGCATGAGTTTGAGCTAGCACTTGGCACTGAGTCCAGTGCCTATGAGAAGGTGTTCAGTAGGCCAGCACTCCCAATTTCAGCTTATACAGAGTATTATGACCGGGCAGCTGGAGGTGTGCCAGGGACGATAGCAGGGCTGCTTCCTATTCCCAGTCTCATAAACAGGATCATAAACCACACCATTCTCCCAAAGAGTGGAAACTTTGACGCCATTCGCGGCC